>CM066032.1:561257404-561996225 GCA_033557465.1 Ichthyophis bannanicus
AGGCTGATAGCATCTGCTCACTTAGTGGGCATTAACAACATGCATGAATGTCAGAGCGTGCTACTAGCACCTGCACCATGAGCACACATTAACAATGTTTGAGCTGATATGGAGACCAACATGGCAGGCAGCAATGCCACTCATCCCCACTTTTGCAGAGTGCAGCGATGTGAGTTTGTGTGTATGTGTCTCCCCAGAGTTCTGTGACCTTCTGCACTGCACTGTGCCTCACATTGCTTAGGCTGTTCCCAGCATTACTCTGCAAATGTGTATGATGAGGAGCAGAGGATTGTGGGTATGGCCTTAAATAGAGCAGTTTTCTTAGGATTTGTCTGTATTGGAGGTAGGGTCAATGGCTGAGACTTCGTAGTTCCTGTCTGCCATGTGCATGGCCTGGGTGCCTTCATGCTATGAGGGCACTCTCACTCTGACCGGCTGTGACTATAAAGAAAGAGGTTCCAATATAAATATCCATGCCTCTTTATTATGTGGGCCGAACTACTCGGCGTATTAAAGTATGTTTAGGTGAACACTATTCATGGCATCAAACACAAACATTATCCACTCCAGTTGTCGAGTGTTGTCTGACTTTTGGTCACACATTTGAGCAACTGCAATGGTGAGTGTTAGATCATATACCCGAGGACCCCTGAGGTGGTGATCACATTTATAAATTACATAAGAGAGAACAGCGCTGGATTTTCCACCTTTGGATGGTGGTTCTTTCAGGTTTGAATACAGAACTTGAATGGTCCAGTTTGCTTTAGTTGCCACTTTCAAAGATACTGTATATTCCATTCATCTAGAGGAGCTTTCCTATTGGTGGGATGGTCCTCCCTGTTGATTGGTTAGTTGGTATCACAGCAAACATGTCATCAGATGCCGTTCTTTTAACTTACCCATGGGTTTTGTCTCATGAATGTCACAACGCCTATCATTTATGTTGAAATCTGAAGCAGGACTGCAGATTTGGCGGTCTGAAACATGGCACATTGTTGTTATGGATGAAGGTAGTTATTGATGAAAGCACATACATTTGAAGAACTTAAAGATAAGTTCTAATATGCATTTATTTTGTTTGATTCATTTAGTAAAGCGAGGGTGTGTGTTATCAGGTCCACCCCCTTTTGAATGTGACTCAGACAAAAAACATTTCTACCCTTGTCATAAATTTACCCGATGGACATTTATATTGGATCCTCATTCTTTATGGTTTGGTATTTGGTTATCAATTTCATTTGGGCTGTGACTATGGCACGACTATGTAGTCACATAGTGCTATATACAGTCCAGCACTAGAAATGTGGGTGCATGCCCTGTCCTGGGAGCCCAATCACTGTGCCAAATGCTGGCTGGCCCAAGCCAGGGTTTATATGGTCACTCTCTGCACATGCATTGTGTGCTGACCAGCAATAATTGGTATGTACATAGCTGAAACAGCCCTGTGATGGCCAATAGGTACAGTCTGACTGTGCTTGTTGTAGTGGATTGATAGTAGATGATTGGGACAGCAACTGTTCTTGGCCTCTTCACTGGGGTCATGGCAGGACCAGCAGAACTGTAGAAGCAACCCCCACTGAATTTGGTAGCCATTGCATCAGCCGCTGCAACACTAAGCATTAATATGTGCTGTTCTAACAGAATCTCCTGAACAACAGGGTCCCAATGTGACAAGTACCTAAGAGATACTGCAATTAGATAGGAAGCAAAATGAACAGCAGAGCACACAAGCAATGACATAGACCTACAGCATAACCAGCAAAAAACAACATAAACAGCGCAAGTTCTGGGGACCAGGTGCTGGGCGCCCATTCTCACCCTCAGGGTGACTGCTGAAACTGCTCATTATCACAGTTTGTAGCTGTTCTGTGCTTGTATCACACACTGTCAGTACATCTTACTAAGCTAAGGTGATGGATCAGTGCATTCTCCATTTGGTGATCATATGCAGACTGCTGTTCTGTGTATGCAGTGCATCATGGGTACTGGAGGGGCTAATCTATACAGGCACACACACAGCAATTTTAAGCGGTTACCTACAGTCTCTTAGAATCCAGCCATTACTATGTAGAAAAATGTAGAGGGGTCGCCTACTGGTTAATACAATGTCTTTAGAAACAAAGACCAGGGGTTTGGTTCCCATGGTGCTCTTTTTGTGACTGTGTGCTACTCAGTTCATTTTCATGCTTGTAGCAGTCTGGGCCCAGCTGTGACTGGTGAACACACATCCTTAGAGTTTGTTATGCATTCTGGGCACAATTTGGGTCATCAAGCAGACTACTCAACATCATGCCCTTCTGTGAGCATGGCTTTATTGGCTCTGCTGTAGCCTATTGCAGGGGGTCAAGCATATTCACCTTACAGATATCTGGCAACTGCTGGAGGTGTGGTGTAATGGTCATGGCACTGGTTTGGGACCCAGGGTTCAAGGCCACTACCACTCTTTTTGTGACAATGTGGAATGTTTTACTGTGGTGTTTTATGTATGCCACAACTTTCATGGATTGCCCAGACCTCAGTGTGATCTTGGAAAGGTCACCTAACCCTCCATTGTCTCAGCTGACTGCATGTTCTTACAGTCCCTGTTTTCCATCAGACATTCCCATGTTTTTGGTACAACGTAACCCAACGTGACTGCACTGATGCAGCGGTATACAACGAGGCAGCTTCATTCATACAGCTATAACTTATTTGTGCAACATGATTCAAATATGACATCATGACTGTGACTGTATAGCTTTGGCTCCATCACATCTCTGCATTGCATACAGACACATCCTACCCCTTGGATAGCCACCTGCAGGTATCAAATCATGTCCGTATGTGCCCCTTTTGCCCAGTTTGGGGTATGTTTACTAAGCGGCGGTAATGCCACCGGCGGTAAGTGCAGCGCTAATGTTACCGATGCCATAAAAGGAGGTGGGCGGTGGGGCGTTAAGGTAACCATGGGCCATTTAACATGTGGTACAGGGCGCCCTGGCCATTTAATGTGTGGTAAAGGGCGCCTTGGCCATATAACACACGTTAACGGGACAGTGCATGGTAAGGTGACAAACAGGGCATGTTAAGGCTGACAAGGCACCCCAAGGGCTTTAAGGCACCCTAACATAAGGTGCCTTAATTTAAGGTGCCTTAAGTTAGGGCACCTTAAAGCCCTTAGTGCACCTTAAAGCCCTCAGGGTGTCTTGAATTAATGTGCCTTAGGTTAAGGTGCCTTATGATGAGGCAAACACGAAGAGCTGCAATGCAGAAAAGGGTACCAGTGAAGGACATGGGGTAGCAGCCTGCGCAAGAAGACAGGACTCTACACAGCTGACAGAGGCAGATATATGGGCTGAAGGATAGTTGGCAACTGAGGTGAGGGTGTTATGGGCTGGCAGCACAGATCTGCAGAGATGTGACTGTTACAGGCATGAAAATAAATTGAATAGGACAGGCATAAAAAAGGAGAACAAAGAGGAATTTAACCCATGACCCCTGCCTAAAGAATCATTGTACTAACCAGTAGGCTACACCTCCATGGTTCCTTGAACAGTAATGTCTGGATACAGAAAGACTACAGCTCACTGCACAAAATGTCTGCTGTGTGTGCCAGGATAGGGTAACCCCCACTAGTACCCATGATGCAATGCGCATGTAGAATAGTAGTCTACAGCTGATCACCAAATGAAGAATGCACCTCTCCAGCACCTCAGCTTGGTATGAAGAACTGACAGTGTATGATACTGGCACAGAGCAGCTACAGACCATGCCACAGTGCAGGTTCTGTGTTTACCCTGAGGGTTAGGATGGGCGCCCAGCATCAGGTACGAGGTATCTGTGGTGCTGGAGATAGGCTCTGCTACAGATCTCTATTACTATCTGTGTGTGGCAAGTGTTTCCTGCAGTGGAACCTAGAGTCACTCTGTGTCCATCTGTCTGCCCCAGTCACATGTAATCCACCCAGAATAATGCATGCCCATTGTTAACATATGGCTTCTGTAATCACCTATTATGAAAGCAGAGGGGTATATAGACTCACATTAAATTTATGTAGTAATACCTAATATATTGCTCTCTCCGGGTCAAAGTGGTTTACAATATATGTCCTTTGTCTCCAAAGGGCCCGCAATAAAACTTTTTATAATTGAGGCAGTGGAGAGACATGTGACACAGGCATGGAGAATGGCTGCAGGACCAGCAATCCCAGACCCTCTGACCAAAGGCTGTCATCCCGACAAGTAGGCCAGATCTGTACAAGTAGGCCAGACCAGCAGTAAAGTTGGGAGTAGACCTGAAAAACCTCAGCTGCCACCCACCAAAGTCTGACATTCACCAGCAGAAGGCACAGTCAGACTACACCTACTGCACCCCACCCGGTGTGCCAGCCATGCACATACTAACTGCAGACAGTCCACTAGCCAGTCCACACTGCATGTTCACAGATGATCTATGTGCACCCAGAGTTAGGATATACAGCACAGACGCCAAGCAGGTATCTCAGTGATTGGGTCTCAGAACAGGGAGCACACAAATATCACTAAAAACAGTAACTATATAGTACTATGTGGGAACATAGCCATGCCATTGTCACTGCTCAGTCAGAATGAGGGTGTCCCCCCAGCATGACATGCTGTGGCCACCCTGTCCATGCAGGTGGTGGTAGGGCACTACGATGTCCCAGCCATTGCCCTACCCCCTGTGCAGATGCATCCTGCCCAATCATATTGTCATACCCACAATACCTTGCTCCTCAATATGTACATTTGGAGGCTAACGCTGGAAACAGTGCAAGCATTGTGGGCCCAGTGAGGAGTGGGAAGCCACAAAACAATGGATACACACACACACACACACACACTCACACTCACACTCACACTCTCACTCCTATTGCAGCATTGTGCAAAGATAGGGGTGGTTGGCAACCCTGCCCCCCATACTGGTCCCGATCACAATGCAGGCATTGCTAAAGTGTGCAGGAGCTAGCAGTAGTGCTCTGGTGATAACTGCTGCTCCGTGCTGGAACCAACAGTCTGACTCTCCATGAAGCTTTGGATAGTGAAGCCTGTGTGTGGGGGGGGGGGGGTGTTTATGCCCCTGTTGGTCCATGCTTTGGGGATTGAAAATGTTGATGTTGTATCTGCAATGTAGGGTAAAACATAGGGACATGCTCCGCATGATCCACAGCTGGGACCTGAACCTGTGACCCTTTGCTCTAGAGCAGGGGTCTCAAACTCAAATTGCTTTGAGGGCCGAATGAGGACTTGTAAAGTAACCCGCGGGCTGCATAAACGCGTGGCATCATTTTCATAAGGGGTCTCATTTGCATAAATATTTGCATAATGTTACCATACAGTAACGTTTAGTAAACATGCCTCTTAATGAGTGTATGGTTAAAGAAATACTAAAAGATTTCTACATTACTATAATTTATTTACATTCTCTTATATACCGCGCTATTCTGCATCAGTGCGGTTTACATTGAACAAACTGAAATTACATTGAACAGGGCATTATAACTTGGAGATAACTATTTCACAGGGAACATGGGCTATGGAGGGTTAAGTGGCTTGCCCAAGACCACAAGGAGCACCTGTGGGACTAGAAACCTCAGTCCTTCCGGCCCAAGGTTGCTGTCCTCTAGTGGGATTTGAACCCCCGACCTTCTGGCCTGAAGTACCTTGCCCCAACCACTAGGCTACTCCTCCACTAGGCTAATCCAGTGCCAACCGCCAGGCACATTAGGAACTACTACAAACACTGCCCATTTAGAACCCATAGCAAACCCGCCGTATCGTAACAGCACTACCAGGACTCACAAAGCACCATACTCTACCTATCAAAAGGCAACACTGCAAATATTAAACCAATACATTTCAGAGAATAATAATACATGACCTACTGGGGAAAGCAAACAAGTGGCAATGTTAAATAGGAATTGCATAAACAGAATACCTCAGCTCAGTTACACATGCAGAACATACACAATCGAATACAAGAAATCAAACCAATCAGAATCACCTAACAAACCATACTTAAAAAGATTCTGACAACAAGAATTCCCTACTTGTCAATATTGTTTTTGTCGGAGCTAGTCGGCTCAGTGCAGGGAAGCTTCCCATGCACCACTGCGACCTCTCCTTTTTTATTTAAAACATTTTGTCAAAACGCAACTTAGTTTTGTTGAAGACAGGCATAATCAGCTTGAAAACCTCTGCCAGGATTACAGAAATGACGACGTGTCACACGTTTCGGGTTGTTTCAAATTTTCATATCACCCTGCTTCGAAGAGAGAGAGTTTCTCTCTCGTTGCTCTTGAAGCCAGAGCCGCGAGAGAGAAACTCTCTCTCTTCACGGCTCTGAAAGCCACTGCTTTTGGAGCTGATGCTGCAGGGAGGACTCTGTCAGGCAGGGGGGACGCCACGGGACGCTTGATTCTGCCACTGCCATGGCAGCGGCGGCAGCAGCAGCAGCAGCAAGTTTGTTTTTTTAAAAATTTACCGGCCAGCTGCTTAACACGCCGGGCCAAATGTGTCACGGGCCGCACAAGATTCTCTCGCGGGCCGTGTGTTTGAGACCCCGGCTCTAGTGCACACTGTCTGTGTGTACTGCACCACATTGTTGCCACAGAACCATAGCACTCCATGGGGCTACCTTTACTTTTCATCAGACAGACCTTTTCTATTGCACTGCACACCACACATTGGAATATATCATGGCCTAGGTCCGCTGCAGGCAGGTGCCACTGCCCCCTCCACCACAAACACCCCCCTGCCATGCTGACATGCCCATATACTGTCGGTGCTGGGAGTGTGCAATCCCAGGCCATCAAATGTGCAGGTAGGCAGGTGCCTAGGTTCAGGGTCTGGAGTGCGGTTGCATACATGGACATCCACACATCCCCCCCATCACCACTTACCAATGTTATGTCCCTATCACATGGGGGAGAGATGGCTGGGGGGTGTCAGGTTGGTGCTCTAGCAACTATTGGCTAGGGTGGACCAGGTAAATGTAGGTAGATTGTGTTATGCCAGCAGAGTGTGAACAGGCTAGGACATGCAATGCGGGTACTCTGTACCCTGTTTGGATCACTGGGTGTATATACCTGTTTCAGATGACATGTGGTCGCACCCTGCAGTGCCTTACCATGGGCAGTAGTAAAGGGTGTTTTGTTAGCTGGGTTTACAAACAGTTTGGGACGTATCCTGGGGAAGGTAGGTAGACCCTTGTTAGTGTGGTCCCCAGATATGCACTGTTTGCCCCATTACAGGCATTGTAGTTCTTGTGTGGCATTTGGGGTACCTGCTGGGTATGTGTCCCCTGGATGGAACACTATGGATCACAGACTACTGGTCATGTTTGACCTTGGTCAGATGCTGTCTTGCTGATTTCCAGTTTCTGTGTTCCTATATGCAACCTAGGCGACAGCCTAGTCCACTCTGTGCCCCAGCTGCCCCCACTGCATATCCCACCTGCAGCCCCCTTTGCCCAATTTGCACTATCACCATAGTGCCCTTTCATACTTGGGCACTATGCTGTTGCTGCAAATGTAGCACTACTATCACTTTTCTAGGGCTCCCTGCCTGCGCTGTATATTGCTGACACTGAAATGGTCTCTCTCTCTCCTGCAAATGTGCATTTACCGACAGGTTTTCACTGGCGGTAATGTCCCGGCATTAATGTTCCAGCGTTAGTGTAGCAGGGGCCTCTCCCTGCCCACTCCCCGTCCATTGACCCCTTCTTTCCACCTACTCTCCACCCTCTGGGACAGTTACCGTGGCTGGTAACATTACCGTGCGTTAACGTTAGGTCAGGTAACATTACCGCGTGGTAACGTTACATCATGTAACATTACTGCGTGGTAACGTTACCACTGCTACGTTACCGCACCTTAGTAAACATACCCCTTTGAGTGACTTCTGTGCAGTTTTTGTATGCACTTTTCTCTGGATTGTTGTATGGTGGTTGAGTCACTGGGAAGGGTGTGAGACCCATATGTCTTGCATCAGGCCTTATACATGGCACTGACACGTTTTTACCATATAATACAAATGCATTGGGGATGGCTCCTCCGGTACAATGGTGCTGCCACACTCTCTTCTGCCACATCCTTTCTGCAGCCCATCCATCAGCCTCTGGTGGCTCTGTGCAGCCATGTCTTCTCGTGCAAGCTGCTGCACCATAGCCTACAGAGGTACTCTTTTCTGAATTTGGATGCTTCACTCATGTCTCTCCTGTACAGGATCTTCATGTCACCATTCCTGCTCCATTCTCCCTTTGTTGCACACATTGTGCCACTTCTGACTCCGCTGGGGGACATGTCTTCCCCATCCTATGCTACACACTGACATTACAGTGTTTTACTTGGGACCCCCCCCCCCCCCCAGTGTATAGGTACAGTTGCCTTCCACATGCTTGTCACACTTACTGGCTGGCACATTGGATGCCCACAGATCTGTCAGGCTCTTCGGCTCTGACCTGTCCTTCCATTCAACAGCTTTACATTGGCTTTTGCTGGGGCTCCCTTATCCAGACGTTTTTGGGCGTTAAGGTGAACACTTGACACCTTAATGCCCGATGTCCTTTTAACGCTCATTAACTGGCCCATTGCGCCCTTAATGCTGGAACGCCTCCTTCCAGTCCAGATTATTTTGTGCATGTAACACCCTTTATCGCTGTTGTTAATGCTTGCTACCTTAACGCCCTTTAGTAAACATACCTCTATATATTTTTTAGCGTAAAGAAAAAGCAGACTATGAAAAGTATGTGTAGAAAGAGAACCACCACTGATAAACAGCAACTACCTAGTTGTAAATGAACAAATGAATTTTTTGCAAGGAGTAGGAATGTGCACAAATCAATAATGTATGTGCTTTGAAAACAAGTTATTATAAATTCTACCTAGTCAAGACTAGAAATACCTAACCAACCACAAAAAAAAAGAAAAACATGTGGCACACGTTTAAGAGGAAGAGTGTGTATTGTTGAAAAATAATTTATGTCTCAGTATGCCAGGTCACTCTTATTTTTTGAGCTATTGTTGTCATATGCACAAAAAATGATCCTCCGTGGGGCTAAAAATATATAATTATAAATTATAAAATATAGTCTTCAGAAATGATCACTTGCCTGATTCCAACTACAAAACTTAAAAGCTCCAAAGTTACGTTCAAACGAGGTTGCATGCCGACCTCTGAAACATTTAAATATTGGAACTGGCAGCAAAAACCGTGCCAATCAAATCAGTGATTCAAAGTGATATTAAAGAGAAAACTATTAACCACCTGGTAAAAAAAAAGCAATTGTCATTGCTAAACAGATAGATAAATATCAAATTATTGAATCAAAGTGAAGACAGTGAGTTCTGAAAAGTCTGGTCATACCGCTGCTGTGTTCTCCGCAGAATGTTAAAATGTTGTTACTTTTCTTACAATTGTGTTTGTTTGGAAATAGGTGCGACATTACAAATGTATCTGAAACAGATACAGAACATCTTAACTAAAGTAATAAAGTGAATGTGGAAATACTTGCTTATTGTTAAATGATATTGTGCTGTATAAATGAGCGCTAATGAAAGTGTGTGCTGATGCTCCCTTGGGGAAATTTATATAACATGGGATAAAAAAGGAGAATACTAAAACATCAATGGGATGAGTCCACTGTATAGCAAAAGGGCACATAAATAACTTATAAAAGCCATAATGTAAGCATTGTGTGTTTCCTGCATGTAACATCCACCACATGTGCAATTACATTTTTCACCATTCACCCTAAATGCGAGAAAGGGCACACATTGCCTCATCCCCACAGAAAGCACTGCAATAAATGAATGTGCCAGATAATGTCTGCAGTATGTCACGCTAGTCACTTGGTATTCTGTACATTTCCAGCATGCCTGAATGGCCTGTCCTATCTGGGCCTAGTGTCCTGCTCCAGTTGGTCAGGGATACTCCTATAACATCTCATATAATTCCCTAAGTTTGCGGCAGGTTTTTCCAAGGAATCTGACTGCAGTGAGTATTTGCTAGGCAGGAAGGAAGGGAGTTGCTTATACAAAGCAGAAGGGCCTGCCACAACCATACCTAGCAGCAGGCTACTAACAGTCCAGAACTGCTGCTAGCCTCACTTTGTGAGAATTCCACTTAGCTGGATCAATCACAGGCAGCCTGCATATGTGGAGCAACACTGGTCTGTGACAACTGCTTACATACCATTTGTTATTTATTTATTTACATTCTCTTATATACCGCGCTATTCTGCATCAGTGCGGTTTACATTGAACAAACTGAAATTACATTGAACAGGGCAGTACAACTTGGAGATAACTATTTTACAGGGAACATGGGCTATGGAGGGTTAAATGGCTTGCCCAAGACCACAAGGAGCACCTGTGGGACTGGAAAGCCAAGTCCTTCCGGCCCAAGATTGCTGTCCTCTAGTGGGATTTGAACCCCCGACCTTCCGGCCTGAAGTACCTTGCCCCATTTGTGCCCAGTCTGCTAGTCAGCACAGACTGCATGTATATATAACCTCACTGGACATCCAGCAACCTGCCTAGTGACTAGACTACCAAACAAAAACAGCAACTATATCACTACAGTTTAACCTTAAACAGAACCATGTGGATAATAGCCGTGACATGTTCAGAATGAGTGTGGCCTCCCAGCATTAACAAATGTGTACATCCAGGTTATGCCTATGGCAGACCCACATTTGGATAGCCTAGCCACGCAGCACATCTGACCCATATACATCATGTGAAAACCACTGTTTTAGCCAATACCCAAAATCCTCTGCTCTTCATTATGTACCCTTTTTATTTTGAACCTGAGGACAGACTATGCAATGTGAAACACAGTGGAAAGTGGGTCAGAGACAGGCTGTGAGTGCATTCTGGCCCACAGTGGCCTATGTCTGACACATACCCAACTACGGTGCTCCCCCTACACAGCTTTTGGCAGTGAGCATTAAACATAGTTCCATGCTTGTACACTCATATAATGACATGTGCTTAGCCATGGACCCTGCAGAACTGGCCTGTGCATCACATGACTCTCCCACACTGCAGACCCCCCCCCCCCCCACCTCAAGAGTGCATGGAAGCATGGCTGCTGGTGCATGGGGTCTCACACTGTATGTAGAGTTGCTGAATAGATGACCTGCAGCATGTTGTGTGCACAGCCAGAAAGCCTGGGTAACATATGTATGCACAGTACATTGCTGCAGCTCACAATCCTGTGAGGAGAGACACACTCACACACACACACACACACACACACACACACACATACACTATCCAAAAGTGGTACAAGTTGGGATTCTTGCCTGCCCTTCAATGCTCCACCATTGTCTAGGCCTGCTCAGTGTGCCAGTGCTGTTAGTGTGCTCTGTCATTCAGTGGTTAGTGGCACAGCTTCTTGGTGTGGCAGCTGTGTATGAGGACTCATGCTGTTGAAGGTTGCTACAGCTCAGGAAAAATTGGATAAAGTTAACACACAATCCCTGGTCTACAGGCTGGCCTTAAACCTGTGACCCTTTACACATACCAGCCATGTATTTAGAGTCGCAGGGCAGCCTTGTAGATACATCAATCTATGGGTATATAAGTGGTCATTGTCAAGCTGCATGTTGGGAGGACTTGGGGTATGCCTATGTCTGCTTAGATGTCTGTAGGCTCTGTGTCATACTTGTCTGCCAGGGTATGTTAGGCAGGTGTGTGAGAGGGATGCTTTGTTAAGTCTGTATGTTGCACTGCCTTGCTATGCTGCTAGTTTAAATGATATTTATGTCTAACATATCGGATCTGTCCAGTCAAAGGAGCAGGTCACAGGGTCAGCCTATCCACAAGGTGAGCTAGTCGGCCACCTAGGGCAGCCAGCCTGGGTGGGCAGTGGCAGTGGCAGTAGTGGCGGCAACAGCACACATGGATGGCTACACCTTCCCCCCCCCCCCCCAAGCTGCTGCCAATTCTGTTTGGGGATGAAGCGGGCAGCGGCAGTATTTCCAAAAGCAGTAGCAAAAAGTCACCACTTTTGGAAATACTTCCACTGCGTGCCTCCCCTTCCTGAGACAGAGTTGGCAGCAGCTAGGGGGCAGGGGTAGTGGCAGCAGGGCAGCTGGGGGGAGGTGGCAGCAGCTGGAGGAGCAGCATCAGCTGGGGGGCAGTATCAGTGGGGGGAGTAGCAGAAACCCTTGAGCTGGCCCTGGCAAGCCATGATACATGAACATGCACATTTCAGACTCTGGGTGGCCTAGCAGAATTTTATTTATTTATTTATTTACATTCTCTTATATACAGTGCTATTCTGCATCAGTGCAGTTTACATTGAACAAACTGAAATTACATTGAACAGGGCATTATAACTTGGAGATAACTATTTTACAGGGAATATGGGCTATGGAGGGTTAAATGGCTTGCCCAAGACCACAAGGAGCACCTGTGGGACTAGAAACCCCAGTCCTTCCGGCCCAAGGTTGCTGTCCTCTAGTGGGATTTGAACCCCCGACCTTCCAGCCTGAAGTACCTTGCCCCAACCACTAGGCCACTCCTCCACTCCAATGACCAATATATCCATTTTCTGGTATGTACTTGTGGGCCAGTGATGGACTACTATCATATTTTACAGACCACCAGAGCTGAATTAGACTCACATGTAGCTCAGATGGTTGTGACTGACTTATAGAGGGGTCACCATTTCATGCATGGATTCTGGTCATCATTTGGCAGGTAAGAGGACAGTGTACTAATGTTTTTCTCTATCATGGGCTGTTCTCATATTGCATCATATTCCTGGCTCAGTGGAATTTTTAAGCACCGCATGCACATATTCACTAAATATGCGCAAATGGGGGGGGGGGCATCCTGATCCCAGGACCAGCCCATCCAGTAGGCACACTAGCCATGTGCCAGGATCCACAGATGGTGGAAGGTAGCATGCTGGCTAATCCTTCCCTCCTTGCAAGCATGGCCCAGCCACCACCTCAGTGCTGCTGGTGGTCTTAGTGAGGTAGCACAGATGCAGCTAGTCACACCATGCCACTCCTGTCCCCCTCCACCAGGGTGTTTGTGCACAGGTGCTGCTGGCTTAGACCTCGGAAGGGAGGGAGCAGGATGTGCTCCACTCTACCTGCTGCTGACATGCTTGCCATCACACTACCAGTCAATTAGTTAAACCTATATTTTATTCCCTACATATATATTAATCCAATTATCAAAAGAAATAAAGCTATCCTATTAGACTAATTTTTTGTTGGAACTATCGCCATGAAGATGAAAAAAACATCTTCCCGTAGCTGATTGTTCCTTTTTATTCCTTATACAGGGACGCAACCCTAAACATTCCACTAAGGCAGGGGTGGGCAATTCTGGTCCTGGAGGGCTGCAGACCAGTCAGGTTTTCATGATGTCCCTAATGAATATTCATGGGCCTATTTCCATACAATGGAAGGCAGTGGATGCAAATAGATCTCATGAATATTCATTAGGGACATCATGAAAACCTAACTGGTCTGCGGCCCTCCAGGACCGGAATTGCCCACCCCTGCTCTAAAGGATAAAAACCCTTTAGGTGAAAAACACCGGTGAAAAATGCTAGTCTACCAAAATTTTTCACTTAGCTGTCCAGCGGTTCCTTTGTCAGCCGGGAGTCTGTGATTCTCAATAATTGTTCATATGGTTAATAGTTGGATATCGTATCGCACTCTGTCAATTCAGAAATACTGCCTTGACACGCTGTAACAACTCCCCCATGCTATTCTCAACTGATCTTGGTATACCATATACCAAGCGCTAATCCTGCCACACTTCGACTTTGCAAATGCCATATTACAAGGTCTCCCTCAATCCACTCTTAGCCCACTACAGATGGCCATGAATGCCGCAGCAAGAGTCCTCTACGGAGCCTCCAGAAGCGATCACGTAACTCCCATTCTTAAACAACTTCACTGGCTCCCCATCCATGGGAGGATCATCTTTAAAACCCTAGTACTATCATTCAAGGCAATCAAGGGTATCTCATCCTCCTCACTCACAGATCTGATTCACACTGTACCCCCCAACAGATCCAGAAGAACAACAGCCGTAAACCTACTGACAACCTCGAAGGCGTTGACAAAGTGCAACATGACAACCTCAAACAGAGCCTTCAGTTTCTATGTACCCAAATGCTGGAACGCTCTACCCTCTGACATAAGGGCCATTACTGACCTACTCCAGTTCAGGAAGGCACTCAAATACCAACTCTTCCTTCAATACTACCCTACCAGCAATTGAACCAGAGGAAGTGACCCACTCATGAACACACCATGCCGTTCTTGATATTATTAAGACTCTATTCTTTTCTATGTAATTATCTCATGTATATAGTTTACCCCGGTTCTCCAAGTTTGTAATCCTGTTCGATGTAAACCAAACAGCTTGTTGTTATGGTCTTTATGTTATAATGTAAACCGCGCTGATGCCGAATAGTGCGGTATATAAGAACTTGTAATAAATAAATAAAATAAATCTTAACAGCTAATCATCTTCACTTGAAATGCAACCAAATATGGTAACCCAATGTTGTGTTTCGGGTCTTAGAACCTCCTGACCCTTCTTCAAACTTTGTTGTATTTATGATAAATGAAACAAAGCTTGAAGAAGGGTAGACTAGTGTCTTTCACCTAAAGGGTTGTTATTTATTTAGACAGTTTTGTATACCACCTTATCCTTCAATCAAAGTGGTCACAACACAATTGGGGGACATATTTTAACACAAGGGGATATGAAACACATACACTAACATGGGCAATGGAAGGTAAAGTGGCTTGCCCAAGACTGCAAGGAGAACCTGTGGGACTAGAAACCACAGTCCTTCTGGCCCAAGGTTGCTGTCCTCTAGTGGGATTTGAACCTATAGCCTTCTGCCCTGAGGCAACTTGCTCCAACCACTAGGCCACTCCTTCGTCAGGGCACTTTATCCCTTAGAGGAATGTTTAGGGTTGCGTCCCTGTATAAAGAATAAAAAGGAACAATTAGCTACAGGAAGATGTTTTTTTTTTTCATCTTCATGGCGATAGTTCCGACAAAAAATTAGTCTAATAGGATAGTTTCATTTCCTTATAATTGGATTAAATCCCACTACCAGTGGCAGCTGCAACGTTGCACCTGACACACAGGGCCAAATCACATGCCTCTGCTGCCACTCCCACGCTCACACAATGCTGACATGGCAGCATGGTGGCAGTGGGGGTGGCACAACTCCCTTCTGACTGCGGCAGCATGTATGTGTGCTGCCGTTGTCACATCAGGGTCATATTAGCCATCACAGATGATCTCCCTAGGCACCTTCCTTGTCAGCCTAGTATACCTGCCAGCCCCACTCCATCACCCACATGACACCTCCTTTGTTAATTTGGCACCAAGAACATGGTGTCCTTTATTACTGGGGCGCCATGCTATTACTGCCATGGAGCACTACTCTCACTAATTGGGAACCTACAATGGGTGGAGCACATTGCATACATTGAAATAGGCTCTCTCCCCTCTAAAATAGCCCTTATCGCGAGCTTCCCAGCACAGAGAGCTCTAACACATGGAAACACCATCTGGCATTAAGGGAGCACCCGCTATCCCTGTCCTGTCTCTGCCCCATTAAGGCCCTTTCTCCACCTCTTTTTCCTTTAACGTAAGGGAGCCATTTGCGCATATTACTGCAGCGTTATTGGCCCTTTTTGCAGTGGTAAGTACTCAAGGGTGTTGATAATGCACTTTAACAGCACATTGTCTTCCTTAATGCTCTTTAGTAGACATACCCCTAAAGTGTTCCCACACTATTGCACGGTAACACTTTTCAGAAAATATTGGATTATCTTCCAGTTACTTTCCTTTTCCTTTAACCACAGTATTTTCTCCAGTGAAATACATTCATGTATCACATTTCACACAATTACAGGTAAGTTAAACTGTTTCAAAGTACCCTTTGTTCTTTTCTCTGGATAATCCAATTAATTTATTGTTAATACATTTGTTTTTTCTTATGCAGGATCTTTCACCTTCTAACAGGTGAGTTATTTTCTTATTTCTGAGTACTCAGTGTTTGTTCTATTTAACTTATAAAAATATGACCTGATGAATGAATTTTCTCTGTCTCTTTGCATGTAGATGCCCTGGTACCTTTTCTTAGTCATGTCACTTTCTTGCAAAGTGGTCCATCCATCGTCCAGATCTCCAGCTGGCTTGGATTCTCCTCTGTTTAGACATCAGGCTTCAGAGTTCAGAAGCTCCTCTGGTCCAGCAAGGGACACTTTCCTACAACCTGCCTTTTAAAACTCAATAACAAGAAACCTGTTCTGGTGTTGAGGCTGAGTCTGCATTCTTATTTTTTTTTCAAAGTTCAGACTAAGACTTGTTTGTCATTGTCCCTATGCTAATCAAAAAATAAAAGATAATGGCGTCTCTAGCTAAAACTTATTTTACACAGGCATGCACACCCTAGCCAGTATCACACATTCAGTTCCCAGTTTCTCATAAAATTCCACTAAAGAATCAGTATATTTTTTCCAACAGTCCCCACAAAATAAGAGCAAAGGTACATAAAGCTAGGCTTCAAATTAAGAAGCAACTTTCAGAACTCAAACCCCTTTCATCACGTCAAGCTGTCACTGTGGGGGGCGCGCACAATGCTGGGAGAGCAGAGGCCATCTAACAGCTGTCTTTGAGTGTTCCTTCCCCTGTCAAGCAAGATCGCAAGAACAGAACATTTAACCTCCAATGCGGGGGCATGCCCGCGCCTTGCGGGCCCGCGCCTGGCCCTTAGGCATAGGACCATGCAGGACCAAGGAAACGGCTGCTCTATGGTTGATTTCTGTTTGCCGGTCTGCCTATTTTAGTTTACATGTAATGTAATGTATGTTTTTCCCTGAAATATGTACTCCCATTTTGCACTGCTTTGATGTAATGATATAGTGGTGCATGTTTTCCTTGTCTTTGTATAACCTCGTAATGTATTGTAACCGCTTTGACTGAAGGAAAAAGCGGTATAAAAAAAAAACTTGTTAAATAAATATTCCATGCTCAGCCTAAACATTCCAGAAACTGTCTATAGCCTTTTTTTCTTTATTACTTTAAGGAAATCTTACCTCAATTTCTGCCTATAGACTTCCAATTTTCATGCTATGTTAAAGATTTTTCTTAACTCCCAGTTCAACCGTGGTAATCCAGAGAATTTTCCTCTGAGATCACAGTCACCCATTTTTCTAGTCAATAATCACTTATATATATAAGTTTAAGACCAGTACCAATGAACCCTGGTTCACCAGAGCCACCATTGAAATGCCACAGGGCCTTGGTTAAAACCCCTCTCTTTTCAAACACCTTTTTCCAGTTTTCTTTCTAACAGAAATATCTGACCCACCAGCCTCTCAGAATTCCTTTTTTTTAATTGAAATTTCAATCCTTTACATACAGGAAATACAGAAGAAATAAAAGGCAATAATACATAATCCAAACTAAATTACACAAGTTATTTACTCCCAGCCCACAATATGGAGTGTGAAAGAAAATTAAGCACTGAGATGGAGACATTTAAACAAAAAACCCTTTTATACTAAACAAAAAAACGATTGTCAACCAACATTGTGCAAAAAAGTTTCTAATTGAGTTGATTCAAAGAAGATATAGGATTTACCCTGATGTGTGATAACACATTTACAAGGATATTTAAGTATAAAGGAGGCCCCTAAAGCTACGACACGAGGACGGAGCAGAAGAAAGGCCTTCCTCTTCAATTGCGTAGCACGACACACATCAGAGTAAACCCGTATCAACTGCCCAAAAAAACACTTTTCTTGTCTGTGTTTAAAGTAAGAACGCAAGATCAACTCCTTATCCCGCTCTAATGAAAACACCACTAACAAAGTAGCCCGAGTAGAGATTTCCTCTACAGAGGACTCTAAATTTAGAATTCCTTTTAAAACTGTTTCAGAGACAAATTCTGTCATTAACAGTAACAGCTATGCCAGATAAATGTATGCAGTGCCCAAATGGATTTCTCAGTGTCTCAAATCCCTCTTTCTCCCTCCAATACTCATTTAAACAGAACTGATTAAATACCTAGTACCTTTTTTTACCAACTACTAACTTTTAAACTCAAAATTCTATTGTTTTCTTCTTCTCAATCACACACACAACCTACCACTTCACTAGTTCAGCCTCGATTGTCAGTTCCTTGGCCACTTCACACGCATTCCAACACCAGCTGTCTGGTGCTCTTCCACTGCCAACTCTGCAAATAGTCCCAAGCACCACTCAGGACATACATGAAAGCTCAAAAATCCCCCATTAAAGCATTTTTCCTTATAAATCAGATCATTTCTAAAAATTCTGTGCTATTTCTTTAAATTTTAAAAACAGCTGATTAATATTACATTACTATGTTAGTCTCTGCTCCTTCCCGCCTGAATCTGAACTCTGTATAAAGATCCCTGTTTCAGCCCCATCACCCTCTAAGACTGCTCCTACATCTGGGAATCTTTTACTTTTAAAACTACAATTTTTCACATTAAATTAGGCTTTTTAATGTCTTATAAGCCAGTATTAAACATATTTTAATAAATCCGAGGCTCCGGTGCCTTCCCAGAGCCTCGGGAGTTAGATCCTCTCACTGAACAATCACCTCATTTTTCAGTCAAAATACACATCTACAGTAAAAATTAAAATAAACATATTCGGGCTTGGCAGCTCTTCCTCACATGTCCCAGACCACCAAAACCCCAAAACATTAACTTTCATGTTCACCAATTTTTCGGCATCAGAAAGGGGCTGCACAGCCCCATTAAGGCCGGCCCCACCTCCTTATCACTAGGCCTTCCTAGGCCTGAAGTCTCACTAGGCCGAAACATGGCTCCAATTCCCGGGGGCTCTTGCCCTAGTAGCCTGAATCATTCTTGGGGCTAGCCTAGCTCCAAACAGTCCACTCCTGGACCCCCCTTCCCGGCACAAGTTAGCCCTCTGACCCCCAGTACTGCCACCTTCCAAGGTCCACTGCCTAACTCCCGTCCCTCTAATTTAATTGGGCCTTCCCAGCCCAAATATGGTCCCCAATCCCAACATCGGGGACAGCTGCAGCACCGGTGGCTTCTCCCTCCTCCGATGCCAGAAGGCAGCCTTTCAATGCGCTTCTTCCTGATTCCAGCCGATACACCTCCACTGCAATTGCGGCAGCCACAAACACTGCTGCTGTACACAATCACATCAGCTGGCCCCTCCAATGCAATCAGAGACAGTCACAAACACTGCTGCTAAACCCGATCACAACTGACCAGCCTCTGCCACTTTCCTGAGCTTTGGGCCAGGTCCTGTGGCATGAGCATGGCCTACCCGGGCCCTTGTCTGTGGCTCCCCCTGCAGCCTCTCTTTCTTAAAAAAAATAAAAGCTGCGGCTCCTCTTCATTACATTCCCTGCCCCTCCACCACCAGCTGTCTTGAGCAGCTCGGAGCAGCGCTGTCCCCTGGAGGCATACAAAAAAAACTGCTGCCATCGGCAAACCTGGACATCCCTTCTGGGCACCCACCAAGTAATAACAAACCTTTTAACCTATTGGTTACATTACCAGTATGAGAAATTATATTTAAACGTGATGTACTGGAGGAACTGAAACAAATCTCGATAATTTTTTTTTTAAGTGCGGTCAAATCAATGCTAACTCCTGGCAACCCAGCAGTCCCTGGAGGTTCTTGTCAAGGAATGACCAGAAAAAGATTGCCAGGCCTATTCTTCTGAGGCAATGGAGGGTAAAGTGACTTGCCCAAAATCACAAGGAGAGCCAATGGAAATCAAACCCTGATCTCTTGGGTTCTAGACTGTTGCTCTAATCACTAGTAAATCATCTTGATTGGATCATATACATCTCGGTGCTGAAAGAACTCAAGTATGAGACTGCAGACCTATCATTAGTAATCTGTGAACTATCATTAAAATCACCCATAGTACCTGAAGATTGGAGATTGATAAACATAATAAAATGCATTCCAGGGGTGATCCGAGAAACTACATACCCATGAGGTTGACATCAGTACTGGGCAAAATGGTAGAAACCATTATAAAGAACAAAATTACTGAACATACAGATAGTTATGGCTTAAAGAAAGAAAGTCAATATGGATTTAGCCAATGAAAGTTTTGTCTTACTAATCTGTTATATTTTTTGAAGATGTGAATAAAGAGGTAGATAACAGTAAGGGGCATTTTAATCAGGTTATAATTTTTTAATGAAATAAATAAATGCAATTTGGGACATCTAAACCAGACACGATACTTACAAACTTGGATGTGCCCGATTTAACATCAGGAAATTACTTTTTCATGGAAAGATTGGTGGATGCCTGGAATGCCCTCCCGAAGGAGGTGGTTGGGTAAAAAAACAGTAATGGAATTCAAAAAGGCATAGGACAGACACAGAGGATCACTACATAGCAAGAGGACATAATCAAAGCAAATCATAAATAGAGAGGGGTAACCTGACTACAGCGGCAGGCACACACTAAAGCAAATGAATAGAGGGGAGTAACCTGCACAGAGTGACAGGTGCAACTCTACAACTCTAACCACCTCACTGGGCAGACTAGATGGATCATGCTGGTCTTTTTATATCATCATTTACTGTGTTACGATGTCTACATAGACATCCCACAGAATAATATCACAGAACTTGGGCATCTATGAATAGCCTAATGGTTAGATTAGTGGGCTAGGACCAGGGAAGCCAGGGATCACATACCACTTCTGCTATCATTGTGATTGTGCTGAGTACTGGGGATGATAGAATACTTTCTGCTCTGTATGTATATCATCCTGGGAATTTATTTATTTGTAAAGTTTATATACCGCATTTCCAAAGATCAACACGGTTTACAGGTAACAGTAACATAATATTAGAAGGATCAAGATAACGTTGCAAGGAACAGGAAGCAATACAAGTAACCCATTAACATTAAAATACAAAAAGTAGTATAACAATTGAAAGGATTCTTGGTATTTAGTGAACTAGTAGAAGATTACAAGGCAAGCAGTAATGCTAGGAATGTAGTTACCATTATTTAAGACCATTAGGATATTACAGTCACCAAAGAGTGTGAAGGGAGAGGTCAGGTGGACCAGAGACTTCTGGCATGATGGTCATGTTTATAACAGGGGCTAAGAGTGCACTAGTTAGTCTGTATTTATGTGACACTCAATATTCCCGCTAACCTACGCTGGGTCCGCCGCCAACATTCCTGCCGGCGGGGGGAGGAATGTTGGTGGTGGACCCAGCGCAGGTTAGCGGTTACATTGGTGACACCCTCAAAGTGCATTCAGAACAGGTGCATTTTTAACAGCTTCCTGAAGTTCTTCATGTCTGCGGTAGTCCTTATTTTTATGGGTAATGAGTTCCATATTGTTGGAGCATACAAGGAGAATACTTGTCCATATGCTGATTGGCTGAATTTAATAAAGTCTGGGTAGGATGCAAGGAGGTGTCCTGCGATGCTTCTTTTCTGACAATTGTTAGGGATTTTCCCTATTATCGTATGCAGATAATCAGAGGATTGCTCATGAAGGATTTTAAATATTTCTTATTATGTTTTTGTGTTTAACTCTGTATAGTACTTGTAGTCAATGGAGCTCCTTCATGATGGGGGTGATGTAGGAGCTCCTTGATATTTCAGTTAGGACTCTAGCTGCAGTGTGCTGAGTGAGCTGTAGTGGGAGCAGTTGTGATTTTGGAAGGCCTTGAAGGATTGAAGTCCAAGTGGGCAGTATCATCTCTGGAAATACAGTCCTGTAGTCAGGAGGTTCAAAGAGTGGATGGAACCATTGGAGTGTCCTTATTTTACTGTACATAAGAGTATACTCCCCCTCTGACCTCCCCACTCTCTTTCTCCTAGGTTCCTCCCACCTGTCCCCCTCACCCCACTTACCCTCCCTCTCCACTTTACTCTCGCATTCAGTTACCCTACCTGACCAATGTAGATATGCATTACTAACCCTACCACTGTTGTTCTTCGACATTACTTGTTGTTGCCACTGTTCTGGCTTTTAGCTCACTCTTCCCTGTTTGTAAAGTTCAGCTTGTTACATGTAAAGCATCTTGACACTTTGATAAGGCGGAATATAAAACTAACTAACTAACTAAATAAATAAAGTGAACTGGAGAAATGCATTGCTTACCCCGAGATAGGCAACATGAAATCTATCTACCTTATGAGAACCCGACAGGTTCCTGTGACCTAGACTGGCCACTGCTGGAAACAGAATACTGGGCTTAATGGACCTTTGATCTAACCCAGTATGGCATATCTTATGTTCTTAAGTTTAAGCATAACCAGAGGAAGTGATTTCACCATTCAAGATGTTTGATTAAACAGGGAGCTCTGAGGAAGGTTAAACAAAATAACTTGGTGTTTGGGGCACACTAAGGGGCATGTTTACTAAAATGTGCTAATGTACCATGCACTCTGGCCTGTAATTTAGTGCAAGGGTGGCACCAGGCGTGAACCAATAAATGATAGTATGTACCATCCTGCACTAAGCTGTTTGCTGTGAAAATTACAGGTGCAATTATCACCACTCATTGTGATGGTGTTAAGTGCACCCATTCTACCTGCAACATTGATAGTGATTGTGCACCAATGACATCCACACTAACCGCGATATGCATTCATTGCCCACACTCTACCCTTAACCTACCCAGTATCTGCCCCAACCCATGCTAAGCAGTTAGTGCAAGATTTTTAGTGTGGCCACATTCTTAATTCATGCTAGCTTACACCTTAGGCAATGGAAGGTGACATGACTTGCTTAAGTTCACAGTGTCAGTGGGAGATGAAAGGTTTGAAGCCTTCTTTCCCTGATTTGTCACTCACTTCTTTAAACACTGAGAGGCTAATTCTATTCTGGCCGTCCAGCCCCTGTGTGGCCCCTCAGAATTGGGCCATACAGCAGTAGCACCCGATTCTGATTCTGCGGAGGCTAGACAGGCTGGATCCCGTGCAGGCTGGAAACCAATTCTGATGGGCCACATGCCCAGCATATCCCCAGCTAACTCAGCCAGGCTCCATTATGGAGCTGTGATCCCTGGCCACAAGACCCAATGCCCTTTCCCCACAGCCCAACCCCCAATCTGGCCTTCCATGGCCAGGGTCGGGTGGTGGGGATCCCCCTGTGCCCCCTCATCTCATTGCTACCCCCTCGGCTCCAGTGTCCCTCATCTATGTGGCCGACTCTGGATGTACAGGGCCGACCTCAGAATCATACCTGTACATCTGGGATCACAGCCTACCCATGCCCCACCCTCACTCTGCCTCCAAATGCCCCCTCCTGCCCCCATCTAAGGCTCCAGTACAACAGCCCTGTTCATATGGGGAGCCTTTGCACCAGGAGCAGCAGGGGACAAATAGCGGAAATGTACGTCCAGGCAGGATGTACATCCCCACTATTCATGGCACAGAATAACTCCCTAAGTACACAAAGGGAAGTAACACAATAAAAGAAATAAAGTGGACTCAGAGAACATGGGTACCCCCAGAAAATAAAAAAATTTGAGAGACATTATAGCAACCTGCTTACCTTTGAGAAGGGACAGGTTACCTCAGTCCGGAAGGCCGGGGGTTCAATTCCCGCTTGGGGACAAGCAACTTTAGGCCGGAGGGACGGAGGTCTCTAGTCCCATGGCCACTCCTTGTGGCCTAGGGCAAGCCACTTAACCGTCCATTGCCTCAGGTACACTTAGATTGTGAGCCCTTCGTGGACAAGGGAATAAAAAGTACCTGTTAGTATACATGTAAACCACACTGATTCTAAATAGCGCGGTATAAATAAATAAATAAATAAAAAATAGTTATCAGGAAGCCGAGAATGTAGGAAAAAATAATAGTAATAAAGTAACATAGTAAATGATGGCAGATAAAGAACAGCATGGCTAGGACCATACCAAGAGCTGTGTGAGTGGTGCAGCCACACAGGGCACATACATGAAAGGGGTGCTGATATCATCACTGGGCTTCCAGGAAGCTCAAAAAGAGTGAGTTTCTGCACATCTTGAGGGGGGGGCGGGGGAGGCAGCACCAGGTTCGTGAGTCGCACAGGGTTCTTTCTGTCTTGGTACGGTCCTGAGCTTGTCTCATCCAGTTTGTCCTGTAAGGTGTTTTTACTTTGGATTGCTATTGCTGTTCCATGTAAGTTACCTCTGCTTTGTGCCTTTAGTTTGGATTATAATTGCTGGTTCATTCAAGTTATCCCTCTCTGTTCTTTTTTTGAAGTATAAAAGTCATTTAAATTTTGCTCTATCTAGATCCTCTCTGTTAATCCCATGCCTTTTTGAATTTAATCACTACCTCTACTGGCAGGGCATTCCAGGCATCTGCCATCCTTTCCATGAAAAAGTACTTCCAGATGTTACTTATAAGTTTACCTCCTTACAGCATCATTTCATGTTCTCTAATTCCATATCACCACAACTTTAAATTAAGGTTTGTTTGTTCATTAATACCATACCATACCATTTTGGTTGCTTTCCTCTTTACAATTTCAAGTCTTTCTATATCCTTAGTGAGATATGGCCTCCAAAACTGAACACAATGATCCAAATGAGGCCTCACTAGTGACCTAGGTCCACAAGGAAACACAACCACACTCACAGACTACCAAGGAAGAATGAAGAAGTGAGATGTGAAGAAAAGTCCTTTATTCAAAACAGCGACCCCAACATGGCCATGTTTCAGTGAGCACCTTTGTCAAGGAGATACCTCAAAAAAACCAAATGTGCAATTAAAATATAAGACATAAGAGACATTTAAAAAAATGAACAACATAAAACTAAAACCTAATAACACATAAAATTAGCTCATTGGGTGTATTTAGAGAGCATATTCTGAATAAAAATAAAGTATATTACTACTACTACGGAACATTTGTATAGTACTGAAAGATATATGCAGTTCTGCACATACATATGTTAAAGACAGTCCCTGCACATCAAAGGTCACAATCTAGTCAAGACAGACAACACAATAGCTGTAGAAATGGGATACATCTAGGGGGAATGGTTGTCATTGTTAAGTGCTGTCAAGTCGGTGTCAACTCATGGCGACCCTCTGGATAGTTGTCCTAAATTGTGTTCGGTCTTCAGTCAAGCAGCTCATTGTTGACAGAGTGGCACACATAGCTGCTGTTATTGTATCAATCCATCTCATTGCTGTTCTTCCTCTTTTGTGTTGACCTACCTTGCCAAGCATGGTGTCTTTCTCCAATGATCTCTCTCTTCGCATGATGTGTCCAAAGTATGAAAGTCAAAGTCTTGTCATATGATCTTCTAAAGAAAACTTAGGTTTGATTTCCTCTAGTACTGACTGGTTTGTTTTTCAGGTAATCCATGGTATACATAGTATTCTTCACCAGCACCATAATTCAAAAGCATCAATTTTCTTCCTGTATCTTTTTTACTGTCCAACTTTCGCATCCATATGATGTTATTGAAAATACCATGGCTTGAATGAGTTGAATCTTTGTATGGAGAGAGACATCTCTGCTTTTGAGAATCTTGTCTAGGTCCTTCATAGCCATTCTGCCAAGAGTAATGTGTTGTCTGATTTCTTGACTGCTTGTTGTTGCTTTATTGATAGTTGATCCAAGTAGGCTAAAATTATCCACTATTTCAATTTCTTCTCCATTGACGATTAACTTATTGATTTTGCCAGTTGTCAGGATCTTTGTCTTCTTTACATTAAAGTGCAGGTCCAGTTTAATACTATGTTCCTTGACCTTCAGAAGCAAATGTTTCAGATCACCTTCACTTTCAGCCAGTAATGTGGCCAGCTTCTCCCCAATAGCCAGTTGAGTGTCTTCTGACCTAGTTGTCTCATCTTCCAGCACTATAGTGCCATTTGTTTTGTTATGACTATCCATTGGGTTTTCATGGGAAGATAAGAAGTAGATTGCCAGGCCTTTCTTCCATGCATTTTAATTTTAGTGTTGCTGACGTCACAAAAATCTAATCCTCCACCGCCAATATCATCCCATTCTGCTGCTACCCACATCGGTGGTTTGTCTTAGTCTGCACTACAGCTGAGACCTGTCCATCTTGGGATACTCTGCCAGTAGTTAAGCTACCAACAGCTTATCATAATCATGGTTGTTGATGAGTCTCCTACCAATCTTCACACCTCTATTGTCTTCAATACAGTCCTGCTTCTCTGATGATTTGTTCTGCATATAAATTAAGCAGGTAGGGGGAAAGTATGCAGCCTTGTCATACACTTTTGCTGACTTTAAACCATTCTGTTTCTCCTTGTTCCATTCAAATTGTTGCTTCTTGATCAGTGTAAAGGTTGTGCAAGAGAACAATCAGGTGTTCTGATATACCTATGCTTCTTAATGTGGCACAGAGTTTCTCATGGTTTACACAATCAAAATCCTTGCTGTAGTCAAGAAAACACATATAGAATCCTTTTGGTATTCTTTAGTATTTTAAAGGATCCATCTCACATCTGCGATGATGTCTCTCATTCCTGACCCTTTCCTGAATCCTGCTTGCACTTCAGGCAGTTCTTGTTCCAGGTATGGTTGTAATCTCTGCTGAATAATCTTCAGTAGATTCTTGCTGGCATGTGGGATCAGAGCGATTGTGCAATAATTTGCACAGTCAGTTGGATCAACTTTCTTTAATATTGGTATCAACACAGATCTTTTCAAGTCAGTTGGCCATGAAGTTGTCTTCTAAATTTCATGGAAGAGCCTTGTAAGTATTGTAGCAGCTGCATCAGATTGCTGTAATACTTCACTGGTGATGCCATCAATGCCTGGTGTTTTGTTCTTTTTTTAACTTCTTTATTTATATTTTCCAACAAAAAAAGAAGAAAACCAAATTGCAGTAAATCAAAATACATAATTCTTCTTTGTAACAAGAAACAAGAAAGAAAAGGTGATTCACAGCTCACCCCACCCTGTCCCTCCTATCATCATGCGATCATTAGGGGCTATTAAAAAAAAACAGCTGAAAACCTTCAAGGCCTACAAGGGCTATAGAACAGCAAACACTCCACAACAGAAGAAACGAGAAGATTTGCCTAATAACCCCTTATTATATCTCATATCGTGTTTAGAGATGTAATTCTGTAGGGGTTTCCACTTGAGAAAAGTGGAGGGTGTAAGGGATCTACCACACCGTGGCATTTGCTTATATTTGCAGCTTAAGCACAAGCGATTCCACCATTCATGCCAATTAAGCTCTGCTGCATGTTTCCAGTTAGAAATAAAGAGATGTAGGGCCACTGCCAACATGAAGTCAAATAAAAACTGACAATCCCTCTGTAACGACAAGAGGTCAATTGCTGATTGAAAAACGACCACAGACCAGGAGAGAGTGGCCCGGAATCCCGGTACCTCTTGAATGTGATTCCATATTGAAACCCAATAAGACTGAATGTTAGGGCAACCATACACCAAATGTCTCAAAGTGCCGACATCTCCCTGACAAAACCAACACTTATTCCCAGCTGCCTTATCCCATTTAGCAACCTTTACCGGAGTAAAGTGTGCTCTATGTGCAAAGAAGTACAAAGTTTGTGAGACAGAGGCAGACTGGGAAACCCTGTTTATCTTACTCCAGAAGTTTGTCCAGGTTTCTGGAGAAAGAACTTCCCTGGTGTCATGCTCCCATATTCGTTGAACATCAATGGCCTGAGAACTGTTATTTTGAACCACCAGTTTATAATACTGAGAAGCCACCCCAGAGGTCATATGTACTGAGACTATCTTACTCATCAACCCCCACTCATCAGACAACGATGTAATATCCAACTGGGATTTCTCTATACAATGCCTCAGCTGAATCCACTGAAAGTATAGGGATTGAGGCAAATCAAATTCACTTTGCAAAGATGAAAAAGGTTTCCACTTGCCATCTATTATCAGTTGGCCAATGCTCCAAATGCCCCTGCTAAACCATTTTTGTCATGCGAATGAAATAAGGACTATGCCAGATGGGTATTAATTTTGATGGGCAATCCTCTTTAGGAATTGCATTTGCTAGCTGTTGAAAAGCCTTCTGAGTGTCCGATATAACCCTATGAGACTTCAACCTCCTAAAAGACACCATGCCAGGAAGAAGAATCAAGGGGAGAGGAGTACTTAATCTGTCTTCTAGTTCAAACCATACTTGGCGCATACCTACGGCCCCCTCCACCCATCGTGAACCTTGTTTTAGCAAAAAAGCACAGTGATAGGCTTGAAAGTCAGGAAAATTCACCCTCCCTTCCTCTTTTTTAGGTTTGAGTTTCCTGAGAGCAATTCTAGGCGGTTTATTTTTCCATAGAAATTGAACCAGAATCCTTTCAATTTGACGATAAACTTTACTTGTAAGAAAGACTGGAAGCATTTCTAATATGTAATTCACTTTAGGAGTGATAGTCATTTTTATAGCTTCAAGACGACCCCACCAAGAAAGATAGACCTGCGACCACTTTACTGTTATATTACGAATTGAAGATAGGATCTCTTCTTCATTGTACTGTAGGGTTACACTAAGTGGGTAGCAATAGTGAACTCCCAAGTACTTCACCATCTTAGGCTCCCATACAAAAGAGAAATCCTCTATATCCATCCTACATACTCTTGAGTTCAAGGGGAAGGCAACAGACTTTGATCAATTAATTTTATAGCCAGACAATCCTGAATATTTATCGATCAATTCTAAAATGACTGGTATGGAGCTAAGTGTGGTGAAAAGCAGTAAATCATCCGCATATGCAGATAGTTTAATTTCCATGCCAGCAATAGAAACACCCTTAACCATGAGACTTTGCCTTATCAGTAAGGCCAAAGGTTCCAAGGCCAGATTGAAGAGAATGGGAGAAAGAGGACAACCCTGACGGGTACCCCGCCCAAGAAGAAATTCTCTAGACTGAGTCACATTCACAGAATTTTTCGTACTCGGTCTCACATACATAAGTTTAATTAGATTGCAGAAACCCTCACCAAATCCAAACCACTTCAGAACAGCAAACAGGAAACACTTTCTCTGTGCCTAGTGAGAGTCCCACTAGAGGGTCCTCTATTTCCTCCACACCTTCCAAAACGTGACAAAGCACTCTGGCATTATCGGCTGTAGAGCATCCCTCAGTGAAGCCACATTGGTCCGGGTGAATCAAAGAAAGGATCAATTTGGAGAGACGACCAGCTAAAATGGTTGCAAAGATAGTCTGCGTTTAACAACGAAATTGGCCGATAGTTACTAACTAACTAAGGGTCCCTCCCAGGTTTTTCTAGAACAACAATGTTTGCAGAGGCAAATGCTCCGGTCTGTACCGCATAGTCCAAAAGAAGTCAATAATATTGTTGAAGGTATGGCCCTAAAGTTTTGGAAAAAGTTTTATAGAATTCAGCCGGCAGGTTGTCTGGTCCGGTAGCCTTGCCAAGTTGCGTAGAGTCAATAGCCTGAAAAATTTCCATGACTGTAATCTGCTTATCCAGTCCCGCAGTAGTTTCTTGATCTAAACTATTAAACTCCTTCACAGAGAAATCTATCTCTGGGGAGTATAACTGAGCATAAAATTGGCAAAAGGTCTCTGCAATGTCAGGATCCTTGACAATCAATTGTTGCACCTGATGATCCCTTAAAGCTGTAACGCGCGAAGCTTCCTTATGACCCTTTAACGAGTTAGCTAGCAGCAGTCCAGCTCTATTACCTTCCAAGTAATATCGTCCTTTCTGCCCTTGAATATTTTGTGAAGCCTCAGTGGTCAAAATTAATTTATATCTAAATCTAAGGCACTGTAATCTTCTCAAGATGTTAGGATCAGTTTTCTGGCATAAAATATGTTCACCCGCTTTAATCTGTTTGTCTAGTGCACCAAGTTCTGCTTTACGCTGCTTGGCCTGCTTTATAACAAAACTAGTAATGGTGGCTCACATACTAGCCTTGAAGTCTTCCCACCATGCCCACCCTGAGGAGTCTTGAGGTAGATTGAATCGAAAATACTCCTCTAAAGCCACCAGGATGGTCTCGCGGAATTCCTGAATGGCTAGAAGAGTCCTATCAAATTTCCAGCGTGAGTGAGATTGATAGCTCGTTGAGTCAAATAGGGTTAATGAGATTGTGGTGAGATCAGAGATGTGAGCTGCATGAATAGTAGACTCACTAATTCTAGAACAAAGCCCCTTGGAGACTAGGAAAAAGTCTATACGTGATAAGGAGTTATGAAGAGGAGAAAGAAAGTGAATTCTTTATCTGTAGGGTGTTGCAACCGCCATATGTCTATCAGACCCAATTCCTTCATTAGAGATACAAGAACTGGGTGAGCCTTGCGAACCCTAATGGTTCTCACTGGACTCCTATCTACCAATGGGTCTAGCATGAGGTTGAAGTCTCCCCCACAAATTGGATATTTGGACACCTCTTGCGCCAAGGCTGCAATGGAGCAAAACAAAGTAGGGCAATCAATGTTAGGAACATAAATATTAATTAAGGTCAGTTCAGTGGATTAAATTTTAATGATAGCCATTGTCCATCACCCATCAATATCAGACCTAGTTTGAATAACCATGGGGGATAGAGCTTTCCTCACCAAAATAGCTACCCCATTTTTCTTATGATGGGCAGCTGAAAAAGCCACTAGAGAATAGGGTTTTATATCTAGTTTTAATGACTCCTTTACATTCAAGTGTGTCTCCTGCAACTGTGAGATGTCATCACCTTCTTTCCTACCGTACAGAAGAATCTTTTTCCTCTTAATAGGATTGCTAATGCCCTTAACATTCAGTGAAACTATATTAAAGGAAGCCATACTGACAATATAGCTCAGATTGACAGTCAAATGTTGCAAAAACATACCAAGTTGTAGCATTTAGTTTTACATTGTAGAACAACATCTTAAGCACCCTCACAGTGTTAGCTGCACCTATAGCCCAAAGAAGAAAACCCAACAAAAAAGACACAATTTAGCTCTTGCCCCTACACATGATTGGTCACAATAAAAACACATAATTCTGAAAAACATATCACCAAAACCACCAAACCCAGGGGGGCTATATAACACACAAAACTTAGCGGGTGAGTCCACCAGGACAAGACAGACATGGAGGGAAAAATGACCTAGTACATTCACACTTCTTTGCCACTTAAAATATCACACTTTGCCCACCTCCCACAATAAGAGTAAAGACAATGTACTCAAAACCCAAAAATACCAGGGCTGCATGGCAGAGCCACCCTCGTCGAATCAGTTTATGGCCTAGAAGACCAGCCTAGTGAATAGGGGCCATCCCACTCCTCCAAGTCCCAAGACTCTCTCAACCACCATAGACATCACAAACAACATAAAACATAAAAGAAGAAAGAGAGAGAGAACAGGAAAGACATCTTAACCAGGATAGTACCCTGGAACTCCTTCAAAAGAGACAAAATGGATGTCCCAGTATATAGCAATAGTGCATGATTAAATGTTGCTTCTGCGTTGATAAGCCACCTTTACACGACCTCAGACCAGTCAAACACCCATGATAGTAAGCGCCATAGAACTGTAGTAAATAAAAGCTGCAAAGTGACTTTCACCGCATCACCGCTGACTCTTTATCTTCCAGAAATGCATATAACTCCCCAGGATCACCAAAAGTCTTGGTCTGGTTATGCAGCGTGCCTCTCATGTGGGCAGGATAGAGCAGCCCAAAATGGGCCTGCAGCTGTAGCAAGCGTGGACGTAAGCACCAGAAAACTCTTTCTCTATCCACCATTGCCTTTGCGAAGTCTGGGAAGAACAGGAGTTTATGTCCCTGATATTCCAAAGTTGAGAGTGCTCTGGATGCTCCCATTATTGGTGATACTTGCTGAAAATGTAAAACTTTCAAGATGATTGGGCGTGGATGCTTTCCCGTGATCATGGACTGCGTAGGCACTCTATGGGCACGCTCGATCTCAAATGGCATGGCAAACACACCCGGAATCATGGCCTGAAAAAAGGACACCATATCAGGGCCCTCTGCTCCCTCAGGAACTCCTAGTATTCTTATGTTATTCCTCCGAGAGTGAATATTTCTATCTTCCACCTCTCTTTGTAGTGAATGTATCAGCTTGGTCTGCTTCTCAATGGCCTTGAGCCTCTCCCCATGTGATGCCACCACATTCTTTACCTTCTCCAAATGAGCCATAATTGACTCCAAAGAAGTTTGCAAAGCATTGATATCATCCTGCATTGCACATAGCGATTCTTCATTAGATTTGACCAAGTCTTTGACTGCCCGAATCTCAGCCAGGAGCTCCTGTAAGGTCTCAGGACAATCTCAGATGTCCGCCATCTTGTGAGGAGAGAGAGGTTCCGTTTTGGTTCTTTTTGCACTGGCGTTATGAGATACTTGGTAATCCAGCCGTGTCTGTTTGGGGCCTTACATATGCGGGATCGAATGGTATCAAAGTAAGTAGGAACTATTTGATTAAAGAGTGCAGGATTCTTGCCTATTGCCCTCCGAAGCGCAGCTCTTACATGTCCATCTTGACCAGAAACCAGGCTCCTCCTCGCCCCCCCCCCCCCCGGCCTGGTGCTTTGTTCTTGGATAAGGCTTTCAATGCTACTTTGACTTCTTCTTTCATCACCAATGGTTCCGGATCATAAGGTACAGGTTGAAACGGCTGTAGGTCCACTTGATCTTTATCATATAATAACTATGTATATTCTTTCCACTCTTTCTTGATCTTCACAGCATCATTCAACATGGATCCTTGAGCATCTTGTAATATTCCAATTTGAGGCTGGAATTTTTTCTTTAACTCTCGTAGTTTTAGGAAGCCGATCTTGTTCTTTCTCTAATAGTTTCTGCTTCTATTTCCATGCCTGCATCATTGTAATACTTCTCAATGTCTTGTCATGCTGCACGTTGGAAATCTCTGTTGAGTTCTGTGATTGCCTCTCTTTCTCCTCTGACTTTAGCTTCCCTGTGTATCTGGGCAATTTTCAGAGCTTCTTTGGTCATCCATTTTGGCTATTTTTGCTTTTTCACATTTTGTACAGATTTCTCACTTTCTTCCAAAACAACCTTCTTGTCGTCATCCCATAACTCTTCTGGAGCTTTGTCATTTGTATCTAAAGCAGCAAATCAATTTTGCAGACAGTCTTTAAATTCTTGTGGTATATTCTCAAAGTCATATTTTGCTACATTCAGGAGTGGCTTTCTCTTTTTCAACTTTAGCTTGAATTTGCATGCTAGTAGTTGATGATCTGTACCACAGTCAGCTGCAGGTTATGTCTTTGTTGATGTTATAGTTATTTTCCATCATTGACTTCCACAGTTATAGGCAATTTGATTTTTGTACAATCCATTGGCTGAAGTCCATATGTACAGTCACTGCTTGTGTTGCTGGAAGAAGGTGTTTGAGATCAATAGATTGTTGGTCTTGCAGAATTCTATCAGTCTTTCTCTAACTTCATTTCTGTCGCCAAGCCAAAATTTTCTGACTTTGCCTTCTTCTTTGTTGCCAAAATTTGCATTCTAATCACCCATGACTATCAGGATATCTTGTTTGCATGTTCTGTCAATTTCAGCTTGTACTTGTTCATAGAACTCTTCACCTTCATCCTCTTCTGCAGCTGTTGTTGGAGTATATATGTGAATTATAGTTGGGCATTCCTTGTAGATGAATAGAAATTAAGCATTCACTGATTGCATTGTATTTCATTACAGTTCTTGTAAGTTTCTTCTTAATTATAAATGCAGCACCATTTCTTTGTTGTCTTTCATTTCCAGCATAGTAGACCATATGATCATCAGATGCAAAGTGCCCAATGCCAGTCCATTTCCGTTCGCTGACACCCAACAGATTGAGCTGTACACATTCTATTTCATTCTTGACCACCTTCAACTTCCTTTGGTTCATGCTTTATATGTTCCATGTCCCAATGTGTAAGACATCTTTGCAGCTTCTGACTCTCATTTCATGCATAGCTACATCAGCAATCAGACATCCCGAGGGCTTTGATTCAACCACATCATAAATGCTGGCTTTACTCTGAAAGGTCATCAGTTCCTTCCCAATAGCCAGTTGAGTGCCTTCTGACCTAGGAGTCTCATCTTCCAGTACTATAGTGTCATTTGTTTTGTGGTGACTATCCAATGGGTTTTCATGGGAAGATTAGAAGTAGATTGTCAGGACTTTCTTCCATGCAGTTTAATTTTAGTGTTGCTGCCATTTTCACAGAAATCTGATCCTCCACCACCAATATCATCCCATTCTGCTGCTGCCCACATCGGTGGTTTGTCTTGCTCTGGCACCTCAGCTGAGACCTGTCCATCTTGGGATACTCTGCCAGTAGTTAAACTACCAAAAGCTTAGCCTTCAGCATCACTAATGCACACAAGATCTCACAGCATGACAAACTACAAACCAGGTGAATGGGAATGGTAAGAGAATACAAAGGAGATCAGGTGAGTCAAGATCCGAAAGCAGCAGCAAAGAGATGAGTTTTCAACTGGATTTGAATAGTGTCAGAGAAGGCGCCTGATGTACAGACTTAGGTAGTTTCTTCCAGGCATAAGAAGCAGCAAGGTGAAAGGACCAAAGTCTGGAGTTATCAATAGAAGAGAAGGGCACAGATACAAGTGATTTGCCAGAAGAATGGAGTTCCTGAGGAGGTGTGTAAAGAGAGATAAGAGAAATGTTAGTGAGGAGCTGCAGAGTGAATGCACTTATAGGTCAGCAGGAAAAGTTTGAACTGGATGCAGAAATGGATTGGGGGTCAATGAAGTGTCTTGAGAAGAGGGGTAATATGAGCATGATGAGGCTGGTGAATGTTGTGATAAGGAAGCTTATCATAGCTCAGGAAGGGGCTATAGAAAAGGTGAAGTGTCTCTGAACAAGCAACCTGTCAGTGCTGGTAGAAATGAGAAAACAGAATTTTGCCATAAAAGACTACCAGTCCCAGAATGCACCAGGTTTCCAACAGCCATGAGAGGAGCTGAAGTGAGAAAATGTGTGTTCAATCAAAAGGGCTATGAGGTAATCCCCAAGCACTCATTGCAAAGGGCAGGGCTTGATTCAGCACAGCTGTGCTGTGCTAGGATGGAACACTCATCTCAAAGGGCAAGGCCTGGTTCAGCACAGCTGTGCTGTGTTAGGGAGGAGCACTCATCAAGGCAGAATAAGAGTAGAGTTTATTCTACAGATGACCATCTTCATGATCACCCTTATCCTGAGAATCAGCTTGAGTTTGATCATCAGTTTCATCTGAAGGATCATCAGAAGCAGAAGCCAAACCGGACGGACAGAGAGGGAAAGAGACCCTTTGGAAGAAGGAAGAGAAAAGCCTTTGAGAGGTCTAGAAGAGTCCAAAGCAGTACCTATACTGGGAGGTATTCCAAGGGCCAGCATACACCATTGGACTGGGGAAAGCCAGAGGAATGTGCTGCAGAGCTAGGAATCACCAGAGGCTACCTGTGAGGGAGACGGCTGCACGTGGAAGGGACCCTAAGACCTGTGCCAGAAGGTATGTGAAGAGAGATCCAGTGTCCAGGGATCTGGATTGGAAGGCTGGACATAAGAACTGGACTACATACTGGCCAGGCTATATAGAGAGGAACTCTAGCAGCAATGGAAGCTCAGGTATGAACACTGATCTATGCCCTAGCTATAACCTTGAAAGACAGCAGGGAAACAAGTATTCTCCTGAAAATGCTCCATTGAGAGATTCATCTGTGCCAATCCATGATATTGAACCCATGCTTGTTGAACAAGGGGGAATAATAGCAGATGAGGATCCTGTTTATATGGACTGCTCTCTATCTAAACTTCGTTGGTAACTTTCTGTTATAAAGTACAGCAACCATCACAAAGAAATACAAATGTGTTCTTTAATCTACCCAGAAAAGCTCCTGAAGCAGGATTTGACCCACACAGTAGAAAGCAAGCCAGCTAAGGGGTTTCAGCTGGATAACTGCTAGCAATTAAGCCTTACCTAATTGCTTGAGAGCTAGGAGAGAATCACTTCTGTATCTATGTGGGAAGTAATCAGAAGTTAACCTGAAAAGAACAGTTTGTTTCTTGCTTTGTGGCTTTTCATTTGTTGTTTTCCTGATTTTGACTTTGTTTTTCCAAGTTAACACTGAAAGCAAGTAACCTAATTTATGTGCTACCAAGCATATCTGTGTTGGGAGAAATAACCCCATAAATAAATATCTTATTGGCTTTACCCAAGAGCACAACTAAATTATTGTCAGCAGCTGTGTCTGGTGTGAATGAACTACATTGCCCACAATACCTTGCAAATCATATAAAAATATGCACTTGCCAAGAGTGTGAAGATTCTCACCCAGGCAGCCGTCTGACAATGTTTATTTATTTATTTATTTATTTATTTATTTAACACACATTTATATACCGCATCTTCCAGAGTTCAGTTGCAGTTTACAATAAACAACAATCAACAAATCTGGTTTGTTTTACATGGAACGTCATATTATAAAACAATGAGTAACAATGCAACAAATGTGTTATAGAACAAAGAATGTTGAAGAGATTGAAGGGGAGACAGATGATTCCGAGGAAAACCAGCAAGCAGAAGGTTACAATACTCTAGCAGGAGGTGAGTAAGGAGTGGATAAGTGTCACCTGTGTGTTCAGAAAGGAATGGGCAAATTTTGTTGATGTTATAAAAAAAGTGCAGGTTTTTGCTATCAGTTGGATGTGTGTGGAGAGAGAGGAGTCAAAGACGACTCCAAGGTTATGAACTGAGGAAACAGGGAGGAGTAGAGAGTTATCCATGGAAACGGAGAAAGGAGGAAGAGAAGAGGAGGGTTGGGGGGGGGAATGAGAAACTTGGTTTTGACCATGTTCGATTTCAAGCAGTGGAGAGTCACCCAAGCAGCAATGTCAGAGATCCTGGTCTGGATTGCCAGAGAGTTTCAGGTGTAGAGAGTTAGATTTGGGAGTCATCAGCATAAAAATGGTACTGAAAGCTATGAGAAGAGATGAGTACACCAAGGGACTGGGTAAAGAGAGATAAAAGTAGTGAACCCAAGACAGATCCTTGGGGTACACCAACTGAGAGAGGGATAGCATAGAGGAGATACCACCTGAAGAATGATGGGAAAGATAAGAAGAGAACCAAGCAAAGACAAGGTATCAAGGAGAAGATTATGGTCAACAGTGTCAAAAGCAGCAGAAAAGTCATGAAGATGAGGATCGAGTAAAGGCCCTTGGATTTAGCCAAGAACAGGTCACTAGTAACAGGAACGTAACTAGCCCTGTGCGAGCAGTGCGACCACACAGGGCACAAAGGCTTAAGGGGCGCATTTCAAATGTCTGCCGTTGCCTTCCACACACAAGGCATGATTCAACCTCGGTACGGCCCTGACTGGAGACTTTGGCATGAGCCATTTCAGTAGAATGTAAAGGATGAAAGCCAGATAGTAAAGGATCCAGGAGAGGGAGAGAAGAGAGAAAGCCGAGGCAACGGCGGTGAACCACATGTTCAAGTAGTTTAGAAACAATGGGGAGGAGGGAGATGAGTCGATAGAAGGTCAGGTATGGTCTAGTGAGGTTTTCTTGAGGAGAGGTGCAACCATAACATGCGTGAAGGCTGCAGGGACAGTTGCAGTGGAGAGCGTTAGGTTGAGAATATGAGAGATGGAAGAGACAACAATGGAGGAGATGGAGCTTAGAATATGGGTAGGAATAGGATCAGAGAAGCAGGTAGTGAGTTTGGAAGAGGAAAGAAGGTGTGTGGTTACCTCCTCCAAGATCATAGAAAAGGAAGACAGGGTAGCAGAGGTGGGGGAGAGGAAGTTGGGAGTGAAGAAAGGGAGGAGGGGAAGTAGCTGAAATTCTGGGGAATTGGAGTGTGATCTTGTGGATTTTGTCATGGAAATAGTCAGTCAGATTTTGGGCAGAAAGGAAAGGAAGAGTCGGAGGTGGAGGCACCTTGAGGAGAGAGTTGAGAGATGTTAAGAGACGGTGAGGGTCAGAGGTAAGAGAGTTAGTCAGATTGGTATAATAGTCTTGTTTGGTGAGTGCTGTGGCTGACTAGAAAGTCTGCAAGGATGCAGGATTTGAGCCAATTTGAATGGTCACAGGAATTTAGATAGCGGGTAGTGGAAGACAGGGAGGGCTGTTGTATAGTATGCCTCACAGGATGTGGCACGGGCGGAGAAAGCACACCTTTAGCAGAGTAGAATGCAGTGTTATAGGAAGCTACTGCCTCATCAACAAACTCAGATGACATAGAGAAGGAAAGAGGTGATGAGACAGTGGAGGAGAGAACCAAAGGGAGGATTTCTAAAGAGGCTGGAAGAGACTGGGTGAGGTTGAGGCAGTAAGTGATGAAGAGTAAAGCTTTGCAGGTGATGTTCTGATAAGGGAAGAACTGAGGTATAGAAGTTTGAGGATAAACAATTATAGAAGACTACAAGGTTGAGGTAGTGGCCGTGCCGATGAATGGGGCAGTAGAACAAAAAAGTATAAAAGCTAAGGGCCCAATTCTGTGCCACGAATAGCGGGGATGGACTTCCCAATTGGGTATCCATCCCCGTTATTCATGCTTTCTCCTGCCGCATCTAACCTCCCCGCCAATTGTTCTGGGAAGTTAGACACGGTTGGGGAAGGGGCAGCTCCGGGGTGGAGTCTGGATGAGCAGTGGGTGGTCACCAGCTCTGGATATACAAGGCTGATTCTAATGTCACCCCTGTAAATCCAGGGCTGGCGACTTGTGAGGGCAAGTTATTCTACCTCCAAGATGGAATAACTTCTCTGGACACATTTTTTCTTGTGCCTGGGGCACGAAAGGGGCAGGGGGGGAGGGGGGGAGGGGCGGAGGACATTCCCCACAGCCTGATCCTGACCTTAGGAGGCCAGATTGGGGGTTGGGCTGTGGGGAATAAGCTTTTTTTTTTTCTGGTGGCCAGAATAGCGTCTCTTCAATGGATCCATGGTGCTATGGCATAGAAACATAGAAACATAGAAATATGATGACAGAAAAAGACCACGTGGCCTATCTAGTCTGTCCTTCCATATCAGCAACTACAACAGTCCCCTTTTTTCCTTTAGAGATCCTCTGTCCAATGCTTTTATGAATTCAGATACTGTCCTCATCTCTACCACCTCCACTGGGAGACTATTCCATAGATCCACCACTCTTTTTGTAAAGAAATATTTCTGCATATCACTCCTGAATCTATCCCCCTTTACCCTCATCCCATGTCCCCTCGTAGCAGAACTTGCTTTCAATTGAAAGAGCCTCTTCCCCTGTGCATTTATGCCATGGAGGTATTTAAACATCTCAATCATATCACCTCTAACCCGCCTTTCTTCTAAGGTGTACATATTAAGATCCTTAAGTCTGTTCTCATATGCTTTACAATGAAGACCACTAAAAATTTTAGTAGCCACTCTCTGTACTGCCTCCATCTCGTTTATATCCTTTTGAAGGTGCAGTCTCCAGAATTGCACACTATACTCCAAATAAGGTCGCACCAAAGACATACAGAGATATTATCACCTCCTTTTTTCTGCTAGCCATTCCTCTCTGTATGCACCGAAGCATCCTTCTAGCCTTTGCCGTTGCCTTTTCTACCTGTTAAGCTACTTTAAGAACATCAGACACAACCACGCCTAGGTCCCGCTCTTCTTTAGTGGACAAAAGTACTTCAACCCCTATACTATATTGCTCCCTTGGATTGCTGCAGCCCAAATGCATGACCTTACATTTTTTTTACATTAAATCCCAGCTGCCAAATTCTAGACCATGCCTCAAGCCCAGCTAGATCCCTCCTCATGTTATCTACACCTTCCTGGGTGTCTACTCTATTGCCAATTTTTGTATCATCCACAAAGAGGCAAACCTTACCCAACAGCCCTTCTGCTATATCACTAACAACGATGTTAAAAAGAATCGGACCAAGGACAGATCCCTGGGGCACACCACTGGTAACATCCTTCTCCTCAGAGTGAGCTCCATTTACCTGTACTCTTTGTTGCCTCCCACCCAACCAATTTCTAACCCAACCAGTAACTTTAGGGTCCATCCCTAGGGTGCTCAAATTGTTTATAACTCACCTGTGAGGAACAACGTCAAAGGCTTTACTGAAATCTAAATACACCACATCTAGTGCTCTCCCTCGGTCCAACTCCCTGGTCACCCAGTCAAAGAAATCAATCAGATTTCTCTGCCTCTGGTGAATCCATGCTGCCTCGGATCCTGTAATCCGCTGGACTCCAGAAACCTCACTATTTTCTCTTTCAGCAGAGTTTCCAATAATTTAGTCACCACCAAAGTTAAACTAACTGGCCTGTAGATTTCAATCGCATCCTTACTTCTGCTTTTGTGTAAAGGCACCACATGAGCCTCTCTCCAGTCCTTTGGCACCACTCCAGACTCCAACGAGGCATTGAAAAGGTCAGTCAGTGGCAACATGAGGCCATGGGGCAGCGGCTCCATTGAAAAGCCTTGACTGAGTTAGCCGGGAAGGTCATGTACATGCAGGTCGGGCTGAATCACAGTCCAAGCCTGCACATACAGGACTGATCGTGATTCTGATCCCATGGGGCTAGATATGTCCCGCGGGATCAGAATCGCGATACCTTCTATATGTCTGGTTCTGACCAGGCATAGAGAGGGGATCTGTGTCTGGGACAGAATGAGCCTGCAAGCTAATAAAAGACAAAGTAGCAAATAAGATAACAAGATAAAATGTATTCCAATTAAATAAATAAAGAATAAAAAGATAAAAGGTGGAGGGTTAAATGTAAAACATGCCATATTACCAGTGCATAATAGACTACAAACGGTATAGGATGAGGAACAATGTATTAAGTGAAATGTGCAATACATTCATAGCAGATCAAACTATGTGCCTCCAAAACAAAAGAAGATAATATGAATCATAGCCACCAGGTAATATTTCGTAATAACACCAGCACAGAAAAGGAGAAAATAAGGACAAATCGAGAACCGCAGAGGACTTACTGAGTTTGTAAGTAAGACTTTTTAGGAATTTCACCAATGCAGACAGTGTCAGTTCTTATCTGTATATCATGAGAGAGGGAACAGAGGAACTCAGTGGGGACAATGGAGAACCAAGTAATCAAAGAGAAGCAAATGAGACAAAGGTCCCGATATTATCAATATTATATAAGTGTATAACAGCAATGAATGGGCTCTTCTATCAAAGAAATCAGCCTGAGCTGTATAGCAATAATAGCAAGGCTCTACTAGCTATGAATTTTGTCCATGAGATCAGCCTAAGCTGTACTATTATAGTATACATGTCCAGCGAGCTTAGAAAATATAGCTCTCTCTGGGCTGGCCATTTACTTGCCGATGTGAAGTGCAGCATTTGTTTCTACGGCAAATATTAAAAAAGGAAACAAATGTAAGAACTTTTTAAGATGTTGTGCCAATAACGTATAGAACAGTGTATCACCACTTAGGAAAAGGATTCATGTACTGTGCTATCATTAACACTGTAACACCGGCACAAGAAACATTGCTTCCAAATGATTCTTTATTTATATGGTGGGAAACACTATACAAATGACACCACCCAGGGATCGGAAGGTTGCCCGGTCCACTTTTAGTATAACATCGATAGGGTTTGTTGTAATCATGTTTTTAAAGGTAAGGACATTTATTCCTAAATTAAATTAGCGATAAAATTGCATTAAAGGAGCTTATCGATTTTGTCAGGCTGTCAGCATAACATTAATGAAGCCGCTATTCTCCGTCCCCTTTTAAAATTGTTCTTTGGCATCAAACTGAGCCGAGTATCTTTTGGAAAGCCAACCAACTACTTGCAGCACAAATGATAGAAATCATTTTCATAATTGACATCACAAATACACTCTAAAAAGGTGCATGTACGGCATTTATTTTGCGGCAAGCCACCAAATTGCAAAATAAAAATAGGATTGACAACGTAGTGTACAAAACATACAAAATAAATAATTGCATATTATGTCTACAGCACAGAAAACTTGTATCCATTGTGGCTTTAGAGCATGATAGAAGCACTATGCAAAAAGGTAAAGAAGTGCACAGAAAAGAACACAATTTAATGTTAGTGAAACTTAAATGAAAACATAATCTTATATGGCTAGAGCGAAAAGCCTGAAATAAGAGCAGCAGTAGGTCTTGCCTTGTGAGAAGCCTGTCTATCACCAGGCTGTCACGCTGACGTTCATGAGGTTACTGCTTACCAGCCACTATATAAAGTGCCCTTTATGGCACCAAACTAAACTATACATATTTTATATTTTAAATATATTTTAAATATATGCATATATGCTATTGTAATAGCTCATTTTTCTCCTCTTTAGTCTTCTCCACTTCTCCTCCTTGGCTTTTTCCCATCTTTCCCTGGGTCTCATAGGACCCGATATTCGAAAGGCTTTTACACGGTTTACAGTCCAGTAAACCATGTAAATGCCTTAAATTGGGATATTCAATGGCACTTACATGGTTAGTGCCGTTGAATAGCCCCTTCTAACCCTGCTACATACCCTGATGCTATGATTAGCATCGGGGCATGTGGGGGCATTCTGGGGCTGAGTGGGGGCATAGACTGTCCCTAACCAGATAGCAGCAATATTGTACTGCTACCCGGTTAGCAATCAATGGCTAAAACTAGGCTATCTTTGGGCTCGCCTAGTTTTAGCCACAGATGCTAACCGTGTAGCGGTGCAATATCACTGCTACCCAGTTAGCCTCGGCAGCTCTGGGGCATGTGCGGCGACACTGGATATTCAATGCTGTCGCCGCGGCTTTGAATATCCAGTGTTAAGGGTCAGTGGGCAGGGCTATGCTCTGTAGCAGCGCATAACATGCCAAGCTGTATATTGGGCCCAATGCTTGTAACTCTCACTTTGGCTTATATTTGGAGACCATTGGGTCGATATTCAAAGCCTTTAGCCAGCCAGTCAAAGGGAAGATGGCTGGCTAAAGGCACGGGCTATTATATTCATTAGCACTATTCAAATAGTGCCGCTGAATATCTCTACAGAACACGGCACTGACACATGCCTGGTTAGCACAATATTCATTGAACCCTGGTTGGACAACTTAGGCCGTATGAAAAGCTGGCCTAAGTGCTATATGAACAAAAGCTGGCTGAATATTCACTTGAAGAGACTTGAAGACTTAAATATAGGAGGAGAAGAGGGACAGGGGAGATGTGATTCAAATCTTTAAATACTTAAAAGAGTATTAATGAACAAATCAACCTCTTCAAAAGACCCTACTCTCAATCCCATTTCCAGCTCTTACCGAGTTTGTTATGTCTAGTGGGAGCAGGCATGATCCCCAGTTGCTTCTCAACATGTTGTCTTTGGGTTTCAAAATAGTGCCTTATAGTACTAGTGGTAGTACTATAAGATTATCTCTAGGGGTCATGCATGCCGTATTGAAGCCCAAGGCCAGCATGATCAGGAGTGACTGGGCATCATTCTTGTTCCCACTAAACAAGAGGCTTCCCAGTAAGAGCATTGGATGGAATCAAGAGACTTTTTAGGCTTCAGCACAAATGATAAAAATCATTTTCATAACTGATATCACAAATACACTCTAAATAGGTGAATGTTAGTATTCAAAACATGCTAAAACATAATCTATTATCCATCCATGTTATAAAAAAAGAGACAATCAACAGCATAGTATATAATTGAGATTTTAGAAGGGTTAGATGCTATTTTTATAAATTGGCTTGAATAAGTAGCAATTTCAGAAAACCTACTACTTTTCCGTGGAAATTTTTAGAGGTTCATTTTGTGGTGATAAATTTTAAAGTATACATGCATTTTATATTTTAAAATGGCACCTCACGTATTGTATACCATGACAAATTCTCAGCTTTGGCATTTAAGCCTGTTTCAAATCATGCATTCCTACTACCTAGTTGCTAATTTCCACCCAGGGCTTGGGGGGATGTTTGAGAGGGAAAATAATGCTTAGTTCTCTAAAGTTTAAAGCTACTCTGAAATGCAAAAGGTTTGTGTTTTAGATCTTGATTTCTTAATTGGCTCCCCTTGAACATGTAATTTTACAAAATCTGTCACTTAAGAGATGTAAGCAGCATAACATACATATATAAGTAACAAAATTGCCATCTATATGTGTAGCACTACTTATGTGTGTAGTCATAAGGGATGCTGCTCTTTTGCACAATGTTTTTCCTTCCTAAATTAGCATTTTCTGATGTGTATATGATGCTAAATATAGGTGTGTGTGTGTGGGGGGGGGGGGGGGTTGGCAGTACTATACACATTTTAGAAGAGGCTCCAAGTTTTAAAAGCCTTTTATAAAATAATGGGATTTAAAAAAAAATGCAGACATACAATATGTGCCTTCAAGTCAATGCTGATTCCTGATAACCAGCAGTTCCTGGGTTTTCTTGGCAGGGTGACCAGAAGTAGGCATGCTAGTGGGAACCTAATCCTAGTCTCTTTATTACTAAGCTCACCACTAGGCTACTCAATGTGAGCACCTTGTCCTCAATATTATGAAGTCTAAAAAATATGCTTTCACCCTTCTTCCAAATTTAAAATAATCATTCTCTAAATGAGCTTCAAGAGGTAAGGTATTCCTTAAAGCTATTGCAGCAACTAAAAAGGGACTATGTTTAAACCTGCATCTCTATTGTACCAGCTTCATGCTGAGAGTGCAGAAGCTGTGTATAGCCCGAAAATTGAAATTTGAATACAACTTGTAAAGACATGCAAAGGATAATCAGAAGAGATTATTTTTCTGTTTGATTGTTTGTGCTTTCTGGGGTCTCCTTGGCAAGGAGTGCCCTTTTGTTCTTTGGTCTTTCTGAGATTTACAAGCTGAAATGAATTGAACCTTTTGTTCTCCATAGAAATGTCTCCCAATATTAGAAAACAATGACCTTTAAATGATAATTAGCCACTAGCAGTTTTGACGTAGCAATAAACAAGCAGTGGTGGAAGTTATATATTTATTTTTATATTTCAGCATAGAAATAATATGTAATTTTAGCAGGATATTGTTATTTAATGATTTTTATAATGTATTTTTATTTAATCTATAAAGAAATAAAAATCTTGCTCACAATCTTTAAATTCCATAGCTTCAATAGAACCCAGCAGCTGGGCAATCTGCTGCAAAATTGTTTTCTGTTAGATGTTGAGAGGATTCAAATGGTGAATTAAATGGCTCATCTCAATGTAAATTTTGCAATAGGAGAGCAAGCAACTTCTTTGCTACGTTTTTCCTGCAAAAAACACCACAAATTGAGTTGATGAATCTGTACCATCGAGCTCTAAAATGGTATTGCTGTCTTTTTTGTTATTTCTTGTTTAACGTTTGATATTTCATTAATTTCCTTGACCACCTTTTGAGATGGCTAAAAGGCATTCTGCAAAATTCAAAACAATGTAATTAAAATAAGAATAATGGGGAAAAGTAGGTTACAATTTAGGAGGCCAGAGCAATAGAAATTGACAGAGAAAGTGGATTAAATCTTAATGACAATGAGAGAAACAAGCAAAAGAGCAGCAAGGGAAAGGAAGCTACGAATACTCCTACTAATCATTTGTATAGCGCTACATGGCATATGTAGCAATGTACAGAAACACGTAAGAGATGGTCTCTTATCAGATCTTATGGTCTAGTCAAGACAGACAACACAATAGCTGGGAACTAGAATATGTCCAGGGGAATGGTGCAGATCAGTATCCATGAGCAGCTTCAAAGAGGTGAGATTTTAGCCTGGATTTGAAAAGGGCCAAAGATGAAGCCTGACGTACTGACTCAGGTAGTTTGTTCTAAGCATAAGGAGTAGCAAGGTGGAAAGATTGAAGTCTGGAGTTGACAATGGAAGAGAAGGGCACAGATAGAAGTGATTTGCCAGAAGAGCAGAGTTCCCAAGGACAGGTATAGGGAGGAAGGATGGGTGTTGGGAGAGATAAGAGAGGGAAGAAAAAGCAATGGAGGTTCACAGAAAAACTAGATTCATTAAACAACAAGAGAGGCAAGCAAAACTAAAAAGAAGCTATCCAACAAAGGCAGAGCCCAATGGGCTTAGCATTAAGGAACAGGCAACAGAGCAGAGATGGTGCAGTGCCAATGACTGGAAAGAGGAGACAATGGTACAACCAGACAGTATGGTCTCAATCACTGGAGGAAGGCTGAGGAGAAGAACCATGTCTTAAGGTCAGCCTTAAATTTCAGACAAGAAGCTTAAATCATTGGGAAGTCTATTCCATTGGAGTTGGACTAGATACAGAAAAGAAGTATGGTGTTTAGCTTCTAAGGGGTATATTTACTAAAGCGCGGTAAAGGAGCAGTCTTTTCTGTGCGGTAATGGCAGTGGTAAGTGTGCTGGGCGTGTCAGAGGCGTTCCGGCATTAAGGGGTGCTAGTGGACACTTACCATGTGGTAACAGCACATGCTGCGTTAAGGGTTGTTAATGGACACTTACCATGCGGTAACAGGACATTAAGGGATGGTAGTGTGCACTTACCGTGTGATAATGGGACATGCTGCAGGATGGTATCTGGCATACACCTCAATGCAGGAAAGCTACTGAAACTCTGAAAGGGGGGCAGGGAAGCCATTGGAGAAAGTATGGATGCAAGCACAATTGGTAGCTGATGGAGTTGACTCACCTGATGCCCAGCAATGTGGCCTATGCTGTTGCTAGGCGAGATAGGAAGCTGCCTAGTGATGATGGTCAGTGTGGGTGTTGGCTGTGTCATGAGTGGGTAGTGGCAGCAGTGGAGTCAGCGGAAGGGATGCAGCAGCAGGGGGTGCTGTGACAGGCGTGCAGTCCTAGATGCTCCTGAAAGCATACACCATGCTGTAAGCTACATTATAGTGTCTGTGAGGTGTGGACAGGTATCCAAATATACTGTAAGTGTGTGGCATGCCATAGGTCTGGACAGTGTCTGGGTGGAGGCAGCATGTTCTTGATGTGGGGAGTAAAGTGAGGATTGTCCATGAGTACTCATGTGGAGCAGTCACAAGAGAGGTGTGCATAATATGGCTAACTGTTGCATATGACCCCTGATGGCCATGGTGGGGCAGTTTACTGCCAGTAAGCTGCCCCACCATGAATCTCTATGATGATCAAATGGTGGGTGCAGGGCTGTGCCATGGATTTTCCAAGCAGACAATTTACAATGTGTGTGGTGAGTGGATGTATGGGATCATACAGGCCCAAAGCATGTGGTTTGTGTGAACCAAAAGTAGCAGTGCCATGGGCTACATGAAACACCATTTGTGCAGGAGAAGCTGGAGCTTCAGCCTGTGCAACTGAAAGACAATACACTGAACAGAGTGGCATGATAGAAAAGGACAAGTTGAACCCATTTGCCCCATGAAGGGCAAGCAATGATGGCAGGACAGTGCAGGGGATGGCTATGCAATGAGTGTTAGGTGACTGAATATACAGTACAAGATATATCCTCTTTATATAAAGCTGGGAGTCACAATAATGGAAAAACAGAAAACACATCCATACCAATTACCCCAGACATATGCTGCGTATACATCACTGACACACTCCAATGTGCTGCGGCAGAGCCACTAAAGCCATATTCACAGATGTCCATGATGGGGAATGTCATGTTGGGCTACCCAACATGTGGCCATAATTCATAGAAATGTAGAGTGATTGTCTGCAGGTCACAGCAGAGACAGGACTGTGCAAGTGGACCCAGGCACAAAATGAGCAAGTGGGAATCAAACCCTGGATCTTTAACCATGGAAGCATTATACCAACCAGTAGGCTACACCTCCACAAAGCTTTATGCAGATGTATAGAACCTGCAGATCTCTGATCAAACTGTTTGCTGTCTGCCTGCTTAGGTCGGGCCCTCTATTACCCATGATGCACTGCACATGCAAAACAGCAGTCTGCTGCTGAAGAACCAATGGAGAATGCACTGATCCAGTATATCAGCTCAGTAAGATGCACTGGCTGCATGTGCTACATGTACATAACAACAGCAAGCCATGCTGCAGAGTGGTTTCAGCAGTTACCCTGAGGATGTGGAGGGGTGCCCAGCACCTAGTCCACTGAACCTGCACTGTTAAGCATGATGTCTGTTGCAGGTCTACATCCCTGCTAGTTTGTGTTTAGCAAGTATTGTTTTCAGTGTGTTATGCTTTTTTTTTTCCTCTCTTCTTCTCCCCCTCTTCCCCCTCCCTCCTGTTTCTAGCATGGTGAGGGTGTTAGTGACAGCAACAGCTCAGCCCTATGTTCTCCAATAGCATTACAGGTTAGTGGCCAGTGTCAGTATGCTGTTGCCATGGGCAGCCACTGCAGTGGGGGTGTAGAAGCTGGTAGGGGGCTACTGCTATAGTCCTGTCAGGACCTCAGTGAGTAGGCCATGGACAACTGCTGCACCCAAACATTGAGGACTAACATTTGATTACAGTAGGGGCAGAAAGACTGCCCCGCTGTCCTTCACTGGACTGTGTCAGCCAAGCACAAACCAGCTACAGCAATTTTGCATGCATAGTGTGACCATAAGTACTCTGCCTTGGGATACTCAGCATTGACACCCAGCCATTTACTCAGTGATTAGCATCCTGAGACAGACAATGCATCCACATCACTGAAGCCAAACATTATAATAGCTCTACGTGGATACATAGTCATGCCATGGTCACTTCTTGGTCATAGTGAGAGTGCCATCACAGCATGTGGCAGATGGGCACAATGGCATCTCAGCCAGTGACCCTACCATTGCGGCAGACACATCCAGGCCAATCTGTGCTGTTTCAGGTGATACCCACAATCCTCTGCCTTGCCTTATTCACTTTTTCCAAACAGGCTGGGAAAAACTCAGACAATGTGAGCTAAAGTGCAGTGCAGAAAGCAACAGGACAAAGGGGAGCCATACACACACATATGCATACACTCTCATTGGCACACTGAGCAAAATTGGAGATGGTTGGCATTCCTGCTTAACACTCCTGTCTCAATGTCAGCTCAAGGATTGATAAGCTGTGCTCTATTTCCGTGCCTTGCCCTCATCAAAGATCGATAACATGTGCTAATAGCCTCCAAACAGCTGTGCATAGTGGAACCTGTCAGTGCTACTGGTGGGTGTTTCCACCCTTGCTGGCCATCTCCTCAGGGGTTGCACATGCTGGAGCTATATTTACACTGTTAGCTAAACCTTGTCCACAGGAATATACAATGCATAAACCCCAGTGGGGACCTGAACCTGTGACCCTCTGCATATATATGCACACCAATTGTGTGTGGTGCACCACAGTGCTGCCTCATGGGAATAACAGCACCTGATGCTGATATGCTTCCCTTCAGCTGACCTTTGGCACATGCTGCAATGCATATGGTACACATCACTAGGACAAGGTTTCTGTCTGCTGCAGGCTGGTGCCACTTCCCACGCCACCACTAACACCCACCATGCAGACATGCAGACAAACCAATGGTGGTGGTCACAGTCCCAGCATGTTAAAGATGCAGGTTTGGCGGGCACCTTGGGCACAAGGTCTGGATGGGGTGGCAGGGGCACACATGGACGGACACAAATCCCCCTAACCAGCTGCCCATGCAGGGGCCCCATCAATGCCTGCCACCGATATGTCTCAGGGGGAGGATTGCAGCCACTGCTGTAGTATTTCCCCAGGCACCTGCATTTCCAGCTACCTGGAGGGCTACAGCATCTGGCACTATTGACCTCTTCCCCCAAAGCTGAGTTCTGTGGCAGCAGGAGGGGGAGGCAGCCTGGATCTCAGTCTGGGGTACCAGGACCCTTAGACCACCTCATGTGGCACATTGCCTTTCCACAGCAGAAGTAGGACTGTGTGCTGCCACTGTCACTGTGTGATCATGACGGACATCACAGATGGTTCTGCGGATGGAGAGGCTAAAAAGGTTGGGGGCTCATCAACCTGGAGAAGAGATGGCTGAGGGGAGATATGATAGAGGACTATAGATTATTGACCGGAGTGGAACACGTAAACATATGCCACTTTTTAATGCCATCAGACTGTGGACAGACTAGGGGACCTGCAATGCGGCTACAGTGAAACCCATTTGGGTCTTCAAGGTGAAAATATTTTTTCAGTCAACATATAATCAAGCCCTGCAATCCATTTCTGGAGGATGTGGTAAAAGCTGTCAGTGTAGATGGGTTTAAAAGGTTTTGGAGGGGATCATGGGTAAGGGTCCATAAACTATTGCTAAACAGGATCAGAGCTATGCACTGCTTGCCTCATTACAGTTACTGCAGATCCTGTGTGTCTTTTGGGGAAACTGCTAGGCTGCCCCCAAAAGAGCACACGTTATCAAGACTTGTGACCTAGATTGTGCACTGTTAGACATAGGATATTGGGCATGATGGACCTTGGTCTGACACAGTTTGGCATATTTTGTAGTCTTATGTTCCTATGCGCCATCTAGGCAGCTGCCTGGTCCCCCCTGTGCACCAGCAGCCCCCACTGCTTGACCTATGTGCCACCTCCTTTGCCCCCATTTGCACCATCAACATAGTGCCCTTTCATACTTGGGCACTATGCTGTCGCTGCTAATGGAGCACTGCTATCACTCTTTTGGGCTCCCCTTTCTGTGCATCACATTGCAGATGTAAAATAGGCTCTCTCTCCTCCAAAAGCATCCTTTCTGCCAAGTTTTGAATTGTGTTAGTGTTCCTGATGTTAAGGTACCTGCGTTAAGGGAGCAAGCCTTGTTCCCACCCACTCCCCACCCATTGACCCCCACTCTCTGCCCCATGCACACCTTCTCTCCACCCACAGGGCACTTTACACTGCTGGTGCCGTTAGCGCCCGCTAATGTGCCTTTTTGCATGTGCTAAGTCTGCACATTCACAATTAGCAAATGCTAAAAGCACACTTGATCCTTTACTGCCATTTAGTAAACATACCCCTAAATGTAGCTGAGAGGGATCTGAAAGTCTTGAGAAGCTACATTGTAAAGTTCTTAAGAACCATGGGAGAGAGTAGGAGGAGAGCAACCTAACTAGAGTTTGGATTATCCTTATTAGGTCAGTAGAAGAATCTTAATTTGAAGTCTGTATGTATCTAGGAGCCAGTGTTGATTGAACAGGAAAAGGGTCATCATGATCATATTTTGGAGCCCTCAGAGCACTTTGATTGAAGAATTTTGAATGAACTGAAGCCTTTAAGCAAAGAGGGAGGGAGGAGTGGCTCAGTGGTTGGGACAGGTTACCTCAGGCCAGGGGTTCAATTCTCAAATGGGGACAAGCAACCTCAGGCCAGAGGGACTGGGGTCTCTAGTCCCATGGCCAATCCTTGTGGCCTTGGGCAAGCCACTCAACCCTCCATTGCCTCAGGTACACTTAGTTTGTGAGCCCTTCTGGGACAAGGGAATAAAAAGTACCTGTTAGTATACATGTAAACCACATCAAGGAGGGCACTCTCCCTGGCAGCACCCGCTATATGGAACTCTCTCCCAGACCACATAAGATCAACCAAGAACCTCAAGGACTTCAGAAAACTTCTTAAGACTGATCTATTTACAGTACATTTCAAGGACCTCACATAAATTTTCTACCTCAAGACATTACAGGATCACGATCCTACCCCCAAGACATTACAGAATCTCAATCCTAGCACGCCTCTCAAACAGCCCCATTGTGTATATATGTATATAGCTCATTATGTAAATAGTTCACTGATATAATCTAACGCACTGCCCCACACACTACACTTCTCAGTTCTCACACTGCATGCTACAAACCACACTTTATTATTGATTTTGATTGATGTGCCACACCACCTTGATTTGACGATAATGTGGTATACTAAATCCTTCTAAATAAATAAATAAATAAAAAATAAATAAAATAGCACAGTATAAAAATAAATAAATAAATAAAATAAAGAGCACTGTAGACCATTATATAGAGGATTGCCTTTGTGAAATCAATTTAGGATTATAGCATGGATCAGGAGCTGGAGATCTTTGTCTCTTAGGAGATGATGAAAAGCACACATTTTATAAAGGGCAGAGGGGGACAATTGCAGTAGACCTGAGATTTGAATTGAAGAGACAACAATAGCCAAATGTTTTTACATTGAAAATCATTTATCTCAGATTTCTTAGTGATTAGTTTCATCTGCTGTTTGAGTAAGCCAATGGGACATAGGGGTATGTTTACCAAACCATGATAATGTTACCGGCAAAAATTGCAGCACTAACATGAGCAATGCGATATAAGGAAGTGGGCGTATCAGCATTGAGGTAGCAATGGCTGTGTAACACACAATAAAGGATGCCTTGCCAGGTATCGCACGTTAAACGGACAACACATATTGAAGCTGACAGCACATTACAATGCTAAAGACGCTGTATAAGGTGCCCTGTAGGGCGCCGTATAAGGTGCCCTGTAGGGCGCCTTATAAGGTACCTTATAACGCACCTCATCAGGCACCTCAGGTTAAGGCACCTTATAAAGTGCCTTAACCTAAGGTGCAATTCAAGGTGCCCTAAGGATGTTAAGGTGACCCAAGATATGGTGCTCAAGAGCAGTAAGGTGCCCCAAGTTGACAAGCATGAAATGTAAGGGCAAAAACTGATGTAACCCTAACACTGCACAGAGCACCAAGGAAAGGCAATGGACAAGTGATGGAAGGAAGTAGAGGTGGGAGATGAAAGACCTGCCAAATCTGCATGCAGCCAATGTGGCAGCCGGCAAAATGGACAAACATATTGGAGGCAGCTGTACCGATACACAGGGTGTTGGCAATGTAAAGTGCTACAATGACAGTCAGTGGAAGAGGATGGAAATATGTGTCTGCCAATGGAGGTAGAGATTGCAAGGCATTTGCAATAATAGGAGGACAGAGGAGTAGTAGTGCCATGCAGAGCAGACACAGAAGAGGCAAGCATGGAGAGCCACAATGCAGAAAAGGGTACCAGTGCAGGACATGGGGTAGCGGCCAGTACATGAAGACAGGACGCTACACAGCTGACAGACGCAGATAGATGGACAGAAAGATGGCTGGCAACTGTGATGAGGGTATTATGTGCTGGCAGCACAGATCTGCAGAGATATGACTATCACAGGAATGAAAAGGACTTGCCTCAGACAGGCCTACTAAAATGAGACCATGGAGAAAGTGAACCCATGACCTCTGCCTAGAACATCATTGTATTAACCAGTGGGCTATACCTCTGTGCTGTCTGTTTCAGCAATGGCTGGCTACAGAAAGACTGCAGGTCACTGCACAAACTGTCTGCTGTGTCCACCAGGATAGGTTAAACCCACCAGTACCCATGATGCACTGCACATGCAGAACAGCAGTCTACATCTGATCACCAGATGGGGTATGCAGCTCTCCAGCACCTCAGCGTGTTAGGAGGAACTGACCGTGCGTGATACTGGCACAGAGTAGCCACACACCATGCCATTGTGGCAGTACTGTGTTCACCCTTAGGGTAAGGTGGGGAAGCCAGCAGCAGGTCCACAGTACCCGGGTTGCTTGAGATAGGCTTTTCTGCAAGGCCCTGTCATTGCCAGTGTGTGACAGATATTCCTTGCAGTCACACCTAAGATGATCTTGGGTCCATCTGTATTCCCCAGTCACATCTAGCCCTTGGAGACCAGGAACCACCCAAGTTAAGCATATCCAATGTGATTGCCATGGTCATTTGCTATAAGAGCAGGGGAGTGTCTGGACCCACATGCGGATTATGTAGCACCACCTACTAACCCACCCTGTCTGTGTCAAGGTGGCGGACAGGATCTGCCCCCCAACAAACCAACACTCTACATCTTTGCAATGGAGGCAGTAGAGGGGCATAATGAAGGGCTGTGGGACCATCAACCCCAGTTCTGCTGGCGAAAAGGCACCACCTAGGGAAGTTGATGCAGATCTGTACATATCACACAGGCACTAGCAGTAGGCCTGGTAAAGCTCAGCTGCCCACCACTACAATCTGATATTCACCTGCAGAGGGTAGAGTCAGTCTGCACCTGCTGCACCCTGCAAGGCATTCCAGCCATATACATACTGACTGCAGCCAATCCATAGTGCATGTCCCCAGAAGAACTATGTGCACCCATAGGTGGGATGTACACAGAGACACCAAGCAGATATTGCAGTGATTGGGCCCCAGAACAGGGACAACACAGATGCCACCTAAGAGAAATATTGTATAGCACTCTGTGGGAACCTTGCCATGCCATGGTCACTGCTCAGTCAGGGTGAGAGTGCCCTCCCAGCACTAGAAAGGGGGACTGTTACTTCTGGAGAGAAATCTGCAACTGTGAGTATATACTTCTGGTAATTTTCTAAAAATAATTCTTTGTATTAAAGCTACTTAATCTGTGAACCCACTGTTTTTTGTTGGATCAGTTAGGGCCTAGTAGCAGCAATTTAAGTTTGAATTTAAAACACAGAGGAGAACTTTATGGTTACATTTCATACCCAGCAGAGAGCTTGTAGTTTAAATTTAATAGTCACTCAGGGCCAAGTAACAGCAAAGTACTTTTAGTTTAAATTTAACACACAGAAGAGAGCTTTCTGGTTACATTTGGAACCCAGCAGAGAGCTTGTAGTTTAAATTTAATAGTCACTCAGGGCCAAGTAACAGCAAAGTACTTTTAGTTTAAATTTAACACACAGAAGAGAGCTTTCTGGTTACATTTGGAACCCAGCAGAGAGCTTGTAGTTTACATTTAATAGTCACTCAGGGCCTAGCATCAGAAAAGTACTTTTAGTTTTAAAACACAGAAGAGAGCTTTCGGGTTAAATTTAGAACCCAGCAGAGAGCTTGTAGTTTAAATTTCATAAGAAGTTAGAGCCTAGCAGCAGCTAAGAGCTATAATTTAAATCAAATCAGAATTTAGCTTACCTCAGCAGCACAAGACAGGGTACTGTGTAGCAGCCCTCTTTCAATAAGTGTTATTTCCCTCCCTCCCTCCCCACACCCACCCACCCCTGGGATAATCATAGCTTTATAGGTACTTACACATCTTAAAAGACAGGAGGTGCTTTCAGGTGAAGCTCATTACCCAAATCAGTCATACACTAAGGACCTGAGATTAATTAAGCTTCAGGTGAACAAGGTATATTAAACGTATTAGGTACAGTTTTATTGGTATAAATACCCATAGCAACCCCTAGTAAGTAAAAACTTAAAGATCTAGACACAAACTTTAAACTAAGATGCAGACAGCAGTCCAGCAGCGGGATGGGGGCTTTCCAGTCTTTTGCATTGAGTGTCACATGTATGATTTTCTCCCAGTTGGTGAGAGGTCTTGCGTGTGCACTAGGTGCAAGGAGCTCTTTGCTCTCAGGGAACAAGTCCGTTCTCTAGAGGCTAAAGTAGCAGACTTGGAAAACATAAAACAGACAGAGAGGTACATAGACGAGACCTATAGGGATATAGTCCTGAAGTCCCACCTCCAGTCTGGCAGCACCCCTGTTGCCATGGAGGAGAGAGGTCCCGTGACAGGAGAGCATCACCCTGGTGTGGCAGGAAGTGATCCAGTAACTGGGACCTGTCCTCCAGGTGATGTAAAACCCTCTCGCACCGAGGAAGTTTCTCCAGGGTCATGTGCCCATGAGGGAAGGGAAAGGACAGCCGTTATAGTTGGTGATTCGATCATTAGGCATGTAGATAGCTGGGTGGCTGGTGGACGTGAGGATCACCTGGTAACATGCCTGCCCGGTGCGAAGGTAGGGGACCTCATGCGCCACCTAGATAAGGTCTTAGATAGTGCTGGGGAGGAGTCTGCTGTCTTGGTACATGTCGGTACCAATGACATAGGAGAATGTGGTAGGGAGGTTCTGGAGGCAAAATTTAGGCTTTTAGGTAGGAAGTTGAAATCCAGAACTTCCATGGTAGCATTCTCCGAAATGCTTCCTGTTCCACGCGCAGGACCCAAAAGGCAGGCAGAGCTCCGGAGTCTCAATGCGTGGATGAGACAATGGTGCAGAGATGATGGTTTTGGATTTGTTAGGAACTGGGGAACATTCTGGGGAAAGGAGGGGCTCTTCCGAAGGGATGGGCTTCACCTTAACTGGGATGGAACCAGGCTGCTGGCATTAACCTTTAAAAAGGAGATAGAGCAGCTTTTAAACTAGATATTAGGGGAAAGCCGACAGTCGCCCAAGAGCGGATGGTTCGGAAGAATGTATCCTTGAAGGATACTACCAAAAGCAGAGAGGTTCCACAAAAGAGTAAAGTAGCCCAAATGCCCTCAAGTATGGAGCAGACAGAGCTTAAAGATCCCAATTTACCCATGTCTAACAATAGCCAAATTAACATGAACAAAATACATTCTCTAAAATGCTTGTATGCAAATGCTAGAAGTCTAAAGAATAAGATGGGAGAGTTAGAATATATAGCACTAAATGAAAGGTTGGATATGATTGAAATATCAGAGACATGGTGGAAGGAGGACAACCAGTGGGACACTGTGATACCTGGGTTCAAACTATATCGTAGTGATAGAGCTGATCAAATTGGTGGAGGGGTTGCGCTCTATGTTAGAGAGGGCATTGACTCAGAAAGGATTAAAGTTTTGCAGGAAACAAAATCTGCTGTAGAATCTATATGGATTGAAATTTCATATAAAAGGGGGAAGGCAATGGCAGTGGGGGTGTACTATCGAGCACCTGGCCAGAATGACCAAATGGATGATGAAATGCTCAAAGAAATCAAGGAAGCTAACAAAAGTTACAGCGTAGTAATAATAATGGGTGATTTCAATTACCCCGGTATCAACTGGGTCAGTGTCACGTCAGGACATGCTAGGGAGATAAAGTTCCTAGATGAAATAAATGACTGCTTCTTGGAGCAGCTGGTTCATGAACCAACCAGAGGGGAAGCCATATTAGACCTAGTCCTTAGTGGAACACCAGGTCTAGTGCAAGAGATAAGGGTGTTGGGGCCACTTGGCAATAGTGATCATAGCATGATCGCCTTTGATTTAATTAGTGGAGGAGGGATAGTAAGGAAATCCACAGTACTACCTTTTAACTTTCGAAAGGGAGACTATGATAAAATGAGGAAAACGGTTAAGAAAAAACTAAAAGGAGCAGTTGCAAAGGTTAAAGACCTACATCAAGCTTGGGTGTTGTTGAAAAATACTATCTTGGAAGCCCAGACCAGCTGTATTCCACGCTTTAAGAAAAGTGGAAGGAAGTCCAAAAAACTGCCAGCATGGTTTAAAGGTGAGGTCAGAGAGGCTGTTGTTGCCAAAAAAGCATCTTTCAGGAAATGGAAAAAAGAGCCAAACGACGAAACCTGGAAACAGCACAAGCACTGGCAAGTCAAATTTAAGGCATTGATAAGGCAGGCAAAGAGAGAATTTGAGAAGAAGCTTGCTGCGGAAGCAAAAACGCAAAATAAAGACCTTTTCAAGTACATTCGTAGCAAAAAACCTGTGAGAGAGTCAGTTGGTCCATTAGATGATAAAGGGGTTAAAGGAGCACTAAGAGGCGACAAGGCGATAGCGGAGAGACTGAATGAATTCTTTGCTTCGGTCTTTACTGAGGAAGATGTAGGGATGTTACCCATGACTGAAGTGGTATTTAAAGGTGCGGAAGAACTGAAGGAAATATCGATACATCGGGAAGATGTATTACAACTATTAGATAAACTGAAGAGTAGCAAATCACCTGGGCCGGATGGTATACATCCAAGGGTGTTGAAAGAACTGAAATATGAGATTGCAGACCTGCTATCAGTAATCTGTGAACTATCATTAAAATCAACTCTAATACCTGAAGATTGGAGGATCGCCAATGTAACACCAATTTTTAAAAAGGGTTCCAGGGGTGATCCGAGAAACCACAGACCGGTGAGCCTGACGTCAGTACCAGGAAAAATGGTAGAAACCATCATAAAGAATAAAATTACTCAGCATGTAGATAGTCACAACCTAATGGGAGACAGCCAACATGGCTTTAGACAAGGAAGATCTTGTCTTACTAATCTGTTATGTTTTTTTGAAGGAGTGAATAAACAGGTGGACAAAGGTGAGTCGGTTGATATTGTATATCTGGACTTTCAGAAAGCCTTTGACTTTTGGCAAATTTAAAGAGTCATGGGATAGGAGGCAGTGTACTATTGTGGATCAGGAACTGGTTAAAAGATAGAAAGCAGAGGGTAGGGCTAAATGGCCAATTTTCCCAATGGAGAAAGGTGAATAGTGGTGTACCCCAGGGATCTGTGCTGGGTCCGCTGCTTTTTGACATATTCATAAATGACCTGGAAAGTGGAATAAGGAGTGAGGTTATCAAATTTGCAGATGATACAAAACTATTTAAAGTTGTTAAAACCCAAGAGGATTGTGAAAAATTGGAAGACTGGGCATCAAAATGGCAGATGAAATTTAATGTGGACAAGTGCAAGGTTATGCACCTAGGGAAGAACAACCCAAACTATGGTTACACGATGCAAGGTTCCACATTAGGAACCACAACCCAGGAAAAAGATTTAGGCGTCATTGTGGATACCATGTTAAAACCCTCGGCCCAGTGTGCAGAGGCGGCCAAAAGAGCAAATAGAATGCTAGGTATGATAAGGAAAGGAATGGAAAATAAAACAAAAGATATTATAATGCCTCTATATCATTCCATGGTGAGACCGCACCTTGAATATTGTGTGCAATTCTGGTCGCCGTATCTTAAAAAGGATATAGCGATTTTAGAAAAGGTTCAGAGAAGAGCCACCAAAATGGTAAAGGGGATGGAAGGATACTCCTATGAAGAAAGGCTAAAAAGGTTAGGGCTCTTTAACCTGGAAAAGAGACGGCTGAGGGGAGATATGATAGAAGTCTATAAATTAATGAACGGAGTAGAACGGGTAAACATAGATCGATTGTTTACGTTATCAGAATATAGAAAGATTAGGGGACATGCAAAGAAGCTACAGGGTAAACTATTTAAGACTAATAAAAGAAAATATTTTTTCACTCAACGTGTAATCAGATTCTGGAATTTGTTACCGGAGGATGTAGTAAAGGCTGTTAGTGTAGCTGGGTTTAAAAATGGTTTGGACAAGTTCCTGGAGGAAAGGTCCATAAACCATTATTAAGAAGTGACCGAAGATATCAATGCTTGACCCAGTACAAGCATTGTGGAACTTGTGTCTCTTAGTGAAACTGCTAGGTACATATGACCTAGATTGGCCACTGTTGGAAACAGAATACTAGGCTTGATGGACCTTGTCTGACCCAGTATGGCATATCTTATGATCTTATGTTCTTATGTTCATACAGGTGGTGGTTGGGCACTACAATGTCCCAGCCATTGCCCCACACCCTGTGCAGATGCATCCTGCCCAGTCTGCCCTGTCTGGACCATACCCACAATGCCTTGCTCCTTATTATGCACATTGGCAGGCTAACGCTGGAAACAGTGTAAGCATTGTGGGCCCAGTGAGGAGTAGGCAGCCACAAAACAATGGATAGACATACACACACTCCCACTCCTATTTCAGCAATGTGCAAAGATAGGGGTGGTTGGCAGCCCTGCCCGCCACCGTAGTCCTGAGCACAGTGCAGGCATTGCTAAGGTATGCAGGTGCTAGTAGTAGTGCTTTGGTGGTGGGTGCTGCTCCGTGCTGGGCCCAGAAGCCTGACTCTCCATGAGGCTTTGGACAGTGGATCCTGTGGGTATGGGTGTCTGTGCCTCTGTTGGCCGATGATCTAGCTGGTGCACATGTTTATGTTGTATGTGCTAAGTAGGGTAAAAATGCAGGGATATGGTCTGCAGGGGCCACAGCGGGGACTTGAACCTATGACCTTCTGCCCCAGGACAAACTGGCTGTGTGTACTGCACCATACTGTTGCCAAATAGATAGGTTGGACTTTGGGGATACCATGACTGTTCATCAGAAAGACCTTGTCTGTTGCACTGCATGCCATCCACTTGAACAGGGCTTGGCCTTGGTCTGCTGTGGGCAGCTACCATTGTCCCCTCCACCACCAGAACCCCTCCCCTACCATGCTGACATGCCCATATGTTGGTGGTGCTGGTGGTGCGCAGTCCCAGGTCATCCAGTGTGCAGGTAGGCAGCTGCCTAGGGTGTGGGTTTTGGGGTAGGTGTGCCTATATAGGCATCCATGCTTCCCCCCAGCATCACCTGCCAATGTCATGTGCCCTCTGGGGTACCTGCTGGGTAATGTGCCCTGGATGGGTCACTGTGGGAGACGGACTCATGGGCATGTTTGACCTTGGTCAGTTGCTGTCTTGATGATTTCCAGTTTCCGCATTCACATGTGCCACCTAGGCATCTGCCTAGCCCACACTGTGCCCATCTGCCCCACTGCATGTCCCGCCTGCAGCCCCTATGCCCCATTTGAAGCCTCGCCATAGTGCCCTTTGAAACCTGAGCACTATGGTGTTGCTGCACATGTAGCACTACTATCACTCTTTTTGAGCTCCCTGCCTATGCTGTACATTGCTGACACAAAAATGGTTTCTCCCTCCTGCAAATATGCATCTAACGCCAGGTTTTCACTCGCGGTAATTTTCTGCCCTTCAGTTCACAGCGATAATGCTGCGGTAGTGTCTCCTCACCCACTCCACGCCCATTCCCCACCCATTGACCCCTTCTCTCCACCTTCTCTCCACCTTCTGTGGGACATAGCGCCACCAGAGACGTTAACACACACTAATGTTGCATCTGGTTACGTTAGCGCGCGTTAAGGTCACTTATCATGCGATAACATAGCCGCTGCTACGCTATCACAGTCAATTAAACATACCCCATAGTGTCGAGGTAGGAATTTAGCGGGTCCAAATTCATCAGGCCAGTATTCATATTACATCTTATGAATTCCAGAAGGAGGCTTTCTTTAACATGATGCAAGTTCTATGCCAAGCATCAACAGTAAATATGAGAGTCTGAGATCATATTCCACATACCCTGACTTAGGAGTGAGTTTGATATACACAAAACTATTCAGAGAAATCATCTCCCCCCCCCCCCCCCCCGGTCTAAAGCTGGATGTTGTCTAATAAAGGCAACTTATGCCAAAGTCTTTGATAAGAGCAGTGAGATGAAACGGAAAAAAAAATAAAGACTGAATAACATTGGGGGCTGAAATTTATCTGGTCAAAAATGCAGCATCTGTGGTGTTCCTAAGGCTGACTTTGGTCAGCACTGATATTCATCTAACGTGGAATCCAGCATTGTGAACCCAACATGGGTTCACAATGTATGTTTTCTTGATGATTTTGCAATAGTTTTGAAAGGGAAAGTATTAAGGGTGTACAGTCAAATAATTGTTTGTCTGTTTTCAGATTTTTCAGATGTTTTTCTAATTTTGGGTTGCTTTCTTTTTCTGTTTTATTTATGCAGACCTTTTTAAACACACACAATGTATGCATATCAATTCACAGATTAAGAAGCATTTAAATATGATTTAGAAAGTGCTACATTTTTAAGGTACATTAATGAATGCACTGCAATGAATGCATATTCCTGCACATTCACTGAAAATCGATGTGCATAGTTTTTAAATGCAAAACTATTGCCATTGTTATGTCCGCAGACTTAACCCTGAGCTTGCTTTTTTTTTTCATGGGTAAAACTACTCATGTTCTTGATCTCTGTCCGTACTTATACCAGAGAGAAAGAGAGGACACATTTTAGGCAACATATTTATACAGGTAAATAGCCATTTATGCAAAATGCTTCTAAAAATAGCTTTTCCCTCTAGAAATGTGTTTCTCTATAGGGTCTATTCTGTCCTGCGAATAGCAGGGATAGACATTCTGTTGGGACATCCATCCCCGCTATTCTTCCCCCTTGCTGTCCCCGACTAAGCCTCCCTGTAAGAATAAGAAGTTTGTATGGGGAGGCTTCGATGGGAGCGAGAGGGGGCAGTGCAGAGGTGGAGTTAGGGTGGCCCCAGACTACAGGGCAGATACTGAAATCAACCCTCGTACTGCCAATTCCAGACTTCATTCCTTCCAACTGGCAGCACCCTTTGCTTGGAATAGTCTTCCTATCTCTGTGCGCCAGGCGTCCTCCCTGCCCATTTTCAAGTCCAGACTCAAATCCCACCTCTTCGCTACTGCTTTTCGTTCCTGTCTTGCCCTATCTTGATCTCTCCATCAACTTTTGTTTACTTTGTCCTGTAAATTTTGTTATTTGTATTTTGTAACTTATTTTGTATTCTGTCTTATTAGATTGTGAGCTCTGAAGAGCAGGGACAGTCTCTCTTGTATGTTTGTACAGTGCTTCGTATGTTGCGGTGCTATATAAGTGTTTATTAATAATAATAATAATAATCATAAACCTGTATGCCCGAGGCCAGCAGACTGAATGAGGGACTTATTCCACCTCGAAGGTAGAATAAGTCCCCCTAGACATCGCAGGACGAGAGGTCCGGCCAGGAGCAAAAAGGTGGAGGGTTCAGGAGATTCCCCGCAGCCCTACCTTGGCCATGGGAGGCCAGATCGGGGGTCGTGCTGCGGGGGAAGGCAGAAGTGGCCAGTGGCCAGGGATCGCAGCTCTTGAATGGAGCTGCAGTGCCATGGCACCCTGGCTCCATTCAGGAGCCTGACTGAGTTAGCCGGGCAGGGGCCTATACGTGTAGGCCGATGGGAATTGGGTCCCGGCCTGCATGTACAGGTCTAGATGTGATTCTGAACTAAGGGTCTAGACATGCCCCGCGGGATCAGAATCTGGTCTGTCTCTGGGCATTCAGTTCCGACTGGATGCACAGAGGTCGGGACATGCAGAATGGAATGTGCCTACATGTGCATACCTTTGCACTTATCCATATTGGGGCTGATACTTAAACAATAAGGTCCATGTTTTTTAAATGTCAACCATGGCATTTCAATATAACCCGGATGTTCAGTGCCATTATCCTGGATTGTGGCTGGTGCTGAATATCTAGACACAGTGGTGAGTGCTACTGCTATTTGGATAAGAGCTATCTGGATAACTGAATATCATTACTCTTCAGATAACTTGCAGACCTGTCCACATACCCCCTGGCACTATCTAGAGAGCGCTGAGGTATTCTATAAGAATATTCACCTGTGATATCTGGACAGTGCTACTGCATATTCACAGCGGCAGATAAAGGAAATATCTAGATAACAGTTGCAGATATCTGGATATTCCCCTTTGACTACCAAGTTAATTAAATGTAATTGCCAATCATGTATTTATTAATTTATTTAATGTCTCTTCTATACCGCGCTATTCACATCAGTGTGGTGTACATTTAACAGAACCTTATACAATGCAGTCGGGGCTGCATTGTATTTACAGTAAACAGGGAATATAACTTGGACATAACAGATTCTCCTGTGACTCCTTACGCTTTGGGGCCTTTTATTAAAGTGCATTAGGTTTTTGCACATTTAACACGAAAATTAACACGTGTTAAGTGCAAAGCCTCCATGATAACTAAATAACCAGCATGTTCTGGACAGTTAACGTGCAGATGCGCACCCTAATGTATAATGCTATTACTGTGAATGCAGTTAACTCCACCTATTGAGGGGCATTAGGTGATCCTGCACTAATATCAGCATTGACAGTGCATAACATATATCCCTGTGCTAACTGCAATGTGCTCTCCACACCCACTCTCCACCCCTAATCCACCCATTCAGCACCCTAACATGCAATTGGCAATTAGCCATCATGCCCCTGTGGTAACTGTTACTGCGGACCCAAATGTGCAGCTAACGTGTGCAAATCATCTGTTAATTGCTTAGCATGCTTTGTTTGTGTTTTAGCCCTTTAGCCTCCTCTTCATTGATTGCCTTGCCTTCACTTTTCTCATCTTCCTCCTCCTCATTGACTACTGGATCTGACTGCTGTTCAGTCTCTTGCCTGAGCCCACAGTTGTCTTCACTGGCTGTAGCTTCAGAAAAACTTGGATTGAATGAGCTGCTTCTTCCTCTGTTGTGTCCCTTCTTTGAACCTTCTTTATATCCTGTGGCCTGGATGCAACATCCCTTACAGGTTTGAAAACAAAAAGGGATGCTTGTAGACTGGGCCCAGACATGTTGACTGGCTTTTTGTTTGGAAGTGCACATTAGACCACAGAGTAGGAGACCAGGATTTCAGCTAGGCATCCCATTGCATGCAGGGACTTGTAGTCTTGCTTTTCTTATGGAATGCAATAGAGAAATCAGAATACATGTCCCTAAATGCAATGAGGTAAACCCAGGACTGGATCAAACCCGTTAGGCATACCTGGAGCCAGTTGGCAACCTTAAATGGTCCTTCAGAGAAGAAGAAAGGAGTACAAAAGAGAAAGGAAATAACTATAATTTTCAGGATGCAAAGAGCTCTGTAAGCAGAGTCTATGGGCCCGATCTTGAATTGGGCAGGCTATGTGCTGCTATTTATTTATTTATTTAACAGTTCTTATATACCGCACTCTTTGTTTTCAGTGCGGTTTACAATGAAACAAAATGACTCTCAGACATATAGACTGTCCTGAGTTTACATACAACAGGGAAGGCAACAAGGGTTTCAACTTTGGTAAATGTATATACAGATTGTGAGGTAGGCTATTTACAGTGGATGGATTCTATATCAGTGATGTGGATCATGATATAGGACCGTTGCTAATTCATATTACAGCTTAGACTGTGTTGCGGAAGATGGAGAGGTATTTCCAGGTTGTTGGAAGTGTGTAATGAAAAGGTAGTGCTTTAGGGTTTTTCTAAATTGCATGAGGTCACTGGTTGCTCTGATTGGGGGTGGGAGGTTGTTCCAGCATCTGGGAGCGTAGTACGCGAATGCTCTATTGTTAGTTGCAAGTGCGCATTTTGTGGTTTCTCTTGGAATGGTTAGCGTGTTGGTAGCTGCTGATCTCCTGGGTCTGTTATAGTGGGTGGTTGAGTAGTGTGGAGATTGAGGAGGGAGATATTTTGTTAATGGCCTTGAAGGTGATGAGTAGAGCTTTATATAATATCCTGCAGCTTATCGGGAGCCAGTGTAGTTCGCTTAGAATGGCGGTTGTGTGTTGACTCCGTGTTGCTCCGCTGTCTGCTGACCTTTAACCCCAGATATTCAATGCCATGGCATTGGCGTTGAATATCTGGGGATGCCACACATGCCCCAGAGCCACCGAAGCTAACCAGGTAATGGCGATATTGCACCACTACCCAGTTAGCTTCCGCGGGTAAAACTGGGCCAGCTTTTGCTATGCCTAGTTTTACCTGCCAATCACTAACCGGGTAGTAGTGCAATATCACCACTACCTGGTTAGTGATAATCTCTGCCCCTGCTCCGCCCCGGAAGGCCCCAATATGCCCTGAAGCTAACCACAGTAATACATATGCAAGCCCTGTATGCAGGACTTAGAGAATTAGAACATAAGAACATAAGAACATAAGATATTCCATACTGGGTCAGACCAAGGTCCATCAAGCCCAGTATTCTGTTTCCAACAGTGGCCAATCTAGGTCATATGTACCTAGCAGTTTCCCCAAGAGACACAAGTTCCACAATGCTTGTACTGGGTCAAGCATTGATATCTTCAGTCACTTCTTAATAATGGTTTATGGACCTTTCCTCCAGGAACTTGTCCAAACCTTTTTTAAACCCAGCTACACTAACAGCCTTTACTACATCCTCCGGTAACAAATTCCAGAGTTTGATTACACGTTGAGTGAAGAAATATTTTCTTTTATTAGTCTTAAATAGTTTATCCTGTAGCTTCATTGCATGTCCCCTAGTCTTTCTATATTCTGATAAGGTAAACAATCGATCTACGTTTACCCGTTCCACTCTGTTCATTAATTTATAGACTTCTATCATATCTCCCCTCAGTCGTCTCTTTTCCAGGTTAAAGAGCCCTAACCTTTTTAGCCTTTCTTCATAGGAGTATCCTTCCATCCCCTTTACCATTTTGGTGGCTCTTCTCTGTACCTTTTCTAAAATCGCTATATCCTTTTTAAGATACGGCGACCAGAATTGCACACAATATTCAAGGTGCGGTCTCACCATGGAACGATATAGAGGCATTATAATATCTTTTGTTTTATTTTCCATTCCTTTCCTTATCATACCTAGCATTCTCTTTGCTCTCTTGGCCGCCGCTGCACACTGGGCCGAGGGTTTTAACATGGTATCCACAATGACGCCTAAATCTTTTTCCTGGGTGGTGGTTCCTAATGTGGAACCTTACATCGTGTAACCATATGTTGGGTTGTTCTTCCCTAGGTGCATAACCTTGCACTTGTCCACATTAAATTTCATCTGCCATTTTGATCCCCAGTCTTCCAATTTATCAAGATCCTCTTGCAATTTTTCACAATCCTCTTGGGTTTTAACAACTTTAAATAGTTTTGTGTCATCTGCAAATTTGATAACCTCACTCCTTATTCCACTTTCCAGGTCATTTATGAATATGTCAAAAAGCAGCGGACCCAGCACAGATCCCTGGGGTACGCCACTATTCACCTTTTTCCATTGGGAAAATTGGCCATTTAGCCCTACCCTCTGCTTTCTATCTTTTAACCAGTTCCTGATCCACAATAGTACATTGCCTCCTATCCCATGACTCTTTAGTTTTGCCAAAAGTCTCTGATGAGGGACCTTGTCAAAGGCTTTCTGAAAGTCCAGATACACAATATCAACTGACTCACCTTTGTCCACCTGTTTATTCACTCCTTCAAAAAAACATAACAGATTAGTAAGACAAGATCTTCCTTGTCTAAAGCCATGTTGGCTGTCTCCCATTAGGTTGTGACTATCTACATGCTGAATAATTTTATTCTTTATGATGGTTTCTACCATTTTTCCCGGTACTGACGTCAGGCTCACCGGTCTGTAGTTTCCCGGATCACCCCTGGAACCCTTTTTAAAAATTGGTGTTACATTGGCGATCCTCCAATCTTCAGGTATTAGAGATGATTTTAATGATAGTTCACAGATTACTGATAGCAGTTCTGCAATCTCATATTTCAGTTCTTTCAACACCCTTGAAAGAAATGGGTTCAGCATCCCAGGAAAAGTGGATTGCAACAGAGGGTACTGCAGTGAGGAACCAACAGGAGAACTGAAAGCACTGGAAGAACCAAAAAGAAGATTTGGACCATAACAAAATTCAAATATAGATACATATTTAAATGAACCAGGCAATGTGGTTTCACCACTGACGAGGTCTTCTGTAAGGTTCATGGGAGATTAATGCTTCTAAAAGATCAATGTGTTTCCTGACAAGCCTTTCAAAACTTTTCAAGCCTAGTGGAAGAGTAAATTTATAAATTAGTGGAGATAGTTTCTTCATTTTGAATTTCAAATGAAAGACCATCCTTACTAAATAGACATCATTGTAATTGGGTGAATTTTATATTTACCATAGTAGACTTTTTTATGATGTGCTTTGACCTGTAGCATATTTTAATGATCTTTCTATGTCATTTCAGACATAGCCATCATGATTTTGATGTTAATGGCGGTGAGGAACTGATAAATCTGGTTTTAAATGGTGCACTATCAAGAAGTACAGCAGATGATAGTTAGCAGGATCCAAGGTAGCCAGGATTACATTACATTACATTACATTACAAAGCTGCCAGGTGGGGGAAAGGCACAAAAAGGGCAGCTGGGATAGGGTAAGGGAGGGGGGAGCCAAGGTAGAGATAAAGGAAGGGGGCAAGAGTGGCCATTTCCTTTTTTGATGAGCAACACGGCGGAAGCAGTTGAAGAAGTGGCTGAGCTCAACGGGTCTGAGCTCGGTGAGCCACGTGATTTCCCCCTTCTAGCACAACTCACAGGGAAGATACAGCATGGCACGGGGGACAGCTACTCCGATTGGTGTGATTTGCCTACCTGCACACCAGCGATCAGGTGGGGGAGCAGCAGCAACCCACAGTTCTTCAGTCTGGGGAGCCAGTAGGGCCCACACATGTGAGGAGATGCAGGAGGAGGTGAGCTCTACATGGGCACCAGCCAGAGTGAGATTAAAGGTAGACCACAGGACTCAGCCAGACCATGCAGCTGTGGAAAGGGGCTCCACCTGGTGGTGACTGGCGGGAGTGAGTGGCAGTGGACATTTGCCTGCAGCACAGGGAGGCTTGGGTGCATATCCCAGTGCAGCCATAAGAGCTGTCACCTTGGTCTTAACTACAGTGGGCAGCAGCAGCACAGCCAGCCAGCAGAAGGTAGGGTCAGCAATCAGGATGCCCCATGGCCAAGCAGCAGTAATTCAGCAGCGGGGACAGCGGATCAGCAAGGAAGAAGGCTAGGAAGAGCGTCAGAGCAGTGAAGACAACTGGAAAGGGAAAATAGAACAAGCGCAAGGACAATAAAAGGAAATCTGGCAGGGGAGGGACCCGGCAGAATGCTGCAGCAGTCAGGGGTGCATGGTGCCTCAACCAGGCCTGGAAGGATGGTGGCAGGACTAGCAGCCAGCAACCTGCCTCCGCCATGCAGCAGGGATGGGCAGGAGACCAAGATCCTGGGTGTGCGTGACCTCATGAGCCAAGTCAGGGCTTTGCCACAGTGCACAAAGCAGGATGTATGTAGGCTCTCCTGGGTTCACATGATGGAACGCCAGCCATGGGCGAGTCAACCCTGAAGGAGGTAGGTACAAGCTTTGCGACAACACTCAGCGGACCTGGAAGGAGGGGTGAGTATGAGCAATCCAGCACGCTATATAATGATGTTGTAGGTGGGAGGGAAGCAGGGCATGTGGGAGGGGGTGTAGGGTGGGTCAACAATGGGCAGTAGTGTATGGGGGTAAGTGGAGGGGTGTAGGTCTGGGTCTGGGGACCGTGATGAAGGAACTTAACAGAGAGGGAAGTGAGGAGATGACAGTTGCAGCCCAAGTGTGGGGGGTCTGGAGTACAACTGGGGATGACCAGCAGGGCATTGCAGGGCTGCTCTAAATCCTAATGAGGATCGTGGCCGGTAACAGCTTGGTAGCGGGTGGGATCCTGATGGCACCAGACTCAGCAGGGACAGTCAGTGCTGCATCTCTGAGCCCTCTGCTCCCCAGTCCATCCTCCAGGAGTACTGTTCCCGGGAATGATGGGGGCTCCACGGCCAAGGCTCAAAGCGATGGTATCAGAGTTTAAGCCAGTGGAATATGTGTGCATCACAAATGCACTGGACAGCCACGTGCCTGCAGCCCAGAAAGAAAAAATCTAGAAGGGCGAGTACATGGACATTTTCTCACTGCTCATCAGGAGGAACGATAAGACTTGTGAATGTTCGGGCTGTCGCAGCAGGTGCAAGCTGGTCTCTAAGAAGGCCGACACCATCCTGCATACAATTGCGAATTGGTGCTCAGCCTTTCGGGTGCTGGCCAGCGTGGTGGGTGACAAGAATCCAGAGCAGTGTTGTGGGATCCTCATATACCAAGATAGTATTTGTGAGGCCTATCAGGTGTACGGGGGCAATGCCTGGCTGGAGTACGATGAGTAGTTTCATTGGAACATGGCAGGCAACAAAGGGCTGAGCTGGGACAAGAAGGACATTGACCTGTGGATCCGGCTGATGAGTGGTGGCACAGCAGTTATAAGAGGTCACCACAGCCTTTTCGAGGGGACAACAGGCCCAGCACCGGGGAAGGTAGCACCCTCCACTTACCGCTCAGCCACCCCACTCGCCGGGGCGTTTGCAGGCTGTACAATGGGAGGGAACTGCAGATTTGACAATACCTGTAAATACAGGTATGCATGAACCTCGAGTGGGGAGGGTCATCCTTAGGACTGATGCGGGAAGAAATTAGGAGGAGACCTCCAGTGCCTGCACTGAAGTTGCCGATCTGGGGCGAGCTCTGACTCCCATCAATGTCATGGCGTTGTGATGGAATTTGCAGGTATACAATTCGAAAAAGGCACAATGGCTGATTGATGGTTTTTCACAGGGTTTCACTATCCCTTACAACAGCCCGCTAGATCTGCAGGTGGCCAGAAATTTAAAATCCATTCGGGAGCAGAAAGATGTTGTCCAAAGGAAGATGCTAAAAGAACGGAAATTGGGCAGGATAGCTGGCCCCTTTGAGAGTAAGCCCCTGTCCAACCTGATCATTTCCCCATTGGGACTAGTCCCAAAGAAGGAGCCTGGGGAATACCGGCTCATTCGCCATTTGTCCTATCCCTATGGCACATCAGTGAATGACCATCTTGACCTGGAGGCTTGCTCAGTGATGTATGCCTTCCTAACAGAGACTTGGTTGCAAGCAAGGTAATACTGTGTGGCTTTAACTACAATATCTCTGCCTGAAACCTCTTAAAGGGGTTTTGATTTTCATTTGTAACAGCTAATTCTTTTTCTTTCTATATTGCAAAGGGGGAATTGTTTGTGGTAATGGGCAAAGCTTTGTCAGAGTTCATTGTTTTTTGTTCCAGCTTGCTAGCTCTTTGAAGCCACTGACCTCATCAGGTGTTAGGTCCCTCCCTTCCAACCCCAATTCCCACCCATCCCATGTGAGTATTCTTGCTTTATAGGGCAACTCCCCAATTAGCTACACACAGGGGCTTAGAGCAGCCCTGTTAAAACACTCTTAAAAGAGGTTAACTGCTTTTTCTCTTAAAGGACAGCTGAAGAACAGGCAGGGACTTTGGTAAGTCTCTCTTTTACTTCAACAGGTACCGAAGCTCCTCCAACTGAATAATGGCTGGGAAAAATCATATTGCCAAAGCTGTTGTCCCCATTACAGCTTCTGCTTCTGTCTAGACAGAGATCCCAATGCCAGTTGAAGCTCCAGTTCCATGTACAGGATGCCTGCTTGATGAAGCTCTCAGAGAACAAGTGGAGGAGCTCAGAGAAGAGGTGGCAAGGCTGAGAAGCATTCAAGACAGTGAGCAGTACATTGATGAGATGCTCTTTGAAACATCCAAGCTATCCAGCAGAGGTAAAGATGGGAGCCTGCAAAATGAAAAAAGTTGGACATGAGTCACCACAGCCTGCAGAATCACCAATCCAACTCCTCCAGCACTTGAACTGAAGAACCAATATGAAGCCCTGGAAGTGAAAGAGTTGAAAACATCCCAGGAAAAGGAGGAGCCACTGCTCGAGAACCCCAAAGTGGCAGAATCAATCACCACAGGAAGCAAAGGGCAGTGGTGGTTGGTGACTCTCTTCTGAGGGGTACTGAGGCATCCATCTGCAGGCCAGACTTGATGTCCAGAGAGGTCTGCTGTCTGCCAGGTGCCAAAATATGAGATGTTACAGAGAGTTGGCTGAGACTCATCTAGCCAACTGACTATTACCAGATGTTGCTCATCCATGTCAGCACAAATGATACTGCCAGGCATCCCTCTAAGTGGCTCTGGGACAGAGGGTGAAGCAGACAGATGCACAGACGGTGTTCTCTTCAATCCTCCCTGTTGAGAGTAAAGGCCAAGTGTGATGCAGCAGACCCTCTTGCAGATAGAAGAAAAGTTTTAAATCCAGAAAAAAACAGGTATAAGCTGCAATATCCTGAAGATCCACATAGAGGGAGCAGGAGAGTCAGTACAGAGTCTGAAGAACCACGCCTCTATGGGCAGGACTTGGGCCCAGTCAGTTAGGATTTAAGCAGAGGCAGGTCTGAATCAAGTAGAGAGATCCAAGGAGAGATCCAAGAAGAGATCCAGGGAGATGTCCAGAGAGGTATCCGGAGATATATCCAGGAGGAAGGAGAGAAAGATATCCAGGGAGATATCCAGAGAAGTATCCGGAGAAATATCCTGAGAAAGAAGGACAGAGACTCAAGAGCCAGAGAAAGGGCAGTCTTGAATGAGAGAGAGAAAGCAGGCCTGAGGAGCAACGAGAGTGCTGGCCTGGAAAGCCTCAGGAGTGAAGGCAAGGGCAGATGGCAACAGCTGCAGCCTTGGCACAGAGAGGTGCGTCCCTATACTAAGGCAAGAGGGATATCATTGGAGAACTTGGGCCATTCTGAGCTGGAGGACAACCGGACTAGGCCTCAAGCCTTCCCTGAGAAAGAAAGAAGAAAGCCTAAAGGTAAAGCTTCTATTTCTTGCAATTGTTTGCTCAAGCCTAACATAAGAGAAAGACAGGGGAAGGAAGTTTCTCCTTGTAACAATGACATTTATAAGCAAAAGCTAACAGACAATTTCTCTAAGAGGAGAACTGTAAATACTAAGCATTGTGCTGAGAGAGCTTTTAAAACTATAGCTGAAGTAGGGTTGCCAACTTTTTCACCGAGAAAAACCCGACACCTGTGGCTTGCCATGCTCCACCCATTCTCCGCCCCTAGTCCCACCCCTGCCCCGCCCCCAGCCCCACCCACAAAAATTACCGAGGATACGTGTAGGCTAACTTCCTTGGTCAGATAATAATTAAACTGGGAACCCCAAAATCCAAACATGAAATGTACAACACTGGAGAAATAAAACTATAAAGTAATTTCCTCTTGCACTAAACAAAAACACAAAGATGTTAGCAATACACACTTCCCAGACCAGACATATTCCAGTTAATAAATTCAAAATAAAAAGTATTTTCTACCTTCTGTTTGGGACGTTTTATTTTTCAGTTGCAATTGCTCCAGTCACTTTCTTCTGGTTTCTTCGTGTCTTCTGCGAGCTATCCATTTGTCCTTTCTTCTCTTTTAGATGTTTTCCATTCTCTCTCTATTTCTGCTTTAACATACTGATTGTTTCCCTTTTGCTCTTTCCCCCAAATCTTTCCTTATTCCTTTATCATCCGTTTAAATTTCACCCTTCCATTCTCAAGCCCCTCTTACTCTCCCAATACCGGCCCATCATAGACTTTTCTTCCACACAAAATATTTTTTCCCCTCTCCATTCTCATTCCCCATCCATTCTAGTCCTCCCCCAAATCAATTCCCTTATAGTTCTAGGCCCACCCAGCATCCACTCCCTTCTAGTCCCATTCTCCCATGCCCCACATCAGCCCATTTCCAGTCCTATTCCAGCTCTTCATCAGCCCATTTCCAGTGCTAGCCCTCACATCACAAGCCATTTCCAGTCCTAGCTCCCCCCCCCCAATCACAGCCCATTTCCAGTCCAAGTCCCCCATCACAGCCTATTTCCATTCCTAGGCCCCCCCCCCCCACCATCACAGCCCATTTGCAGTCCGAGTCCCCCCGCACAATCACAGCCCATTTGCAGTCCGAGTCCCCCCGCACCATCACAGCCCATTTGCAGTCCTAGCCCCCCTAATCACAGCCTATTTCCAGTCCAAGATCCCCCTTCCTCCACCATAGCCCTTTTCTGGTCCAGATCCCCTCCACCCCCATCACAACCCATTTCCAGTCCATGTCCTCCCCCATAACCCTTTTACAGTCCAGGTCCCCCCCCCCATCACAGCCTATTTCCAGTCCAAGTCCCCCCCCCCTTAGCCCTTTTCCAGTCCAAGTCCCCCCCTTAGCCCTTTTCCAGTCCAAGTCCCCCCTATTAGCCTTTTTCCAGTCCTAGTCCCACCCACTTAAGCCATTTTCCAGTCCAAGTCCCACCCCCTTAGCCCTTTTCCAGTCCAAGTCCCCCCCCCCTTAGCCCTTTTCCAGTCCAGGTCCCCCCCCCTTAGCCCTTTTCCAGTCCAAGTCCCCCCCCCTTAGCCCTTTTCCAGTCCAAGTACCCTCCCCTTAGCCCTTTTCCAGTCCAAGTTCCCCCCCTTTAGCCCTTTTCCAGTCCAAGTCCCACCCCCTTAAGCCCTTTTCCAGTCCGAAAAGGGCAACCTTTAACCTTTCCCAGCATTCGCAGCTTCACAGGAACAGCCGCCAGCGTGAAGGTAAAGGCTCTTCACGCTGGTGGCTGTTCAGAGGGAGCCGGGGCCTCGCGCGAGCTTCCCCGGCTCCCTCTGAAGCGGAGAAAAGCCGTTTTTTTTGCTCTGGCCGCTCCCGATCTTGCGGCCAGAGCAAAAAAACCGGCTTTTAAAGGGCCGGTTTTGCCTCTGCGCCGGCAGCCGGCCTGGCCGTGGAAAAACCGGCCAGGCCGGCTGAAAACCGGCCAGTTGGCAACCCTAAGCTGAAGAGGAGCCTTGGTTTTACCCAGTGGGCAGAAGCCGACGCCCTAACCTAACTACCAAACACTGGGAAACTGTACAGCACGCTTTTAAAAAGCCAGAGTTCAGTTGTGCAGAAGCCTCAGACTCAGAGCTATCAGATATAGAATATATGCAAGTGGAATCTGCAGGCGAAGAGTCAGACCAGCAGATGGATTGTACATATTGTACAGCAGAAAAGCTGTAGTTCATTCCTACCTCTATGAATGCATAAGTGAATGCAGTATTTCGTGTTACCTTAAATTACTGTGAAGCCAACAGCCATTACTTTGACCTTTTCATTTGTGCTTTAAACCTGATGCAAGGATTTGTTCAGTTCTGTTACTTTCCAAAGCCGTTTATCCTGTTTTTGAACCATTTTTGTGCAAAGGGGAAATAAAGCCTTTTTCATTTTTCCCTCCATATTCGTGTGAACTTGTTCTTTTTGGGAAGTTGGTAACGAGGCCGGCACAAGGGACTGCTACCCTTGACCCTCGCACCTGTCCAACCCCAATCACCATAATCTTGTGCGCTCCCCAGCCCTTCCGTGGAAAACTACGCCGCCACCAGGGGGGGCTGCGGGGGACACAAGGCACAGAAGCTTGCATCCGGTAGAAAAATGCATGGCTGCATGGATGGTGTCATCAAGAGTGTTTTGGTTTCCTGGACTATGAGATAATGCTCCAAAGGCTGCAGAGCAGAGATGCTGTCCATCTGTCCAAGAAGGGCCAATGTGTCTTCAGTAGCAGACTCGCTAGCCTACCGAAGAGGGCTTTAAACTAGATTCCTTGGGGATGGGTGATGAAAACTCCCAGGTAAGTGAAAGCCTCCAGGTAGGTGAAACATTAAATACATCTATAACAATGGGTAAAAGGGGCAACTTCTGGAATGTGGTATGTATAAATGCCCGTAGCATGAGAAATATGCTACGGGCATTGAGAGACAGAGAAAATGGAAAAGGAGGTGGAGTAGCCTTGTATGTCAAAAGCAATATTAAAGCTACCGAAATGCAGGGAACATGGGGAAAAGAAGAAGTGCTCTGGATTGTGTTGGAAAGAGGAGATGGCACTGTCATCCATATTGCTGTAGTCTACAGACCTCCAACTCAAATTGAAGAGAGAGATAATGAATTGATTAAAGATATTGTCAAGATAGCAGCAAAGGGGGAAGCGATCATATTGGGTGACTTTAATCTACCTGATGTGGATTGGATTACTCCTTCTGCACATCTGGAAAGAAGCAAAATGATTGTGGATGCTCTCCAAGATGCATTATTTAGACAAATGGTGATGGAACCAACCAGGGAAAGCTCAACGCTGGATGCAGTGCTCACCAACAGTGATAGTGTGTCGAATGTCTGCGTGAGTGCCCCTGTGAGCAACTTCGACCATCACACGGTGTGGTTTGAGATAAAAGCCATGGTACAGGCCAATCATAGCAAGCTCAAAGTCCTAAACTTCAAATACACTGACTTCAATAAAATGGCAGAGTACTTAAAGGAGGAGATGACGGGGTGGAAGGAGATAAAGGAAGTGGAATTGCAATGGGCTAAACTAAAGAAGGCAATAAATGGGGCAACAGATAAATATGTAGGAAAAGTAAATAAAAACAAGAGGAGAAGGAAACGTATTTGGTTTTCCAAAGAGGTGGCTGCTCAAATCAAGGCAAAAAACACAACTTTCGCAAAATTCAAAAGCTTGCAAACAGAAGAACACAGAAATGAATACAGGATCCAACTCAAAGGGGCTTGTTTACAAAGCTGCGGTAGTGGTTCGCGATCGCGATCGCAGCCGCGGCCCCATTGAAATCAATGGGGCCGCGGCTCCGATTACGATCGCAAACCGCTACCGCGGCTTTGTAAACAAGCCCCTAAGAGTCTGAAAGAGCGAGTAGTGAACTTTCTCACCATCAACTCATAAACAGACTCCACGAAATAGAACTGAGAGGCACAACCCTAAACTGGTTCCGTTCCTACCTAGATAACAGAACCCAACAAGTTTGCATTGGATACGATACCTCATTACCATTTACATTAAAACAAGGTGTCCCCCAATGTTCGAGTCTTTCCTCGCTGCCATTCAATATCTTCTTCCAACCAGTCTGTAATATCTTCCAAAACTATGGTATCCAGTATCAACTATATGCGGATGATATGATGTGCTTCACCCCTTTTAACCTTTCTAATCCTAACTTTTCTAAACTTAGTGAATGCCTAACGAGCCTACAAACTTGGCTTTCCCAGCACAACCTCTTAATCAATCAATCCAAAACTGAGGTCCTCCAGATATTTTCCAATCCTGCATACACCCCACCTCTCACCATTACTGTTGGCAATCTCACTCTAACCATAAAAAAACAAGTGAAATATCTTGGAATCATCTTGGATCAGAACCTTTCCTTTACTGACCAAATAAAGAAAACTACTAATATAATATACTCTAAGCTCCGTATCCTCCGAAACCTTAAACCCCTCTTAAGCCCAAACTCCTTTCGTACTGTCTGCCAGGCCCTCACTATCCCTATTTTTGACTACTGTAATCATATCTACCATGGCCTTCCTAAGAACACTATTCAACCGCTTCAATTAGCTCAGAACATGATAGCTCGACTCATAACTAATAACCCTAGATGTTCCCATATCACACCTGTCCTCTACGATCTCCACTGGCTCCCCATCCAATACAGAATTAAATTTAAGGTTCTTACTTTTACACATAAAATTATTTCCAAAGAATCTGCCCCATGCCTCTCCCCCCTCCTTCTTTCATCCAATAACACAAGACCACACCGCTCTATTACCAAAATCTTACTGACCATCCCTATAGACAAGAGAACCTGCAAACAATCTACTAATAACAGGGCCTTCTCCCTCTATGCCCCTTCCTTATGGAATACCCTTCCTCCTGAACTTCGGAACTGTTCATCCCACTCTGAGTTCCGTAAGAAGTTAAAAACCCATCTTTTCCTGGAACATTATTCCCTCCCACCTTAGCATTTCACTTGTTACACCCCCTCCTTCTCCTCCTCCATCACTTAAACTCTATTACACTACAGATGTCCCCTCATATTTTCATATGTAAATAGTTGATCTTTGATCGCTGTACATAGTAATTCTTGTTACTATATGTATCCAATGCTATGTTCCATGTATATAGTTATTTTTGTTACTATATGTATCCAATGTTATGTTCCATGTAAACAGTTGAAACACACTGCTATAAATTGTTCTATGTAAACCGTCTTGACTTGTAGAAAGACGGTATATAAAATTGTTAAATAAATAAACTTTCTTAAAACCAACAGGATGCAAGATCCGAGGCAACATGGTTTTACCGAAGGACGGTCTTGCCAAACACATCTGATTGAGTTGTTTGACTGGGTGACCAAGGAACTAGATCAGGGGCATGCGATGGATGTCATCTACCTGGATTTCAGCAAAGCCATTGATACTGTTCCTCATAGGAGGCTTGTCAACAAACTCAGTAGCTTGGGGATGGGTCCCAAGATGGTAAACTGGATTAGAAATTGGTTGACTGACAGACGACAGAAGGTGATTGTACATGGAGTTCACTCGGATGAGAGGAAGGTAATTAGCGGGGTGCCCCAGGGTTCGGTCCTGGGTCCGGCACTGTTCAATGTATTTGTGAGTGATATTGCTGAAGGACTGAATGGAAATGTCTGTCTTTTTGCAGACGACACAAAAATTTGCAACAGAGTGGACTCCCCCGAGGGAGTGGTTAACATGAGGAAAGCTGGAAGACTGGTCTAATGCTTGGCAACTATGATTTAATGCGAAAAAGTGCAGTGTCATGCACTTGGGTAGCAGAAATCCAAGGGAAATGTACACGATAGGGGGCGAGAGGTTGGTATGGATGGTTCAGGAGAAAGACCTTGGTGCGACAAGGCAGTGGCAAAAGCCAGGAGGATGTTGAGCTGCATACAGAGAGGGATTACCAGCAGAAAGGAAGAGGTACTTATGCCACTGTATAAGTCACTGGTGAGGCCTCACTTGGAATACTGTGTTCAGTTTTGGAGACATATCTTGCAAAAGATGTAAAAAGACTGGAAATTGTTCAGAGGAAAGCGACCAAAATGATTTGGAGCCTGCGTCAGAAGCCTTATGAGAAGAGACTTGAAGACCTAAATATGTACACTTTGGAGGAGAGGAGGGACAGGGGAGATATGATTCAGACCTTTAAATACTTAAAGAGAAATGATGAACAAACAAACCTCTTCCAAAGACGGGGAAGCTGTAAAACTAGAGGGCATAACATGAAGCTGCAAGGTGGTAAACTGAAAGGCAATATCAGGAAATATTTTTTCACTGAAAGGGTGGTGGATGCTTGAAATGCTCTCCCGAAGGAAGTGGTGGGGGCAAACACGGTGACAGAATTCAAAACAGCATGGGACAAGCACAGTGGATCCCTTTACAGCAATAGGATAAAAATAAAATAAACGGTACCATCTAACTTCTGAACCATATAACGTCTCAACAAATAGGGGTGTCCTACATGGAGTGGTGGGTTTACCCCTAAACAAAGACATGGGGAGGGGTGGCCTGCACAGAGCGACATGTGCACCTACACTTGCCATCTTGCTGGGCAGACTAGATGGACCATGCTGGTCTTTATCTGCCGTCATTTACTATGTTACTATGTTACTATGTAAATAAGATCCCAGATGTTGAAGCTTTAATAGAAGAGGCTGAGTTGGATTTAATGGCAGTTACGGAGACACGGTTCACAGACAACCATGACTGAGATATAATTATACCAGTCTATACTTTACTCAGGAAGGATAGGGGAAGAAAAAGGGGAGGAAGAGTGGCACTATACGTATGTAAAAAATAATATTAAAGTTATAGAATTACAGGGCCTAAAAGGGAGAGAGGAGGCACTGTGCGTTAAACTAGAAAGAGGGAAAGAAAAATCCATTTGTATTGGCTTAATATACAGACCCCTCTCACAGGGAGAAGAGGTAGACAGAGATTTAATAGAAGACATATGCAGCATTGCCAGGAAAAGGGAAGTGCTACTAATAGGTGACTTCAATATGCAAGATGTTGATTGGCACATTCCTGCTGTGGTGTCATCTAGAAGTAAGGAGATCCTTGATTTTCTACGAGGAGAACTGATCAGGCAACTGGTAACGGAACCCAAACGTGATGGGGCCATAGTGGACTTGGTGCTTACCGATATGGAAAGTGTTTCTTATGTTATAGCGAGAGATCATCTCACATCCAGTGATCACCAGATGGTGTGGTTCAGTATTAGAACTAGGGCTGATAAGATCCATTCAAAAGTGGGGGTCTTAGGCTGGGAAAACTAACTTTGGCAAGATGGGTCAATACCTCAAGGAGTCGTTAGCAGGATGGGAACAGCTGGGGGATGTAGAAAAGCAGTAGGCAAAACTGAAAGGGGGTATTTTAAGGGCAACCAACCTTTTTGTTAGAAAGGTAAATAAAGGTAAAAGGAAAAGGAGGCTGCTATGGTTCCACTGGTCAACAAATTTTTACAAAAGTCATGTTACTGAAATAAAAATAGTCATTTCTTATCAATTTTTATATGCTGAACACAAATATGACAGTGAAATTGCAAAGTTGGCTCTAGTTTTTTTGTAATTTACAAGAATTAATGTTTACATCACAAAATGCATGTCAATAGTAAATATAATAGGCCTTCGGTTAATACCTGTAAAAAACCAAGTCATAGACTACTTCTTAGATTTTTTCGCCTGTCTCTTGTACAGCTGTTTGGGAGCTTCTCTGGGGAGTGTCCAGCAGTAGTCAGCCAGCATTGTAGTGGACCATTTTCCCTGGTATCTTTGCTCCATTGTTGCAACATCCTGGTGAAAATGTTTGCCCTGTTCATCACTAACCATACCACAGTTGTCAGGAAACTTTTGAAAGGGAGACTATGATAAAATGAGTAAATAGTTAAGAAAAAACGAAAAGGAGCAGTTGCAAAGGTTAAAGACTTACATCAAGCTTGGGTGTTGTTGAAAAATACTATCTTGGAAGCCCAGACCAGCTGTATTCCATGCTTTAAGAAAAGTGGAAGGAAGTCCAAAAAACTGCCAGCATGGTTTAAAGGTGAGATCAGAGATGCTGTTGTAGCCAAAAAAGCATCTTTCAGGAAATGGAAAAAAGAACCAAACGACGAAACCTGGAAACAGCACAAGCGCTGGCAGGTCAAATGCAAGGCACTGATAAAGCAGGCAAAGGGAGAATTTCAGAAGAAGCTTGCTGCGGAAGAAAAAACGCAAAATAAAGATTTTTTCAAGTACATTTTTAGCAAAAAACTGTGAGTCAGTTGGTCCATTAGATGATAGAGGAGTTAAAGGGGCACTAAGAGGCAACAAGGCAATAGTGGAGAGACTGAATGAATTCTTTGCTTCGGTCTTTACTGAGGAAGATGTAGGGATGTTACCCATGACTGAAGTGGTATTTAAAGGTGCGGAAGAATTGAAGGAAATATCAATACATCGGGAAGATGTATTACAACTATTAGATAAACTGAAGAGTAGCAAATCACCTGGGCCAGATGGTATACATCCAAGGGTGTTGAAAGAACTGAAATATGAGATTGCAGACCTGCTATTAGTAATCTGTGAACTATCATTAAAATCATCTCTAATACCTGAAGATTGGAGGATCGCCAATGTAACGCCAATTTTTAAAAAGGGTTCCAGGGGTGATCCGGGAAACTACAGACCGGTGAGCCTGACGTCAGTACCGGGAAAAATGGTAGAAACCATCATAAAGAATAAAATTTCTCAGCATGTAGACAGTCATGGCCTAATGGGAGACAGCCAACATGGCTTTAGACAAGGAAGATCTTGTCTTACTAATGTTTTTTAGAAAGTGTGAATAAACAGGTGGACAAAGGTGAGTCAGTTGATATAGTGTATCTGGATTTCAGAAAGCCTTTGACAAGGTCCCTCATCAGAGACTTTTGGTAAAACTAAAGAGTCATGGGTAGGAGGCAGTGTACTACTGTGGATCAGGAACTGGTTAAAAGATAGAAAGCAGAGGGTTGGGCTAAATGGCCAATTTTCCCAATGGAGAAAGGTGAATAGTGGTGTACCCCAGGGATCTGTGCTGGGTCCGCTGCTTTTTGACATATTCATAAATGACCTGGAAAGTGGAATAACTAGTGAGGTTATCAAATTTGCAGATGACACAAAGCTATTTAAAGTTGTTAAAACCCAAGAGGATTGTGGACAATTGCAAGAGGATCTTGATAAATTGGAAGACTGGGCATCAAAATGGCAGATGAAATTTAATGTGTACAAGTGCAAAGTTATACACCTAGGGAAGAACAACCCAAACTATGGTTACACGATGCAAGGTTCCACATTAGGAACCACCACCCAGGAAAAAGATTTAGGCGTCATTGTGGATAACATGTTAAAACCCTCGGCCCAGTGTGACGTGGCGGCCAAGAGAGCAAATAGAATGCTAGGTATCATAAGGAAAGGAATGGAAAATAAAACAAAAGATATTATAATGCCTCTATACAGTTCCATGGTGAGACCGCACCTTGAATATTGTGTGCAATTCTGGTTGCCGTATCTTAAAAAGGATATAGCGTTATTAGAAAAGGTTCAGAGAAGAGCCACCAAAATGGTAAAGGGATGGAAGGATACTCCTATGAAGAAAAGCTAAAAAGGTTAGGGCTCTTTAACCTGGAAAAGAGACGGCTGAAGGGAGATATGATAGAAGTCTATAAATTAATGAATGGAGTGGAACGGGTAAACGTAGATCGATTGCACAGGTCTGCGACTAAAAAGCTGTTTGATTATTTTTATCTAATTTCCATGTATTTTGTTGTGCTGAAAACAAATAAAATATTGAAAAAACTCCTAGATGTCTTGATTTGCCACAACATGCAAAATTGTCTTCAAATTTATCAATTTTTTTCAAACTACTATTAATTAATTCAAATTACTATTAATTAATTCACATAAGTGCATTTAAGATATAAACTGCCAAAAAAACCTTAAAGGGGTTGTCCGAGTTATGTAAAAAAAAATATAGCACTGTAAATCTGATGGTCAGCAATATATACATAAGCTAAGCAAGTTTTAAGTCCGTGCTTCTAATGGTAGAAGGGGTTAATATTTCCTGAAGAATCCAGTGGGAGGGAGACACAGGGCAGATAGCAGCAGCTCTGGTCAGTGCAGGGGGGCGTGGCCAGCACTGTGACGTCTCATGTACAGACACAGAGCTGCTCTCTCCTGCATGCCACACTTGTGCACGAATCATCATCAGGTTCTTGGTTCTAGGCTGTTCACACTTTTTCATCGCAATTCGTGTTAGCTCGTCATTCTTCAACCGTTATGTTATGGCTCTGCAAACGTGTATTAATTCGCCAGACAGTTTCTGTTTCCTCTGTGGTGAATGTACAGTGTTGAAGCAACAGCAGAATATTATAGACTTTGTGAAAAAAGTATACTTTGCATACTTTGGACTAAAAATTGGAGATCAAGATAAAGTCTGGGCGCCTCATAAAGTGTGCAAACGGTGTGTTGAGGACCTCCGAAACTTGTTCAAGGGTAAGAAAACATCTTTCCATTATGGAATTCCTATGGTATGGCGAGAGCAAAAGAACCATAGTGATGACTGTTACTTTTGTAACATCTGATGTATGAGATCCATGTCGCCGGACCCACCGATGACCATAACAGTGCTCTCACTTCTGGGCTCCAATTTGCCAAAGGTGTGCTGGCATGACCGCCGGTGTTGCTTGTGCTCCAGATGCCAAACGATGAAACTGGGACCATTGAAAACAAGATAAGGCATCAGCTATGCTGTTCAATACACTTGGAACATGACACGCTCTGGCCATAACATTAAGACACAAGCAATATAGTACAAATACCCTCTTCAAACAGCTACCCTTGACACTTAGCAGCTTGCCAGTAAATAATCTCCAGCACAGCAGCGTTGTTGCACCAGAATATCACGTACCTGTTGCACAGGCGTTCCGGCCACACTGCGAAGGCTACCATAATAGGGAATAACTCTAGGAAGGCAATATTACGTATTAACCCGCTAACCTGCCACTCTTGTGGCCAAATCTCTGTGTGCCATGCCCCCTGATAATACAATCTGAAACCCACACCTCCTGCTGCATTAGAGAACAACTGTAAATCTGCATTTGAAACTTCCTTGAGTTGAACAACCGAATGCCCATTGTACTCCTCCAAAAAAGGTTCTCTCGAATACCTGGAGTCACCCGAATTTGATGATGTGGCTTGGACACCCCAACCATCGACAGCGATAAATTCCTAAAAAAGGGGTGACCCATGGGGATGACCCTACATGCAAAATTCAGACAACCAACCAATGACTGCATTTCATGTAAGGTGACCTTGTTAGATGATCCTATCAGACCCTTTAACTTGTCAACCTTTTCGAGCGGAAGGCAGGCCTCCATCACTACCAAATCCAGCTCTATTCCCAGAAAAGTGAGATACATTGATGGTCCCACCATCTTTTCCACTGTTAAAGGTATACCGGACTCCTCCGCCATGTTGATGAAGCCTTTTAGCAACGTTGCACAAGTGTCTGTATGCATAGGACCCATGAATAGAAAATCATTCAGGTAATGTACTAAGTTGACCAACCCCATCTTCTACACTACCACCCAGTGCAAGAAACTGCTGAAAGTCTCAAAATAAGCGCACAAAATGACACAGCCTATTGGCATACATTTGTCAAAGTAATAGCCCTGCTTAAACTGAAAACCCAATAATGGGAAAGCTGAAGGATGCACCAGAAGACAGAGAAAAGCGGATTAGATGTCAACCTTAGCCAAAAGCGCCCCAGCCCGGCATTGCTGGACAAAGGAGGCGGCCATGTCAAAGAAAGCATATTGGACCGTAGAAAGTTCTGCCGGGATGTGGTCATTCACAGAATCATCCACTGGAAATGACAAGTTACGAATGAGCCACAACTTTCCAGGATCCTTCTTTGGGACCACCCCCAATGAGGAAATCCTGAAAGGCTGAAAAGGAGGCTCAGCAAAAGGCCCCAATATCCATCCGAGAATCCTTTTAGAAGCTAGCTTCTGCCACACCACTTCCTTTAAAGAATGCACTGACGCCACATTCTGTGCTGTCGTGTCCCCAAGGCAATCCTGGGATGGAATATGAAACCCCTTCTCAAAACCCTTCAATAACTGCCCACCTAGCCCCTGTTTCCCATACCGCTGCAACCACAACCGTAAAGCCCTACCTGTATCGGGGTCGGAGCTACCCCCATCTGCCTGACCTCATTTGCTGTCTTATAAAATGCAACCACACACCTACACTACCCACAAGCAAACACAACGCGGTACCCACCAACAGCATTGCCATATTTAGAAACACAGCACACACACAAACAAACACTCAGAACTGCCCAGACAAAAAGACCAAACAGACACAAATCAAACTCCCAATCCTGCACAAAGGAAGCACATGTAACAGCAACCTACTCAACAAAGATAACAACGATTGAGCTCATAAACGCCATATCAGTATGCAACAAGATACACACTCTTGTAGACCACATAGAGGAGCGACAGCCCGACATAATATGCTTCACAGAGACGTGGCTCAACCCTACCGACAATGTACTACTCAACCAACTCGTACCGGACAACTACTCAGCGTACAACTGCCCACGAACCCACAAGCGTGGAGGAGGAGTCCTAATAATAGCAAAGACAAAACTAAAATTCAAGACACATAGCTTCTCCAATACTCAGCAATGTAACACAATCAGCATCACTAACAAAAACATTGCAATCTGCCTAACCTACAGAGCACCCAGAGCTCCACCCGACGAATTAGCCTTCATACTCGAAGAAGCCTGTGCCATAACAACAAACAACAAACCAGCACTACTGATTGGAGACTTCAACCTCAAGTCCATCAACGCCAAAGACGCAGAGGCCTTCCTGCAAGCAATGACCTCACTTCAATTCACACAGATAATCAACGCTCCAACGCACAGACATGGATCTTCTCCAGACCTCATCTTCGCATCCAATTACATAACTTCAAGAGACCTAATCTCTCCACCCACCATTACCCCAGTGCCATGGTCTGACCATTACTTAATTGAGACAAAGATACGATCTCAAGAGGACCAGACAAACGAAAGAACAAACAACTCACACACACAAAGACGATTCAAGAATTTCGACAGGGACGAATTCATACAGAACACAACACAACAACTGAACATTCCTACAGATGACCTGGAGGAACAAGTTTCCAGATGGAACAGCATCTTAGCTAACGCCGCCAAACCATCCGGTGGAGGGCACGAGAAACACCAACACAACAGGAGACAAAACAAACCTTGGTACTCAGCAAAAATACGTCAGGAAAAGAGGGAGCTCAGGAAGATTGAACGGAGATGGAGAAAAAACAAAACAGCAGCCGACCAACATCTCTACCTAACAAAACAAAAACAATACAATGAATGCATCAACCAATCAAAGAGGGAATTCCACACAAACTTGATAAATACTTCCATCAACAAGCCCAGAGAGCTCTTTGAAATAGTCAAGATCCTCACAAAAGAGCAAACAACAGAAGGGGAAGTACAAGTGGACCCACAGGAATTCGCCGACCACATCAAAGACAAATTCCACTCCACAGAGCGTACAACACCCAGTGGGACCACCAGGACAGACATACACACCAAAACCTGGGGCACATTCTACTCACCCTCAACAGAGCAGATATCCCACATCATCTCTACAATCAACACAAGCACTGCTCCTACAGACCCATGCCCAGTATCATGGGTCAAAGCCACCAAATCAAACTTCATTCACACCATACACAAAATAGTACACAACTCACTCACTCAAGGACTCATGCCAAAGCAACTAAAGCTTGCCTCAGTAAGACCAATAACAAAGAAAACAACACTCGACAAAAAGGATCCAGCAGCATACCGACCGATCTCCAGCATACCCTTCCTGGCAAAAATCATCGAAAAAACGGTACAACTACAACTCCAGGAACACATCGACAAACATGAAACACTCGACGACAACCAACACGGCTTTCGTCCCAACCACGGAGTCGAAACGCTACTGATCTACCTCTTCGACAGCATCCTAAGAATAATTGACAACAACAGGAAGGGAATCATAATGATCTTCATCGACATCTCCTCAGCCTTCGACACAGTGGACCACAACACGCTCCTGGAAAGACTAAAGAACACTGGTATACATGGTATCACTTTGAAATGGTTCCACTCATACCTAACCGAAAGACAGCTACAGGTCAAGGTGGGACACAACACCTCCTGACCCATAAATGTCCGCCAAGGAGTACCTCAAGGATCCGCACTTTCAGCCCTCCTATTTAACATCTACATCCAACCGATATGCGACATCATGAAAGAGAACAACATTCAATACACAATATATGCAGACGACATCATGATATACACCCCGATAGAAATCGACAACCCGGATTTCTCCAAGATAACAGACTGCCTTACCCAAATGACAAGCTGGTGTCAAAACAACAACCTCGCAATAAACTACAACAAGACTGAAGCTCTAATAATCACTCGGGACCAAAGCTTCATACACCCGCCAAACATCAAGATACAAAACACTACTATTCCAATAAAATCAGAAGTGAGATACCTTGGAGTTACTCTGGACAACAAGCTAAACCTCAAGCCACACATAGACAAAACAATACAAAAAGTCTACTACAAGATGCGAATCATCAGGAGACTGAAACCACTCCTTGCCCCAGAACACTTTCGTACCGTCCTCCAAGCACTGATAACCCCAATACTGGACTTCTGCAATCCGATATACTTGGGACTACCGAAACAAGCCCTCAAACCACTCCAGCTAGCACAAAACACTGCAGCACGAATAATATCCGGTACTGCAAGACAGGACCACATCACACCCACCTTAAAAGACTTACACTGGCTCCCAATCGGTGCACGCATCAGATACAAAACTATCATAAACCTATTTAAGATAAATCAGCACACATCAGCCAACAGCCTACACACCCTCATTCAACCAGACAACAGCACTCGTCCTAGAAGAAAACAAACACGCAACCGAGTCAGCACCCCAGGTGAATTCAAACACACACGCAAGGACACAACAGACAGAGCTCTCTCCATGGCTGCTCCAACTATATGGAACAAACTACCAGACGACTTGAGGACAACTACAGACCTCAAAGACTTTAGAAAACAGCTAAAAACCATGCTGTTCATAGAACACTATGGACACATCACATAACCTAAGAGAATGCATAACAGCACATATTGCTGCCTGTACAGATAATGTTTTACAGCACCACTGTATATAGCCCACACTGTACATAGCTCAAACCATTCTAGCACGCAACACACCACACCTTGTACATAGCTCACCCCAATCTAGCACACGATACAACACACACTCAACTAAATTGCATCCTCACTGCATGATTAACACACTCACTTTACCCGATTGTTTGCTGTGATACCACCTTGATTAATAAGATAAGGCGGTTTAAAAATACTGTTAAATAAATAAATAAAATAAACATCTAAAGGCGCTCTGTTGCTAAGAAAGTAGTGAAAAATACTGTTTGTAATCACCAAAGTTTCTTATGACACAAATGGAAGGTCTCAGAACTTGCGGGAAATTCATATGCTTGTAGCAATCTACAAGCATTAGCCCGGTTACATCAACGACCTTCCTTTAACAAAACTTATGACAATATGTGGAAAAAACGCATCAAAACCACTTAACTTCTCAGAAAATGTTCTTGAAATCGATGCGATTTTAATGACATCTCAACACCACATCCAAGCGCTTCCCAAGCGTTTCACAACAAGCTTCCTCAGGGGGATTTTGCCAACTGTCATGAAAACACAAAAACACACCATTACCAACTACATTAACTACCACAAAATACACTCAGCCATAAAAAATCATGAAAAATCATAAAAAATCAACATCTCAGGACACACCCTAAACCAACTTCATGCTGCCAATCCATTCTGCACACAACCGTTCTTAAACACACCCAGTTGCTTCAAAGAACGCCGCGCATAAGGATTCTCAAAAGACAAACCATTAAAAAATATTCCTACCTACAGACGTCAGGGGATCCCCAAACCAGAAAACTCCTCCCATCAAGGGAGTCCCTATATGCACACCCCCCAGTCAATCTGCATGTTAAGACCCTCCGGATCAACCGTACGTAAACGGAAAATCCACCGCTGTTCACAAAGAAGCAGAGACTGTTCTTTCGACTTCCCCACTATGCCCTCTAACACTATCTATGCAAAAACACCTCAAATCTGAAAACTGGTGCCCCAAATCCAAACAATGTTGCACTAATGGGGTTTCTCGCACACAACAATTTAACTTGCTTTTATGTTCAAGCATTCTAATGCGAAATTGCCTAATGGTCTTACCTACATATAGCAGTTTACACAGACACATAATCCTATATACTACAAATGATGAATCACAGGAAGTCTGTTTCCGCAATTTAAAGTTTTTTCCATGATACTCCAATTGTGTCAAATTGCTAGAGATAGAACAGATCGAGCAGTCCCCACAAATACTATGCTCCACGGGAACTTCAAGCTCACCTGATAAAGAGCATAATACCGAGGGACTAAGTTTACCTTGTAAATTTCTATGTCGTTGCCAAACACATCTAATCACCTTATTTTCTAAACCAGGAATGGTACGCAACATGGGGAAGTCGAGAGAACAGTCTCTTCTTCTTTGTGAACAGCGGTGGATTTTCCGTTTATGTACGGTTGATCCGGAGGGTCTTAACATGCAGATTGACTGGGGGCGTGCATATAGGGAGTCCCTTGATGGGAGGAGTTTTCTGGTTCGGGGATCCCCTGACGTCTGTAGGTAGTATTTTTTAACGGTTTGTTTTTTGAGAATCCGCATGTGCGGTGTTCTTTGAAGCAACTGGGTGTGTTGAAGAACGGTTGTGTGCAGAATGGATTGGCAGCATGAAGTTGGTTTAGGGTGAGTGTGTCCTGAGATGTTGATTTTTTATGATTTTTCATGATTTTTTTATGGCTGAGTGTGTTTTGTGGTAGTTAATGTAGTTGGTTATGGTGTGTTTTTGTGTTTTTATGACAGTTGGCAGTATCCCCCTGAGGAAGCTTTTTGCAAAATGCTTGGGGAGCGCTTGGATATGGCATTGGGGTGTCATTAAAATCACATCGATTTCAAGAACATTTTCTGAGAAGTTAAGTGGGTTTGATGTGGTTTTTCCACATATTGCCGTATGTTTTGTTAAAGGAAGGTCGTTGATGTAACCGGGCTTATGTTTGTAGATTGCTACAAGCATATGAATTGCCCGCAAGTTCTGAGACCTTCCATTTGTGTCATAAGAAAAGCTGGTGATTACAAACAATATTTTTCACTACTTTCTTAGCAACAGAGAGCCTTTTAATGTTATAGAATGGGTTGCATTTTATAAGATGGTTTTCCACTCTGAAACTTGACCCATAGTTATTTTTTTTACCTCATTTGCTAACAGGCGGTGCCCCCATGACCCCTTTTTAATTGTACTTGGTTGTTGAGTGACTGCCCCCATAGAGCGAACAAGCATGACAGAATTTGCAAGCTCGGAATGGGCATGAATACTTATTGAAGTGCCAGCATACATCCCCGTTAGCCACACCTGCTTTGGAAACCCTGACAATCCTTGACGTGCCTCAAAGACCTACTTGCCCCCAATGCACCTGGTATCCCACTTTTCATGGATGCTGCACCACCCGTTGTTACCCTCTCCCCCCACCCGTTTAACAGACATTTGGGTAAGCCAGAGGTTAAAGTCCTTCGTAGCCCAAGACAAGTGCACATTCTCCTCCATCATGTCTCGGAGGTCCTCATTGTAATTTAGCCACACCCACCCCTCATGCACCTGCACCACTGCTAAAATTGCCCATACTGTTTTGGGAATTAATACCCCCATACACTCTCCAGTCTGAGAAATGCCCTTGTCCAATTCAGGGTATTCCATGACACCTTACGGACTCTGGCCGCCTTCTCATCTTCCTTCTGCTTCCTACTCTCCTCTGAACACTTCTTCCCTTCCAACAGTTGGAAAATATCAGTATAGTGCCTTTTTTTAATCCAGTGTCACAACCTCTGCGTCACCTCTTCCCACAGTTCTGGCATGCTATTACTGATGGTGCACTACCACCTTTTTCTGCACAAAGTGCATCCACAGAAGCCGCTGAAGATGCGCTTGCGGATGACGTGGAGGAAGACAAGGAAGCAGAATCATGCTGATGCCTACGCGCATATTTTTGCTTCATCCACACCTTCCCTCACCCACCAGCAACTGTGGCTGCCTGCTGACCTCCCTCACCACTGCCCTGCACCCCAAGGCCATGCTCACCAGCTCGTGTGGCCACCTCCAAAACTTTGGCTGTAGGACTGGCACTCTGGATAGACATCTGCCTCTGCCGCTGATCCGCTCTGGACATCGCTGCTTCCCCACACGTCAGCTCTGCTACTCCAGTCCTCACTGTCTGCTGCGCTGGTACCTGTGGAGAGAATAAAGAAGACAAGCTCGCTGGCACTACACCGGCCTCATGCCGACCGGCAGAGTCATTTCCATTTCCCCAAGCCATCTGCAATGACCATTGTGCCCCTGCATCCCATGCAGCTGGTCCACTGCCCGCCAAGCTCCCATAACCCACTGGACCCCATGGTATCCATCCCCTTGGTGCCCAATAACCAAAACCAAGAGGAGGCATAACCTTACCATGAGGAGGCAGATGTGAAACATTGCCCCAGGGCCACTGAGGCCCAATTGATCCTGGGGACCCGAAGCCCCCAGATCCCCCCCCCCAGGCCCTGCTATCTCCCCCCACATGCTCAAAACCCGTACCCCCTGCAGACCACCTCCCGTAACCCTAGGCACACCCTCCCCATCCTGCTGTGCACTGTATACTGGTACCTCCCTTGGCACTATCCCCTTCTCAGATCCACCCACCATTTCAACTGCAGGGACCCCTTGCCCTTCTGCACTCAGACTCTCCACTCCCCTTGTGGATTGCGTTACCACCCACCCCAATTCCTGCCCCCCTTTTCCCAATCGCCCCTCCCATTACCCTCCTTCTACCCCCCCTAGTATCCCAACCCTTACTGCCTCCTCGATGGCCCCCACACTCAGCATAGTTATCCCCTGCCAAACACACCCCGGAATCACCCCTAGGCATTACCAGGTTCCCATTATTCACCATATGACTCCGATGACATGCCTGGCCTTCCCCCGTTGTCCCTGCAATCCTCTGCTGGCTTCCAACCACGGTGCATCCCTATTGAATGACCTGGCAGACCTCTGACCTTGCCCCCTCTAATTCCACATTCCTCTGCTTTTTCCCCCGTCCCATCACCCTGTCATCACACAGGCCTCTGCAGAGCCGCCCGAACCCACACCACAGTTTGCTTACCCAAGGAAGACCAGCAGCCCATCCGCAAATGCAGTTCTCCCTCAGCCCATGTGCCACCACCGCCACACTACTGCCGACACTTCCCCCACTGCCACCTTCAGACTCTGCGTTTGAAGATGAGGCCTCCAGCACCCCAATTATAACATTGCACCACTCCCTGCTTTCAGACACAGTGAAGGTGGCTTGCTTATCTCCCACTGGTCCGCCAAGCCTCAGGTACCCAATGAAATCACCCTGTGTAAGGACTCAGGGAGATTTCAAAAGACCCCACCTGCCTCCCTCCTCTTCCCCTCCCTCCACACTTCTTCAGCCTCCACTCATTGGGCCTAACCAGTGATGGGCACCCAATTACAAGTTCAGCCTCCCAGTACCTTTGCCCGGTAGCCTGCTGCATTTAGCAGATCTCTGACATTTCCCACGCTCCTTCTCACTACATGTCCTCGCCCATCAACTTTCCCAGGCGTCTGGTCCTTGCTGTTAATAGATGCCTTGATTTTAACATAGCATTTACTTAAGTATATATATATTCTTCTGTTATCTACTCTATGACTTCTATCCCTATAAGTCGCAGGGCACCGCTTAATAATCTTCCAAGTTGATTGGCCCTGTTCAATGTACATTTCTTGTTCATGTTGTAATGTAAACCGCTTTGAATCCATGATAAGGTGGTATAAAAACCTGTTAAATAAATAAAATAAAAATAAAAAATATATAGAAAATCTAAGTGGTTTGCAATAATAAGTAAAAGGGGAAACATGCCACAATACTACAAAAGCAGAGACAGGTACCAAACAAAAGGAATTAGTATAACTTCAAAAGATACAAAAGGAAGGGAAAACAAACCCAGACAGATTTATCCCAGCCAAAATCAATCAGATGGAAAAGCCTTCAAAAAGTGAAATGTCTTAAGGGCTGTTTTAAATTTTGGAAGGAGGACGCCAGATGAATATCAAGAGGTAAAGTATTCCACAACGAAGGGCCAACAACAGAAAAGGAAGAACAGCAGCAACCATGCAAATGGATCACAGAATGAGAGGGTACAACCAGGAGATTTTGCTGTGACGAATGAAGGGACTGAGAAGGAACATAAGAAGCTAGAACCAAAGAAAGAAAAGAAGGAAGTCCAACATAATAAACCTGATGAACTATAATAAATAAGTTAAAGTAAAGATGATAATGAACTAGTTACCTGTGTTGTTTAAAATAACGGAGTTACATGATGATATCTGGGCTCCATAAAGAGGCCTAACTGCGGTGTTCTGAGCCAGCTGAAGATACCGGATGATTTTCTAAGGTAACAAACAACCCTTGAAATCTGTGGTACAAAAGTGAGCTCATTATCAAGGAGAACACCAAGAGGAGTCCCAGAGACAGAAAAAAACAAAGATGAATCCAGAGTAACAGCAGACCTGGAGAAATGCAGAACTTCAAATTTCTAAACATTCAATTTAAGAGCATCAGAGTGTAGCCAAGAGGCTATAGTATCGAGTTTTCAAAATCTTTTGCAATGAATTGTGCATGAGAAGATGTAAAAGGAATGAAAAGCTAGATATCATCAGTGTAAAATTTAAAAAAAAGTAAAATCAGGAGAATCCAACAGATAACCCACTATGCAAAGCTTATTGCTACATATGTAAATAGTTGATGTGCATGTTTCCCTAAGTTATCCAAGTTGTATTTCCTTGTTCTCTGTAAAACTAACGTTTGTTCATTATGTTTCACTGTTCTATGTAAACCGCGCTGATACTAAATAGTGCGGTATATAAGAAACTAAACTAAAATAAAATAAATAAATAAGCCAATGGAATAAGAAAAAATATTTAAAAATAACGGGCCCAAAATTGAGTACTGTAGAACCCCACAAACAGAAGAAAGAGGTGTAGAAGTAGCCTTTTGCCAGTGAACAGAAAAAGCATATGCTGAATCTTTTCTAATTCCACTATATCTTTTTTGAGATGTTGCAACCAGAATTGCACACAAGGCACAAGGCTGAAGGTGCTGTCGCAACATGGAGCAATAAAGAGGCATTATGATATTCTTCATTTTACTCTACATTCCTATCCTAATAATTCCTAAAATTCTGTTAGCTTTTTGGTCCCCGGATCACACTCAGCAGTGTGGGGTGGTGCATCACTTGCATTTTTCCACATCAAATTTCATCTGCCACTTGGATGCCAAGCCTTCCAGTTTCACAAGATCTACAATTTCTCACAATCTACTTGTGAATTAACAGTTTAAGCTGTTTCCTGTTTCTACATTCACACCGTTTTTCCATTATATTAAAGGTTTGGGATTTTTTTTGCTGTAACAGCCTCTCTCACTTCACCTTTAAACAATGGCAGCAGTCATTTGGCCTTCTTTCCACCGTTTTCGAAGTGTGGAATATATCTGATCTAGGCTTCCAAGATGGTATTTTTAAAACAATATCCAGGCCTGATACAAACTCCTAAATTTGCAGATGCTCCTTTTAGTTTGTTTCCTAATCATTTTCCTCATTTGATCATAGTATTCCTTTTGAAAGTTACATGCTTGCACAGTAAATTTCCATACTGTCCACCATCCATTTATTAAATACATTTGATCATGTTATGATGACAAATTCCAAGTGTTCCACTAAGGATAAGGTCTAAAATAGCTTCACCTATTGTTGATTCCTGAACCAGCAATTCCATGAAGTAGCATTAAATATCCAGGCCAAAGTTAAGTTGTGACAGCCAGTCACTTTAAGTGAGCTGGCTGCCACCTCTAAAATCCCCCCAAAGTTTCTAGATGAAATGAAAAGCTATTGACCGGGTGAGCAGCATTTATGCAGTTTGCAGGTTTTCAAACCATGTAAATACCTTTGAATATCTCCTTAGCATATCCTGCTGTAAAACTGACCCAGTCAAAACTTGACTAATTGAAATCACCCATTATTACTGTGTTGTCAATTTTGTTAACTTCCCTAATTTCTGTTGGCCACATACGTGAAAAAATGATCTCATAAAATACTGACTGGCATAAAAGTACGTGTGTTGGCATCAAATAATGATTACATCCAAAACAGTATATTTCAAAACCAAAACCCTACAGTGTCTCCACCCCCTCCTAGAACCACCAGATTTCCAGTCAGAACTACAAGCCATCATCCCACACATCAACTAATGCAACATAATATATAAAGGTCTCTCACAATCCACCCTCCTTCAATTAGAAACTGCCCTCCACGCTGTCACTTGCACAATCCAAGGCGCATCCAGACAAGATAGCATCACCTCTATCCTCAGACAGCTACACTCGCTCCCATTCCCCAGTAGGGTAAAATCAAAGCCTTGCTCCTGACACATAAAGCACTGCACTGCCACCCCCCTACTCAACTCCAACCTCTCCTACAAGATTTCAACCCTAATAGGCCTCGAAGATTATCCACAACTAACAAACTCACCGTACCCCGATCCAAGACAAAGACCAACCAACAAGCCTTCCATAGAGCCTTTGAATTCTTTGCACCAACCATCTGGAACACTCTCCAAAACCCCATAGGAAATATTATGGACCTACACTCTTTCCAAAAACATCTGAAGACCTTCCTGTTCACTGAGCACTACCGCGCTATCACATAACACCCCAAAACCCTCACCTGAAATGCCAAACTAGCCTGAATATATGCTATCTGCGGTTGAAATGTTACCTGTACATAATTAATCATTATTATTATTATCATTATTATTACTACTTATACATAGTTCTCTATAAGATGTTTTATGTAATTGAAGTTTGCAGTTCCAATGTAAACCACTTTGACACAATGAAAAGTGGTATGAAAGCATAGCTAAATAAATAAATAGTGATGTTCATTTGTTTGAAAAGACATAAGAAATGTCAACATTATTGTTTCATATCATTTTCTTTTTTTTAGTTTATTTAAATTATATAGCGAAACAACATCCTGATAAAATGATGTTACAATTAGGATTATGAAAATGTTTCAATATTAAAGAACAACCCCCCTGAAAAAAAATCCCAGAGGCATAAATTTATACCTATTATGTTAGATATACATCCAAGGTTCTCCATATTCTTTCTATCAAATCAATACAATGAGAAATAATAGAGGCCACACCTTCAAGTTTGCGAGTTTGACAAACCGCATGCCACTAAAAGGTTACATTCAATGAAGATAAATCCTTCCAGTAATGCATGATGTGTTGAACTGCCACAGATATCATGTCAAATAATGCTTTTCCAAATTTATTAAATGCATTTTCCAAACCAAGACAGCGAAAGAGCACAGTCTGCTCTCTCAATGGGGAATCTATATGAAATACCTCAATTATATAACCCCAAACGCCAATCCAAAAAGATTTAACATTTGGGCATTCAAATAGCATGTGTATTAAAGTACCAACCTCAGCTGAACAATGCCAGCAAAGGCTTGACTCCAATAGACCTGCTCTGAACATCCGATGAGGGGTCCAAACTGCATGATGAGCTAGAAAGTATAAGGTTTGGATGAGGCAACTAGACATTGTGGGCCTCACAGTGTTACCTCAAAAGATGTTCCAATTAATTTTATCTTGTGGTAGATCAACATCTGATTTCCAAGCTCTGCACAGACCCAACAGGGAGGGGCCTTTCTGATCCACTAACAATCTGACTACTTATTTCGGGCCAGAAAGAGGACTGTGTCAATTATGCTGCCAAGAGTTTAAGTTTAGCCCCTTGCAAGGGTGATAATCAATAATGGTAAATGAGGATTTGCTCCAATAATAATATGTCATTTTCAAAAAGTTGACAAACACAATATAGTCCTTTATTAAGCCAACTCTTCCAAATTACTTTTTTATCTTTGATATGAATGAATGGGTTGAACTAGATGGAGGCATCCACTGAATTAGAAAAGGGGACAGCACAGTAAGAATCCAATGACTTAAGAGCCTTAACAGTGCTAATAATGTGTAGAGGCTTCAACACACCCTGAGGAGAGCACATTGTAGACATCTTGGTTAATCTAAAAGGACTTTTTAGAGCTTTATCCATCCCTAGCCAAGGAGGGGAAAAGTCACATTGAATCCAATGTCCACCATATCTTAATAAGGATACAGTGTGATATGTTAAAAAATCTGGGAAGCCTACTCCTCCCCTTCTTCTGGAAAGTTTTAACTTAGCCAAAGTGATGCATGGCTTTTTACCCTTCCATAAAAAGACTGATAAGGACTTGTCCAAAAGAGAGTAGTAACTCTGGTTACAGAAGCCAGGAAGCATGCCCATCTTGTAAATGACCTTAGGGAGAACCATCATCTTGATGGTATCTAACCTGCCCCACCATGATAACCACAATGGAGATCAACACTGTAGGACTTTCTGTATTTCCATTAATATAATGTTACAATTCTTTTTAACTGTTTCTTCAGAGATGGCACAAAAGTGAATACCCAAGTATTGAATTCCTGATGGGGACCATAGAAAAGGGAAAATTCTAAATCCTCTTTCTTGTCAAGGCCATTTAAAGAAAGTAGAACACTCTTCTTCCAGTTTATTTTAAAGCCAGAGAAAGAGGCAAATCTTTTCACCAGACTTAGAAGATACTTAATTGACATAACAGGGCAGGTCAAAAAAAGTATGTTCCATATTTCCAACTTTTCCCATTACATCTTATACCCCGGATACCAATTTCATTTTTAATTTTCAGAAAAAGGGGCTCAAGAGCAAGATTAAAAAGCAGGAGTGAAAGAGGACAACCCTGTCTTGTGTCCTGGCGAAGTGAAACAGTGTCTGAGAAAGTGCCATTGACCAGAATTCTTGAATGTGGAGAGGCATAGAGCACCTTGATCCAGTCAATGAAAGCAGAGCCACAATTAAACCAATCCAAAATCAGAAAGAGATAAGTCCATTCCACATGGTCAAATGCCTTTTCGGCATCTAAGAAGAGAGTAACCGCCAGAACATTTTCTTTCTGCGAAAGCATCAGAAAATTATGGAAAGTGCAGGCATTTTCCCCAATAAACCTACCTTTGAATCTTTGTGATTCTCTCCAATTAGTTGGTTGATTACACACCCTAGCCTAGTGGCCAAGAGTTTTGCAAGAATTTTATAATCAATATTTAACAATGAGATTGGTCTTGTAATTGCCTATTAGGGAGATGTGACAGCCAGGTTTTGCAAAAAGAACTATTGTAGCTTCAGAGAGGTTTGTCAAGACATCAGGCTGCTGGATAAGACTCTGATATAACTGCCATAGTTTTAGGGCAAGTATTGATGCAAACTGCTTATGAAATTCAGCAGAGTAGCCGTCAGGTTTAGGGACTTTGTTATTGGGTATCTGCTTGATTACGGATAAAGTCACCCCTAACTGCATTGATGATCTCAATATTTTACGAGTATGTTCAGAAAGCTTAGGATGTGCAAGAGATGATAGAAATGAATCTGTATCATTAACATGTACTGTGTTGTAAAATAGCGCAAAAGCTTTAGCTATGTCATTAGAATTTATTGAAAGTGTACTCTGGCCCTCCCCTCACCGGTAACACACCAGGGCTCTTGGGTAATGGAAATCCACACACAAAGCAATGAGAAGGGAATCTGTAAAAATCAGTAAATAATACACAACACACTTGTATTATAAAAACAACCAAAGCTTTGGGAGAGCAAACTAAGCTGCTGCCTTTGTTTACTCTGCCATCATAGCTTTAGGCCACTTTATTTATAGGTAAATATTTGATTATACAGCATAATTCTCACTTTTATTGTTCTACGTCTAACATCACGTATCCATACCATCATAGTTCAGTTCTCATTAGCATAGGTCATCATGAGGAGACATACACATATTCCCAGACATAACTATGTAGGCATTAATTCTAATTAATTCTAATACTGACAGTTTGATATCTCTAACCCGAGACTGAGAGACTGGGAGACAACTTGCCCTTTACTTATCTTATATAAACATAGACTAATGTTTATATTACTAGGAACCTTTTACCTAATTATTCTAGCAGAGTCTTTCAAGGATGTTACTGAGTAGAAAGCTCTGAATGGTATTAACTCTTTCTTAGGGCTAGTACTATATTGTTGAGTACCCTGGCCATATACACAGCCCTGTACAAACTAGCTTACTTTCAGTCCCTCCTCTGATTCTGTAAAGAATCATTTTAAAGGTAAGGAAACTCAGACTTTGATACTAAAGAAGGATTGTAACTAGATTCTGGGTCTATCTGTAACATCATTTTAGGGGTCAGTGCCTCCACTGATTTCTTACAGCAAGCAGATATTACACAGAGAATTAATGTTCCTAAAATGATAATCCCTAAAAAGCCAAATAGTGATGCTAACATGCCTTGCAACAGCCTAGATAATGAACTCCAAAAAGAAGAAACAGAATCGAAAAAGTCAGAAACAGAACTTACATAACTACTACTTGATACAAAAGTACGATTTCTAACTTTATCTAGTATGCCTTTCACTTTTTTTCCTTCATCATCAAGCATACTGCAACAATGATCAAAAAAATTAGGCCACACACGCCATTTTCCTTCACTAGGAGATAGTCTAAAGCCATACGATTCTGGGCTGCATAAGCAGACACCTTGTCCACTGCACCTTGTAACACACTAATAGCCTCTGTGAGATCCAGGGCTGTAAGTTCAACAACTGCCTGTAATCGCATAATCTGGGTACCATATTCTCTGGTGGATGCTATGGCTCCAAAAGTTGTGAGCCAAACAGTACCTGTAAATACATCTATCTGAGATTTAGTTAAAGGACTTGTAGAGTCTACCAACTGTTGTGCTGCTGTTATGGCTTCATCCTGAGGGAAAACATCCCTTTTTCTTCTTAAAGAATTATTCTGGGTTGATAATAAAGTAATATTTTGGTAAGGTAAAAAGCGCCATGGGGTGTCTAACTGGGAAACATAGCAAGTACCTGACCATCCTCTGGGAAGTTCTGTATACGCAAGATTACCACACACAAAATAATCTCCTTCTAAAACCACTAATCCATTTTCCCAAATTGTCAAGTTGTGGGGACAAGATATATTCTGTGTACAATTATTCAAAGCCCACTGAGTAATGTTCAGTTCTTTAATTCCAACAGATAAATTACGTTCCCATGGATGGTAATACCCTAACAAAGGGAAACTCCAGTTAGGTATGTTTAAGTCTGAACTAAAGTCATTCAAAGGGTAGCCAGAACTATTATACTGTAACAAGTCATAATCATGCACTTGGTTCCCTTGAACTTGCATTAATTGTACTACTGAAATATAAGATTTTCTTACGTGGGACTTCTTATACCAGATAGAAGAATTATGTAGCATTACTATTCTACAGATGTTCCACAGAGTGTCCCCTACCTTTTTCCCTGTACCTTGAGCCATAAAATATATTGGATGGGACTTTAGAAGCATAGAGCTAACTACTCTAGGTTCTGTGTTTGTATGAGACCATTAGACCATTCTGTAACTGAGTGTAAATGTGACTCAAAAATATTTGGATATTTCCCATAACATTCCCAAGATTCTAAATGCAGTACTGCTTCATTAACAATAATATGCCACAGCACAACTAAGACCAGATAAGGAAACATTCTTAGCAAACTTCTAAATATCTGAAACTATAATTACTCCAAAAATAAATGTTCTAAGACAAAATGAAAACACACCTACTCTTCTTAATATGATGTAGATATATATTATAGCTATAACTACCTCCTAATTCTCAAGCTCTTCATGAAGTAGAGGTTAAGTGCCCAAATGTCATTGCTTATTTATCAGTAAAATACTAATTCAAACTAACTAATTCCACCTAAGCAGTAGTATAGATGCTGGAAGAAGGTGTTTTGCATAATTAGTCCATTCAAAAAAACACTTAATCACGATAGTCCTTTCTGCAATATCACTGTTGTCCAATGAGTCTCTGCGTTGCAATCTCTTGATTCACCGATGCAGGGAACCACCTTCTGAATCCTGTGAAGGAGCCTTTTTGCACTGTGAAAGATGTATCCAACGAGAATGTCCTTCCATTTTACAAGCTGAGTATCCCACCAGAAGCACATGGAATGGACCTAGAAACTTGGGAGCCCAAAGTGTTTTTGGATGCAAATTCTTAATCAGGACCCAATCCCTTGACTTCACTTCTGGATGTGATGATTCTGACGGAACATCTCATTGAGGATTCACCTGCAATAAAGGGGAAACAGACAGGACTGAGTGCAATCGTGAGCAATAAATCAAATTATCGCTGCGCAACAATTGAGGATCCGGGATAACTGCCAATTCATGTGGAGAAGTAGCTGGACGTCCAGGAACTATTTCGTATGGTGTCAGGCTGGGGGAATTACTCACTGCCATAAGGGCAAAAGGAAAGGCTTCTGTCCAATCTGTAGCCCGATCCTGTGTCAGAGTGCGTAAGTGACCTTTGAGTGTCCTAGTCATCCGTTCCACTTGGCCAGAGCTTTGCGGATGATAAGGAGTGTGCAGTTGTCTCTTAATACCAAACCAAATTTTCAATACCCTCCCAGACACCCGCAACGAAGGCTGGACCCAGATAAGAAGAAAGACTACTGCTTCTACCCATCCGGAGAAAAGACAAGTGACCACCAAACAAATACCGCCTCCCCCCTCTGGCACAGGGCAGATCTGTAAAACAAGCTGCAAAATCAAAAAGAGTTCGGAAAGTAGACCCTAACTGACCCTAAGCTGACCCTACTCTGCCAGTCTTGAAACAGTGCAGACAAGCTGTGCCACAGAAAAAAACAAAAAAACAACAACAACAAAAAAAAACCTTCAGGCGATACCGGAGAACCGCAAAGGCATAATTCATAGTCACAGCGGTGATGCTCATGATGCAGGAACAGGGCAAGTGGAAACAATAGACTGTCAGGACAAATAAGCAGATGATCCTTTTTCCAGTAGCCCTGAGCATCACAGGTTGCACCCCAGGAAGTCCACAGAGTTTGGGTTTCAAAGGAAGTATCTTGATGTTGCTGCAAAAGAGATGAAAGGGAAAACAAAGTCATATTAGATGGTGTTAAATACAGCAATGTTGGTGACACCGATGCTCGAAGAACAGCTTGCCGTGCTTCTTGGTCTGCAAAATGGTTGCCCTTTGCAAACACTTTTGCTAGCTGTGCACTAGTAAATGGCAAAGATGCTGATTCCACTACATCATTAACTGTTGTGACTGCACAGTCCATCTCATCTCTGAAAGCAGAACCATTCACAAATAAAGTTATATCCGGGGCTGGTAAAGGTATAGGGGAAAGTTCAGGTCTAGCTCGAGAAAATGTCAAAATAGTTCGGAAACAATCATGAGACCCATCCTCCTCCACAAGATCTGCCAAGGGAGCTAGAAGTGTTGAAGGGTTGAACATGAGCTGAGAAATTATTAATTCCAGAGTCAATAAACATGTGGAGGACAAAGGCTGAGTTTTGGTTAATTGGAGCAACCTAGAAACTGAATGTGCCACATACACTTCAAGAGGGTGCTGTAAAACTAGAAAATCAGTAATTTTAATTGCAAAAGCCACTGCTACCAACCTGCGTAAACATGGTGGGAGTCCCAAAGTCACTGAATTAAATCACTTTGAGAAATAGCCTACTGGCTTGCGACCAGTTGGGAAAGCTTGTAAAAGTACACAGGTAGCAGAGGAAGTAGAAATAACAACATACAGTTTGAATGGTAACGAGTAGTCGGGCAATGATAAACATGGCGCATTGCCCAGTGCAGTCTTTATATTTACAAAAGCATCCCACTGTGCTAATGTGGGTACAATGAGACCTTCAGGCCCCCTTTCCCAATAAGAGCATAAAGAGGAGCAGTAAGGTCTGAGAAATTTGCTAGCCATTGTTTACAGAAGATTAATAAACCCATAAATCTATGCAATAACACTGGTGTAGCTGGAAAAGGCAATGATAGAATAGGTTTCAATCTAGCAGAGGTAATTGCACGACCAGATGGTGTTAGAACAACACCAAGGAAGGTAACACTTTGAGATACAAATTGCAGTTTAGACAAATTAACCTTTAAACCTAAATTAGCAATGTGAGCTAATAGAGACAAGGAATCTGACAAACAACTCACATAACTTGGTGAACATAAAAGCAAGTCATCCACATATTGAACTAAAGAGGAATGGTTGAGCTTTACATCAAATAATGCAGCTCCTAGGGCCTGTGAAAAATATGCAGGACTGCCAGTGTACCCTTGACACAAAGTGGTCTAAGTATACTGCTTATTGTCAAAATGAAAAGCAAATAAAAATTGGTTTTCTTTGCTAATTATTACTGAAAAATAAGCAGAACTCAAATCTACAACAAAAAAACAGGTAGTCCCTGAAGGCAAAATCACATTATTTTCTGCTCGCAGGTCTTGCACAAATCTATAAGTCTTACCGTCAGCCTTTAGTACAGGAAGAATTGGAGTCTTACATGATGAAATTGTAGAATAAAGGACACCTTGTTTCTGAAGCTCTTCAATCACAGGACAGGAATTCCTTCAATGGCAGCTGCTGGCAGCGGATACTGCTTGAGCCTGGGAAACTGAGCTCCAGGTTACACAACGATTTTCACAGGCGGGATAGAAAGGCATCCGACATTAGATCCCAGCACTGCCCATAAAGTAGAAGGAAGTTATCCAAGAGCAGGATAAATGGTACTGGCATCTGCAGGAGACAGCACTTCAGAGAGAGAATACAGCTGGAAATATAACTTGCCACTCATCCAGGATAGAGTAGCATGATGTGAAGCCAAAAATCCCGACCTAAAAGATTCACTGGTAAAGTGTCTCCTACAAGAAAGGTAGTAGGATATACAGTCTCTCCAATCTGCAAAGGTAAAAATTCAAGTTTACGATGAGGTATTTATTTATTTATTTACATTCTCTTATATACCGCGCTATTCTGCATCAGTGCGGTTTACATTGAACAAACTGAAATTACATTGAACAGGGTATTATAACTTGGAGATAACTAATTTACAGGGAACATGGGCTATGGAGGGTTAAGTGGCTTGCCCAAGACCACAAGGAGCACCTGTGGGACTAGAAACCCCAGTCCTTCCGGCCCAAGGTTGCTGTCCTCTAGTGGGATTTGAACCCCCGACCTTCTGGCCTGAAGTACCTTGCCCCAACCACTAGGCTACTCCTCCACGATTATCTTACCCTCAATGCCTTCACAATGTACTATCAGAGCTTGTGCTAGTTGAGTGTGATAAATGGCAGGCAAATCCTGTAAACGCAGTGCTGATGTTGTAGCTCCAGTATCAATAACAAACTTCAAAGTAGATCCTCCCAGCTTAGCTTCCAACTCACCCTGAGGAGTTACATTCAAACTTAACAATAGTCATGCATCCCATGTACCATCTTCACAATCTTCTGGGTTAGAGAAGCACTGATATACGGGAGTGAATTCAGCTGTTACCGGAGGGGGAGGAGGGAAATCAGCTCTCTGGCCATCAAGATTCCGATTCAGGGGGCAGTCTCACTGCAAATGTCCAATCTCACCACAAGTATAACAAGTACGCATTTCTCTGGACTGTCCATGCCCTCGCTGAGGATTCCCATGACCTCCTCTGGCTCTGTTTCTACCTCTCCCCCTGCCCATGGGTGGTTGCATAGAAGCAATCTGCAAATTGAGCAATTTAGTCTTTTTCACATCTATTTTAGTTTGCTCTTCTTGCTGTTCCTTGATAAATTTCAATTCACTGTATCGAGCTCCTTCCAGAATTGCATCAGCTGTTCTAGCTGGCCAATATATTATTGAAGTTTCCAAAATTTCTTTTATTCTCGGAATCAAACCATTTACAAAAAGATTAGTGAATCCTGAAGGTGTGTCTTCTGCCTCACCAGAATAGTCTTTAAAAGCTAGCATACACCTAGTGTGAAAATCTGTAACCTTTTCACCCCATCCTGCATTAGAGATGTTAATCTCAACCAATCCTTTACAGGTTTGCATACTACTTTAAGGGATTCTAACAATTTTTCTCTACACAAAAACAAAATTTTCTCTTTGAGTCTTCTCTTAAAAATCTATCACAAGGTCTGTCAGTGGCCATTGCCAGTTATCTCCACAAACTGGATAAGTGATCCTATGAAAATCAGATGGAGTAAAAAACACAGTTCTGAGCAAATTATCTAGAGCTGCCCAAGTGGGATTATAACTGTTAATTATTTGAGACCATAAAGACACAAATCTACCAGGGTTATCCCTGTAATTTGGGAAAGGTTTTAGCCAAATCAAACACTTCTTTAGGAGTCCAATTTGCAGGCACAGTCATAGAACCTGTCAAGCCCACTGGATACAAACGAAAAGGATAAGTAGTCACAATATCATTTCCCACAGCTGCGTCAGATTTAACAGTGCCAGAACATGAGTTATTTTGCTGGTGTAGAACTTCCTGAATAGAGCCTAGATCATAATATAATTGATCACACTCCTCTTTGTAGATTTCATAATGTCTGTCCAAATCTCTCTCAATTTCATCAATAAGTTAATCAGAAACACTTAATTCTTTCGCAACAGAAACACTATGACCTATTGCTACTTTTAAGATTCTTATTACAAGTACAACACTTTCCGTTTCTTAGTTCAAACATGCTCGCAATTCCTTGAGCTGGGAGACATTCCAAATATCCAAAATACACAATTCTACTCCCCCTAACTGCTGTTGCTCTTTAAGTATTTTCTTTTTCTCTTAGTTCTGCTACACGAGTGATCCTCACCCACTCAGCTGGTCAGTAGTTACATTTCCTAACACAAACATCTTTTGTTTCAAAACATAAACATTCCTATGTTTTTCATCATGTACCATCCGTTCCCACCATGTAAGCACAATTGCACGGTTTACTTTAACCGCCAACTCATATCTCAGGCAATGGACCTTATCTACAGAGAAAGTTCCCTCCAAAAGAAACTGCAAATCCTCATTACCTTTAGTCACTGAATCCCAATGTGCTACGGAATCGATGGCTACATCACCATGCTTCACATACATACAATAGAACCATACAATAAGAAGGGCTACCTTTCTTAAACACTAAAGCCCTAGCCCTGTCATGCCATTCACGCATTCTGAGACAGAGCCTGTCTACTTAACAGATTACCCATTACTGGTAATACTCACAAATCTTCAGGCACCTTCTGCCCTTGCCTTGAATGCAGAGATCCGTATCCGAGTCATGGCACAAACTGAAAGTGTACTCTGGCCCTCCCCTCACCGGTAACACACTAGGGCTCTTGGGTAACGGAAATCCACACACAAAGCAATGAGAAGGGAATCTGTAAAAATCAGTAAATAATACACAACACATTTGTATTATAAAAACAACCAAAGCTTTGGGAGAGCAAACTAAGCTGCTGCCTTTGTTTACTCTGCCATCATAGCTTTAGGCCACTTTATTTATAGGTAAATATTTGATTATACAGCATAATTCTCACTTTATTGTTTTACGTCTAACATCACGTATCCATACCATCATAGTTCAGTTCTCATTAGCATAGGTCATCATGAGGAGACATACACATATTCCCAGACATAACTATGTAGGCATTAATTCTAATTAATTCTAATACTGACAGTTTGATATCTCTAACCCGAGACTGAGAAACTGGGAGACAACTTGCCCTTTACTTATCTTATATAAACATAGACTAGTGTTATATTACTAGGAACCTTTCACCTAATTATCCTAGCAGAGTCTTTCAAGGATGTTACTGAGTAAAAAGCTCTGAATGGTATTAACTCTTTCTTAGGGCTAGTACTATATTGTTGAGTACCCTGGCCATATACACAGCCCTGTACAAACTAACTTACTTTCATTTATAAGGGTTGAGGATTCTTCCATTATTATAGAAGGAATGAAATTTTTAGATTGCTGAGCTCTCAACAAATTAGAGAGAAGTTTACCTGACTTATTGGCACCGGCATAAGAGCTGGTTCTTAGTACAAAAATGTATTTCTCTGCCTGACATGTTGTAACTTTATTGTATACATAATGTTGCTTATTGAGTTGCTGGGAAATATCTTTGTCACTCCTCCTAATGTTGAGCTCTTCTAACCTTTTTATTTCTTGTTCCAGCTTTTGTGATTTTTCTTTAGACGTTTACGATGTCATGCTGAAAAAGGTATTATTTCCCCCCGAAGAGTGTCCTTGAAGGCTTCCCAAACTGAACTAAAATTAATACTTTCTTTTTCATTTAGTTGAAAAAACTTAGTAATGAATTTATTAAGCTTGTTTATAAATGAGACCTCTAGTTATAAACTATTCTGAAAACACCATGATCTAATAGGGGCACCTTGCTGACAAGGCAAGAATTCTAAACGAACAGCCGCATGGTCCAAAATGTGAATTGGATTAATTAAAGAGCTTTACATATCAGGAAAGAAGGATTTAGATAAGAAGAGGTAATCAATTTGTGTATATGAACGATGGAGAAAAGAAAAAAAGGTGTAGGCACATTGAGAAGGGTTGCAGTATCACCGAGCATCAACCAACCTATGATTTTCCAACATATATTGTAGTGCAATATTGGAATTTCTAATAACTCTTTTACTGAGGGATTTTCTGTCCATTTTGTCACCCAAGGTTGTGTTGAAATCACCACCCAGTATCATCTCTTTTGACCCAAATGCTAATAAGGCATTGCAAAAAAAGGTTTGGGGGGGGGGGGATTGAGCACAGAGATACTCATTAGGGTACATTTACACCCAGCAAGTACAACATTTAAACAGATCCACCTACCCTCAGTATTTGATCTTTATTGTAAATTTCCACCCACAAGCCCTTATGAAGGAAGATGGAAACCCCATTTTTCTTATTAATACCAGGAGAAAAGATATGATACTCTAACCACCCAGATTGTAACTTGACACAGTCCTCATACATCAAATGAGTTTCCTGTAGAAATATCACAACAGCACTCAGAGATTTGAGGTAACTGAAAATGTTCTTACATTTAACAGGGTGATTTAACACTAGAAGCCCCAAAGTGTGTCAATTGATGCAAATGCATCTTCAAAGTTGTATACCAGCGCCACTGCTAGAACCATGACAGTCATGTTCCATGACTTTGTTAGCAAGGTCAAGATGTTCAAATATGTGCATAGAAAATTAATGACAGATGCACCACCTAGCAGGAAAATGAATTTATACCTAGAAGCCCCAAAGTACGTCAATTGACGCACTCAATTGTCTTGGATGCGTCAATTGACATACTTTGGAGCTTCTAGGTATAAATTCATGTTCCCGCTAGGTGTTGCATCTCAATCACTGTTTACAGTTTTACTCTGACATTACAAACAATAAACATACGATGATGTCATGTAATGATGTCACATACTGCACGTATTTAACAAATAAGTAACTTCACATTAATTCACATCTGCATTTCATGCTAAACACAGTCGTGATAATGCGTCAATTGACACACTTTGGGGTTTCTAGGTAAAATGCCTTTTGGGGCTTCTAGTGTTAATCCATTTACATTCATGGATATAAGCTTAAAACTCATTGTAAATAAAAAGAATTATTGTGAGATATTAACACATAAGATGAATAGTGGATGCAAGTTGAAAAAAGGCCTCTGTGTAACCCTCAAAAAGAAATGAAAAACCCACCCATGAAGCATATTCTAAAGAAAAACCCCTAAATATTCCCCATCCTTCTCCCACTCTAATATCCAAAACAACAGGCCAGGGCATCATCACAAGCTTTAGGCTCCCAAGCCAGAAAACCATGGGTTGTTTTTTTTTGTTTTTAATAAAGTATATCATATAAAATTGTGTTACTTCCCTTCTATTGTAATTATTGCACGCTATGCGTCAATAGCATGAACTTTCACACAATAGTGTTAGCATACATGCAATGTGTGCTTATTGAGTGTTAGGGTGCATAATTCACCAACAGCACACACTATTGTATGATAATTATGCATGCTATTGACATTTTCCCCCAAAACAAAAATTAACACAAAAGAAGACAAAATGAAAAATCTTGCAAATGACATGGGAAACTAAGCAAAACAAAAATGTTTGACCTGCACACCCGTATTGGTATCTAGGGAAGCATTCATTTGAAATAAGAAAGGAAATGCAAATGACATTTTCTACATCGTTTCATGTCATTTTTGATTCAAAATGGAAGTACAAAATCCTAAAACGTTGTCATAATTAGTGTGTCATAGCTCAATAACCAAGGTATCCCGGAGGGTCTCCTCCTCGCCCTCTTCATGTCATGGACCCCCCCCCCCCATCCTTTCCAACATACCCTGCCCTTTTCCCCCCGCCATTCCGGCATAACAAAAGACCCACACACCAATTATGGTAGAACTTTGGTCGCAGCTTTATTTACCGTATATAAACACTGGCCCAAACACGGACCCAACATTTATGAACATCATAACATAGTCCTGCCCCAGCTCTGGACAATGCCCACACCAGCCATATTATTTTCAAGGTGGAGCATCATCCTCCCCCAAACACCACCGCCTGCCTCGCCATGTTAGTAGCAAAGGCCGGCCCCAGTCCCCTATCCCTGGCCGAGACCCCCAACCAGGATGTCTCGCCCCACCCCGGGGAGCACTTCGCTCCCCCCTCAATGTGCCTTAATCTGTTAAAGCCCCGCCGTCTTGGCGAGCACTAGCTCTCTACCCTCACAGCTGCAACAAACCCTCACCCCTCCCCCCAAACAAAAGGGAGGGCGGGCAGGACTCACCGCCACGAGCAGGAGCTAAAAAGCAAGATAAACTTGCACCACGGGGCCCCCCAATTGACTCTGCAACCCCGCCTACCCTCCAAGCTCCAATGGAATCGTCCCACGCCTTTGACGTGGGGTGATTTCAAATGATGCCCGCTTTTCCACACACCCTGCTCCCCCCCAACCACCAACCGCACGAGGCTGAGGACCGGGCCCCGGGAACCCGGTTACTGGCGGCCTCGGGACCCGGTCTTGCGGCCTCAAGCATTAACCAGGGTATCCTGGAGGGCCTCCTCCTCGCCCCCTTCATGTCACAGACCCCCACACACCCCCATCCTTTCCAACATACCCTGCCCTTTTCCCTCCGCCATTCCGGCATAACAAAAGACCCACACACCAATTATGGTAGAACATTGGTCGCAGCTTTATTTATCATATATAAACACCAGCCCAAACACGGGCCCAACATTTATGAACATCATAACATAATCCCACCCCAACTCCGGACAATGCCCACACCAGCCATATTATTAGCAAGGTGGAGCATCATCCTCCCCCAAACACCACGCCTGCCTTGCCATGTTAGTAGCAAAGGCCAGCCCCAGTCCCCTACACCAGGCCGAGACCCCCAACCGGAATGTCTCGCCCTACACCAGGGAGCACTTTGCTCCCCCCAATGTGCCTTAATCAGTTAAAGCCCCACCACCTCAGTGAGCACTAGCTCTCTACATCGCCACCGGCGCAAGGTAGCCTACCTATCCTTGCGCCGCCCCCACCATAAAGTTGCAACTGACCAACCCCTCCAGTGCTTCTTGCCAATCATTTAATAATAAATCCTGTCCCACTGAAGAAAGGTGAACATCATCTGTATGATAAAGCCCCATACACGTCACCTCCACTCAAGGGTGCTGCAGCTGCCAACTGCCAGTCTTCTTCACCCAACGCCCGATCTGTCGGTTGATCTTTACCAGGCCCCGAGACCACTGATGTTGAGCCTGGCAGGCATGCTGAAGGATGATGTCCAACCAGACAATCCCCACCCCTGGCCACCACTCCCTGAGCAAGCTAATGTTATGCTGGACAACACGAATAAGCTGCCTACAAGTCCAGTTGGAGAGATCATTGCCACTCAAATGAAGCACTAGTCCAACAGGTTGCTGTCACTGGTCGGCCTGCCGCCGCACCAATGGAAGAAGTTGCCACCATCTCATGCAGCGCTCGCCTATCCAGATCAACCGACTGTTGCAGGATGCCAGGCCCAAGTGTACTCCTAGAGGGCGAAACATCGCCCTCCGTTCCTCCTAGTACACAAATGAGTGTCCAATGAGCCACCACTTGCCAGCTTGGACACCGTCTGCAACCCCAATCCATTGTCTGAAACCCGTCAGGGACCCTGCAAGATGAATAACAACATTAATGCCCCCCCATCCCCCCAGTGCTCCCCACCAGTCCCACCCATCCTACCCCCCCCCCCCTTGCCAGCTAATTCACATATTCTCGAGTCGGACATAAGTCGCATATGCCTTCTGAATCACGTCCCCCTCAAGCCCAGCTGCCACCACACTAGTATCAGCCCCAATCCTGAATGAATGCGATGCACACTGCGTCTCATCGCAACCCAACTGCTGTAGGGCCAGGCGAAGAACCACAGTAAATTGAAACTGCGTGACAGGCTTACAATATGCATGGTGAAAAAAAAAACCTGCAACCTTCGGCTGCCAGCGCACATACAAAAACAAATTCCACACCGGGCAGGAGCACAACGCCGGGATCACTTTAAGTGATACCCACCCTCCTGCCCCATGCCGGTCTGTCTTGGACTGCGAGAGAAAAAGTTGCACTTGCGTCGCTTTCAGAATGACATTCTTGACATCCAAACCTCCGAATGCCTCTTGCTTTTTTGACCGCGGAACTAGCTCACTGACTCGAAAAGCACCGAAAAAGCAGAGACAAACAGAGCACGAAACAACACCGACTCAAAATCAGACACAGCCACTACCGGCAGCACTTCCTATATCCACAAGAGCAACTCGTGTGAAACTGGGTGCTGCCTGCAACTTGGGGCTTTCCTTTGCCCACCCCGCTAACATCCGCTAAACCAAAAATGACACTCTGGGATTATCCCAACCTGAAGCCTTGCTAAAAAAGGAGAACCTCACCAATGCTGCAATAACCGCCGACCTAGCCCAACCTTCGGCTTTTGCCCAAACTACGAATGAACCCAGCAACTGATCAGCCACTCTCCCCCCTCTCCAGCCCATCCCCACCAAAAACTCACGCACCTTGGAGTATCCATGCTTGTATGATGACCACGTACTGTGAGCCACAGATGAAAGCAACAACGTCATCACTCCAGGGTCCCAATCTGCCAAAGATGATCCGGGACCGCCGATACTGCTTCTTCCGCCCCTGGGGCCAACAGCCGGAACTGTGACCAATGAAAATGGGACAAAGCATCCACAATTGAGTTCTGTATGCCCAGCACATGGCGCGCCCTGGCAGTCATGTTGAGATGCAAACAAGCTAGCACAAAGACCTTCAGCAGCGCCGCCACCTGCGGACACTTGGGCAAGTGCCTGTTACTAATATGCACTACCGCCGCATTGTCGCACCAAAACACGATCCGCCTATTCTGTAACCTCTCAGGCCAGACCCACAAGGCCACCACAATGGGAAACAAGTCCAAAAATGCTACGTTACACGTCAACCCCAACACTTTCCAGGAAGGCGGCCAAGCCCGCACACCAAGATCCTTGAAAGTATATGCCAAAACCAGAAATACCTGCCGCATCAGAAAACAATTACAAGTCTACATTCGACAGTTCTGGTAATTGTACTACCGAGCAACCGTTAAAATCAGACAGGAACAAATCCCAAACCCACAGATCCTCCCGCATCCCAGACGATACTCTAATGTGATGATTCGGATGTTGGACCCCTGCCATTACCAGCTACAAATGCCGCACGAAAGAACACCCCATCGGGATAACCCGGCACACAAAATTAAGGTGACCCACCAAGGACTGCAAGTCCTTAAGCATTATTTTCGAAGAAGACCCCACCACCACAACCAACTCCTTAAGCCGTTCTACCTTTTCTGCCAGTAGGCGGACCACCAACCCTGCTGAGTCTATCTCAATTCCCAAAAAGGACAGGCATGCCACAGGCCCCACCGTCTTCTCAGCCACTAACGGAATGCCGAAGTCACTGGCCATCTCTTGAAAGGACTTCAGCAATGTAGCACAAGTCAAGGCCTGCACCCACCCACAAACAAAAAATCATCCAAGTAATGAACACTGGATCGACACCCTGACCGTTGAACCAGAACCCAATGCAAAAAGGAACTGAAGGCCTCAAAATAAGCACACTATATCGCACAGCCCATAGGCAAACACTTGTCAAAATAAAACTGCGAATCAAACTTAAAGCCCAGCAACGGGAATGCCAACGGGTGAATCAGCAAAAGCCAGAAGGCAGATTCAATATCCACCTTTGCCATGAGAGCACCCTCACCACACTGGTGCACTAGCTCAACTGCAGCAACAAATAACGTGTACTTTACCGTGTACAACTCACGAGGGATATGGTCATTAATCGATTCCCCCGGCAGAAATGACAAATTGTGTATTAACCTGAAACGCCCAGGCTTTTTTTTAGGGATGACCCCCCCAATGGTGAGACAATAAACAGCAAAAATGGCGGTTTGCCAAAAGGACCAGCTATTTTGCCCAAACCACATTCCGCTGCAATCTTACTATGGACCACCTTGCCCAACAACCGAACAGAGCTGGTATTTTTGGCCACCACATCCATCACCTTGCCCATAAAAGGTATGCAGAATCCCCTCAAAAAAACCAACAATAACACCCTCCAAGCCTTGCCCTGCCGACTTCCACCAAAACGCACCAACCAAGGCCGTAATGCCTTGATCTTGATTGGAGTAGGCGCCAAGTCCGAATTCACCTCCTCATTTGCCCCCAGCCGCAGCCCCAGCCACTCCTTTCCAACTACACTTCGCAGCGGGGTATGTCCCCCCCCCCTGCAGAGAGAGCAGGCATGTCAGAATTTACAGTCCGAAAAGGGACAGGAAGATTTATTAAAATGCCAGCAGAGGTCCCCTCCCACTGGCCATCCTTTTGGAGATGCGGGTAGACCACCCGGCACGTGAAAGGACCTAAGGCCCGACGATGATGTTTGCCCGGCAGTCTTAACCTGACCACCTGCTCCACCAGCAGTACCTTTTATGGCAGACATTTGGGTCAGCCACAAATTAATGTCCTTCATTCCCCATGACAACTGCGTATTTTTCTTCCATCATATCGCGGAAGTCCTCATCATAGTTGAGCCATGCCCAACCTTCATGCACCTGCGACACTGCCAATATAGCATCCTCATATGCCAACAACAACCATACTGGCCCAGGTCATAATGCCCACACACACTCGCTAATCTTAAAAAAGCCCGAGTCCAATTCAACGTATAGCAGGAAATCTTCCGCACCCTACCCGCCTTCTCATCCTCTTTGAGCTTCTTCCTGATCTCACCCGAGCGCTTCCTCCCATCCAACAGCAAAAATATATCAATGTACCTACGCTTCCTGATCCTACGTCTCAGTTTTTGCGGAACGCCCTCCCACTATTCCGCACAACGAACAACCGAAGATGCCAGCTGATCGCCCTTACCGCCATCTGCCTCTGCTGAACCTGCCGAGGAACTCCCCGAAGACGTGGATGATGATGACGACAGACTATGATGAACTATGACGACAACGATGCCCATGCTTATGCTTCGCCTTCGCCTTGGGGCCAGCCACAATCGCCTCTCCGCTGGACACCACCCCACTGCCGAGGCTACCCACCTCCCCCACACACTCACCATCTGCAGCATTGCCAGTGGCTCGCTCGCCCGAGACTGGCACTTCCAACGCAGGACTGTACAGCTCCGGAATCCACAACATCGAGGCCACTTCTCTGGCCTGGCTTAGGTCCGCTATAGCGGTCCCCGAGGATCCCCTCACTGGCACCTGCACAGGGAGAGAAGTACAAAGACCAACAGAAACCGTCCCGGGCTCACCGGCCCCCTATCTGCCCCGCTACCCTAATTCTATGCAGAAGTGCCCAAACCTCCCGCAGCCCCCCGCGCCTCCCCACCGCTGGTGCTGACCCCCCACCCAGAAACCCTACTCCATACCAGTCCCCCCAGCCACCCCCCATGGTCCCACTCCCCCAAGCTGACCCTCCCCATGCGACCAATTCCCCAGCCCCCCATAGACGAATAAGGCATAATTCCCCCCCCCCCCGTACGCCACAGGATATAACCTCCTGGGAAATTCATAGCATATGGGACCCCCACATTATCCCATGCAACCCCCGGGCCTGCCACCGCTTCGCATGAACCCCCTAACCTTCCCCCTCCAAACCCCGACACACCTAAGCTGGCCAACTGCCCCACAGCTCCTGCACTACCAAGCCCTGTCCCACCTACCGCGTACTCCCCTAGAGACTCCTGACCTCCCTGCTCTGCATGTGGGGACTCCACGACCGCACCACGCGGCCCCCCAATTGGCTCCACAACCCCGCCTACCCTCCAAGCTCCAATGAAATCGCCCCACACCTTTGACGTGGGGCGATTTCAAATGACGCCCGCTCTTCCACACACCCTGCCCCCCCTCAACCACCAACTGCATGAGGCCGAGGACCCGGTTACTGGCGGCCTCCGGACCCGGCCCTGTGGCCTCAAGCATTAGTGTATGTTGTGGGACAATAGTGTGCTTCTGCGTTGCAGGCACCTGTTGGCCTACTTACATAAATATTTTATAAAGTCAACGCCTTCATAAAAAATGCTTAAGATAGGTGCCTTAAAATGCACTCCAAGCAGATGTTCATTCTAAAATTACTTAATCATTGTTCTTAAATTGTTGCACTACACATTATGGATGTAAAATACTGTGATCTGTCTGAGATGCCACGGCTGCTTCATGTTCTCCAACTACTCATCTGTCCCTGAAGGCTCCCACAGCTCAGTTTCCTCAAAGTCTGCATCAAACCAAGCAACGTGATGCCGGCTACATGTTTTAGAAGCTTTTATTTGCTTGTCTTTTTTACAAAATGCCAAACAGAATTTCCTAGGATTTAAAACCTTGTCAATTATTAAAGTACTTGCCACTCAGTCATTCCTTCTAAGATTAGAAGAAAAATCCTAACACAAAATACCTGGTCCAAATGGATAATCGCTATTCTCCAGAAGGGAAAGCAAAATTTATTATAGTCGGTCAGTAATTTGACTTGAAACAATGCTATAATTCTTGAGAAGTTCTTGCTTTATTTTCTGTGTTAGGGCTATCATATTGTAGTCTATTATGGAACCATCTAAAATAGAAAATTGAACATCCAAGTGCAGCTGTATGAAAACTGCCTCGGCGACTACAATAGACTTTAATACTACTGCTGCAATTAAATCATCCCTTTTTTAATTTTGTATTTGGCAGCTGAATTATGTGGTCTGCAGTTCATTCTAAGCTAAATTGTAATTAACAAAGATGTTATAATTAAGTCAATTAAGTATAACTCATAATCAGCAAGCACTATGGCCTTGATGATAAAGTCATGCATTGTAAATGCAATGTGTATGGAATTTTGTTACATTGCTGCAAATCATTCAAATCATGTTCATCTTCAGTCTTTGGTACTGGTAGCGTTACCTTTTTATAGAAACACAGGTTTTAAATATCTGTATTTGGATGCCACAGGTGCAGAAGATACACAATTACATCCAAGTGACATACTTATTTTTGTCATAAGGCAAAGCTTTATCAAATGAAGTCTACAAAATGTTTTGCTTCTCTCTGTTCAGATTCCACTTTCCTGTAAGGGGAAATGTTCATGTTTCATACCTCCTATAAAGATATTTATCCAAGAACTTTGAAGTAGTTTTCAAAGTGAAAGCATGCCCATACTCCTATTTTGAAAACTGTCTATTGAAAAGTACTCCCACACATTTGTGCTGGATTTTTTTGAACTAACCCAGTGCGTGTAGGTCAGAAAGAAGTGCACGTGCTTCTTTTCATGGTATCGTTACAAGGAGACAAACCTTTGCACAGATGGGGAATTTATTGAACTAAAGAACATGAAATGAAGCTATAAGAAGGTAAACTTTAAAGCCACATCAGGAAATGCTTTTCATGGAAAGGGTGATCGATAGTTGGAAATACTTCTCAGAGGAGGTGATAGGGACTAAAACAGTGAGATAATTTGAAAAGACCTGGTATACAGTAAACATAGAGGATCCATACATAGCAAAAGGATGCAAACAAAGTTGGAGCACTAGTTATAAACTTAAACTAATGCATGCAGGATGCAAAGAGTGTCAATTAAAACCTAAAACAAAGGATGAAGGTAGGCCATATGGATGGTTGGTACATTCTTAAACAAAGGCCTAGAGGGGAGTAGCTTGCATCTTATTGCCACCTTACTGAGCAGACTAGATAAGTCATATTGGTATTTATCTGCCTTCATTTCACAATGTTATTATATTCCCTCTTGTTCCTTCCTATTATACTAGCACTATAAAATAGTATGACTAATGCTTCTATTTCTAGCTGTTTATAAATTGTAACTGTAGGTGTTTATTTTCCAGCTAAGGTTCCTTTTGAGAGTACAAAAATCAGTGTTTATCTGTGTTTTCACACTAGCGGTACTATTGCTGCAGAACCTTTTTCAGTGGAATCAAACATGCACATTTCTGTCACTTAGGAGTCGGTCAAATAAAAAAGGTAAAACAATTGAGCAGAGGATGCAAGACAGGACAAAAGAGGGGTGAAAAGTCCTAGGGAAGTTGTGTTTTTCCAGTGTTTATTTAATAAACACCTATTTTACATTTTTTGCATTGGGGGTATTTTATCAGTGTTTGTTAAAATCAAAAACTCTATTTATGATTTGCATCTATTCTCTGACAACATCAGCTCTTGCTCCAACCTTTTCATTCTGTTTAAACTACAGGAAGGAATGAATGCTAACTCTTAAAAGATAGTCAGGAAATATATTAAATTAGTCAAAGTGACCCCTACATTATAGTTATAAGAAATTACAGTCCAAAAAGAGTTTGTAAGTCATGGCACTGAGACCTAAAATAATCAGAGGACCACGTGATACGTATGCAAACATATTACCTATTCTCATGTATCCCATTATACAAGAGTACAGACTATGCACATGAGGGAATTTTATAACAACGTACAATAAAAATGATCAAAAGCATGCCAATTTTATTTTATAAATGCAACAGAGGCTCATATGTACCTTTTTATAAAACAGGCTCCTATAATAAGCCCCAAAAGTGCACAATTACTTTCTTGCAATAGCTTCAAGGCAGATGAATATTTGTGCATGTACCCTATCCCGCATGTGCATATATTATAAAGCAAAGATCCACAGAAATCCCAAAGTGAGTCACACAGTTCATACACTATTGCTATTATCAGTTTTTTGTTTTTAATTCTTGATTTTAGTTTGCCACCCCTTTAGCTTTCTTCCACTAGTAAATTTCAGTTGGAAATATATCCTCTTTTATAGTCATTAAAAGGACCTTTATCGGAGGAAGACATCTGAATCACAAATCTTCAGGATGACAACTCTTCTTGTTTCAGCATAGGACCTTAATCCATTGTTCAATCAATTTAAGTAAAAATGCAATTCATGGAAGTACATAAAATATGATAATTCTATCTAACTAAAATTTGACCATGTTGATCCCGACATCAATCCATGTTTTAAATCAATATTTCTGCATCAGGAGAAGACTTTAAATTTCAGTTGTATGCAAACATGCAATTTCTTCACTCCTGAAAGAGTAGAAGGAAAAATGGCGCCGGCATCTTTTAAATAAATTAATTTCATTCAATTAGATCTTTGGTTAGCAACTTAAGTCATTAATTATCTTGTTATTCACTTTGGGATAGATTCCGAGCAGTGTTTAGGGGTCTGCATATCCAATCTGGATATCCAGACCCGCTAAATGCTGGGACACCGATGCAGCCCACAGAGCTCCCCGCAAGTACAGATAAGATGTGCAGGGAGCTCGGTTCGTGGGTGGGAGGGGGAGTGCTGGAGATGGAGTGAGGGTGGGCAGAAGTCAGGAACCTGCCCTGTACATCTGGGGTTAGCCATTTGCACAGGGGAATAATTCCTCCTCGGAGGTGGAATAAGTCCCCATGGACGGAGGGCTGTCAGCAACCGTGGCCGGTAAGCGGGGTTTGGGGGTTCCTCGTAGCCTGACACTTGCCATGGTAGGACTAATCGGGGTCTGGCAGCGGGGAATGAAGAATGTCAAGGTCTGCTGGGGATCATGGCTTCTGCATGGAGCCACAGTGCCATGGCAACATGATGTCATGTTACTGCGGCTCCATGCACTAGCCTGGTTAGGCTAGCCGGGTAAGTGTTGGGACGTCCAGGGTGCCTGAATCGGGGCACATCCTGGAAATCCCAGTCTTATGCCATGATTCTGCTCCTGCGGGGCCATCTAGACCCCGCACAAGCAAATCGGGTGCATCCCCGGGCCGTCTGGATGTCTGGATGGCCCGGGGACGCACATCACTGAATTGGCCTCCATGATTCTTACAGCAACAAATCTCAGCCTCACTTTTAAACATAATATCAGACTCTTTTGAGTTCTTCCACTTCAATCAGAACTTGAATTCACACTATGTTTTTTCTTTATTACAACAGCGATCCCCATTCAGTCTCTGCATTCCCGCTTTCTTCTCTGGTGGACAGTCTCCCTCGGCTGTGCTTCCACCACTGTTGACGAGAATTCCTTCCCAGGTCCACTGCCATAGAATGACTTTCCACACCCATCTGGATGATAAAATTTCTGAGCTAGCTCTGGTGGAATGCCCAACTGGCTGAAGAGGAGAGTTCACCGACTATAGCATCACCGTTAAAAAAAATGAAGCCAAAAGAATTTATCTTTTAGTGAATTCCTTTGCATAGTCCTGTAGCAAGGTCTGAATTCCTCAACTGCAAATTGGTGACACAGTTTTGTGGACTGTTTATATATGAGGAAACTACCGGATCCGGGAGATAAGAATATGGGTTATGACGATTTTTGATGTAGAGAATTGGAAGTGATATTTCATATGGGAATCATAGTACCTGTGTATTTGACAGATACATGTTAGTGGTAGACTGTTGTTTTCAGGCTTCTATAAAAAAATTTTATCCCATGATGTGTATATTAACACAAATGGCTTTATCTATTGAGGTACTTGTAGGGATGTATAAGTGTGCTCAGGGTTTTCAAAATAGAAATTCAAGTGTAAAAAGAAGGACTTAATGTTTTGTCCAAATTACCATAAAGTATTCTACCCGTCCACAGATTGTAAATGCACCATTTGCTATATGGTCTACTATTCATGATTTGATGATGGAATTGAGGGCAGATGTATCTGAACTGAAGTCTGCCCCCAGTCCATAATGTATTTACACATTCATTATAACAAGGTGAAATATGGAAATGTGATTATAATTGTCCATGATGGCCTTGGAATCAAGTAAGTAGTTCAACCTTTGAGTAATGCCTCCAAATGGGTTAGCTGTGTGTTTTCCTTAACAGGAATGAATCTCACTCCCATGCCAGAGCATGTTGGAGATTATCTCAATTGCTCACATTTAGTTCTAAAGCACCTTAGGGATACACCCCAAAGTTACTGCTTGGGTTAGAAACTGGTTGAGTGAGAGGCAACAAAGGGTACAAGTAAATGGAGCTCACTCTGAGGAGAAGGAGGTTACTAGTGGTGTGCTCCAGGGATCTGTCTTTGGTCCGATTCTTTTTGACATCTTTGTTAGTGATATTGCGGAAGGGCTGTTGGGTAAGGATTGTCTCTTTGTGGATAATACCAAAATCTGCAATAGAGTAGACACCCAGGAAGATGTAAATAACATGAGGAGGGATCTAGCTAAGCTTGAAGAATGGTCTAGAATTTGGCAGCTGAGATTTAATGTTAAAAAATGCAAAGTCAAGCATTTGGGCTGCAGGAATCCAAGGGAGCAATATAGTATAGGGGTGAAGTACTTCTGTCCACAAAAGAAGAAAAGGACCGAGGCATGATTGTGTCTGATGATCTTAAAGTAGCTAAACAGGTAGAAAAGGCGACAGCAAAAGCTAGAAGGATGCTTGGGTGCATAGGGAGAGGAATGGCCAGCAGAAGAAAGGAGGCATTAGTGCCTCTGTATAGGTCTTTGGTGTAACCACATTTGGAATATCGTGTGCAATTCTGGAGACCGCACCTTCAAAAAGAATACAAACAAGTTGGAGTCGGTACAGAGGGTTGCTACTAAAATGGTTAGTGGTCTTCATTATAAAGCATATGAGTACAGACTTACAGATCTTAATATGAATACTTTAGAGGAAAGGTGGGACAGAAGTTATATGATTGAGATGTTTAAATTGATTGAAAGCAAGCTCTGCTACAAGGGGACATAGGATGAGGGTGAAAGGTGATAGACTCAGGAGTAATATACAGAAACATTTCTTTATGGAAAGAGTGGTAGATGTGTGGAATAGTCTCCCAGTGGAGGTGGTAGAGATGACGACAGTATCTGAATTCAAAAAAGCATGGGACAAACACAGAGGATCTCTAAAGGGAAAAAGGGGACTGTTGTAGTGGTTGATATGGAAGGGCAGACTAGATAGGCCATGTGGGCTTTTTCTACTGTCATGTTTCTATGTTTCTATTTGAACACTTGCATTGTATCAAAGAGACTCCATCTGACATTCATATAGGTGGTAATTTTATAAAGTTTTCTCCATGCATTAAACCTGTTTTCTGTAGAAAAAAGGGCTTTTATATATTGTGTGATTGCATACATACATAAAAAGTACACACACAAAGTGTGCATGTATTTCATGAGATCTGCACATAGGCATTCCCAGAGGTATGGTTTGGGTGAAGTAGAAGAGGAGTTGTAATCTACGCATGTATTTATAAAATAAGAGTATAGCATGCATACACTTACATGCATCTACATCTACTTCAGAGCAGGTATACATTTTTTGGGTTGGCATTTATGAGCTATTGGGGTGGAATTTGGGTCTTACCTTTATAAATACCAATCACCAAACACACTTCCTTCCAGCACAACATTGGATAACACTCTTTAAAAAAAAGTAAATCTTTATGTACAGAGAAACTCAGTGAGGTAGCCTTGCTCAGCTAAATACAATACTACAAATGCCCAGATTTTATGATCAAATTCATGCATTGAAGTATCCTTTACTGACATTTAATTATTGGCTTTCTATTTTTGTATGTGTGTGTGTCTATATGTCGTATATGTACTATATGTGTGTGTATATGTATGTATATATATATATATATACACACACACACACACACACGCATAAAAATAGAGAGCCAATAGCTAAATTTCAGTAAAGGATACTTCAACGCATGAATTTGATCATAAGATGTGTGTGTGTGTGTGTGGGGGGGGGGGGTGATATTCAGCTGCAGCGGCTCGCTGTTCTAATACAGCTAGTTGCTGTCGTTGAAACTTAAACTCAGATATTCGATGCCACGGTCACATCCAACCCCGGCATTGAATATCTGGGGTGGCTGGATTGCCAGAAGCTAACTGGGTGGCAACGATATTCAGCTACTGCCCGGTTAGCTTCTGCAGCTAAAGTTAGCAAAGCCTTTGCTGGGCCTTTCTCTCGCCACATTACCATAACAGGCAGTGGCTCAATACTGCTGCTGATTGGCTCTGGCTGGGTGCTGTCCCCAGAACCTCCAGATGCTAACTAGTACGTGTCAGTGCATGCAGCAGCAGCACCCAGGGATATTCCTCAAATAGAGGGATTAACAGAGTTAGCTGGTCTGCTGTGTTAATCCCTTTGAATATCAGGCCCAGTGTTTCTCTCCAAATAAATATCCGTATCAACTCCTCTACAGCACTTAAAAAAATTAATGTCCAAAAATAACAAATTACCTGGAATTCGATAGTCCAACTTATCTGAGTTCAAATAAAGGTTTAGCAGTGATTTGCCCCAGTCTTGCTTGCTCATTTGTAGCTAGTCTCACAAACCACTCTCAATTTGAGTTCCATTGGTTCAAATCCAACTGTGTCAGGAGAAAAAAAACTGTCTGTTTCTTGTGCAAGTGTCTTACTCTATTGGAATTATTCACAAAATGACCCATGAGTGAATGAGCATGTCGGGTTCAGATTGAAATTTTGTTGATATTTCACCATGCTTTTTCAAATGAATGCAGATCCCTAGAAAACAATGTGCATTGTTTCTGCCTCAATTGATCATGGGTCTTCTTGGGCAAGCTTGGCAAATTTTGGTGAAAGGTTTATAACTGTATGAGAGTATTAAAAAGGAGAACAAATTTTTGCCCCAGGGCAGGAGGTAAAGACATTGGCTTATGAATATTTCATGAATATTGATATGTCAGTCGGCTTGGTCGTAGAGAACAGGGAGCATCAAGAGCCACCAAGGATTTTTTTTTTATTAATCCTTGGACATTTATTAAAGCCACTGGCCCTTTGAAAATGTTGGGCCTGGACTAGGGGGCCAGCATTATTTAAAGTTACTGGACATATCAACACGAATAAAAAAAATCCACAAGAGTTTATTGAAATGGACTATTCTGATACCATAGTTTAGTAAATTCTGAAATATTTTTATTATAATTTAGTGATCTTGAGTAATTGGGTGAACTTAAAGTTTATTTTTGAAAAATAAAATGCTGTATTAACAGTTGCATGGTCAGATCATTTCTTGATTTTCTTGCTACAAAGGATGATGTGTCATATCATCTTCCATAAAATAATGCAATAGTTGAGATCTTGGAAGGTGTTCACAGCATTGAGATTAATGGAGACCATTGCTGAAAAACTGTTAACAAAAATGGCAGAGCAGATGACTAAAGAAATGGGATTAACTTATGCTTCAAGCAGTAAATGAAACTGCTGCAGGGAAAATGGGGATTTTCATAGCCCAGAAAGAGCTCTTTGGCTTAAGGGTGAATTTGGAGATCTGAAACACCAAGCTGGAAAACTAGGAAGGACACAGCACAAACTAGGCAACATTAAGAGACCTATATGAAATATTGACATTTTAATAAAAGGTAATATAAATAAAGAAATGTCCAAGAGAACTCATTCAAATTGTGAAAAATCTTCAAAACAATCCTCTTACTGATAAAAATGAAACTTCTTTGGCTAATGAATTCGTATATTGCTTTAGGAATAAAATTTATTACATTACAAAATCTTTAGATGGTAATTTTGTTGGTAATCATTACATAAAAAACTGAAAGAGCTAGAACACTGGAAAGACTATTCAGCGTTCTCACCATTAGCTGTAGTTGCTTCATCCTTCAGCTCACTGCCATTGCAAGAGACGCTTTGATGGTCTTTTACTAAAGGGTGCTAGCTGTCAGCACATTTTAAAGCAAGAGCTGAAGACACTCCAGTTAGCATAGGGTCATGACAGTTAGAACAGTGCCACTTCCATGCTGTGAGTGGTGTATTGGGGTAGAAGGGAGGTGGGTTGGGGCAGAGAGTGGGCATGGTAAGCACTGCACAGTATGGGGTAAACACAGAGCACTAACTGTGACCCTTGTAATTAGCACGGGTCACCTCAATAGGTGGAGTTAAGTACACCTGCACTTTTTGTATATCACATTAGGGCAAGGGTTTTGCGCTAACTTCCAGGAACAGAACGAGGTGGCATTGCAACTAGTGCATCACGGGTTTGGAGCTATTGGCGCATTAAGTGCAACATCTTAGCACACTTAAGTAAAATACCCCATTGTACGGCCTACAGTATGGCTCTGTGTGGTCAGGATATTTTACAGATAATTTTATGAAGTTGGATTTGTGGGACTAGTTTGTAAACATCTTAGGAGTATAGCAAATATATATTAGATAATATTGACACTGCACTTATCAAGGTGATGTTAATTGAACTGTAGTGGACATGTTTGGAGGAAGGCAGGTTATTAATGGACTCCATCCAATATAGTTATAAGGTTTATGGTTTATTAGTGCTTAATATACTGCTTTTCAAAATATAAAAGAAGGAATTTACAATAAAATAGATTAGAAGGGAAAGGGAACTCCAATGTTAAAAGAGGAAAGAGAAAGAGGGAGTATTTCTCTTGGTGCTGTAGCTCAATCCCTGGGCCAGACCCCTCAGAAGACATCAAAAGCTAGTTGAAAGAGGAGAACCTTCAAACCAGTCTTAAATGCCCTGTAGGATGGTTTGAGATGGAGATATAAGGGACAATTATTACAAAGGAGTGGACCCTTAGAAAGAATGCAGATTGATGGGTCAATTCAAGTCTGGCACAAAATGGAGGAGGAAGGTGCAGATGGCTCCCATAAATAGATGATACATGTGTGGTCAAGAGTTTGTCAGCAATTTGATTTTGTTACCTGAATTGTGTTGCTATTAAAGATGAAATAGACTGCATTATTTGTAATCAGCCTGGGAGAAGCAGTTATAGAGATTATGATCATTAAGGATCTGTGGATATTTCACCTATTCCAGTCTTGCAAGATCCCCCTAAGAAACCCAAATTTAAGTCTTTGGAAAAGACTGGGCATTTAATTGATCACTAAATTTCAACCAAAAAGTATTGAAATCATTACAGGGAGAGGTAGTTTTTGTTGTTGTTCTTAAGTGCAGTCGAGTCGGTGTCAACTCATGGCGACCCTCTGGATAGTTGTCCTAAATTGTGTTTGGTCTTCATTCAGGCAGCTCATTGTTGACAGACTGGTACCCATAGCTGCTGTTATTGTATCGATCCATCTCATTGCTGGCCTTCCTCTTTTGCGTTGATCTTCTATCTTGCCAAGCATGGTGTCTTTCTCTAAAGATCTCTTTCTTCGCATGATGTGTCCAAAGTATGAAAGTCGAAGTCTTGTCATCTGAGCTTCTAAAGAAAGCTTAGGTTTGATCTCCTCTAGTACTAACTGGTTTGTTCTTCGGGCAGTCCATGGTATACGCAGTATTCACCACCAGCACCATAATTCAAAGGCATCAATTTTCTTCCAGACTATCTTTTTCACTGTCTAACTTTCACATCTCTATAATGTTATTGAAAATACCATGGCTTGAATAAGTCAAATCTTTGTATGGAGAGACATCTCTGCTCTTGAGAATCTTGTCTAGGTCTTTCATAGCCATTCTTCCAAGAGCAATGTGTCGTCAGATTTCTTGACTGCTTGTTGCTTCTTCATTGATAGTTGATCCAAGTAGGTTAAAGTTGTCCATGATTTGAATTGCTTCTCCTTCAACGATGAACTTGTTGATTTTGCCAGTTGTCATGATCTTTGTCTTCTTTACATTAAGGTGCAGGCCCATTTTGAGACTATGTTCTTTTATTGTGAAAAGCAAATGTTTCAGATCATCTTCACTTTCAACCAGTAATGTGGTATCATCAGCATAGCAAAGGTTGTTGATGAGTCTTCCACCAATCTTCACACCTCTGTTGTCTTCATACATTCCTGCTTCTCTGATGATTTGTTCTGCATATATTTATTTATTTATTTATTTATTTATTTATTTAGAAGGATTTAGCATACCGCCTTATCGTTAAATCAAAATCATATAAATCAAACAGGTAGGGGGAAAGTATGCAGTCTTGCCTTACACCTTTGCTTATTTTAAACCATTCTGTTTCTCCTTCTTCCGTTTGTGCAAGAGATTGATCATGTGTTCTGGTATACCCATATGTCTTAATGTGGCTCAGAGTTTGTCATGGTTTACACAATAAAAAGTATTGCTATAGTCGATAAAGCACAAATAGATATCCTTTTGGTATTCTTTAGTCTTTTCAAGGATCCATCTCACATCTGCAATGATGTCTCTTGTTCCTCGCCCTTTCCTGAACCCTGCTTGCACTTCAGGTAGTTCTTGTTCCAGGTATGGTTGTAGTCTCTGTTGAATAATCTTCAGTAGAATCTTGCTGGCATGTGGGATCAGAGCAATTATGCAATAATTTCCACAGTCAGTTGGATCACCTTTCTTTAGAATTGGTATAAACACAGATCTTTTCCAGTCAGTTGGCCATGATGTTGTCTTCTAAATTTCTTGGCAGAGCGTTGTATGTACGGTAACAGCTGCATCAGATTGCTGTAATACTTCTATGGGAATGTTATCAATGCCTGGTGCTTTGTTTTGATAAGGCTTTCAATGCTGCTTCAACTTCTTTCATCACCAATGGTTCCAGATCATAAGGTACAGGTTGAAATAGCTGTTGGTCCACTTGATCTTTATCATGTAAAAATTCTGTATATTCTTTCCACCTTTTCTTGATCTTCTCAGCATCATTCAACATAGATCTTTGAGCATCTTGTAACATTCCAATTTGAGGCTGGAATTTTTTCTTTAACTCTCGTAGCTTTAGGAAAGTCAATCTTGTTCTTCCTCTAATAGTTTCTGCTTCTATTTCCTTGCATTTGTCATTGTAGTACTTTACCTTGTCCCCTCTTGCTGTACGTTGGAAATCTCTGTTCAGTTCTGCGATTGTCTTTCTTTCTCCTCTGGCTTTAGCTTCTCTGTGTTTCTGGGCAATTTTCAGAGTTTCTTCTATCATCCATTTTGGCTGTTTTTGCTTTTTGCTTTTGTAGAGACTTCTCGCTTTCTTCAAACACAACCTTCTTGATGTCATTCCATAACTCTTCTGGAGTTCTGTCATTTGTATCTAAAGCAGCAAATCTATTTTGCAGGCAGCCTTTAAATTCCAGTGGTATATGCTCAAGGTCATATTTTGCTACATTCATGAGTGGTTTGCTCTTTTTCAACTTTAGCTTGAGTTTGCATACTAGTAGTTAATGATCTGTACCACAGTCTGCTCCAGAGAGATAATTATGTTTTAAAAGGGAATTTTAGAAAGAGAAAGGTTAGGAAATTGTTAATAATACCACTTTTTCGAGTATTTTAAGAACAAGGAATTTGTAAGGGAGTGATTTGGGCCATTAGAGAACCTGAGGATGAAAGGGACATTTAGGGACAAACAGGCCATAGCTGACAATAAAATATGTCCTTTGCTTCAGTTTTTCTGGTGAAGGATATTGTGGAGATATCCATGCTGAAACCATCCTTTGTAGATAAGGATTCCTTGGAAATAAAGCAAATATGTGAACCTGTAAGAGGTTTTCAGAGATTTCCTTGGCCTGTGGAACAAGGGAAGTGTCCTCCAGGTATTGATTGAGAAGTGCTGAAAAATAACAAGGTATTTTTTTGCCACAATGTGAGTTGTGGGTGTGAACTGTGTGGTATGCAATGAGCAAAAGAGGCACCGGCACATCTACTCATACACTTAACAGGTGCTGAAGAGGTTAGTGGAGCATTAGATGTCACCGGAGACCAAGATCAGGATTGGAACTTCCCTGGGGGAGCTAGGATTGGACATATATAATGCAGATCATAGAAGTCCTAAAGATCTTTATGGATGCCATTGATTTCCAGAAAGGCTACTATACGACTTCTCATCCCAATAGTGAAAATTCTACAGAGGTTTTTTGGGAGCCACAGGGATTCACAGCAGAGGATTTGGTGATGGTAGACTTCTTGCATGTTCAAGTGGATAAAAGGTTATCACTAGGACATGCAGCCCTGCAGCCTGCATTTCAGAATCGGGCCTGTAGAGTCTAGCTAGCATATATGCATCCTCCTTCGCAAAGGGTTCCATAGATACATAGAAACATGATGGCAGAAAAAGACCACATGGCCTATCTAGTCTGAACTTCCCTATCAACCACTACAACAGTCCCCTTTTTTCCATTAGAGATCCTCTGTGTTTGTAAAGCATGGGACAAATACAGAGGATCTCTAAAGGAAAAAAGGGGACTGTTGTAGTGGTTGATATGGAAGGTTAGACTAGATAGGCCATGTGGTCTTTTTCTGTCATCATGTTTCTATGGAGCCCTTTGCAAAGGAGGATGCATATATGATAGCTAGACTCTATGGGCCTGATTAAAAAATGCGGGTTGCGTGGTTGCACATTCCGGTGGGGCATGCAGACCTGCAAGCCGTTGGGGCCTGATTCCCCCTCCGGTTCTCCCTGTACGTCCTGTGCATCAGGATAGGGAGAGCTGGCGGGGGATGGGAGGGGGTGGGATCGAGACAGAGAGGTGGCAGGCCAACCTGGCAGGACATACAGGGCTGAGTCAGGTCACTGCCCTTAAAGGTGGAATAAGCAGCGAATACCCGGCGATCGGGCATGATGATCCCCCCCCCACCCAGGGCCAGGGCCTGGTGTGGGAGGTCCCTGCTGCCCAATCCAGGCCACAGTAGGCCATTCTTGGGTTGGGCAATGGGGAAAAGGGGGCTGAGGATGTAGGAGTCGGGGGCGCCTGCGTGGAGGACATCCCCGTAGGCGGCAGGGGCATACCGGGCTATCCTCAGGACTGATTCTGGCTACTGTGGGAACATGTTGTTCCTAAGGTCCAGAATCGGGTCCAAACAGGCCCATCTTGCTTGGGACCGTCCAGATAGCCAAACATGTCCCTCTCTGAATTGGGTTCCATGTAACCTGTGGCTGAAAGAAACTATTGCTCTGTAGTGCAATGCACTGAATTACTGGAAGGAGAAACAGATGATTCAGGTGGAGAAAAGGGAATTCCAGAGGAAGGAGGGCAATGGTGATGCAGCAGAGAAAACAGTAGGCATACTGGGAAGCAAGTGTGGTAGCATGAGCACCACCTTGTCAGCTATCACCTAGCTCCCACATTTTTACATAGAATGCTAGTAAATATCAATTTCCCCTTACACTATGCCTTCAGTGTACTGCTGTGTTTTTGACAGTTTCCACTCATCTCTACTGGGCTGATGTCAATTTCCCATGGGTGCCAAAACTTTAAAGAAAAAAAAACAAGAAATAAAACAAAACAAATTTTAAAAAAGCCTCTTCCTCTGCCTCTGGTACCTGTCCCACTGTTCGGCCATTTCTGTCAGGGCCTGCCTCTTTGCTGTCAGGGCTTGCTCTTGTGATCTGAACCTTTTCTGTATTGCAGCTACTGCTCTTCTCACTGTTGCCTATACAGTCATTCTGCGACCTACTATCTCATTTGCAAAGGCTCCCTTTAAGCCCATACGGCAAAAAAAAAAAAATAGACAAATAAAGACTTGCTTCCCCTTGCTTACTCTGCCACTGCTGCCTGAATCACTCTGCTGGCACTGATCTCATGGCCTGCCTATTTGCTGACGTTTCCCCATCTCCTGATGATTTGGGTGGTTCATGCCATCCTTCTTCTGTATTGCTTTAGTCTATGACCAATTTCCTTTTGTTTCCTTTTTCTTTATCTTTTTTGGCCATGCTTCTTCCTCATTCTGCTTTGCATCTCTATAGATGCCTTTGGTTCTCATTTTTTACCACTTTGACCCTCTATGCCTGATGATTTGTTGCTACTCTTCATGCTGCATTATTCTGTGATTGATGTTTTAGTAGTGCTCCCTCATTTTCCTATATTGGCACTTTCTTGCCTGGAGTGCTATGTATTTGCAAAGTTCCTGTTGCCACTGTAATTCTTTTGCTCTGGCCAGGATGTTCCTCCAACCATTGCTGAAGCTTTGCCCCATTCCTCCAACGTTGGTTTACCTTCTCAGAGTGCCTTATGAAGAGATACAAGTTGTTGTTTTTTCTTTCCACTACAGAATTCCTCAGTGTCTTCAGGTATTCCTGTTTGGGTAGTAGTACAGCCATTCAGCCTGTCCTGCTGCTATATTGATGCTCTTGAGGTATCTTAGGGTCTTTCAGCTTGTTTTGCTGCTGTGTTGGTGCTTCTTGGGTATTCTACCACCAGCTTTGCACTGCACTTCCAAACAATCTGACTGCAAGAAAAATTGAACCCAAACCAGAGTTGAACCTAAACGGAAGTACTATATGTTAACTGTAATCAAAACTTCACTATACCCCCCAAACATTACAACACAGGAAGCTGACCTGGAAATAAAAAATGAAGTAAAGTACCTTGGGATTACCATTGATCAGTCTCTCAACATGGAATCACACATAAAACTAGTCACAAGAGCTATCTTCTTTAAGTTACAAATGATCCAACACTTAAAGCCACTACTTACTAGTCATGATTTTAGGTCAGTTCTCCAGGCATTGATCACACCTCATTTTGACTTCTGTAACAGCATACTGAAAGGTTTACCAAGGAAGATTACTAATCAACTCCAAATGGCTCAGAATGTTGCAGCATGCATAATCTGCAAAGCCCATAACCCCTATTCTCTATAAACTTCACTGGTTACCAGTTACTAGCAGGATCAAATATAAAACACTTATGATCATCTTTAAATTCATCAACAACATTGCTCCACCATACCTTTCCTCCCTAATTAACATACCCACCACTGAAAGAATCAGAAGAAGACCCACTCAAAACTCAATAAGAGTTCCCACAGACTTTCATAAAATGAACCAATCCACAAGCAACAGAGCATTTACCTATGTTGCACCTATCCTCTAAAAGGCTCTACCGCATACTTTAAGGGCGATTAAAGACCTCCAGACATTCCGGAAGGAACTCAAAACATACTTATTCATTGAATACTATGGTAATATACTCTACAACAATGAAATATTTTACAACAATGAAATCTACCCAACTTAGCTGCAACCCACACACATACCCATTCCCTACACCCACTCCCTACACAGATTCCTGACTAATCACTGAATAACACGATAGAACTGCAAGGACACTCCAATGTTATTAGTAGTGTATATAGTTAATTTGAAAATATTGTACATATCAATAGTTCACTGTATATAGTTTGTATATAGCTAATTTGAAAAAATTGTACATGTAAATAGTTCACTTGTAGTTTATGTTTCACTGTTACCCTGAGTTTCATGTATACTGGTTTGTTTTATTGCAAACCACCCTTGATCATGGGAAGGGGCAGTATAGAAAAAAAATCACTAAATAAATAAATGCGGCAGGGTAACAATAAATTAGCCTTGAGCTCTATTTTTAAAGTTTTTTGTAAATGTCCATTACCATATTTCTTTGCCTAGCCCCTACTATGAGAATATGCAAGTTTTTTTGGTCCATTCAAAGTGCCTTAGGAAGAGAGTTAAAACTGTTAGTGTAGCTGGGTTTATAAAAAAGATCTGGACAAGTTCCTGGAGGAAACATCCATAACCATTATTAAAGAAGATCTTGGAAATCTACTGCTTGTGGAACCTGTGTGCCTTTTTGGGAACCTGCCAGGTCTTTGTGACCTGGATTGGCAACTGCTGGAAACAGGATACTGGGCTTGATGGACCTTGGTCTGATCCAATACGGCATTTTTATGTTCTTATGTTTTCTTGAATGATTGGACTGCACTCCTCAGTGTCTTCAGGTGTTCCTAATGGAGGTAGGACCTTTCAGCCTACCTTTCTACTGTGTTGGCTCTCCTAATGTGGTTTAGGGGCTTATAGCTAATCTCAGTGCTGTAATGGTCCTCTTGGCATGTTAAAGGGCATCATAGCCATTGATCTTGGTGCTGTGCTGGTTTTCTTTAGGTTTTTTAGGTCCCCACAGCCAATCAAGGTGCTGCATTGATTCTCTTCAACTTTTTTGGGGCCTCCCAGTCTTGCTGCTGCCATGGCACTCCTCAGATGTTGTAGAGACTTCTATCTTGTCTTGCTGCTGTTGTGGCAGTATAGAGGTGTATTAGGGCATTTCAGCAGATCTCCGTGCTGTGTTGGCTCTTTTCAGGTGTCTTAAGGTCTTCCATCCAATCTTACTGATGCTTTAACCTACTTACACCGCCTTGTAGTCGTCTAGACAGTGTTGTTGCCACTTTATTTTTCAGTTTCTGTCTTGGAGCCATTTTATTCCTCTCAAAGTGCTTTGGGCGTCAATCCACCAATTATGGAGCTGCTTTGCCCTTTCTATCTTGATATGTTCATTCCACTCTTTGTACTGCTTTCCCTTGTGATGATGGCTTTTGGTAGTCTTCCTTTCACTGTTAGTGCTTTTTGCCCCTGTTCTGATGCCATGGGGAGTTTGACTCTCTTAACTGAATGTGTGCTATTGCTTCTGTTATAGATGCCTCCCAGGAGGTTTGAAGCAGATTTGATTTGAAGATGGATGTCATGTCTTATTGTTACATTGTAAAATTGCTTCCCCATAGTCTTGAATGGAGACAAAGGATACATGCATGAATGATTTTGCATCTGAACAATAATCGAATGGGGTCAGGTAATGAATACTAACTGAAACAAAACATTTTGGCATGCACTATCCTAATAATCAAAAATTCATTTATGGAATTAGCTGATCATTTAAGTATATTTTAAAACATTTCCCGCAATATTTGTATTTATTATTTATTTTTTATTGCCATTGATTAACCACACAACCAGGCACTGCTCTGTGTGATGCACAAAACAATGTAAAAAACATACATATGTATACAATAGAAACCCCCCACAAATACTATCACCACCCTTCCAACATGCACAGCCAGCATCTTCCACCACCTAACATATCCTCATACCTCCGCTGAAAGTCTTTATGACTTTCTGAAATGATGGAGATAATCCATCAACCACAAGTCCTTTGGAAGAGCATTCCACACAGCAGGTCTTTTTCTGTACAGGCTCCTGTTATGATGAAAAGCATGAAGAGCATTCCACACAGCAGGTCTTTTTCTGTACAGGCTCCTGTTATGTTGAAAAGCCCACTGCATAATCTTGTGTGATGGAACAACCAAAAACCTCTCTTGCTATGAGTGTAAATAGCAGTTTGGAACATAAAGGGTCACTTTCACAGAAAAATAAGCTGGGGCCATACCATGCAATATTGTCATTAACAACACTTTAAACTGTGTCCTAAATTTAGCTGGCAGCCAGTACAGCTCCAACAAGATTGGGATCATATGAACGTATCTCCTCAACCCTATGATCAATCTCGCGACCATGTTGTGCATCAGTTGGAGTCACATCTGTTCCCTCTAAGGAAGGCCCAAAAATAAGGCATTACAGTAATCTGTGACATGAGTTAGACCCAGATCACCTCCTTCAAACAGCCCTCAGAAAGATAGAGCTGTAGTTGATGAAGCTGTTGTAAAAAAAAAATGACTTCTGAACAACATAGGAAATGGGAGTGGACATACTCAAGTGAGAGTCCAACATTATTTATAGATCATGATACTCAGACCACGCAATCCCTCCACACCCCACATTAGGGGAAGTAGCTACTCCCTATCAGTGAAGAGTAATACCTCTGTCTTAGACACATTAAACTTCAAGCCTAAAAAACAGAACCAGTACAGAAAGGTGATCTTTCACTACAGAATCTAATATTCCTTCCCCCAGAAAGGAGGATCAGAATTTGTCTGCATAAACATAAAATGACCCACTGGCCGCCCTCATGGCCCTACACAACGGGACCATATAAACATTAAACAACAAGGGAGAGAGGACAAACCCCTGTGGCTCCCCATGATTCAACCAATAATGCAATGATAATTCTCCAATTGCGATAGGGGCCAAATCACTCAAAACTTGCCCCTATATCTGAAGCCTGTCCAGAAAATTCAAGCAAGCTGCTAGAGAAGCCAAATCATTGAGCAGATACTGGTGCTAGGTTTAAGCAAGTCAGCAGAATTGTGCTGTGATGATGTCACGGTGATATGGAGCTCACCATTTCCCACCAACCAAGCAACTGGGGAAAAAGCACAGAATGTGTAAAACATATTAGCAAGTCAAATCACTGTGCAGGTACTAGTGCCAGCTTTAAATAAGTCAGCAGAGTGATGCTGGTCAAATTCAATTTTTTTATTGAAATCTCCAAAATAGGCACAGTCCTTTGCCAAAACATCAATTAATGTTGGATTTGCTGTTTTGGCTAAAGAAAGGCATTCTGTCAGCTTCTGACCTCATCTCAGAAATACTGACTTTATTGAAGCACTCAGTTTGTAAAATGTCTTGGGTGAAAGGACAAAAATGCTTCAAGTTAGGAGATATAGGAGATTGGAACAAGACTAGTTTTAATATATAGGAAATTTTCCTACATGTTTGTTTCTTGAATGTCACAGGGGATAAGTTACTAAGCTGTGGTAAAATATTGCATTTTACTGCAGCTTAATTTACCACCGGAATCACTAACCTGAGGTAAATTTAGTACCAAAGGTAAGTATTTGGTACTCCAACTTTCATTTCAACCTCTCAATCTGAATTCTTCTTCTGGGGAGCTTTCTTAAAAAGGTCATAGCTGGAGGCAGAGCCAGCAAAGGATCAACATGGCCACTTAGGAGATTTTCTCCCTCAGACCCATTCAACAAAATTTGCCCTATCGGCATCTAAATCGAAAGCAGAGTGTCCATGACTTTCTCCTGTCAGGGCTGAATATCTAGCGGCAAGCAAACTCGATTAGAGTTTGCGAATGCGCAAGGAACAGGCACGAAAAGAACTAAATCGGACCCGCTGTCTCCGCACAAAACGGCGGCACAGCAGGAATCGGCAGAAGGTATGCAGGAGATCTTAAGGGAGATCCGAGTGGTCTGCAACCGTGTCGATGCAAACGGAGAGTCTTTGCAGGAGTTGCAGACAGACATGAAGGAGATGAAGGCGCAACTCTTAATGCTTACAACCAGAGTTGAGAAAGTCGAAGTCAATGCGGTGGCTCACAAAGAGCAAATTTTACAGCTTATCAAATCGTCACGTAGAGCAGAGCTGTTGGAACGGAACATAGAAGATATGAACAACCGCGCCAGGAGGAATAATATATGCATAGTAGGAATCTCTGAGGGCGCTGAAGGAAAAGACCCTGTTGCGTTTTTGGAAGGCCTAATCCCTAAATTGTTGAAGCTAGATTTTGCTTGCCCATTTGAATTAGAGAGGGTGCACCATCTGCCGACGTCAATGAATTTGCAAACTAGAAAACCAAGACCTATGATTTTCTGTGTACTAAGATTCCAGCAAGGAGACAAAACTGGAGCACCTACTCGCAGAATACCCTCAGGAAGCACAAGAAGCGAGCGGACTTGGAGGTCACAAGCGCTTTATTAGTACTAAAACACCCCAACGCGTTTCGGCAATGCCTTCATCAGGGGGCTGAGGACTGCAAACAAACATAATAACAATAAAACATATAAATATTGCAAATCCAATCATGAATACTAATAATGGGAAACCCAGGAACCAAAACCAGACCAAACATGACATAGTGATTACTGCAACTCAGTAGACATTAATAAAAAATGTATACAATGTAATATCCTTTAGAGGACACGAATAATATATAAAAGAAGACACCAAACCAAAAACATATACATGTAATTCATCAAAAGGGGGGCATAAACTGAAAAAACAATAATGTTTCTAAAAAGGAACCCCTGTACTTGTTAAGGCATATACAAAACATATAGTCATAAAAAAGCATGTGAACTAAAATCCCAAAAATAAAAAAACATTATATGCATAAAAGTAAATAGACCAAAACTTCGCACAGTCTTAAAAATTGCTAGCCTACCTTAAAAAATGCCCAAATTATAAATTAAGTGCATGTATAAAAGTAATAAATCTATAGTAGACTTAATATGAAAACTATAGGAAGTGCCTTATTAGTATTCATGATTAAGTATTTGGTTTTTATTCTTTTTGGTTATTAACTATATTACTATTTTTTAGCATTTTCAATCTTATGATTGCTTCTGTACCACGAATTCATGTTACACTGTGCGCTTCGTTCAGTATACTGATATACATCACTGTAAGTATACTAAATGTTCTTATTCTCTTTTTTGCTTATCTAGTTAAGGTCTTCTTATCTAATATTGTTTTTGCTTTTTCTATTGTGTGTATACATTTTAGTCAAATAATTTCTTGTGCTTGTTCTTGTTTTCATAATTTTAACTTTTTTATGGATTTGCAATATTTATATGTTTTATTGTTATTATGTTTGTTTGCAGTCCTCAGCCCCCTGATGAAGGCATTGCCGAAACGCGTTGGAGTGTTTTAGTACTAATAAAGCGCTTGTGACCTCCAAGTCCGCTCGCTTCTTGTGCTTCCTAAGATTCCAGCAAGGCACACAAATAATCATGGTGGCTATATCTATCACTATCCTTCAGTACAAAGGTCACAAAATTGCTCTCTACCCAGACTTCAGTAAGGCAACAGTAGATAAGAAAAAGCAATTTCTGGCACTTAGGCCAAAGCTTCAGAGGCTGCAGGTATGATATGGGCTATTTTACCCGGCGCGCTTTAAAGTTACCCTCAACAATTCTACCAAGTCTTTTGAAGATCCTGCATCGCTGGAGCTGTTTATAGAGGAGCAGGAAGTACTGCAAATGCAAAGACAATGGAAGATGTTGTTTCTAGTTCGTGCAGGTCGCTTCTCTGCAGGAGTTGTAAAGAGATAGCCTAGGTCAAGCAGAGACCGGGGGACACTCCTCAGCACAAGTTGAAGATTTGACTGCTATTTCTCATCCCAATTATCCATACAATGCACTCCACTGGATAAATGTTGAAGTTTTTGTAACTGTTTATTATAAGGTTGTATTGCTATTGGATGTGGCCTTGTCAGATTGGGTTTGAGTAGGAGGGTGGGCAAAGCGGAATAGGGAGTGGTAAGACACAGAATAAGGGGTAACTGGGTGAAGGCTGCCCATAACTTTGATAAGGTAATGTGTGAAATTTGCTTGTTTTAACAGGTTTGATGGGGGAACGAAATATATTAAGCAATTGGGTCGGGGCGTACCATGATTGATGTATTTGCTGTCTCACCCAATGGATTGGTACCCTATGGATGGGGGTTATGGGTGGCTCTCTGATGATAAGGAAACAAGGGAAAATAAGTGTTTGACATCCACAGGCTGCTGCAGGCATATTGTTATCAAGGAAAGATGGCTAAGGTGATGAAAATTTTATCTCTGAATGTTAAGGGTATTAAGAACCCGATAAAGAGGAAGAAGATTTTTTTTTTTTTTAATAAATATTTTTATTGAGTGTATCACAATGCACTACAAGAAACCACAAAGTAGGCATACAATGTCTCAAACAAAACATAACAGAGCTCGGGAGATACCCGAGCAGCATAAAATGCCCACTTCCACACTTTATATTCATCACACCCATAAGAACAAGCAATGAACTATAACAGTAATAACATCCCCATCACGAAAGGAGACATACAGCATATTCAAGAACAATCAAAGAGAAAGAGAAAAAAGGAAAAAGGAAGGAAAGAAGAAGAAAGAGAAAAAGAAAAGGGAAAAAGCGCCCCAACCCGCCCCCCCCCCCCCCCCCGGAGGCGCTGCAGACAACAAAGAGAAGGGAGAAACAGAAGGAAAACATTCCGGGGTCTAGAACTTATGCGACTGCTACACAGCGAATATTGTTCAGTAAGCAAGATTTACAGTGTTGTCAAGAAGCACAGGTATATTGATCTAAAGCCGACCATTTGGAGAGGTTATGTACTCTGCCCCTCATGCACAGGATTCTGTCAGAGGCTTTCTCATACTTGGAGAACAGACACAACTGATTCCACCATTCTTGGTAGGTAGGCTTGGAGGGGTTTTTCCAGCGGGTTAGAATAAGCTTTAACGCTACCATGATCATGAAGTTGAGAAGAAAATAGTTGTGCTGGTCCAGCTCATGGAGCTGTGCAGTATTCCGAAAAGCCACTATTTGCCAGGACAAGTCAGCCCTGAATTTTAATACGCGTTGAATCTGGTCCCAAATCTTCGACCAAAACCTCTGAATGGGAGGGCAGTCCAGCAGCATATGCCTGAGTGTACCCACCGCTGCGTGACAGGTCCAGCACCATTTAGTTTCATTCTTATTCCACTTGCTCAGAGTAATGGGAGTAATAAAAGCCCGGTGCGCCAGGAAGAACATCGACTGAGTAAGGGCCGCAGACTTCGATGCTCGAACCGAGGAACTCCAGAATTTCTTCCAATCTGCCAGCGACAGCGAAAGTTGCGCCTCTTCTTCCCGAATGTGGCGGAGCCCAGAGTTAGTTGGGGCGAAATGGTCCGCGAACATAGCATAGAAACGTGAGGCAGCACCTGATGTAGCGTTGATTTCTTCAACCACATTCTGTAATCCCCAAGAGCAGGTCAAGCTCGCCAGGGACGGCAACGCCATGCCGATACAGTGCCGTAGCTGCAACCACTGAAAGTAGCAGGTGGAGGGTAATCCATATTCTCGCTGAAGAGTGTTAAAAGGCTTCCAGGTCCCATTTTCCAGCAGCTGCCCGACAGTCCACACGCCTAGATTGTACCAGTTTGCCCAACAACAGAGCCTTTTATTTATCTTGAAATCTGGGTTGAGTCAGATGGGTACTGATCTTGAGGGTAGGTTGCGGTGTGCAATAATAGAGAGGAAAGACTGGAAAGCCAATTGAGTTGAGGTTATCATTCTCCCAACAGTAGAGGCCTCCGGATGCACCATCCCCATAAATAACTGGATGGGACAGGGGGCGACTAGCCGTTCCTCCAGCTGGAGCCATGTGGGCTTACTCTCCAGTGTATCGCTCAGAGCCCATAATGATCCCTGTTTCAGCAGAAAGGCTTTATGGTACCAGGAAAAATCAGGGAAATATATTCCGGCAGCTGCCTTGGAGGCTTTTAACTTCTTTAGCGCAATTCTGGGGGTTTTCCCAGCCCAAAGGAAGACGCTCAAGGTCCGCTCCAGAGTCTTGTATACTGCAGGGGAAAACATGACGGGGAGCATACTCAGAATATAATTTATCTTAGGCACCAAGGTCATTTTGATAGCTTCCATCCGGCCCCACCATGTGAGATGAAGCGGGGACCATGACAGAGTGTAAGAATGGGCTATATCCACTACCTTTTCAGCATTCAAACGCACAGTGTCTTCAATGGAGGCAGAATACAGGACTCCCAGGTATTTTATAGCAACAGGCTCCCAACGAAAGAGATACTTATCAACCAGGGAGGGGGTCGCCCACTTGTTCAGCGGGAAAGCCACGGTTTTCGCCCAGTTCACTTTATACCCTGATAACTGAGAGTATAGGGAGATCAGATGCAGAAGTGGCGGTATCGAGACTGGTTGGAGGAAGACCAGTAGATCGTCTGCGTAAGCTGATAGTTTAACATGGAGATCAGCAACCATAATCCCATGGACCTCTGCAGACTGACGAATCAACAAGGCCAGAGGCTCCAAAGCAAGATTGAACAGCAGCGGAGAGAGAGAGCGCACACCCCTGCCTCGTGCCGCGCCGCAGAGGAAAGGGCTGGGAGAGAGTACTATTGGCCAGGATTCGCGCAGTGGGACTGTCATACAGGATCCGTACCATGGCGATGTATTCACTGGGCAGTCCAAACCATTCTAGGATGTGGTACAAAAAAGGCCATTCGAGCCTATCAAAGGCCTTTTCCACATCTATAGATAGGCCCACTATAGGATCATCAATGCTTTGAGTCCTTTCCAGAACATCACACAGGAGGCGGCCAATATCTGCTGTGGACCGACCTGACACAAAACCACACTGATCAGGGTGGATTAACAGATGCAGCACTCTATTCAATTGCCTAGCCAGTGCGCTGGAGAACAACTTGTAGTCAGCGTTGAGGAGAGAGATGGGCCGGTAATTCCTGACTACAGTTGGATCCTTACCCGGTTTTTCAAGTACTACAATGGTTGCTTCGGCGAAGGCCCCGGTTCGTTGAGCAGGAGAAAGAAAATTGATGTAATATTTTAGTAGCTGCGGGAGTAGCTCGGCCGCAAACGTTCTATAGAATTCGACCGGTATCCCATCCGGGCCAGCAGCCTTGCCAGTCTGCATAGCATTCAGCGCCTCCCGCAGTTCGCCAATATTTAGAGGCTCCCCCAAAGCAGACTTCTGCTGCATCTGTAAGGTAGGCCGCTCAACCATGGCTAACAGGTCCTCACAAGCCTTAGTATCAAACGACACCTCTGAGGTGTACAGTTGCTCATAGAATGTCCGGAATGCGGTTGCGATTTCAGAATTGGCAGTCAGAGGATTCATCTGTGCATCCATGATATGAGTTATATGCGACCTATTGCGCGGGGCCTTCAGTATGGCAGCCAGCAGCTTGCCTGCCTTGTTGTTATCGACGTGATAGCGAGCTCGGCTTTCGAACAGGCTTTGCTCCACTTCTGTATTCAGTATCGCATTGTATTGATATCGTAGTTTTTGCAGGCGGCTTAAAATGCCAGCATCTGAACATCGTTGCAACAATCTTTCACCCGCTCTAATCTGTTGGTCAAGGTCTTGGAGCTGCACTCGAGCCGTCTTAGCTTTAGCTATGCTAAAACTGGTAATACGTGCTCTAATAGAGGCTTTAAAAGCTTCCCACCATGCCCAGTTAGGAGAGTCTTCTTGCCTGTTACAAGCAAAGTACTCCTCTATAGCTTGTCTCATGGTAGCCTGGAAATCCGCATCCCCAAGCAGGGCTCTGTTGAAAGATCAACACTGCTGTCTAGACAGGGCTTCATCTGGGTTGAGATCAAGTGTTATTGCCGCATGGTCAGAGATATGAGTGCTAAGGATACTGGCTCCGCAGACTTCGGGGATCAGCGGCCTGGAAACCAAAAAGAAATCAATCCTGGAATATGAGCCGTGCGGGCAGGAGAAAAAAGTATAATCTCTTTCCTTCGGAAACAGGATTCTCCAGGCGTCCACAAGCCCAAGCTCATGCATGAGCGACCGAAGCGCCATCTGCGCTCTACCGCTTCTTGCGCGGCTGGGGTTGCAATCCAATAGGGGATCCAGAACCAGATTGAAGTCACCTCCAAGGATTAGTGGATAAGCAACATCTTCCTGAATCGCTTCTGCTAGAGAGAGGAAGAAAGCAGGTTGATCACCATTAGGGCCGTAGGTATTAACAATAACCAAGTGCTTGGCTCCCAAGGACACATGCGCTTTAACCCAGCGCCCCTCCTTGTCAGCTCTGGTGGATAAGATCTGAAAAGGAATCTTACCTCGGGTTAGTATTGCAATCCCATTTTTCTTTCCTGAGGCTGGGGAGAGAGCAACTAGCTTGAATTGATTGGAGCCCAGCTTTAGAGACTCTTTAGAGGATAAGTGGGTTTCTTGGAGGAGTAGAATGTCCGCTTTCTGCTTCTGAGCATAGACCATTATCTTCCTTCTTTTAGCTGGGTGCTGGATACCCTTCACATTCAGAGACAGGATTCTAAGGGGAAGTGTTGGCATCGGAATATTGGGAATGATGTACCAACCTCTCCATGATCGCGAGTAGACGCATCCTGTATACCTGTGCATTACCCCCAGAAGAAAAAGGAAAAACCCCTACATGTCTGCAGCGCCTCGATTTCTCTCCCCCAAAAAGGAACAACAATAGTGGGTGAGACAGCGTGGGATGCAAGGGAGAGGCACAGCAGCAGCTGCAAGACCCAATACCGAAAACGCCCCTGAAATCACAAGTAAGGGAGAAAGGACACTACCCGAGGGGTACCCTCCTATGAGAAAAATAGGTATCTACCTGAGGTCTGTTAATACAAGGCATAAACAGAACTGTACTAAAATATACTTTTTACAGCATTGCAGTTGATGTACCCCTCCTTCCCCCCCCCCTCAGGGACCCCAAGCACCAGCATGCACGCCAAAGCACAAGTGCTTCCCTAAGAAATCAGCCAGGCCAAACATCATACCAGAATGGAATTAAACAAGGTTACTTGCGCAGAGTGAAAAAGAAAAGAGAGTCCTTCTATAGCAGGAGCTAGGAGCCATTGTCCGTTTGCATTTTCAGCGCTTCCTGTTCTTCGATGAAGTGCAAAAGCTCCTCAGGATCATCAGAGGACTTAGTCTGATTGTCCAGAGTTACTTTGAAGCGCGCTGGGTAGAACAGGCCAAACTTCGCTTGTAGTCGTTGAAGGCGAGGACGCAGGTCCAAAAACTTCTTTCTTTTATCCATCGTTGCCTTACAGAGGTCTGAAAAAAGGAAATTCTGTGCCCTTCAAAAGACACCGTCGACATCGCCCTTGCTGCAGACATAATTTGCATGGCCTGCTGGTGTCTCAGGAGGCAGAAGATTAGGGGTCTAGGCCTTGAACCGCGACCGCCCGAATACGCGGGTATGCGGTGCGCCCGCTCCACTTCCAGCGGTTTGCTGAGCTTAATTTTGAACAGGTTAGGCAACACTTTTTCAATGAATCCAATTGTATCCGATCCTTCCGCGCCCTCAGGGACCCCAACAAGTCTGATGTTATTTCTGCGGGATCTATTCGATAGATCTTCAAAATGTGACTCTAGCAGATTCACCCTTTTCAGGGCCCTAGTCAGTTTCTGCATGCGATCCTCATGCGCGATCACCACGCCATCAATTTTATCCACCCGCATTGCAAGCCCCTGCGTTCTTTCTTTAAACTCCTGCATGTCCGCCTGCATCTGCGTCAAAGTATCCCCATTAGCTGATATCATCGCTCTCATCGCCCGGAGTTCAGCCAGTATTTCGTTTCTCCCGTCTTCGGCATCTCTCCCGGGCGCCATTTTAACTGGGGAAGGGGGGTCCTGCTTGGCCCGTTTAGAGCCTGCACTCCCGCTCGAAGCAAAGTCTAGTTTGGACTGCTTTCCTGCCGCCATCCTTCGGGTTCCCCTCAGACACAGTCCAGGATAAGGAAAACACCCCAAAATATCAGGGCAAAGACGGTTAAAATCAGGGATATTTCAGCAGGTCCGCAGGAGCTGAGCACCTATGCGTCCATCTTGCTCCTCCGCTAGGCTCCGCCCCCAAGAGGAAGAAGATTTTAGCATATTGTAAAAAACAACAAGCTGACTTGGTTCTTCTGCAGGAAACCCACCTTACTTTATTTGAAACTAAAAAACTAGAGGAAAGTTAAATTACATTAGTTGGCCATATTAGCTCGTAAATCTCTAGGGATTAAGGTGGATTCCACCCGTAGCGATTCAGAGGACAGGTGGGCAAAGTCATCCATCTCAGTTGGAGAATGCAAGTTATCAGTTCTTAATATCTATGCCCCTAATAATGATGTTCCTAATTTTTTTAAACAACTGGCTGGAATTCTGCAGGAGGACATGCCGATACCAATTATCATGGGTGGTGATCATAATCTGGCATTGGATCCTCTACTGGACCGGAACCCTGGTAGAGTGGAGAAATCTAGAGCAAGGGTTGCACTCAAGGCCCTTATAGAGTCATTAGGACTTGTAGATATTTGGAGGCTATTCCACCCCATTGATAAAGATTTTACTTTCTTTTCATCGCCGCATGGAGCCTTCTCACGCATAGTTATTTTTTAATCTCTAGATCACTGGTACTGACAGTTCATACCCCGGAGATACTGAGTATGCACATATCAGATCATGCGGCTATTACGCTAAAGTTAGCATTCCCTGGAGAAAGCAAACAGAAGTCAATTTGGTCTTTTAATAGATCTTGGCTGGCTGATACTTCTTTCCAGGAAGAAATGAGAACTGTTATAAGGGATTATTTTAACATAAACAAAATAGGTGATACAGCATGTTGGGCTTGGTGGGAGGCCTTTAAAGCCTCTCTGCGGGCAACATTTACCAGTTTTACTATTAAGGAGAATAGAAGGAGAAAGGCTCAGTTAGCTGTATTAGACAAACAGATTAGAGCTGGGGAGCAAATTTGGCAAAAACAATTGAATGGGGGTATATTATTGAGACTCCAGAGATGAAGATATCAATATAATGAAATAGTAAGCTCGGAGGTAGAACAAATAATGCTTAAGCAATCATCTCGATATCGTGTCGAGCAGAATAGGGCAGGCAAGCTACTTGCTAATTCTTTGAGAGGGAAACAAGAGAGATCCCGTATTGCCTCAATTCTGGATGATAAGCAAGGTAGACTAACTAATGATGTGCAAATTCTTTAAGCGTTCTCCGTTTATTACGATAAATTATATTCTTCGGAAACAGCATCCGACATAGATGCTTTTAATGAGTTTCTGAGAAATTTAAACCAGCCCAAATTAGGGGAGCAACAAGCTAGAAAATTGGGTGGGCCCTTGACGAGGGAGGAAATACATACCGCAATTAAATCTATGGCCCTGGGAAAGGCAGCTGGGCAAGATGGAATACCAGCAGAATTTTAGAAAGTCTGCGAGGGGGAACTGATTCCATATTTGCAGATTTATTTTGAAGAGCTCCACAATTCACAGGGGCATACGGGAAATTTCTCAGAAACAACGATTGTAGTTCTTGAAAAAAGCAGGAGGGGATCCTGCCCTGGTCACAAATTACAGGCCAATCTCTCTTTTAAATTCAGATTATAAAATTTACGCAAGTGTGTTAGCAAATAGGCTTTCAAAGGTCATAAGTGATCTGGTACATGCTGACCAATGTGGCTTCATCCCCAGGAGGTCAACGTCGGATAATCCAAGGCTCCTCTGTAACTTGTTGGACAAGGCAAATAGCATAAACTCTCCTTGGTGGGGCTTTTCCTGGACGCAGAAAAGGCGTTCGATAGACTTGAATGGCCTTTTCTGTTTAGAGTCCTGGAATGGTAAGGATTGGGTTTGAGCTTCATAGAGAGGATCCATGTATTATATTCGAATCCTAGAGCTCGTATCCTGGCCAATGGTACTTTGTCCCGTTCCTTTTCGCTACATAGAGGCACCCGTCAGGGAAGTCCTCTCTCCCCATTACTTTTTAATTTTGTTCTTGAATCACTGGCCATAGCTATCAGACAAAATGAGGATATTAGCAGGTTTGTAATAGGTGACTTGCAGGTAAAATTGTCAGCTTATGCAGGCGATCTCCTTTTCTTTACACAACCTTATGCCGTTCCTGCAATCTTAGAGCTGATTGAAGGATACTCAAGGGTGTCAGGATATAAAATAAATTGGACCAAGTAAGTGGCCTTCCCTATGAATAATTTAATTACTTCAGAGTCAATGGCGGAATTCCCATTTCGCTGGGAGATGGGCAGTCTCAAATATCTGGGAGTTAGATATGATGCTTCCATTGATCAAACTATTCAAATCAATATTGAAGACTTATTAAGTATGATACGTAAAATGACGTTAACATGGTCGCCCCTCCATATTACATGGTGGGTAAGGTTAGAAACTATTAAGATGACTTTAATGCCAAAAATCAATTACGTGTTGGGAATGCTGCCTTTTACTCTTCCTTCAGGTTCCTATGTTGCTTTGGAGAGAAGTCTAAGTAAGTTCTTATGGGGTGGATCACAGCCGAGAATTGCTCTTAAAAAATTAAAAGCCGCTAAAAACAAGGGGGGGGGGGGGTACAGTTCCCAGATTTTTGTTGGTATCACCATGCCTGTCTATTAAAACAGGGAGCATTATGGGTGGCAGATGAAAATCTTATCCAAATACCAACTTGGTTAGAGGTGGAGAAGCGCGGTGTAGCGCCTTACCCATTGTCCCTGCTTCTCGGCATGAAGCATCCAGAGTGGACGATGGCAGGGAGAGTGATTCTATCAATGCAAGAGGTCTATCTGGCACTTGTGCAAATTATGGGGAACGATAACCCTCCATCCAGGGTGCTGCCTCTTTGGTGGAATCCGTTGTTCAAAATTAAAGGAAAAATGTTTGCGTGGAAGAAATGGCAAGAATGTGGCATTTGGTTATTAGGTCAACTGTTAGGGTCAAGTGGCTGGAAAGATTTCTCCACTCTACAGAAAGAGTTCCTACTCCCTGGAGCTTCTTAACTGCAGTGGCTTCAACTTAGACATAGTGTAGGGGCGTCTAAAGTCAATCTAAAGGACTTAACAGCAGAAAGTGTTTTGCTCAAAAAACTTAAGGAAACTGTCGAAGACAGGTGCCGCCTCAACAATCTATGCTTACTTTAGAGAATGTAATTCTCCCACACTGAGAGGTTTGGCAAAAGTATGGGAATCGGAATTAAACTGTACTCTTTCTTCCAGTAATTGGAAGATCTTGTGGGGCCCGATAGTGAGGGTCTCCAGGTCAGCTGCGATTACTCAATCAATGTTTTTCTTTATGCATCACGCATATATCACGCCTGTAAAATTGACCAAAATTGACGATTGAGGGTAAATGTTGGTCTGGCCAGAAGGAGGCAGGTACATATGTACATATGATCTTTGAATGCCCCAATGTTCAGAGATATTGGAGACCTATTTGGATTAGAATTCAAAGAATACTAGATGTTTCAATAGTCTTCTCCTGGAACATCATTTGTCTAAGATCCTTAATGAATATTCCAGGCCTGACTAAGGACAAATTCTTCCTATTGAATTTTATGTTAGAGCTGGCAATAAAGATCATTTTGGGGAATTGGAAAAATTCTCAAAAATTGAATTGCGAAATGTGGTGGAATTTCATTTGCCAATGTTCCAGATATGAGAAACTATATAGCAAATTACATTTGTTTGGAAAAGCTGTTCCGAATTTAGAGACATGGTCGCTGTTAGATAAATATGCAGCTCGAGCCAAGTCATCACAAGGGATGTGGTAATTGTGCAAAATTGTACTTTCCCCTCTCCAGCCATATGGGGTGGTATGGTGGTTTGACAAGAAAGTCAGTTGAAATGTTAGAATAATTAAGGTAATTTCCTCAGAGAGCCAGGGAGGGAGGGGGTGTTGGGATGCAGTGTGGTTACAGTAGGTGTTGTGTTGGTTCTGATTACTCTGTTACTGTAAAATTTAAAAATAAAATAAAAAAGGCCATAGCTAAAGTGCTACACAAACCTCCCCAAGCAAGATCCCCATTACCTCTGAAGGTACCAACCCTCCACCTTCTCGCAGACCTCCTAGGACCTTTCAGGAGTTTCTCTATTGTCTAACAGGTGAAGCAAGGCAAATCCTCTATCACTCCTGCCCCATCAGGCTCCAGGGTTCAAAATGGTACTGGTTAATTTCTATGAGTAATTTCACAATACTAACACTAGATGCCAGACTGCCAAGTAAGGGTCATATCTGACCTATCTGTAGTACTGCAAGAGTACTGAGAGGGATCAACTGATGTCATTTTGAACCCAGCACCCGATGGGGCAGAAATGACTGGGGATTAATCCTGCCCCATCCACTAGATTCTAGGGAAACCTCAGATATGTCTTATGGAGGGTTCTCAGGGTTGAAAGATACAAAGGGAGCCTATGGAGAGGGCAGGGGATCTTTCGGGAGGGAGAAGGGGCTATTCCTGGGGAGGGTCCATTTGGCACTTTATATCTAGCTCCTCTTAAGCTTTGGGTTGCATGTTATTGGCCTAATATTCTGGGGAGGAAAAATAATGTCAAAGCTGGTGTTACTTTTAAAGCAGTAATGCAGCTTATGAAGTTCAAGGCATGTTGCATTATTCAATTTGCATAGTAAAGAGGTGCTTTCCTTGCATCTGCATGCTTTTCATCTCATTATTGTGTAGCATGTGTTGCCGTAAACTAATGTGCATTATGGTAAAATAATGTACAATTTTGCCATTTCCCATGCTTTAAGTGGCAAATATCATGTATTATTCCCTTTTAGGCACATTTCATTTCATTTCATGTATTTATTTATATTCAGTGTTATCAAAAAGTACTAAACTGATTCTCAACTCACATACACAATAAAATCACAAACAAAACATTCAATGTAGAATCATTTCATCTGAAAATATAACAAAGGAAGTTAAGAGCAAAACTATAACACTTAATTCACCAAACGCCTGCACAAACCAAAGGTCTTCACTGTTTTCTAGACACCAACTATTGTTACACAGTATAACAGGGAGAGAATTCTACAAACATGGACCTCCAGAGTAATAACAGATGTACCTGTAAGAGCCAGTCGCATATGCAAAACAGGCAGAATCTCCAAATTTAAGGAACCGGTAGACAGAATCATAAATAATAAATATCCTTACTGGATGACCTGGCACCCCAGAGTACAACACACAGTGGACTGAGCAGATTTAAAATTGAATGTATTGATTCCAAAAACCCAGTGCAATTCCTTTAAGTAAGGTGATATTGGAGATCAAAATAGACCACCAGTAAAATGGGCATTCGCACTGCTACAACCCATTCATATAACCACCTCAAACAAATAAAATCAACAGGCACAAGTAATTGGCAAAACATGGCTGCAGATTTATTCAACAACTATCACTTGACCATAGAATGATATTTCACAATAGTTGTGTTAGACAACCAAAGAAACAGACTAGACTGTGGCGTTCTTAGCCCAGAACAGCCCTTCATCTCTGAACTCTCAACATCCCATTTGTCCAGCCTGCAGTGGCAACAGACAGTGGCATACTTCCACTATGGGAGCATCTTTGTAACTTGAGCCATACATGGTGGTAATGCCCATGCTGCAGGATGCCAAAGTCAAAGCTCCCTTGTCTCCTTTCCCACCTTTAACGGAAAAACATAACAGTAAGGGGAAGTCACAAACCTTCACATACCGCCATGAATGGGGACTGCAGATTGCATGTCCCCGCCACCCCCCACCAAAGCTGTGGCCAGGAATGCCTTGCTGCACCCCTCTGGCGCATCCTGAATGGAACTAAGAAAAACATCATAACCAGTATCTGACAAATGGATCCCATCTGAGCGGTAAAGGCCTGGACAGTCCACAGATATTCAATCATGAGCCAATACCAGTCCTTTCATTAAAACCACAAATTTGGAGACCTCAGCATTCACCCTCTTCCTGAATCATTCCACTGACTTTAGCCAAATGGCAGCATGACAAAATCTCAGAGGGATAATCTTGGACCAAATCAAAGTCATTTGTTTCATTTGTCAGATAAGGTCAACCCCTTTCATATCACAAACATTGTTACCACACAAATGAAAACAAAACAAAACATTGTGACTGATTGTACTGATGTGCCTTCAATAACAGCAGAAGAAGTTGAGACCAATGCATCCCTTGCTGGCCTATCCACTGTAACAGCACTCCATTCTCAGCCAGACAAATGGTCAATCCTCATTTAGAATTCCGCTGCCCTCTTCTGGGCCCAGAAGACGAAAGAATGCCCATTCATCAAAACCAAGAATTTACTCTTCACTGGGCCTGCAGAAGAAACTGAAAGAAAAGGAACTTGAAGAACTGAACAAAGCACCCCAGTTAGCAAAGATACAGCTTTTAAGTGTTAGATCTCCAGCAACCCACCCACTGAATCGCCTGTGCAGAAAGACCCTGAGTAGAGACAAAAGTAGCTGCCATGATCTAAAACATTGATTCACAGGATCCCTCCTCTTGTGACACAAGCAACAAATGCTACCTGGTAGATGAAAACACAAGAAGGTATGCACACAATGAACGGGGCAAGTGAGAAGCCCAGGAGCCAGGCAAACACAAACCCAGGCCCCTCTATCCAACTTATCTGTCTTGCTGCGACAAATACACAACAGCACCTCCTCCTCTAACATAACCACATCATCTGTTAACAAACCCCAGTCATCACACCAGGTCTTACTCATTGCCACCAATTTGCTAAACTGAAGTGCAGCGAAGAAAGCAAAGGAAAAAGCCACTCAAGTTCACTTCAAACACGGAAAAACAAACCTGAAAAAGGGCTTGCAAAAGGGCATAAAGTTCCTTTAATGCTACTTGCTTTGTACTTGTTTGTTCATTGGTGTTACTACACAAGCAAAATTAAAGTGCTCAAAGCATTCTTCAACCTGTTGCAAAGGAAATTTTGAGTGAGTCAAGTGCACCAACTTCCGCAACTTCTTTATAGGCAAACAAGACTTCATAAGCATGGAATCCAACTCAATGCCTGAAACGTGAGTGATGTGGTGGGACCTGCCATCTTCTCCACTGCAAGCAGCAAGCAAAAAACTGTCTCCAACTTCTGGAGTAACCCAAGTAACCTGGCGCACTCCCCTGCTGGGCCCACAAACTAGAAATCATCCAGATAGTGCATCAGAAAATCAGAAACTGCTATCAACTAAACCACCCAATGAAAAAAGGAAGAAAACACCATAAAACAAGCATAGGCCACTGGACAACCCATGGGCATACAATTGCCTACATAGTATTTCCCTTGAAAATGTAAACCCAACAAATAGAAGAAGCTAGGATGAATAGGGAGCAGATTAAAGGCGGACTCAACATTGGTCTTTGCCATCAAAGCTACTTGCCCCGCTCTCTGTAAAAGCTGTACTGACAAATCAAATGAGGCATATTGTACCAAGCAGAGAGCCGGATCAATAAAGTCATTCACACTACTTCCTGCAGGGTAAGACAAGTTGTGAATCAACCAATAATTCCCTGGCTCCTTTTTCTGGATGACAACCAAAGAAGACACCACCAAGTTGGACAACGGAGGATGTTCGAATGGACCCGCCACTCTGACGAGTTCCACCTCCCTCTGAAGATTCTTGACTACAATCTCCGATGACTGATGATGCAAAGGATGCACACAAAAAGGAATCAGACCCCCCCCCCCTCTAAAACCCTCCCTTTAACAACCAGGCTGCCGCCAAATCGGGGTAACCATGCAGACAATGCGTCAGCGCCTCCACATTAATGGATGATTGCGCCCTGTCCAGGGACCATTGCCAAAGATGGACCCCCATTCAAGTCTGTCCACTTCTGAGGGGTCATCCTCCACATGAGAAAAAAGAAAGGCTGGGTGCCCACTACTACACAAGGAACACCAGTGCTTGAACCTACAGATGGGCTGCTCCCAGTAGCCCATATTAAACTGGAAGCAGGCATTGTCCGACCTGGAGCTCCAAAACCCTCCAGAATTGGGAAATACAACTCTGCTGCCCAAAGACCCCAGGGGCCCCCACCTTCCACTGCCATTCTCACACCCCTCCTTAATGGAGTCAAATCCCCACTGGACACCCCCGCAGCAAGACCAAAGGGCCAAAAAACACCTGGTCTCCCAAAATTAAACCGGCCAGGAGTCATCTCAGCCAACCAAATATCAATATCTCAAAAACCCAAGCATCAGACTTGTCCTTAGCCAGACTCTTCTAAAATTTCATATCATAATTGATCCAGGCCCAACCACCATAGGTTCTATGTGCCCTCAAAATCACATCTGAATAATGCAAAAGATCCAGGTAAAGCGCCGGCTTAGCCCCACCCAAAATTGAGGGAAAAACATGAAAAGCCAGTAAGCAGTTATTACTGTAATTATTCTTGGGACCTGATGTTGCCCGCCACCTTGATATCCTCACCCTTCTTATCCTCCACATCTTGATCACGAGCCAGAACAGCAAGCATATCAATGTACCATCCCCATAGCATCTTGACCCTTAACTTTCGAAAAACATGACAATCCAGCAGAGTGATCAAACTCACTATGCACCACATATGCAGCACCAGCAGAGCAACCCTCACCAGGGTCACTAGAATTCGGTCCTGCTAGCCCTGCAGATTGCAACCCACATGTGGCATCAGCTGACTCTGAGTCCGCAGAAGAAGTAAAGTCAGACAAATCTCAAGAGTCGGAAGTGTCCCAAACCTCAGCAGCACCCGCATCACCTGACAAGCACAAGCATTTCTCCATAAGCATGCGACTTACTACTCTCCGCCAATTCCACAAAACTTTGCAGTCCCTTAAAGTGTACACAAGAACCTTGTCACATTTTGCTGAGTGATCCCCATGACTAGTCCCAGTGCTCACACCCACAACAACACCCTCCACTTCATGATACCGACCTGCAGATGCAAAAGCAGGCACAGGCCCATGCAGGCACTCAGCCCTGGAATGCCATTCCCCACAGTCAATGGACAGATGTTCCTCAGCACTGGGCATAAGGTCAGGGTGCAGCTCAGGCTCTGGAGACTCACAAACTGCAACTCCAGCATTACCATCCTCCTCCTCCCCTGCTCACTTAACGCCCTGCTCTCCAAGCACCGCTATCCCCCCTACAGACCTTCCGAGGCATCAGCCCAGCCCCCTTCTCAACCAAATGGGCTGGTTGCTTCGCCAACTGTTGGGAAGCACCCCTCACCCCCCATGTGGGTCCTTTACCATTGCCAAGCCTTCTGCGTTGCCATCTGTACAAAGACAGGAAATGAATGAAACACAGAAGCAAACAAATACAACCATCACAGACCAAAACTGCCCCAACCTCCCTCCTCAAAGCACCCAGACCCCCAATGCCACAAAGCCCTCATTCACCAGACCACCATAGCCCAACTAAATCACAGCACAGAAATAACCTGATACACCAAAAACAAAAACAAAAAGGAAATGGGCAGGCACTAGGACCCCTGTGGCCGCCCAAAACCAGCAGGCAAGCTGACTGAACAACAATGTGGCTTCCTTGCAGGCCATCCTGGCAGGAAAATGACCTGATGCAAGAGTGGACACCTTGGACACCCGACCTCACAATCTCCAGCCGGAGAAAACAGAAGAAAGCCCCCAGCAAACTCCAACCCTTACTTGGAGCCCCCCAAACTGCCTACACAGCAAAGCACAAGATGTGGCAGAAGAAAGACCCTGCTGCCTCAACAAATTCCATACCAGAACCCCCCCCCCAAGCCAACAGCAAACTGCACAGCAAACACCACTCACCCCAGTCCCCAGCAAACAGCCCATTCACCACCACTCCGGACCCGCGAGAGCAAAGGGAAAGTCAGCCATTGTGGCAGGTGCAGGCCTGTGACCCACGGTGTCTGAACATAAGCAGGCCAGCATGGCTAGCTTGACCTGTAAATGAGGCCTGTGGAGAGGCATATAGGATTGCACATCCCCCAATATGCTGCTATTGTAAGATAGAACTCAGTAGAAGTATTGAATTAGCTTAGGTAGGCAGAACTGCAGAGCTGAAAGATGGAAAAACACAGAAAGACATGTTTAAAAGTTACTGATAAGCAAAAGTACATCTGCAAAGAAATAATTGGGAGTGCTGACAGATGAGTTGCAGAACCCTGCTCCTCTGCACGCACAAATTGGTTCTATGGCCTTGAGAGTGTGAAAGTAACAAGTTGATGAACTGACCATTGTAATTGGGACTAGAAGGGGGGCATGCAGGTGTCATGCCCACAGAAGGGACATAATTGGATAAACTTATCAGTACCGGGACCAATGGAAGAGGTACGGGAGGTACGGGAGGTTACCGGGACCAATGAAATGTTTTTCTATACCTAGAATGGAACAGAAGTCTATAAAAGTTGTTGTAATGCTTGAAAACTTTGCTCAGCCATTTTGAAATTGACTGGTTCGAGACTTGTGCACAAATAAATGATTTGGACCTTCTGAACAGACTCCTGGTATCATTGGTTTGTCTGCGCTTTGCTGCTACATATTCTTGGTGCATTGGCCGGGAAGTTGTGGAATCAAAGTGTATATAGGGCAATATACCACGACTTTTCGCCTCTATAGGCTTGGTCCTGCCGGGATCGCGCCCTTCCGACGAGGGCTGCTCCCTGGCGCCACCGGTCCCTTGTATCGGAGGGAGCTGGTCGGACCTCGGCGGGTGCCGGGCCTGGTTGGAGCCAACGCCTCGAACCCGAGTGAGGGGAGTCCGAGGTCCAACTCATGCGCCTGCTTGGGAAGTTTGAGGACCGGATCCGGTGAGTATAGTTTTGATTTTGGTGTCTAGACAGAAATAGAAAGAGCAGTACTGCCATTGGAACTTGGAATTTGGAATTTGTAATCTCGAGATATTGGGAATTGGTAAGAGAGCATGATCAACTCTCAAGGAAGGGCCGAGTAACCCCGCATGGGAATTCGCCGGGTGAAACCCTCATCCTTTTTGTAATTGGGAAAAAGACTAGTCAGAACAGATAGAAACAAATGCATTCTGGGATACGTTGCTAGCATGATTGTGTGAACGAAGTGTGAATGAGAGGTCTGGCAGCACGGACCAAGTGAAGGCGGACCCCTGAGTAGCGCATTTCCTGACCGGGCGACCGCGTTCAGGTCACGAAAAGGGGGAAGCGATTGTCGTCTTGTCTTGTTATTTGTACTCCTTATACGTTTCCAGGGCCGTGAGGACCCCTTACCCACGGTCCGCCCTCCTTTTCCCTTCTGTCTGTTGTTGCGCGCACACATCGAAATGGGAGGGGCGGGGTCTACTAGAAACACTCCATTAGAATGTATGATCGCACATTTTAAAGAGGGATATTCAGGAGATTATGGTATTAAAATGACAGCAGCCCGTTTGCAGATTTTGTGTACTAGGGAGTGGCCCGATCTAGACCCCATCTGGCCCCGAGAGGGAACGTTCAATGTAGAGATTATTCAGTCAATACACCGTAGAGTGCGGATAGCGCACCCCGATCAGTACCCCTATATAGATTCCTGGTTAAGTATTTGTGAAGATCCGCCCCCCTGGGCGCAGCGCTGTTATGAGGAACAGTGCAGAATAATGTTAGCGAAAACAGATTCTAGACAGAAAGCGGAACAGCCCAAAATGAAAGAGCAGGATAAGAAAGCCAGAAAGAAGCCCATCCTGGTAGATCCTGATTCCCCAGAAATAATTCTCAGGCAGCCCCGAACCCCAGGTCCAATAAGAGTAGCCCGGCGTCCTGCCCCAGAACCCCAGAGACGGCCGGAGCCGGAGCGGGACCCAACCCCAGATCCACCTCCCGGAGGGGAGGAAAAGGAGGAATTAGCTGAAAGAGAAGAGGAGGACATAAAAAGTGAGCCAGAAGCGGAGATAGAAGAAGGAGAAAGAGAGAATCCCCCAGACGAGGAGGACAGTGTACAAGTAATTGAGAAAGCCAGCGCTAGCACTAGCACGCCAGTAAAAGCTAAACCCAAAGCAAAACCTGTTGAGAAAAAGAAAGTGACTCCTTCAAAGGCAATTACGACAATAACCCTTAGATCCCAAAAGACACCTACGACAGCCAAAATGTTTCCCTTACGGCAAGTCCCGGGAATGCCCGTAAAGAATGATAATGATGAAGTGGTAGCGGGACCCCTAACTTATGTGTATATCCCTTTCTCTACAACTGATTTATTAAATTGGAGGTCGCATTATGCCTCCTATACTAGTAAGCCCCAGGAGCTGACAGAATTAGTAACTAGTATTATGGAAACTCACCAACCCACTTGGCCAGATTGCCGTCAGCTCCTGACCACCCTATTCACTACAGAAGAACGAGCAAGAATTAGAAAAGCAGCTATTGAATGGATGGCAGAAAACCCTGTAGCTCCGGCACAGGGGCAGAATATAATAGACCGTCGGGAAGCAGCTCAGAGAGAATTCCCGAATGAAGACCCCCAATGGGATCCAAATACAGATGAAGGATCCACAGCCCTAGCCCGTTTTCGCCAAGGTTTTTTACAAGGCCTGAAAAGGGGGGGCCAAAAAGCTATGAACCTTTCCAAAGTTGCAGGAGTTATCCAAGGGATAGATGAGAGCCCAGCAGATTTTTATGAGAGATTAACTGAAGCATACAGAATGTATACTCCCTATGATCCCGAGGCACCAGGAAGTTTATGTATGGTGAATTCTGCTTTTGTAAACCAGTCTCAACAAGACATTAGACGTAAATTACAGAAATTAGAAGGGTTTGCGGGCATGAATGCAACACAGTTATTGGAAGTCGCTCATAAAGTGTATGTGAATCATGATAATGAAAGACTGAGAGAATGTGATAGAAAGATGAAGAAGAAAGCTGATTTTTTGGCTGCGGCCATAGTGGAACAGAAAAGGGGAGGTGTCCCTAGTCGAAGGAGCAGAGGAAGAGGGCGGGGTCAAGGCGGAGGCCGGACCCAGAGGCTAGGCGTGAACCAATGCGCCTATTGCAGAGAGGAAGGACATTGGAGACATACGTGCCCGCAACTCGAAGACGCCCAGCAAGATGACGACAGCAGTCATCAGTGGCGAGAAGAAAGACGAGGCTATCCCCGAAGCCGAGGAGGAGCCAATCGAGAACAATTCCAGCGAGAGAGAGGAGGAGCCATTCAAGCATTGGCCACACCAGCCCATGATGAGAATGACGTGGATTAGGACAGACCGGGCTCCAAGTTTGCTTTAGGTCTCCAGGAGCCTATGGTCGGAATACAAATAGGAGACCAAATTATGGACTTTATGGTTGATACTGGAGCACAACATTCAGTAATAGACAAAAAGATAGCCCCATTTACTACAAAAGCAGTCACCATTATAGGAGCAACTGGTGCCAAAGCCACAAAGTCTTTTCTTCAAAATCGAATATGCAGTCTAGGAGGACAGCAAGTAACTCATCAATTCCTTTACATGCCCGAATGTCCAGTACCACTACTGGGACGAGATATGTTAGCCAAGCTTCAAGCACAAATATCTTTCTCTGAGCAAGGAGAAATGCAAATGACAGTGAATTCCCAAGCCAAACCAGCAGGAGTAATGCTGCTAACAGTACCCCGAGAAGAAGAATGGAGGTATTACGTTGATGACTCCATCCAAGATACCTATTTTGAACAAACTTTAAAGAACATCGATGCACCACCTGGAGTATGGGCAGAAGGCAGTCCCCCAGGCCTAGCCAAGCATATAGCTCCAGTGATTGTAACCCTCAAGCCTAGTGCCACACCAGTGCACGTCAAACAGTACCCTCTCCCAAGAGCTGCAATTGAAGGCATTCATCGCCACCTACAAAGATTGCTCGAGTATGGCCTACTCAAAGTATGTCAATCCCCATGGAACACTCCACTTTTGCCAGTAAAGAAACCTGGGATGGATGACTATCGCCCAGTACAAGATTTGAGAAGAGTAAATGATGCAGTTGAAACCATACATCCAGTTGTACCCAATCCTTACACTCTTCTAGGACTGATACCTGCTGAAGCTACCCATTTCACTGTACTGGATTTGAAAGATGCATTCTTTTGCATAAGATTAGCCCCTGTAAGCCAAATATTGTTTGCATTTGAATGGCAGGACCCCATCTCTGGAAGAGGGGGCCAACTCACCTGGACAAGATTACCCCAAGGATTCAAGAATTCGCCTACCATCTTTAGTGCTGCACTGAATCAAGACCTTTCAAGCTATCCAGTAGCCCCGGGGAAGAGAGTGCTTCTCCAATACGTGGATGATCTGTTGATAGCTGCCATATCAGAAAGTGAATGCATACTAGCCACCAAAGACCTCTTGCAGTTACTAGATGAAGCTGGATACAAAGTTTCCAGAGCAAAAGCACAGCTATGCCAAAAAGAAGTGAAATACTTGGGTTTTCGTATTACCCAAGGAAGCAGAAGATTAGGCAGAGAAAGAAAAGAAGCAGTATGCAGAATTCCAACTCCAACAACCAGAAAGCAAGTCAGAGCCTTTCTGGGAGCAGCAGGATATTGCCGAATCTGGATACCCAACTTTGCCCAAATTGCCAAACCACTGTATGAAGCCACAAAAGGAGAAGAAAAGTCACCACTGGAGTGGGGACCTGAGCAGGATACAGCCTTCCAGAAATTAAAGGAAGAATTGATGTCATCACCAGCACTTGGACTACCAGATGTCCACAAACCTTTCCGTTTGTTTGTACATGAAGCACAGGGAAATGCCTTGGGCATGTTGACTCAGAAATTGGGAAATTGGGAGCGACCTGTAGCATACCTATCGAAACAATTGGACCCTGTGGCCAAAGGATGGCCACCTTGCTTGAGAGCAGTTGCAGCTACAGCGCTACTAGTGAGTGAAGCAGACAAACTCACATTAGGACAGAACATACGAGTCACTGTGCCACATGCAGTCCTTGCCCTTATGGAACAGAAAGCAAATTATTGGCTCACCAATTCCCGAATGTTGAAGTACCAGAGCATGTTATGTGAAAACCCACAGATACAACTTGAAGTGAGCCATGCCTTGAATCCAGCCACCTTGATACCTATCAGTGAAGAACTCCCAGAACATGACTGTATCGAAGTCATGGAAACTGTGTTCTCCAGTCGACCTGACTTGACAGATGTGCCTATAGACAATCCTGACCAAATCTATTATGTTGATGGGAGCAGTCTCATCCTTGATGGACGACGCTGTGCCGGATATGCAGTCGTCACTCAACACGAAGTAGTTGAATCATCAGCTCTTGCCTCAGGCACCTCAGCCCAGAAAGCCGAATTGATAGCACTTACCAGAGCATTGCTGTTAGGAGAAAAACTTGTGCTGAATGTATATACAGATTCCAAATATGCCTTCACTACCTTGCATGCCCATGGAGCTCTCTATAAAGAAAGAGGACTCATCACATCCGGAGGAAAATCAGTCAAGTATGGTCCCGAGATATTGATGTTACTTGATGCAGTTTGGGCCCCAACACGTGTAGCTGTCATGCATTGTAGAGGACATCAAGCAGGAAAAGGAGAAGTTGCCCGAGGAAATAGATTTGCAGATGCCTCAGCACGACAAGCAGCTATGACAGGACAGATTGCCCCACAAGCTATGCCAATGCAAGCAGCATTGTTTCCAGTACCTTTGAATCTATGGACCCCACGATATACCACCAAAGAATTGGATTACTATTGTGACAGAGAAGATGGAATACTGAAAGATGGATGGATTGAGCTGCCACCAGAAGAGGGCAGTCAACCTCCTGGACGAATAGTAATTCCTGAACTGTTAGGACCATCATTTGTCAAAGCTTTCCACGAAGCTACCCACTATGGGAAGAGTGCTATGGAAAAAGCACTCAGACCACATTTTTACATCCCTCTGATGACAACCATATCAGCCTCAGTAGCACGTCAATGTCTAACCTGTGCCAAAAATAATGTCAAGCAAGGCCTTATAACGGCACCCCGAGTTCAGTCAGGAGGTGTCACCCCCATGCACAACCTCCAAGTTGATTTTACTGAAATGCCAAGAGCCAATGGATACCACTATCTATTAGTATTAGTTTGTACCTTCTCTGGGTGGGTAGAAGCCTTCCCAACTAGAACTGAGAAAGCCCGAGAAGTTACCAAAGTCTTAATGAGAGAGATTGTTCCTAGATTCGGAATTCCAGCAGTAATAGGGTCAGACAATGGACCCTCATTTGTCTCCCAAGTTACTCAGCAGTTAGCAAAAGCTTTGCAGATACAATGGAAACTCCACACTGCATACAGACCCCAGAGTTCAGGGAAAGTTGAGCGAATGAATCGTACCTTGAAAGCCCAAATGTCCAAGCTTTGTCAGGAGACACACTTGAAATGGCCCCAAGTGCTCCCCATAGCCTTACTCAGAATACGCTCCGCTCCTGTAAAGTCAACAGGATTTTCCCCTTTTGAAGTTCTGTATGGTAAACCCCCACCAATAGTGCAGGGAGTCAAAGGAAGTCTAGCCCAGATTGGTTCAGAAGTAACCAGACAAGAACTCCTAGCTCTTAGTTTTGTTCTGCAGACTCTTCATACGTGGATCCAAGACCAGTTGCCTATCAACTTGACGGAACCCTTGCATCCCTATCAGCCTGGTACTTCGGTGTGGATCAAAGATTGGAAGAAGACACCGTTGGAACCCCATTGGAAGGGACCGTACACCGTCATCCTGTCTACCCCAACTGCAGTAAAGGTAGCCGAGATCGACGCCTGGATCCACCACAGCAGAGTCAAGCCCGCCGCCAATCCTGAACCAGAGCAGTGGACAGCAGAACAGCATCTTGATGCACCCTTGCGAGTTACTCTGAGACGGCAACCAGCAGCTTAGACACTTCATCACAAGTGCTTTGCAGTGGCCAAGTCTTTTGAAGAGGATTGCTGTTTTCCATGCAGCAACAGTTTTGTTTCAACGAACCCAATTTGTGTGTGATTTGACACACTACTTTGAGACTACATTGACTAAGCCAGATTTCACAAGCCAACTGAAATTGCTAAAAAGTTGGTCAATGTGTACTGGACAACCTGAGGATCTTCAATCAACACTCAGCACCCGTTAAATTGCTTCATTAGCAAACGGGACGAAGAATAGAAGACCGTCGTGACCAAGATCAGCAAGCTGAGGATTCAGAAGAACTCCAATCAACATCAACATGTATCTTTGCTTTTGCTTTGCCTTGGTTGCCTTCTTTGGAGGTTTTGAATTGACTTATGCTTTACCTCCATGCACTGCTTGCATTACTTCTACTAGAACTGGACTGAAAGTAACTCAGACTTTGCTTTATCATTCTTACTATACCTGCAAGGGAACAGTAACTCGGTGTATCTATAACACCACTGAACTAAATGTTTGCACTCATGGCAAAATCAAAGCATGCTATAATCCGCATCAGAATCCATCCTATTACACTTTGGAAATAAGATGGAAGGATGCAGATGGACCTATACTAGCTGCTACACCACCACTTAAAGACATTACTAAACCTGCTGTTTTGAATTTTGATGCATGTAATGCTATTAATAGAGATAGTCATTCCACCTGTTGTACATGGGAAAAAGCGTATCGAAATGACCATAAGTATATGTGTCCAGAAGGTGCCACAAATTGGTGGAAGTGTACAGGTAAAACGGGATCAGGCTATAGTACTGCAACAGCGGCAGACTACTATTGCCCGTATTGGGGATGTGTTTTTTATGCTACCTGGAACACTGGTATAACTGATGAGAAAATAGATAAACGGATGGCTACTTTAACCAAGCCAACCACAAATGATAAATGTCAGAAAGATGCTTGCAACCCCTTACACTTACGTATACACAATCCCCATGCATGGAAACAAGGATACAAGTTTGGTTTACGTATTGCTGGAGGAGCAATAGATCCAGGGACCATTGTGTATATCAGATTGAATACTCAAGCCCACAAGTCATCTAAATATCATATTCATAATACCTTTTATGAAGCCATGCATGTAAATAAGTTTGAGATCCCTCACCCCTCACAGAATTTATTTCTAGAATTAGCCGGAGCAGTAGTATCTAGTCTTAAGATCACAGATTGTTATTTCTGTGGCGGAACCCAAATGGGAGATCAGTGGCCATGGGAAGCCCAAGAATTGAATTATTCTATGATCTACAATCAGACTGAATTACACAAGGCTACCAGTGAATGGGTGTTAGCGCACTCAATCGTTGGACGTCTTTGCTATGCCAGAACTGGACCCCAGTTCACCCAGAAGGTAGGACAGCTGGTCTGTCTTAGCCAGAAGTACTATAATGCCACGACCAAAAAGACAGCATGGTGGTCAGGAATCAGACACCCTGAACCTCCTAACCCTTTAGCCAGATTTCCTGAACTTGCTGGTTTATGGACTAACCTTGCTAAAGTCCAAGCCTGGCAAGCCCCACCTGGCCTATATTGGATCTGTGGAAACCGAGCATATGCACAACTTCCGCCACACTGGGGAGGAGCATGTGTCTTAGGAACCATCAGACCTTCTTTCTTTCTTTTAAACACTGAACATGGAGAACAATTAGGATACCCTGTATACACTACCCACCGACACAAAAGAGCATTAAGACAGAAAAGAGAAGCCTTACAGATAGGCAAGTGGGAGAAGTGGCAAGGTGATGATTGGCCACCAGAAAGAATCATTGAGTATTATGGACCTGCCACGTGGAATGATGATGGTATGTATGGTTATCGTACCCCAATTTATATGATTAATCGTATTATTCGCTTACAAGCAGTAGTTGAAATAATAACCAATGAAACTAGTCATGCTCTTACGCTCTTAGCTAGACAAAGTACACAGATGCGCACTGCTATATATCAGAACCGCTTAGCACTTGATTATTTGTTAGCAGCTGAAGGAGGAGTATGTGGTAAACTGAATTTAACTAATTGCTGTTTGAAAATAGATGATAAAGGTCAAGTAGTTGAAGAAATTGCTAAAGATATGCAAAGACATGCTTATGTGCCAGTACAGACTTGGCACTCATTGAAATTTCCTAACTGGTTTGCTAACCTCTTTTCATGGGTGGGAGGATTTAAGACTTTCATTGTTTTAGTACTAATCCTTGTTGCTGTTATCTTTTTATTACCATGTTTAATCCCCTGTTGTATGCGTTCCATTCATAATGCTATTGATAGTACAGTAGAGCGGAAGACCGCAATTAAAATAATGACTTTATGCAAAGCTAGTCCTAGTCGAAATCCTTCAATCATGATGTGATTCTTCTAAAGGTGATTTAACTCTCACACCTTATTGAGTAATAGGGTGAGATTAATCAAAGGGGGGAATGTGGCAGGTGCAGGCCTGTGACCCACGGTGTCTGAACATAAGCAGGCCAGCATGGCTAGCTTGACCTGTAAATGAGGCCTGTGGAGAGGCATATAGGATTGCACATCCCCCAATATGCTGCTATTGTAAGATAGAACTCAGTAGTAGAAGTATTGAATTAGCTTAGGTAGGCAGAACTGCAGAGCTGAAAGATGGAAAAACACAGAAAGACATGTTTAAAAGTTACTGATAAGCAAAAGTACATCTGCAAAGAAATAATTGGGAGTGCTGACAGATGAGTTGCAGAACCCTGCTCCTCTGCACGCACAAATTGGTTCTATGGCCTTGAGAGTGTGAAAGTAACAAGTTGATGAACTGACCATTGTAATTGGGACTAGAAGAGGGGCATGCAGGTGTCATGCCCACAGAAGGGACATAATTGGATAAACTTATCAGTACCGGGGACCAATGGAAGAGGTACGGGAGGTACGGGAGGTTACCGGGACCAATGAAATGTTTTTCTATACCTAGAATGGAACAGAAGTCTATAAAAGTTGTTGTAATGCTTGAAAACTTTGCTCAGCCATTTTGAAATTGACTGGTTCGAGACTTGTGCACAAATAAATGATTTGGACCTTCTGAACAGACTCCTGGTATCATTGGTTTGTCTGCGCTTTGCTGCTACACCATCACACAGCTTCCCTCAGTGCAGCCTGCCACTGACCGCAGAGCCCGCCAAGAGTGAGAAGTAAGTTTGTGCAGTGGCAGAACATGCTCAACTTGCCCACAACCCCCCCCCCCCTCACCACCTCCCCTTCCCTCACCGAATGAGTTGTAGGGCTCGGCCAACACTAATAGCCCACTCCCTATTCCTCGAGGGATGAGGAGCTGGGCTCAGTTATCAGGTGGGCAGCAGAATTTTGAATAATCTACAATGATCATACTGCTTAATTTTGCTCATATACAAAATATGAGCACTTGATTTACTACTACTACTATTAATCATTTATAAAGCACTACAAAGCTTATGCAGTGCTGTACAGATACATGTAAAAAGATGGTCCCTGCACATCGGAGCTTACAATCTAACTGAAAGCTTCTGCTACTCCTGACTGAGCTCACCAAGTAGTAGGGCCAGCCCAAGAGCTTCTGCCACCCTTGACGGAAGCCCTGGCAGTGCCTCCTCCAAGTTGTGTTACCCCCTCCCCCATTCACTGAGTCAAGCCACACCTCTCCTCTGTGCTGAACCGTGCTACCATCAATACCAGCGGTGGAGTCATGGGGGGCATGGCTCAGCTCGGTGGCAGGCCATGTGCTTCGGCATACATAGCTTGCCGCTTCTGACCCCCCCTCCAACATAACCTCAGGGGTTCAGAAACAGCATATGTGTGTCTTGATTAGTATTGACAGGGACTCAAAGTGGGGTACCAGAACTCTCTGAAAGGGTTAATATGGAAAATGACTTGAAATTTTACTGATAGTCTGAAGCCTAGCAGCCTGGAGAGATATGTGTTATAAAAGCCAAGGGTATATTTTGGGATGAAATTGTGAAAAATGAGATAGATTGTTGTTTATTTGTCCTGACTAAGCTGAGCAATGTCTGTACCTAGTTTACCTAAAACATGTAGGGCCCAATATTTGAAAGGCATTTACATGGTTTAAAGCCCAGTAAACCATGTAAATGCCTTAAATGGAAATATTCAATGGCACCTACACAGTTAGTGCCATTGAATATCCCCGTCTATGTCCTCTATGCACCCTGATGCTATCTGGTTCTGTCCCACAGGGAAGTTAGATGAACATACAGAGGGCCTCTACATCTGGAATGGAATCACGCTCATAGTGTTTAGCTTCATCTGTAAAGCAGAGGCATGATGTAGAGTGATAAGACAAATTTGAACCATGTAGCAGTTTTTTTCCTAATAAAAGAGGTACTATTTATTTATTTATTTATTTGGTTTTTATATACTGTGCTATTTTAAATCAGTGCAGTTTACATTATAACAACTGATACATAAAACAAGTATACATAGAACAGTAGAACTTGATACATATAACAACAATTATACCTGGAACAGTAGAACTTGATACATAAAACAATTATAAACATGGAACAGTTGAGAGATCTTAGTTATTATAGTAGGTAATCTTGGGCTACAATGTAACAACTATTTACAATCAATTTGGTATTGATTAAGATGGGAGCATGATCATTAAAGTGGGCTATGTTAAATGTTCAAAGTATAGCTGGAAGAAGTGTGCCTTAATTGCCTTTCTGAAGGTGGAGAGGGCGGTGATGAGTCAGATTGGTGCAGGTAGGGAGTTCCATAGCAAAGGGGCAAATAGTGTGAAGGCTCTTTGTCTGGTAAATTGGGAGCATTTACTAGCCATAGAGGGGGTAGCGAGGGTGTTAATCAAATTTGTTCTTCTGACTCTGCTGTCGGGTGTCCAGTGTACAAGATTTTCAAGGGAGGTTGCAGAAAGATGGTGAAGGATTTTAAATGTAATAAGAAGGTCTTTGAACTTGAGGCGACTGGTGATCGGAAGCCAATGTAGCTGCATTAGGAGAGGTGTAACATGCTCATGTCTGGAGACTCCATAGATGGTTCGTGCAGCGGTATTCATGGCCATTTGTAATGGGGATGGAGGGTGTAGGCAAGTAGGCCATGCAGAATGTTGTTAGCACAGTCAAAATGAGGAATGATGATAGCTTGGAAGATGGTGCGGAAGTCCGCAGGTTCAAGTAGTGGTCGTAGATGACGAAGGGAGTGAATTTTGCAGTAAACAGCCTTGATAATATTGTTTATATGTGCTTCCATATTCAGTTGGTGGTCCAATGTGATGCCTAGATATTGTATCTCTCTTTTAGTCTTCAGTTTGGCGTCCTTAATCTGTATGGATTCTGGCGGTGTGAATGTTGGATCCTTTGAGATGAATAAAACGTCAGTTTTATTAAAGTTGACTTTCAGGTTGTGAGAATTTAGCTAGTCAGATACTGCATTAAAGCAATCAATAATTTTAGGGTTGTTTATGGAGAACGGTGAGTAGAGTAACACATCATCAGCATAATGTGGTAAAGTATACCAAAGGATTGTATGATCTCACATATTGGTTGGATATATAAATTGAATAGCAAGGCAGATAAGAAGAGCCCTGCAGTACTCCTTGAGCTTATTGATATTCTGATGATGATTGAGAGTCTATGCAAACTAGTTGTCGACGGTCGGTTAGATATGAACGACACCAGTCTAACGCTAAGTCCCGAATGCCCTTTAGTTGTAGTTGGTCTAGTAGGATTTTGTGAGAGACTGTGTCGAAGGCTGATGCAATATCCAGGAAGTTCAAAATGAAGCCTTGTTTTTTATTTATTCCTTTTATCTGGTTGTCCATGAGTGAGGTAAGCAGGGTTTGAACACCATGTTGCTGTCGGAAGCCATGTTGTTGCTGATCCAATGGTGCGTAGCAGTCAATATGGTCCTGGATCTGCTGTTGGACTATCTTCTCTAATATTTTAGTCAAGAAAGGGAGGCTAGATATAGGACAATAAGAGTTTGGGTTTTGAGGGTCTAGGTTAAGGTTTTTTTTTAGAAAGGTTCTGATGGTGGCTATTTGCAAAGGTGCTAGAAATAGACCTTTAGTGAAGGAGAGGTAGACAATCCTTGATATATGAGGGCTTAACTTGGAGCATGTAAATTTCATCCAATGAGCAGGGCATGGATCTGCAGGTGAGGTAGTAGAGTTGAGGGGGCCCTTTACTAGGGTGAATTCCCTGTCTCTTTGTCCTCCCCCAGACTCCGGATAGGCCTCCTTGCCACATACCCCCCTACTTAAGATATTACGGGCTGGCGGAGGTTGTTGAAGCTCCTCCAAACAGTCCGTAATCCCGGATAAGGCATCTGCATTGTGGTGTAACTTCCCTGCCCGATGCTCTACCTTAAAATCAAAAGCTTGCAGGGCGTGACAGGAACCTCCTGTAATAGCCAATCAGGCCTAGAAAGCTTCTTAATTGCTTCTTTGTTGTGGGACGGGGAAAGTTCTTGATGCTGTCCACTTTGTCAATCAAGGGCTTAATCCTTCCCCGTCCTACCATATGCCCAAGGTATTTTACTTCTCACTTGGTGAAGGCACACTTGCTCGGGTTCAGGTTGAGGCCCGCCTGCCTCATAGATCGCAGGATGGCTTCAACCCTCGGGATATGCTCTACCCAACTGCAACTGTGGATAATAATGTCGTCCATATACGCAAAAGCATATTCTTGATGAGGACGCAGGACTTGATCCACCAGTCTCTGGCAGGTGGCCGTGGCGCCGTGAAGGCCAAAGGGCATCCTGTTAAACTGGAATAGCCCAATCGGGGTGCTGAAGGTGGTCTTCGGCCGAGATTCCCTAGTCAACGGAATCTGCCAGTACCCTTTCATCATGTCTAGGGTGGTCAAAAACTGAGCCTGCCCCAAGCGGTCCAAAAGCTCCTCGATACGGGGCATCGGGTAAGCGTTGAATACCGAGATGGCATTCACCTGTCTGAAATCTATGCAGAAGCGTAATGTACTATCCGGTTTTGGAAACAGAACAATGGGACTGCACCACGGGCTCCTTGATTCTTCAATGACACCCATCGCCAACATCTCGCACACCTGTGCCATGACCTCCTGCTTTTTAGCTTCTGGTAGGTGGTAGGGTTGTTGTCTGACCACCTTCCCCGGTGGCGTCAGGATCTCATGCACCACCAGTCGAGTTTCACCAGGGATCGGGGTCAGTACATCTGGGAACCTCTCCAATAGTCGAGCCAGATCCCGTCTCTGGACCAACGATAGTTCTTCCCCTACTTGGGGCTCCAGGTTCTTCCGGCACTCTGTCACTTGAGGTCCCAGGTCATCCTTCTCAGTCTCCTCCATTCTCTCTCCACAGGTGGCTGTCAGGCTTTTCCTCCAGGCCCATCCGGTGGAACCAAATCCAGAGGCTCCTCGTTCCGTAGGAGACAACATGGGGACCTCTTCCAGTGGGGGAAACCCAACTCTCTCGCACAGCAGCTGGGCAATCCGGTCTCCCCCCTTCACATGGAAGTCTTTGTTGCCAAAATTAAACAGTAATACCTTTACACTCCCTCTATAATCAGGGTCGGTCACCCCAGCCCCGACATCCAGGAAATATTTCAGAGCCAGACCCGATCGCGCTGCTATCCGACCATAACATCCTACAGGCATATCCATCTGAAGGCCAGTATCAATGAGAGCCTTTCCACGGCTGGGTATCACCCGATCTTCGGCACTGCATAGATCATATCCCGCGGCTTGCGGGGACGCCCTCCTGGGATCCTGGGCCTTCTCGGATACCTTACAAAATTTTAATATAAACTTCTGTTTAAGGGGAGCAATACCTCCCAGGGGTTCTTTCCCTGGGTTCTCACTTGGCTTTCAGGGGTTCTCAAAAAGAGGGCCAAGGACCACCATTACCATCCCATCCCCTTTTCTCCCAAGGCCTTTTTCTAATCCTTCCCTAAATTGGGGCCAATCCCTTCCCAATACTAAATCATAGGGGAGTTTTGGAACCACTGCCACGAGAATTTCTTTCTGTGCCCCCAACCCTTTTATCACCACTTTGTACACAGGGTAGAAAGAAGCAGCTCCATGTATGCACCTAATTTGGACCTGCCCTTCCGGCTTCCTCCGGCGAGACTCATCCTGGGCCTCAATTGCCTGCCAAAGCTTTCGTGACACCATGCTTTGGTCGGCCCTGGAGTCGAGCAGAGCATGGGTAGTGACCTCCTGTATGTTAACACTTAAGAGAAATCCCTCTCCTAGATGTTTCACATTGGTACCAGTTAACCCAAAGCGGGCTTTGCATCCCCTCTGCAGGTGTCCCATCTCCCCACAACAATAGCATTTTTTTTCAGCCCACTTACCCTCCTGAGCAGACACACAAGTTTTCAGACACTTTGCATTATTTCCCTGTTTCTTTTCTGATAAATCAAAACTGGCCTCTGCCCCTGCTTTTGAAGGGCCCGCCTTTGGGAGAAACGCCAATTCAGCTTTCATGTAGCGCTCCGCCAAAAGGGTTGCCTCTCCTGTGCTCTGGCAGTTTTGCTGAATCAGAAAAGATTGTACCCTTTTTGGTACTGCAGCCATAAATTGCTCCAATATCACCATATCCACCATCGTATAAATAGTTTTCCCTTCCGGGGCTAGCCACTTTAAAGCTAAACCTTGAATTCTCTGGCTTAAGGCCTTAGATGTCTCTCCGGCCTTTAAGACCGTGGCTCTAAACATACGGTGATACAACATTTTCGTTAACCCTAATCGGTCTCTAATTGCATTTTTTACTGCATTATAGTCCATGGCCTGGGCAGCTGGCATAGCCCTATATGCGGCTAGTGCTTCTCCTGTTAAGGAGGTTGCCAATCTCACCACCCACTGGCTATCTGGCCAACCCACGGCTTGAGCCACCCGCTCAAATGACTCCAAGAAGTCATCTATGTCATCATCAGGTGAAAGTTTTCCTAAATTAAACGCCCCGCTGGTGTGTGGGCCTGCTAGATTGTCCATTTGTGGCATCGCTGGTCCCTCCGGGGTTAGTGTTCCTCCACTTCCTTGCCTCTGGGAAGTAATAAGGGCTTCCACTAAGTCCAGGACAGGCTTTTGCTGCTCCCTCATAGCCGCCGCCGCACTCTCTTGCGCTAGCTGGGCCAACTCCTGCTGTCATTGAAATTGAGTGGCCATCCATTGTACCAGCTCTTTTGGATCCATCTCCGGCGATACCTTGCTCATGCGTTGACTCTCGAAGAACAAAAAAAAATGTGTCTTTTCCGCCAACCTTCTGTGCTATAAATCTTGTAAGTGTATATCCTGGATGGTAGAAAATCCAGAATAGTAGAAAATCCTGAGTGGTAGAAAATCCTCACAACTATGCCACTGTCACGCCACCACCACTCGCCTCTAGCTTAGAGGGGCATGGTTATTAGAGGAACTTTCCGCTATCCGCTTTTTCCAAACTATTTCCACGCAGTGCCCTCTGGGAAATATAGTCTTTGTTTAGCTGTATGGGTGCATCAGACAGAAAGTTGTAGTTAGGCTCAACAAGGTAAGGCAAATGACAGAAATTTGTTTTGTACACAATGGTTCGATCATACCACATACAGGATTAGTTGTTCAGGACTCTTTGAAGCAGAGCATTGTCCATAAAACAAACCCAAACACAAAAATGGCTGTTTAAAGGTTCTCTATAGCTCAGGATACACAGTCTTTTACAGCAAGGATATTGCATTCCCTTTTTAGCATTGCCGGCTAAAGCACAAAAACAAAATCACATTTAATGTCTGTGGTAGTTTAGCTTCTATTCAGCTTCAAACCTTTCTTGGCTACCTTCCAAGTAAACAGATATAATCCAGGGGCAAAAGAAAGCTTTGTTCTAATAGCTACTTTAGCTTACCCCAGTGTCCTCATTCCAGCAGCAGGTGATTAACAAGCTTATCACAGTTCCAGGCTTGCTCCTTAGTCCCCGTAAACTTCCCCTTTACAAACACGAGGGAATCACGGCCACCCTGCTTGTGAACTACGAGTACCTTTTTCCTGGAAGACTTTCTTTCAGGACTGGCTTGCTTTCTCTGCGTTCCTGGGTTTAAAGCTTGGCAAAAGGAACAATCCATGGGAGTGTCCTCATCATTCAGCTTCACCTCGGGCTCTCCCAGCTGCATGGGTTCTGACTCCCCGTCTTGCTCAGCGTGCTCAGCTAACAGCCTTCCGGGGGATCTTGGAGTCTCTCCTGTTCCTGGCCCCAAACTCTCCTGCAGACATGCTATATACCAAGTAGCACTTTCTTCTCCTGGAAGCTCAGTTCCTCTGCTCTGCTCAGCACCAGTCAAGCTTCCCTTGCTTGTTGTCTATGCCTCTGCTCGTGTCAGCCTGGCTTCCTGCTTCTCTTCCCCCTTTCTCATACTCTGGCCTAGGTTTATACTTCCAGGGCTCTAGCTCCAACTCCTCCCTACTCAGGTGACGGCAATCAGCCTGACTTCGGGCACCTGAATGCTTGGAGAATTCCCTGCCTAAGGGGTTCTGGGCCCTGTATCCTCTCCCCTTCATTCCACTAGGGGGAGCATAAAATGTGGGCCACGTGGAAGTTTTCTGATTCCTAGAGGTGGTTGTGGCTTTCCTACCCTGTCTCGGTGAAAGGGGGCCCTTTACTAGGGTGAATTCCCTGTCTCTTTGTCCTCCCCCAGACTCCGGATAGGCTTCCTTGCCACAGGTTGCTTCAATGCCTGTTACGAGTGAGTCTTGGAGGGAGATCATGAGAGTTTCTGTACCATGGTTGGGTCAGAAGCCATGTTGATGCATATCTAGAGGTGCAAATAGGTTAAGGTGGTACTTTAGTTGGGTTTGTACTGCTTTTTCAATGACTTTGAGATCAATGGTATGCTGGTTATGGGTCTGTAGGAGGTTGGTGAGTGTGGGTCAAGGTTTGGTTTCTTCAGTAGTGGTCTGATTGCTTGAGGGAGGGAGGAAGGAATCCTTGAGAGAGGGAGGCATGGTATGAATTGGTCTTTTGCAGCTTTGAGCCATCATACCAGGCACAGATCAAGTGGGGAAGTCGTGGTGTTGTTGTTGCTGATTATGCTGTTGAGTTCCTCTTGCAATTTACTGATTTTACTGCCCTGATTTTTACTGTCCCGCCCTTCATTGTTCTGTCTCTGTACCTGTCTTTCTGTTTTTCTCTCTCTCTTTCTTGTAGGCTCACTTTCCTTTTCTTCTTTTTGTAGTTCCTGTTGATACCTTCCTCAGTTGTGCCCTGGAGGCTGTGCAGCTGTGTTCCCCGCAGCTGCGCACGCGCGCCGAGCAGGCCATTATTTAAAGACGCTGCCTGCGGCGTCTCGCACCGAAGGAGCGTGCCCAAGGAGCAGGACGTGCTCCTTGGGCGAGCTCCTTGGGGCGACGACGAGGGCGACCCTTTTCTCTCCTTGGTGTCCTGTATTACCTCTCCAATGATTTCAGGCATCTGTTTGCTTCTTTCTTCTGTTTTCTCTGCCTTTTACGCCCACAGCGGCACACAGGTCTTTGCGAGCCGTAATCGCGGGGTCCCCGTGGCGTCTACACTTCGGCCGTTGTCTCGGCGTTTTTGGTTTTTCCATTTCTTTCTTTCCTGTTTAATTCTTATGTCGGCCATCCCAGTGATTTGGGGCCGTTGGTCCTTAACTCCCTTTCCTGTTCCCTCCCGACCTCGCGTACTCTCTCAGGTTGCCTTGCTTTCGCGTGCCACGATGCTGCCGCCTCTTAACGCCCGTTAGCACGCCTCTGCCCCTCTCCCCAGCCTCTGTGCTGATCCATGCGCCCCTGCTTTTGTCTCCAGCCCCGGTGTCCACTCGATCTCTCCGACTTGGCTTGCTCAACTACCGTTCACTTTGATCTAAAGCTATCCTCATTTATGACCTTATAGAGCGTGAGTCCCTCGATGTTCTTTTCCTAATCGAAACGTGGCTGAAGGAGGGTGAAGACCCTCTTTTGGCGCGCTGCCTGCCTCCAAACTACCAAGCCTTCTCCCTCCCCCGGAACTCGCAGTCAGTTGGGGGAGTTGCGGTCGTTTTTCGTTCCTCGGTCCCCCTGTCCAAGCTTTCTTCTACCTCTCTGCGTCATCCGGAATCCCTGCTTCTTCAACTCACTGGCCAGCCGGCTTTGCAGTTTCTCCTTAACTATAATCCTCCTTCTTCCCCTCCCCCTATGTGGGACTCCCTTCTCTCCACCGTTTCTGACCTCTCTCTCCAATTTCCTCACCTTGTCATCCTTGGTGATTTTAATGTTCACTTTGATTCACCTATCTCTGCTAGGGACATTGCCTTCTCTACCTTTCTTCACGATCTTTCCTTGCTGCAATATGTAGCTTCTCCCACTCACGTAGCCGGACACACTTTAGATTTAGTTATTTCCTCTTCAAACCCTTCTTTTCAGATCTTGTCTCTCACCGTGGAAGCTGTTCCTTGGTCTGATCATGCCTGTATTGTTTTCTCTCTCTTTTCTAGTCCCCCTCTCTCCCCTCCTACTTCCTTACCCACCCAGCTCTCTTGCCGGCTACATTCAACCTCCTTTCACAACTTCTCTGCGGTCTATTGTCCTCCTCCACTGGATTTCCACTCCTTGTCACCCTCCTCTCAAGTAACTTCCTGGTCAACCGGTCTTTCTTCCGCTCTAGATCAAGTCGCTCCTCTTCGGCCCAGTAACCCCCGTCACACTCTTCGTCACCCCTGGTTTCATCCAGGCCTTCATCTGTTGCGCTCCCAGTTGAGGAGAGCTGAGCATTCTTGGCGGAAGTCACGCACCGCCGCTTCTTATCAGCGTTTTAAGCTTTCCCACGCTCACTACCGCTCAAGCATTCACCACGCCAAGTGCACCTTTTACTCTACGTCCATTGTCTCAGCTCCTAACCATTCACGACAACTCTTTGCTACTCTACATACTCTCTCGCAGCTCCAGGCACCCCCCAAACGTGGATCTGCCTCTGTCTTGCTAGCCCCTGACCCGACCACTCTGGCTTCTTTCTTTTCCTCCAAAGTCCAAAGCCTTCGTTCCTCTCTTCCTTCTTGTCCCCAAATTCTGTCTTCACCGTCGCCCACCTCGCCCCCGCTGTCCCCCTCTCTCTCTCATACCTGGTCCCATTTTTCCCCAATCACTTCTCCAGAGCTCATCCAGCTGCTATCTACAACTCGCAAGACTACCTGTCCTCTAGATCCCATTCCTTCTTCATGGTTCGCTAAGCCTTCTCCTGCCCTTTTACATTCTCTTCTTACTATTGTGAACGCTAGTCTGTCCTGTGGTATTTTCCCTGACCCCTGAAAGCACGCCCTGGTTTGTCCTCTCTTGAAACATCCCTCCCTTGACCCCTCTATCCCCGCTAATTTTCGTCCAGTATCCAATCTTCCTTTTGCTTCTAAGCTTCTTGAAAAAGTGGTTTTCTCACAGCTTTCCCATCACTTGGATTCTACACGCTTTCTGCAACCCCGCCAATCTGGGTTTCGGTCTGGGTATAGTGTGGAGACCACCATCACAGCGGTTCTAAATGAAATACGCACCGCCCAAGATCGAGGCGACATTACCATCGCTGTGTCCCTTGACCTCTCAGCTGCCTTCGATCTTGTGAATCACCCCCTTCTTCTCTCTCGTCTGCGGGATGCGGGTATTCGTGGTGGTGTTTATCGGTGGTTTCATTCTTTTCTATTTTCTCGTTCATTTGCAGTTACTTCTGGTCTTTCCACCTCAGATCATTTCCCTCTCACCTGTGGTGTTCCTCAGGGCTCTATTTTGGCTCCCCTGTTATTCAATCTTTTTCTGGCCCCTCTCTCATTCTTGTACAGCAGTTGGGTATTTCGGGCTATTATTATGCTGATGATATTCTCCTTCTGCACCACACTTCCTCATCCCATCCTGATATCACTCCACTGGAGGTCTGTCTATCCTCAGTTTCCTCCTGGCTCTCTTCAAATTGTCTGGTTCTGAATATCTCCAAAACGGCTGCTATTTGGTTCACCCACGGTTCCCCCACTCCGCCTTTCACACCTTCTCTTTCTGGTGCCTCTATTCTCACAGTTTCCAAACTTCGGTATCTTGGTGTCATTCTCGATAGTGCACTCACGTTTCACGATCACATTTCCTCTATTTCTCAGCGTTCTCTTTACTGCCTTCGGCAGATTCGTGCCATTCGACCTTTCCTATCTCCTCAGGCACTCACTACCCTTCTTCTTTCATTAGTCATAACCTGATTAGATTTTTGTAATTCTATTTACGCCAGTATCCCTCAGTATCAGTTACATCGACTACAGTTAATTCAAAACACGGCTGCCCGGATGCTTCTACATGCCTCTCCACGCGATCACGTCACCCCCCTCCTACAACACCTTCACTGGTTGCCACTACAATTCCGGATCCCTTACAAGGTCCTTACTCTGGTCCATCGAGCCATTTACCTTCATAGACCCCAATACCTCTCCGATTTGCTCTCCTTCCATGTCCCCTCTCGAAGCCTCCGGTCCATTCACATCAATCGCCTTCACCTTCCAGCCCCTTCCCGTGCACATCTCCAATCCACCCGTAAATCAGCATTCTTCTACCTTGGTCCCTCCCTCTGGAACTCACTACCCACTGCCCTCCGTTTGGAAGAATCATATCCTAAATTTCGCTCCCTTCTCAAAACTCATCTGTTCTCCTGTGCCTTTCCTGGATCTAGCTGACCCTCCTGACTCTATCTTCCTATCTTCCCCTGTCCTCTGTTTCTCTTTCTTCTTTCTTCATGTAATTGCAACTTTCTCTTTCCGTTTCTGACTTGATGATTTTATTTATATTGTAAACCGCCCCGATGTAATGGGGGGCGATATATCAAATGTTATATAAACAATAAACAATAAACAATAATAAGTTGAAGGTGGTACTGTGGTGGTCTTGGGGGATCTCTTCATTTGAAACTGGTATGGTCGGGCTGTGGGGAATGGATGAGTAGTGCGTGGTCACCAAGTAGGATGCCATGTCCTGTGAGTTGAGAATGTTGTTCTGGTTTGTGTCTGATGGGTCTTTGGTGAGTGATCTGACAATATGAAAGAGTTCTCTGGGTTTGTTGATAGAGCATGAGATGAGGTTGTTGTAGTACTTCTTTTTGTGTTAATGGTTGCTTTATGGTATGACTTTATTTCCTGTAGGTAAAGAGCTTTGATTTGATGTCTTTACGTCCTTCTCCACTGTCATTCAAGCCGGCATAGGTTGTGCTTCTATGCTTTTAGAGTTGCAGAGTACCAGGGTGCAAGTGGTCATTGTTTTTTGTGTGATGCTTTAGGCAGAGCAAAAGTGGCAGCTGAGATGGTTGAGATCCATGTGGAGATTTTGATTTCAATGTCAGCCTGTGTTGGTAATTCAGTTAGGGTTGGGATTGTTTTTTGAAGGAATGCTTGTTGATTGAATGACAGGAACCTCCAAGGTGTTGTGGTGGGGCTCTGAGGCGGGAGTTGTGTGGATGGGCTGGGTATTTCAAATGAAATAATGTGGTATTCGGACCATGGAACTGGGTGTATTGATGGTGGAATATATCCAAGTGCATTCAACAGCCAGTCTGGGAAGAAGACCAGATCTAGGATGCCACCTTTTGAGTGGGTTGAGGTAGATATGAGCTGTGTGAACTATAGGTCTGTCATAGCATTGAGGAAGGCTATGGAGTGACTATTGGAGGTAGATGAGAAATTTAGATCTCCAAGTAAGATGTAATCTCTGTGAGTGTTAGAATGAGAGAGATTTAATCTAATAATGTAGCTAGTTCATCAGTGTTAGTGTTGTGGGGTCTGTATGCCAGGCAGATGGTGAGGCAATTATTAGAAATTGTGATGACATCAAGGTTGAAAGTGAAGGTGCTGTTCATTGTGTTGAATCCGAGGTTTTATTTGTGAGAATACATACTCTGCCTCGGCTGCTGGATGTCAGGGGGCAGTTATGAATGTTGAGGGTGGCAATGATGAGTTGGTTGAGTAGGCCATTGTCAATTTCAGAGAACCATGTTTCGGTGATGCATAGTATGTCTAGGTTGTAGTCCATTATGTGGTCAAAGAGGGTTTGTATTTTGTTTTGGGCGGAGTGTGTATTAATGAGGGCATATCTTATGGCTTGTGAGGTTGCTTGAGGTTCTTGTGTTTGGATGGGGGGGTCTCTGTAGTTGCTGTTTGTATTCTGATGAGGTGTGTGGTACCGCAGAGCCTATTCATGGAGAAAAAAGGGTTTTAAATCCTGAAAAAAGATTTTATCATCAGCTGCAATATTATGAGGAGCCCAATAGAGGGAGCAGGAGTGACCTTCCAAGGCCCAGAGAACTGCACCTCAGAGCTGATGAGGTAATGCAACCTAACAGCCAATGGAGAAAAGGGGGAGTTCCCCTGAAGAAAGGCTGGGAACTTGAAAAGGAGGAACTAGGACAAGTTAGAGAGAGATCAGAGAGACCAGGGAGAGAGAGACCAAGGAGAGGCATACCAGGGAAGGCCTACCAAAAGGAGGCATATCAAGAAGAGGCTTATCAAGGAAAAGCAGACCACGGAGAGTCACACCACAGAGAGCTTCTGGAAAGGAACCAAGAAGGAGAGCACCATAAGGAGTGTCCAGAGCACCAGAGAGGAAGGAGTTCCTGGCAGGAGGGCATAGTGAATCCGAGGCCACAGAGTTCCAGGAGTCCTTGGTTGAGAGGTACTGGAAAGAAAGGCACAAGGGGAGAAATAAACCCCAGAGTTTGGTGTGAAGAACCGGCAGCAGTAAATGCAAGACACAGTAAGCATTATCTGAGCCAGGATGAAGTCTTTGCTGCAAATGGTAATATTCCTTATTCAAATGGTAAAAGGTGTGAATGTGAGAGAGTGGTGACTCTGCATGAAGGCCAGCTGGAGTGTGAAAAGCCTACTGCTCAAGACAGGCTGAACTACAGCAGGACCAGGCTGTGGGACTCAACTAAACAAGGTAAAATACCTTTTTATTCTGATAAGCAATATAAGTTAAGAAGAAAGGAAACACAAGATACTGGAGTATATCCTCCCTATCAAACTGTTGGTGAAACAAGGCACAAGCCCTTGGTAAAAAGACTGTATAACATAAGGCAGCCTGCAAGAGGAAGTAACTGCCATAACAAACACTCACATGGGCGCGGCCCTGACTTGAATGCTGAACATTGGAAGCTAGTAAATGTGTTATATGAGAAACCTCAGTACACTTCTCAAGAGTTTACTGACACTGATTCACAGCTGTCTGATACTCAGCCCATGCAGGTGGAATTCAACGAAGACCCACCTGAAACCCCGATGGACTGTAGCTACTGTCAGGCAGGTAGCCTAAGGTCTGTGCATGAAACATAAAACAGTGAACAGTAACGAATGCCTGTAAAGTTTGTTTATGCCAAGTACTGTGAAGCAACAGTTAAACAAAGCAAGTGGGAATATATTTTCTTTTTGTTGCCTGAAGCAAGGTTTCTTTCAGTTTGTTGAAGTAGTCTCCCATAACTTGAACCATTGTGCTTAAAGGGAAATAAAGCCTTATTTTCCCTACATTCTGGCTAGTGTGTTCTCTTGAACTTTGGCCCCCGGTAGGTCCTGGGAACATTACCAAGACCTCTTACAGAAGGACCAAATTCAAAATATATAAAAACTCTCGTGTTCATCTGACCTGCCCATACCACCCTTGGCCTCTGGGGCGGCAGCATGACATGAAAATGGCGTAGTTGTTGGATGTTTTGTGGAGCCTACGTCCAGCCTACAGAGAAGAAGCTTGAGCTATAGGTCTCAAGGAGAAGAAACGGAAAAAAACCCACTTGGATTACAAAAAAAAACAAAAAAACAACCCGGAGTGGAGCAGTCAAATCCGGAGCGGATTGCAAGGAAATCCTGGAAAAGAGAAATCCGGTATCCAACTGTCGGCGGAGAATCGCGGAACGACAGCGACGTATACTGTTCCAGAGCTGATTCTACACTGTCATCAGGTAAAACGTAGATATACCTGAAAAGTGTAGGATACCAAGGAGAGTATAGAGAAAAAAAAAAAAGGATTAGGAAAGGAAATTTTCTTTGTGAAAGAGCCACACTTGGTTGTGTTTTGTTGTTTTGTTTCCTTACTACAGATTACCATGGATCCCAAAGAAGTATGTGCATGGATGGCTAATCAATTTGACAAGCAGGCGAAACTAGCGCTGCAGAACCAAGCGCAAGCGCTGAAAGCCATGCAAGAACAGCAGTCACCTCTTCTGCACACATTGGACAAATGGTTAACCCAGCAGAAGGAAGAAGTAGCAAAGAAGGAAGCGGAACTATCGCGAGCCTCTGAACTCCATAACACAGAGTTGGGACAATGGTCATGTAGTGACCTGACAATGGGAAAGTTAAGCCCCAGTGATAATCTGGATGATTTTCTGGATTCATTTAGCAGAATAGCAAAGTCAGCTCGGTGGCCGACTGAACAGTGGGCAGTCAGACTAGCTGCATCCCTGACGGGAGAGGCTCTAGCCGCCTACCGGTCGATGCCTCCAGCTTTAGCAGACAATTATGATGAGGTAGTAATGGCAATTAAAGATCGCCTAGGTCTCACCCCATTTGCTTATAGGAAATTGTTTAGAGCCACTATGCTTAACCCAAATGAAACTCCGAAAGCCTTGGGACATAGAGTAAAGAGCTTGGCGTACAAATGGTTACAGCCTGAGAGAAAGAATATTGAAACTCTCATGGACGCCATAATCTTAGAACAGTTTCTAAATGCAGTACCGAGTAGAGTGCAAAATTTTATAATTCTTCAGAATTGCTGCACTACTACCGAGGCCATAAGCCTAACAGAGAGATATCTGGAGGCAGAAAAAGTGTCCCAGCCAAAGCTAGCGGTTCCTAAAATGCACTTAGGGATGGAAGCTAGGAGGGTAGAGGGTTCCTCCAGACCAATGTATAGCCCTAGGAGTAATTATGACCCTAAGGATGTGGAAACTGTAAGACGATGTTTTTCATGTGGTAAGAAGGGCCATATAAAAAAGGAATGTTATTCACGTGTTGCATTAGTGGGAGAAGTCCCAAAGACAACAAAAGAAGGTTTTGTGTTGAGAGTAAAAATACACGGAGTTCATGCTAAGGCACTTCTAGATTCAGGTGCGGACCAATCCATGATGTCCAAACAGATGTGGTCTATGATCCAAGACCAAGGATGGTCCGTCCCTGAATGTCCAGAAGCGCAGGTCAAAATTAAATGTGTTCATGGATCAGCTACAAGCTATCCCGTGTACAAGCTGTGGGTTAAGGCATGGGGAATGAGAAAACAAATGTTGGTAGCCGTGGTCCCAAGATTACCACAAGAGCTGGTATTGGGTCGTGACTGGCCGCAATTTAAAAAGACTCTGAGAGGGGGGCGGAGCCTGATGTCCAGCGGGTAGGACGCTTTGCGTTGAAGCTCCCGAGAGGCCTACTTAGAATCCTGACTTAATACCTATACAAATTTACTATTTCGCTCCGAGCTGACCGGGGCACCTCGGGGGGATGGCGGCCCATAAACCAGCGCGCTTGGACTTCGGGTCTCCTTCTTCTTCTCACGGAAAACGCTCCAAAACAGAGGTGTCCTCCCCACAGAAGATGGTTCCATTTCGTGAAAACCCTGCAATGCACCTGGAGATTTTGGAGGAAATACGCGGCGTGAAGGAATTGGTGCAGTCCAATGGAGAAGCGCTTCGAGCCATGCGAGAAGACTTTGGAGTGCTCCAGGACCGACTTGAAGGTCTTTCATTACGGCAGGACAATATGGCGGGGGTCCTCGACTCGCACGAGGTGCGCTTGGGCAAACTGGACAAGGCTGAGCGCCAGATACAGAATCTTCAAAAGGAGTTAGAAGATAGCAATAATCGAGCCCGTCGCAACAATGTGAGGCTCATTGGAATACCGGAGGGGGTGGAAGCAGGAGATATAAGAGAATTCTTGCTCAAAACTCTTCCCTCCTTGCTGAAGATCACTTTTCACAGAGAACTGGAAATCGATCGAGCACACCGTGTTCCTGCCCACATGGCGCTCAACCACACGACCCCCCGGCCTATTATCTTTAGCTTGCTACGATATCAACAAGTGGAACAAATTTTACATGCTGCCCGAGCGAATCATCATTTGGAATTTGAAGGTCGTAAGGTCTCCTTCTTTCCTGATTTGGCAAAGCCTACCGTTGACCGTCGGAAGAAACTCCTTGCTTTTCGCCCTCGACTTCAACAGCTACAGGCTCGCTTTGGCCTGTTGTATCCAGCGAAGCTCCGAGTGACTCTCCATAACCAGACCAGGACGTTCGAGGATCCTGATCTACTATCAACATTTTTGGACTCCAAAGAAGCAGAGCAGATGCGCTAATCCCAAATCTTGGACTCTTATCTGCCGGCTCTATCCGCCATTTTGAAGGGCACCGATGCGGCGGTCATAGCCAAGCACAGAAATAGCCTGGACTTTCTTTCTTTCTCTGTATGACTTTTGTTTTTTGGTCTCCTATCCCTTCATGATGTGTGCCTCGGTCGGATTCGGAGCACGCACAGTCCTACAGGTTATGTGTTTTTTCAATTTCGGCCTTCTCTGGGGTTTCTCCCCGCAGACACATGGTCGCCAGTAATTTTGGGGTTTTGCTTCTCCTCTACCGTACTGCGGTTTTCTTTGTTAATGTGGGGCGCTTCATTGTATTATATTAGCTTATTTTTCCTATGTCATGTGTACAGCCAGATACAGTCAGTTTGAGGGACATAGTAAATTATGTGTGCTATCATGCTCAGAATTTTAACTTTCCTGAATGGCCTTATGTTAAATCTTATTATTCATCGTCAAAGGCATTAATGGTCCACTCAAAGGAAAGAAAATCCTTAGCTATCTTAGCCATGAGCATGTTGATTTGGTGTTTCTTCAGGAAACGCATTTAAACTCTGCTGAAACACTGAAACTCAATGCTAGGCCTCACATGGTAGCTGCCTATTCCTTCACCGTTTCCAAATGGGACGGGATAGCCATTCTGGTGAAGAAGTCTTTGCACGCTACTGTACCTGATATTAGCGCTGACAAGGAGGGTAGATGGGCCCGTGTACACCTTGAGGTTGGAGATAGTGAATTCACGTGCATTTGCATTATGCCCCGAATGTGGACAACCCTGCTTACTATGCAAGTATTGCGCAGTTGGCCTTGGCCTCTGCCAATACTCCATTAATACTTGGTGGCGATTTTACTCAAGTGTTCCCTCAATCTTTTCTTCTCAAACAAGGTGTTCGTTGGTTGGCAGATCCAGTACCGAGTAGACCTGTGTGGCTAGATATAGAAGCGGGCCTTTGCTAACTGATTCCTTTTACCTTTCTCCCTGGTATGACTCTCCCATCAGACTCCCACTATCCACCAATGCTTTTAGACACTTTAGGTGCCTTTAATACTCTTATGCAATCTTTAGACTCCCGACTCTGGTCAGTGCAACTTCAGCATCGCCTTCGGAGCACTAGAGTACTCACGCCATCGGCATTCTCTACATAAGGTTGATTGGAGACTTTCCGATCTCTCGGTAGTTCACCGGGTGTAACATCCAATTTTACTAAACCTTATGTAATGCTATCACTAGAGATACCTCTATAGCGCAGAAAGTATGGGAGAGAGAATTGCATGTGACTTTGACCTCGGAGCGATGGAGCCTTATCTGGAGTAGAGGGACACGGGTTCCCGACCCGCCTCACTCACTCAGACCCTCTTCTTTCTAGCCCACCGGTGTTTTTACACTCCTCACAGATTAGACAAATGGAACCCTACTCAGGGCAATGGTTGCTGGACACGTCCTGCGGCCATTGGTTCATTACCTCACGTTATGCATGAATATCCCGCACTACAGTATTACTGGAGTCGGGTCTGGGGTCGTATTTAGTCTATCTCGCACTCTCAGGAGCCCCTTTCTTGGAGGATAATGGGACTTCGCCCAGTTGCGGGGATCCCCTCTCTCCCAAAAATGGCTTATCTCCTTTCGAACTTTATGCTTGGCATTGCTATTTCCCTAATTAAGTAATACTGGAAAATTGGCTCCCATCTGAGCCCCAATGAATGGTGGAATCATGCCTGTCTTTACAGTATATATGAACAAATACCTCGTCTGTTCGCTTCCTCCGTTCAGACTCCTTCTCATTGGTCTCAATGGAAGATGCTCAATGACTATGTACATTTTGCTAAATGCTCTCATCTGACTGTCTAACTTTGTATATATCTCTGTCCCATGATCATGCTGTATTGTAGATACTCTTTTGATCGTTTGATGTATAATCACTGTTAATTGGAAGCGCTTACATGCTGATGTAATCGGGTAGAGAAGAAGCATCGGGGTGGGGGGTAATGGGTTTACTTTTCCTTATTGTATACTTGTTTTGTCTCTTTTGGTGTGTTGTTTTCTTTTGTTTGTTGCAAAATGAAAATAAAAGTTTAAAAAAAAATAAAAAGACTCTGAGAGAGGGTTTATCTCCTCAGACAGTCATGAATTCCACCTGCAGTAGGCATGAGTCCATAGATAACTTGGAAATACCGCCTATAAGCTCAAAGACAGACGCCAATCCCAGAGAAGCTCTAGTTTCCACGAGGTCCCATACACAGGATGACGAACAACCCTCCTGCTCGAGAGATAATTCTTTTGGAATCCTCCCATCGCATGAGGACCTAATGGGAGATCCCTTGAGGAAGGAGCGAAAGCCGAAGGCTGAACGGAGGCATGAACGAAGATGTCGCTCTCAGGGAAGAGCAGGATTAGAAGCTGGAGAAGGGATGCCCTGGGTTCCAGCTGAATTGATGGAGAAGTTTCCCTCCTTCGAGAGAGAGCAAAAAGCGGACCCAGTACTAGCTCATGCCTTTGAGCAGGCCCGAGATGAAAAGGATTCCTACCCCCGATTCTGTATGGAGGATGACCTGTTATATCGGGAGAGTAAGGATCCACGAACGGGAGAACTGCGGAAACAGCTGGTGATACCAAGCACGTTCAAGTTATTGATTCTACGACTGGCCCATGACCACCCTGTAGGGGGTCATAAGGGAGCACAAGGTACACTGGACCAGATTTTGGCCAGATTCTATTGGCCAGGGATATTTCGGGAAACAACTCGATTCTGCGAATCCTGTGCAACCTGCCAAAGAGTGACCGCTCGAAAACCTCCTGCCGTACCATTAGTGCCTATGCCGGTGATTACAGACCCGGTGAGAAGACTAGCCATGGATATTATCGGACCCTTGGTTAAAACACCCAGGGGGTACCAGTACATCCTGGTAATCATCGATCAGGCCACCCGGTTCCCTTGGGCCATTCCCCTAAGAAGTATTTCAGCTAAGCCTATTGCCAGTGAACTGGTTAAACTGTTTTGTGAAATTGGATTTCCGCAGGAAATACTGACTGACAGGGGCAGCAATTTTTTGTCAAAGTACCTCGCACAGGTGTGGGAGGCTTTCGGCATACACCACAAAAAGACCGCTGCATACCATCCTCAGTGTAACGGTCTAGTAGAACGCCTTAACCAGAGCATTAAACAAATGCTCCGACGAGCGCTAGGGGGACAAATGGCAGAATGGGATACCATATTACCATTCGTTCTGTATGCCTGCCGAGAACGAAGACAGACTTCCCTGGGCACGTCCCCGTACGAACTCCTCTATGGACGCTCCCCGAGAGGTTTACTCGACGTCCTAAAGGAACAATGGATCGAGCCCGTTGAGGCCGAAATAGGGGTGCCCCTATTTCTGCAGCACCTCAGAACTCGCCTGGAGCGAACTTCCCAGGTGGCGGAAGAAAACTTGAAGAAGAGTCAACAGAAACAAAAATATTATTATGACCGGAGGGTAAAGCACAGGCAGCTACAAGCAGGAGAAAAAGTAATGGTCTTGGTATCGGGAGCTACCCCCAAATTCGAGGCCCGGTGGAGAGGACCTCATGTGGTAGTTCAACCTAGAGGACCCACCTCTTATGAGGTACAAGATACCACAGGACGCACGCAAATCTATCATATCAACGCTCTTCGATCGTGGCACGACCGATCAGGGTTGCTAGCCGCAGTAGCTAACACTTATCACCCAGGAGAAAAACTAGTTAATAACAGGCGGAAGATATACGGTGACAGCAAGCTACAGTACAATACTGCTGCTCAGCTACGAATTCCGTGCTGTGTGAAGGGGGCTTCACCAGCCTGTCATATTTTAAGAGGGGGGATATGTGGTACCGCAGAGCCTATTCATGGAGAAAAAAGGGTTTTAAATCCTGAAAAAAGATTTTATCATCAGCTGCAATATTATGAGGAGCCCAATAGAGGGAGCAGGAGTGACCTTCCAAGGCCCAGAGAACTGCACCTCAGAGCTGATGAGGTAATGCAACCTAACAGCCAATGGAGAAAAGGGGGAGTTCCCCTGAAGAAAGGCTGGGAACTTGAAAAGGAGGAACTAGGACAAGTTAGAGAGAGATCAGAGAGACCAGGGAGAGAGAGACCAAGGAGAGGCATACCAAGGAAGGCCTACCAAAAGGAGGCATATCAAGAAGAGGCTTATCAAGGAAAAGCAGACCACGGAGAGTCACACCACAGAGAGCTTCTGGAAAGGAACCAAGAAGGAGAGCACCATAAGGAGTGTCCAGAGCACCAGAGAGGAAGGAGTTCCTGGCAGGAGGGCATAGTGAATCCGAGGCCACAGAGTTCCAGGAGTCCTTGGTTGAGAGGTACTGGAAAGAAAGGCACAAGGGGAGAAATAAACCCCAGAGTTTGGTGTGAAGAACCGGCAGCAGTAAATGCAAGACACAGTAAGCATTATCTGAGCCAGGATGAAGTCTTTGCTGCAAATGGTAATATTCCTTATTCAAATGGTAAAAGGTGTGAATGTGAGAGAGTGGTGACTCTGCATGAAGGCCAGCTGGAGTGTGAAAAGCCTACTGCTCAAGACAGGCTGAACTACAGCAGGACCAGGCCGTGGGACTCAACTAAACAAGGTAAAATACCTTTTTATTCTGATAAGCAATATAAGTTAAGAAGAAAGGAAACACAAGATACTGGAGTATATCCTCCCTATCAAACTGTTGGTGAAACAAGGCACAAGCCCTTGGTAAAAAGACTGTATAACATAACGCAGCCTGCAAGGGGAAGTAACTGCCATAACAAACACTCACATGGGCGCGGCCCTGACTTGAATGCTGAACATTGGAAGCTAGTAAATGTGTTATATGAGAAACCTCAGTACACTCCTCAAGAGTTTACTGACACTGATTCACAGCTGTCTGATACTCAGCCCATGCAGGTGGAATTCAACGAAGACCCACCTGAAACCCCGATGGACTGTAGCTACTGTCAGGCAGGTAGCCTAAGGTCTGTGCATGAAACATAAAACAGTGAACAGTAACGAATGCCTGTAAAGTTTGTTTATGCCAAGTACTGTGAAGCAACAGTTAAACAAAGCAAGTGGGAATATATTTTCTTTTTGTTGCCTGAAGCAAGGTTTCTTTCAGTTTGTTGAAGTAGTCTCCCATAACTTGAACCATTGTGCTTAAAGGGAAATAAAGCCTTATTTTCCCTACATTCTGGCTAGTGTGTTCTCTTGAACTTTGGCCCCCGGTAGGTCCTGGGAACATTACCAAGACCTCTTACAGAAGGACCAAATTCAAAATATATAAAAACTCTCGTGTTCATCTGACCTGCCCATACCACCCTTGGCCTCTGGGGCGGCAGCATGACAGGTGTCCATATTTTCTGTCATGGTGAGAGCTAGATGGATGCCATAAGTTTTGTAGTCGGTTTGTGAGATGAGGAATTAGTGGAAGTGGAGGTTATTAGTTGTGAGAGCAGAGGTCTGTGTAGCAGAGAGTAAGCATTGGTGGTATATCAAATAAAGTAAAAGCTAAAATCAACTAAACTAAAACTATATCAGGGCTGGCAGAAGATTAGCCGCACTGCTGAGTTCTGAACAGATTGAAGGGGAAAAAGATGACTCAGAGGGAGACCAACAAGAAGGAGGTTGCAATAGTCTAGATGGGAGATGACTAAAGAGTGATAGGTGTCTTAGTAGTGTGTCCAGAAGGGAAGGGGCAAATTGTGTGAATGTTATAGAGAAAGAAACACAATCAAGAGGATTTTAAAATAATAGGGTACTCTAAAGGTAAACACAAGAAACTGTATAAAATACTTTGGACACATCAAAATTCTCTATATTAAGGAGAAAAAGCATCTCTGTAACTCAGTCATATTGGTATCAATAGCATAAATTTGGCATCAGCGCAACATCATGGATCCTGTAAAAAACTCCTTATGATTTTTGGCATATTATTTATATATATTATTTTCCTTTTTCTTTTCTTCTACTGTTTTGTATTACATGCTGATAATAGCAAGTATATAAATCACATTATAACATCTGACACACTGCAGAACTGAAGACTGACACATTTTCACAGTCCAAGGCCAATACTCAAAATGCTATCATGAAATAGTACAAGCCTGACAAAGGCTTTTGTTTCACTGTGTTCCCAACACTGCTTCAGGGGCCTTGCAGGGTAATTCCTTTCTCCAAATTGCAAAAAAGTTGAAAAGCTCTGTCTTAGTTCAATCCAGCAGCATACAGGTATAGTGACAAAAGTGTCATTTAAACAGCTGCTCAAAGTCTGTAGCCAATCCCACATCGACACATCGACCGACATCATACCAATTAAAAAAAAGATATCAAAAGGGCTGCCAATGTTGGAAAGAATCAACAGAACAACTCACAAGTTTTCAATCTCGTCCAGGGCTATAACCAAATAGTGGCATTTAAACAGACGTTCAAAAGCTGTGGCCAATACCACCCTGATACATCAACCAAAATTGTACCAATCACAAAAAAAAAGCAAAAGCTGTCATAAGGGCTGCCAATCAATGATGTTGGAAAGAGTCATGTCCAGGACTATAATCCAAGGCTGACATGTCAGTCAGAAACCTACCAATCAGTAAAAAAGTTGTCATAAAAGATGTCAAAAACTTCGAATCAATGGCATTCAAAAATATATTTGCTCACTTTTGCTCATGTCAAAAAATCTTTCCATTCAATAAAGACATTCAAGCCTGTTGGGTCTAAGGAATTCAGGCTATAAAACCACTTCTGTTCTCTTTAAATTAAAATCTTATTGTGATCACCTCCGTGAATAATAATTACAATTCTCTGACGTGTCAGACAAGATTTATGTGCAATGAAATAAACTTTAAAGACCCGCGTGGTCTTGCCAACATCAACTTTCTTACAATGGCAAACTGGCATACACAACATGTACAGATAGTCAAATGCTGTTTCATGGAGTGTTTACCATCAAAAGGGTTTTCAAAATCAGTACCTTCTAGCATGATGTTATAAATTTGGCATGTTCCACAAATATAATGCCCTTTCGCACTACCAGTAGTAAATGATGGTAAAGGTAAAACAGCTGAACACAAAATATCTTGCAGGTTATGATGCCTGCTAAAAGCCATCACTGGCCTACACGTAGACAAAACAGGATATACTACTAGAACTCTCCAGCTTTTCCTAATGATTTTGCCAATTTGGGCTGACAATGAGGAAAATGACATAACAAAAAGGACTATATACCGATCATTGGAATGAGAAAAATCCATTAATAAGTCTTCTCTATGATTGCAAAACGCTCTTTTGTGTGCTTTATATACAATTTGGTAAGGATATCTGTGATCCAAAAATTCAAGGAACAAATCCTTGGCTTTACTTCAACATAATGAACAGATACATCAGAACTGAAGGAATTGTGAAAACGAGAAGCTTTGTTTTAAAGGTAAGGGGTAAAAACTTGAAAAGTGCAAAAAGGTATTGCAATCCAATTGCTTAGTGTAAACCCTAGTTTCAAAATCATTGGCCGTCATAGACACTTCAACATCCAAAAAGGTAACTTTGGAGGTACTGTAAGACATTTCAAACTGAATAGCCGCTTCACGGCAATTTAATCACAGATGGAATTCTTTTAAAGTTGTAACGGCCCAGTCCACAAAATAAAAATGGCATCTATAAAGTGACGCTACATCTTAATATGGGTTGCATAAGGAGATGAATAAACCCACCTCATTTCATATTGATCCATAAAAAGATTTTCTAAAGATGGTGCAAAGGTAGCACCCATAACTGTACCAGATGTTTGTACATAATATTGGAACAAAGGCTTGCAAAGATGATTCCAAAAAAATGTCTACCCTTTCTAAAAGTGACATTACTGGACAATATAGGGCGTCCAGGAGGATTCTGAAAATTCTTATGAATCTTTGGTAGGAGGTACTTAACAGACATTTTGGGAAAATGGAGAGTCAGAAATTCTCTTTGTTTAAAAGATGATAAATAACCAGCTTGAACAGCTTCCTTTGTTATAAGCTCCAAATTCTGTTTCAAAGTGTATGCTGGGTCAATATCGGCATTTTGATAACTATTAGTATCAGACAATTGTCTTAAAAGCTCAGCTTCACAATTGACCTTATCTTGTACTACAATGGCACCACCTTTATCAGCTCTCTTAATGATTACTGAATTCTCTGTACTTCAATCTCGGAGAGCAGCCATTTCAGCTTTACTCAAATTATAAGCACACTTATATGGACGACTTTCAAGCACAGCTACTGGTTGTAATACAGGCTGCCGGAAAGTAGCTATTGCAGGATCCATCAAGCCTGGTGGAGACCAGGGAGATTTAACTCTAATCTTCAAAGAATTCTCACAAAAGGAATTTGGTCCAAAAAATACTGCCAATTGCAGCCATTTAATAAATCTCTCAAAATCCGTACAAAACAGAAGAATCATGATGTATCCAAGGAACACATGACAATCCTTTAGAGAAAGAAACAACAGGTTTTAGCAATTTATTTACATTCTCTTATATACTGCACTATTCTGCATCAGTGCAGTTTACATTGAACAGGGCATTATAACTCAGAGATAACTATTTTACAGGGAAAATGGGCTATGGAGGGTTAAGTGGCTTTCCCAAGACCACAAGGAGCACCTGTGGGACTAGAAACCCCAGTCCTTCCGGCCCAAGGTTGCTGTCCTCTAGTGGGATTTGAACCCCTGACCTTCCAGCCTGAAGTACCTTGCCCCAACCACTAGGCCACTCCTCCACTCAATCAGTGGGATGTATGTGGAGAAGGAGAGGGAGGAGTCAAAGATGAGCCCAAGGTTATGGGCTGAGGAAACAGGTAATAAAATAGTGTTATCCACAGAGTTAGAGAAAGGAGGAAGGAGGTAGGTGGGTTTAGGGGGAAAATTAAGAAGTTCGGTTTTGGCCATGTTCAATTTCAAATGGCGGTGAGACATCCAGACAGCAACATCAGAAAGGCAGGCAGAGATTCGGGCCTGGGGTTTTGGAGAGATATCAGGTGTAGAGAGATAGATCTGAGAGTCATGGAAGGAGATGAGAGCACCAAGAGACTGGGTATAGAGAGAGAAAAGGAGAGGGCACAGAACAGACCCTTGGGGTACACTAACAGAGTGAGATAGCAGTAGAGGAGGAACCACCAGAACAAACACTGAAAGAGCAATGAGAGAGATAAGAAGAGAACCAGGATAGCATAGAGCCCCTAAAACTAAGTGAGGACAGTGTCCAGGAGAAGCTGATGGTCAACAGTGTCAAAAGTAACAGAGAGGTCAAGAAGAATGAGGACTGAGTAAAGGCCCTTGGATTTAGCCAAGAACAAAATTGTCATGTGATTACAACTGAACAGTTCCATAGTTGCATAGCATAGGGGTATGCATTTGTCATAGTTTTGTTTATTTTGTCCTCTACGTCTACAGAAACGGCTCTTGCCAAAGTGTCCAGTGACTTGTTCCTCCCGAAATCCAAGGGCTTTTACCCAATCCTCATCCTTGACCATTCTGCTGCTTTTGACACTGTTGATCACCACTTCTGTTTGATACCCTCTTCTTGGTTGGATTTAGGTGCTCTGTTGTGTCCTGATTTTCTTATCTCGCCCATCACACTTTTAGTGTATGTTCTGGTGAATCCTCTTCTACTGCTATCTCGCTTTCAGTTGGTATACCCAAAGGCTTTGTTTTGGGACCTCTCCTTTTCTCTCTCTAAACTCAGTCTCTTGGTGTACTTTATTTCCTCCCATGGTTTTCATTACTGATGACACTCAGATCTACCTCTCTACACAAATTTTCTCCAGGAATCCAGGTCTGTATCTTAGTCGGTTTATCTGATATTGCTACCTGGATGTTCCACTACTATCTGAAACTGAACATGTTCTAAACTGAGATCCTTATCTTTTCCCCCTAAACCCCCTTTCCCCCTTTCTCCTTTCTCTGTTTCTGTAGAAAACACTATGCTCCTCCTTGTTTCCTCAACTCACAACCTTGGAGTCATCTTTGACTCTTCTCTCTCTTTGTCCACATCCATCCATCAGATAGTTAAACCTGTTGTTGCTCTTTCTATAACATCAGCAAAATTTGCCCTTTCCAAGCTTACTACTAAGACCCTTATCCACTCTCTAATCACTTCCCATCTTGACTATTACAACCTGTTCCTCGCTGGTCTTTCCTGAATCATCTTTCTCTCTTTTAATTTGTTCAAAATTCACCTGCATGGCTATCTTTGCCAGTGTTCCTCTGCTCACTTATTTCCTCTTTTCAAGTCACTTCACTACCTCCCTATTCATTTCTGCATCCAATTCTATGTTCTCCTACTGACCTGTAAGTGCATTAATTTTGCAGCTCCTCTCTACCTCTCTTCTTTTATCTCTCCCTACACCCCTCCTCGAGAACTTTGCTCTTTTGGACAATCCCTTTTATCTGTGCCTTTCCCTAGCAGTGCCATTTCCAGACTTTGTTTATTCCACCTTGCTTCTCCATACAACTGGGAAAAACTTCCTGGCCCTTTTCAAACCCAGGCTAAAAAAACACCTCTTCAAGGCAGCTTTTGGATCCTGCTCTCCTTATTTTTCTGCTCAACACCTATGTGTATAATGAGCATAGAGCAGGGAGGCCCATCCACTAGGTAGGCTAGGTGGCTGCCTAGGGCGGCAGACCTCTGTGGATGGCAGACCATGTGCTTTGGCACACATAGCCTGCCACATCCCCCCTCCGTGCTGAGCTGCACCACTACCCCCACTACCGCTGATTACAGCAAAGTTGTGTCGGAGTGGGGTCAGGAGTGACAGGCCATATGTGCCGAAGCACATAATCTGCTGCTGCCACTGAGGCGCCCCCCCCCCCCCCTGATGATGCTGACAATGCCAGAATCAGAAGCATGGCTCATCATTAGAGGAGGGAGGGCAGCATGGAGTGGGGGGGGGGGGGCAGAAACCTTTGGGCCAGCTCTGCCATAAATTTACCCTAGTCCCTATATGTTGTGTTGTCTGTCTTGATTAGATTGTAAGCTCTGGTGAGCAGGGACTCTTACATGTCTTTTACATGTATATGCACAGAGCTGCATATTCCTTGTAGAAGCCCTATTCATGCTTCGTAAATCTGAAAATGAGCATCACGATATCTCCAAAGTCATTTTAGAAGGCGTCTCTGGGGACGTCCATGTCTGAATGGGGACATTGTAGAGGCATGGGTGCGGCATTCCCAGGAACCTGGACATTACTGCCTGATCTCAGAAGTGTCCTGCATGTCCAGACGGTGTTTAAGGTTATACCTGCTCCAGGCAGGAATAAGCATTGTGAAAGTGCTTGTTTTGGCAAAAAGCATCCTGAAGGTAACACTCCATCATCCCAGTACAATTTCAATGATAGCTGCAGCGGGGCTTGAACCCTTGCTTTCTTGTTCCTCACCTACTACTCTAATCATTAGGGTGTCCTAAGCCATCTGTATTCTGAATATGGTTCTGGATATGTCTATGTAGAGGCCCCACAGGTGTCCATAATCAGGCACAGCCATGTCTGTGAAATCATATCTGCACCTAGATGTGCCTGCATTTTTTTAGATGTTCTGACTTAGATGTCCCAGATTGCACTTGGGCATCCCTTCTAAAATTCCACTTATGATAAGTAGTAGCAGTAGTTGTAGTAGTTTTTCAATTCATCTGGGCCCCACAACAATTTGATTTGTGGGACAAATCATAACAGGGAGAAGATTCAATGAAATTGGACCCAAGGCAAATGTCTTGAACTTACACCAGCGGGGTTCATAGCTATTTGTCTGGTCAACCAGACACTGACATCCCTGCCTTAACAAAAAGGCCATATGATGTGACAACATCTGGGAGGCCAATCCCGTCTCGCTCTTTTTCCAATTTCAGTTTGGAGATAGATATCCTCGGGCATTTAATATTCTACAACAAAACAGAAATCAGTAGATCTATTTGTTTGTAAAAGGCTTTTACATAAAGGAGGAGAAACATGCTCAGTGCATAATTAACACAAAAGACTACAGTATACCATCTTAATGTCTGTTGATCTTCCCCACCATGATAAATGTCAGGGAGGTGGGGAACAACTGTCACATGCCGCTGACCTTACCTAGTAATTCTTTCCTCTTATCTTTTATGCAGTCTTCAATATTATTCTGGAACTCTGGGCCAAGATATTTAATCCCTTTAACGCACAATTTAAAAGGAATGTGACTAAAAATGACAATGAGAATTTAGAGATAAAAACTCTGATTTGGCCCAGTTCACCTTAAAGCCTGACAGTTGCAAAAACTGGTTAACTAAAGATATCAGTGGGTTTATGGATCCCTGTGAGTTGATTAAATATAGATGATCATCCACCTAAGCGGTAATTTTATATTCTTCCCCCTTAAGAACAAAGCCTTGAATCCTAGAAGGTGCCCTAATCACCACTGCCAAAAGCTGGCATTCTTGTCTAATGCCTGTATGCAGTGAAAATCTATCAGAAATAGAATTATTAATAAACGTTCGGGCTAGCACTTTAACCATGTTTAGAAATCCTGGGCCAAATCCAAAATGGTGCATTACTGAAAATAAACAACTCCATTTGACCCTATGAAGAACATGGCACAGCAAACACATATAGTCAGCCAGAAACCTTACTTTTAAAAAAAAACATGTGATCAGGATACATGATATCACTAATCAACTACTTATTATATCCATTTTTTGGTAACTGTTTATTTAAGAATCCAAGGATAACATCACCAGAGTTTACAATCAAGTGGGCCGATACAGAAAACCGGCACTAAACATATGCAGTATTTACTTTTTATGCGTTTAAATATCACACGTACAACACACAAGTGTAAATGCTCAATGCAGAAAAAACAGGCAATGCAAATGAAGGATGCGTAAATCCGAGCATATGCAAATGAGATATACATAAACCCTGGCACAAAGGAAAAAACAATTGTAAAATGCACATGCACTAAGAGAGGAATTGCAAGAAGTACTTAGCTGGGCATGGACATGATTTCTGCATCTCCTTTTCTTGAACCATGTTTATAATTCTGATCATTTTTATTCATTTTAACCAATCTGATACAACCATACAGTTTTCACAAGAAATACTCGGTGGCACAGAATCCCCAACAAACAGCCAACCAACACCCACACACCCTCCCCCCCCCCCCTTTCCTTCCGTTCACTTTGCCTTCAGGACATAGGTGACATCAGAAAGAAATGCCAGATCTTTAAAAAATGACCTAATGGAGTATGTCTTCAGGATGCACTAGACCTTAACGTCAACTCCTGACCAGGTGTAAAAATAACGATACTTTTGTAGTTAACGTATGTTTGGGTAATCTCTAACGTGTTTATCTGCATTGGGCATAGATCTCATTAGCATGTTATATGAGTTTGCCCAACTCATTTGGGTATCATTTAAATACCTTTTGATACATTTGAATACGTGTGGCATTCCGTGTACAATTAACATTTTGCCCCCTTCTGCCGTGCACGTCCATCTGTTTTTTGTATTTGGTGTTCCTGTCTACGAGAGTATAATTGACATTATGCACGTATAAGTGCACGTAAAACCCCACTTCAGCTTTCTGCATTGGCCTGAAAGACAGAAAGCCAACGACACAACTTACACTGTGGGCATAAGGACATATAGAATACCAATACAAAGGCCCTCCAGAAGGAGAGCAGTGAGCATTAGCATCAAAGTGAAAGTTGCCCCCCACATAAAGTGCCATGCACATCCCAGTAGGAAAGAGGTAACAACTCAAACATATACAACTGCAAATAGGAACCAATAGTCTGTCCTCCTGAATAATACAACAGTACCACCACAAAGGGCAATCTCACTATTGTCCATTACCCAGTGGGCTCCCTTACCTACAACCAATTCCCAAGAATTAACACAGGTAAAGGAACCAGTCACGAAGGAAAGCCCAGATGGTGGGCAAGGGGGAAAAGGGAAATCTAAATAGAAGCTAGTAGACAATAAACACCGGACAGAAAGAAAAGGAGCACCAACACTCAATGAATGCAGGCAAGAGAGAGACCAAGAAAGCTGGTAGACCCCCGACCACTCAACAATAACCAGGAAGGTAGGCATTAGTGGGGGGGGGGGAGGGATGGGGGAGGAGGGGGAGAGAAAGAAACGAAAGGCCAAAGAATAAGATGCCCTTCATCACTGGATAAGAAGAAGGAGGAGGAAAGCTCAAAGGGCCAAAGCTATTGGACACAGACAATACCACCCATGCTCACCCCACTGTACAAACCAGGTGGGAAATAGTGTGAATGGAGGAAAATCATGAAACACAAACCACAAAGAACAAGCATGGAGAAGGAGACCAACATCAGAACCACCCCATCCTTCAGTCTCAGGACAAGTCATGGTGAGGGAACACAAATCTATTTGCGCCCTGAGGAGGGGGAGTGGGCTGGGCCCATCAACTGTATGGGGACCAGAACTCCTCAAAAACATCTCTATGACCTTTCAGCATATATCAGAGTATGTCCGGGTTTATTAACTCATTCACTCACACACTCCAATGCAGGAGACTCGGTCCCATCATAGCCTTTCACTTCCGAGCAATCACCATACGTGTTGCCAACAGCAACTGCTCCACCAATTTCTCAGTATAGTATAAAGCTGGATCAAAAGTAAAGGAGCCCTCTGTAATTTAATTTATTGATTGCAGGACTCTTGATCAAAATTCCCAGATATAAGAGCAATCCCACCATAGATGAAAAAAGGATCCCGCCTGCCCATAGGTCCTCCACCAAGCATCAGTATCCAGCAAACCCTGAAGGCACATACGTACAGGGTTCAGGAAAGCCTGCACATATGTATAGGTGTCAGGTAAGCCTGCATTAAAATCTTGTATTGAGTCTGTCTTCAGCTCATACTGTGCCCACATTGGTACCCACAGTGGTGGATAACTTGTGATTTCTTAGGTGTAAAAGAATGACCAAGAAAGAGGTGCCAACAGTCAATGTGCGAGTCCAGTCCTGCACAATAGAGCTCTATCAAGGCTTTACAGAAATTAGAAAGAAGCCCCTTCCACTGAACCTTGCACCCAATCAGGAGTTTTCTCCATCTCTAGTAATTCTATTGTGAGCTGCAGCCAATTATCTTCCCTTAGTATAAAATACTGCAGCTGAAAGTATTTGGAAAAGTGGATTTGAGCCCCCCCCCCCCTTACGCTCCAGTCGAGCCATCCTCACACAAGTATGCTCTATAATCAAATACTTAAAGAGATATATAGCATTGCCCCCCCCCCCCCAGGCTTATTGGAGCTCTCTAAAGGAGGCTGTCCTGAAGGGTTGAAAATCAGAGATCTGGGCTTCGGGGAATAAAACACCGAGGCAGCCCCCTTTCCTATGCACCTTTGAATACACCTTCTCAGTGGGGATTACAAAACATACCCCTTCATCCTCCCAGCCCCATCCCCCATGGCTTCAAAAAGGGATAAGGGGATCAATCTGGCTCGCTCCATAGCAACCCAGTGCACATCTGGAGGTCGAACATAGTAGTAACGAAGATCCACAGGACAGCCACTTTATAATATGATCCCAGCTTTGGACAACATAGGCCCCTGTCTTCAACCATCTGGACCAAGTGGTCCCAACCAATGCATTCACACTTGTGGCCCCAAATAAAGCAACTAAACAGATCATCCATTTTCTTGAATTTTTGGGGGAATTTCAATCAGTAGTTGAGAAAACAAATACAGCAAATTGGGTACCACTACCATTTTAAGGGTTGCAATCCAACCCATTCACTCCATGATGAGATTGTTCCACTTCTGGAGTTCCTCACCAATCAATGTAGCAAGAGGGGCATTGTTTAGGCAGAACAGATATTCCACTTGAAGGGTCACTTTTAAACCGAGAAATTTAATATGCGTAATTGCGTATCCATGACTTTGTATAGACAATTTACCGGCAGGTGGGTCTTCTGTTTTCCTAAGGGCAAAATCTCCAAATACCTGATAGGAAACTCCCCAACCATTATAGGCTTAATATCAGAGGCAGAAGAGAGGAGGGCCACCATAGGTTCTATCACTATTGCAAAGAGGAGAAGAGAGTGTGGGCACCCCTGTTGAGTACGGCAAAAATCTCTCCTACCTCTTTCCATACACCAGCACCTGGTCTAATGGTGCAGCATGCAGTGCACAAACCCAACTGATAAAATGATCCCCTAGGCCAAAATTTGTCATGACCTCGAACAAATACTCCCACTCAACCTGGTCAAAAGCCTTTTCAGCATCTAAGAAAATATAGCAGGCAGTGCTTCCTGTCCTATCAACATGGAGTAGAATATTCAAAAAATGTCACACATTGCCGTTGATTTGCCTACCTTGTATAAAACCTGTGATCACACTGTCCATCCGATTAGCTAAACACACAGGTGAAAATCTTGACATCACTGTTCAAAAGCGAGATGAGCCTTTAATTACCACACACCACTGATGACCTCCTACCCTTCGGGATCAGAGAGGTCTTAGCCTCGTACATGACTGCTGGGAGGGTCCCAGTCAGAAAGGACTCATTGTATACACTTTGCACAGTTGTTGTAATGACTGCCTGCATTATGTTATACCAGTAGACAGCAAACTGATAACTGCCTGAATTTCCACCTGGGAAATTTCCCTGTCTAGGAATTCCCTCTGCTGATCGGTAAGAGAAGGCAGACTCACATTTCCTAGGAAGACAGAGAACTCTTCTGGAGTCAGACACCTCCAATGAATAGCGACTTGAATAAAAGTCTCAGAAGGTACAGGAGATGCCAACACTATCTTTCTGTAAAATCCTATTCCAATCATAAACCTCGCTGATATGCTGACTTGCCCATTTTTTGCACAATTGCAATGCCAACAGTTTCCTGGGTCACCCCCCAAACTCCACAAAATTGCACTTGGACAGGTATAAAAGAAATTCTATCCATTCTACTTCAATCACTTCAATCTTCCACCACAATTTCAGCAGCTTGAGATACGCCCTGCAGTCACCCGTCAGCTTATGCTCCCCCTGCAACTTAACCAGCTCCCTTCGAAGTCCCTCTAAAACAGCATCCTATTGTCGCCTCCTTTGCAAGGCCAGCTGTAAAAGTCGCCCACACATAAAGGCTTTCCTGGCCTCCCACAGCAAACCACTAGATACCTTGCGATTGTCATTCAGAGACAAGTACTCGGGCCACCAGTCATTCATAGCCTGATGGAACGTCACATCCTGCAGCAGGCGAACATTGGTGCTCCACCACTGTCCATCTTTCACACATCCCTTTCCAATGTGGAGTGGAGGAGTAGTCTTTTGGTTAGAGCACTGACTTGGGAACCAAGTGACCATGGTTCGATTCCCACTAGCACTCCTTGTGCAAGTCACTTAACCCTCCATTGCCTCAAAAAAATCAAAGTTATCAATGTCCCTGTTTAATGTACATTACCAAGTTTAAGTTATAATGTAAACTGCTTTAACTGAAATGATAAAGTGGCAGAACCCCCCCCCCCCCCCCGTTAAATAAAAAAATAAATAAATAAGGTCAACCAACGGGCTCACCCTCACTGTCTGAATAGAAAAGAATAAAAATCCCCTCAACCATAAGCAAATCAGATTCCCAGCCACAGATAAGGTCCAACAGGTAATAACCCTGCATCTTGGCAGAGCAATGTTTGCAGTCACAATCTCCAGGATGTAGAGCCCGCCAGAAGTCCAGTCATCCTGAACTCTCCAATACCCTATGCAGAGCAAGCAGCCTTTAGGAGTGGTTAGACCACCTGTATCGACCCCAAACAGTCCATGGAACTCAAGGCACAATTCATATCTCCTGCCAGCCAGACTTATCCTTTTACCTTAGACTCAAAGGAAGTAAAAGCTTTTTTAAAGAAGGTCCCCTCTGGGATGTTAGGGGCATAAACATTCAAAAGAGAAAGCTTAGACTTCCACCTGTCCTACCACCCACACCACATGCCCCTGAGTATCTGCCTCCCCCAGAGGCATACAAAGTGAAAGGCACCCAGGAACTCACCAATATAGCCTCCCCCCTTTTCTTAGAAGTGTGGGCAGAGTAAAATACCTGCCTCCAGTGCTACCCCTGAAGCTTTTCCGTCTCCATAGAGACCGACTTCACCTCTTGCAAAAGACCAATATCCACACGCTTCTTTTGCAAATAAGTGAGCACTCTTTAACATTTAATGGGACTGTTCAGGCCCCCAATATTTAAGGTAGCAATCTTAAAGGCCTTTATCCTCATGTGGCAGACACCAAAGAGCCAAATAAAAGGGGATCAAAGATGGGAAGGCACCCCTTCCCCAGCATAGCATAATCTACCCCATTCCCTATCTAGCCACACACACACCCCAGCCTCCTCCTTCAGTGAGCAGTGCTTTATCACCCATACTCCATTTCCTCCCCACCTCCCATCCCCCAACCACACCCCTCAAACAACACATTAACAAGAGCATAAAAATCCTCTTTTATTGATAGCATATATATATCTCCACGGGCTTCACCATCGAAAGGAGAGGTGCCCCAGGCCACCCGACGAAAGTCAAAAGCCTAACAGATCAAACAAAACCCTTCTGGCTCCACCCATCACCAATGACACAGCCACTCAGTCATCTGGGCAACAAAGAACAAGCAAATTGCAGCAAACATCTACCCCATATCACATAACAACATCAAACACTTATACTGTTAAACCCCAAGAACGCCCCAACACACTACAACACCTCCCAATTATACACCTGCACCTATTCCACATCCAAGCAGAGAATCGCAAGGCATAAGACACTGGTCTGCCCCATAGAGCACCCTGAGGTCCAGCCTAGCCCTGCTGGATCCCAGAGGTGCATCACCAGGCACATTCTTTCCCCAGAGTAAGAACAAGACAAAGAAAAACAGTGAAAATATTAACCATAGTTCAAAGTCCAAAGTCCACCCAGCCACTGTTGCACACGCAGATATGACTAACACAATGTCCGCTGTAAAGCAGAAATCGAGTGCAACACCCATCATTGCTGTAGCTCGGCCATTTAACCATCCATGGCTTTGTCAACATCAGGGTCTACAGCCACCCCAGAATCTAGACTCGACTTGCTGCCTCCTGCACTAGTCACCTTCTGATCACCACCAGAAACATCCTCCTTTTCAGCCACACCAGAGTCCACTCCAGTGTCCTGTGGTGTCGTGGAGCATTCAACCACATCATCATGTGGACTCCTTGAGTGCTTCTTGTGGGCTCTACACTCAGGAATCTACACTCTTCCTGATATACAACTGTGAGCTGGGTGGGGAACCAAAAATTGGCTCAAAGACCAGCTTTCAGCAGAGTGTCCCGATACTGCAACAATGCCTTCCGCTTATAGATGGTCTCTGCACTCAGGTCCATAAAGATGGATATCTTCCAATTGTTATAGTTCACTGCCCTGGATATGTGAGCCTCCAACATCACTTATTCCTTCTCCTGGTATCGGAACAGCTGCACTATAATGGCCAAGGCAATTTTCCTGGCCCTGATTTAGGCCTGGTCACCCTACGAGCGCAATCAATTTCATAGGATGGCATGGCCAATTGTGCAAGAAAACAAGAGTCCAACAGTTGCTTCACAAAGGCCCGTGCATTGGGCAACTCCACTTCCTCTATGGATGTTCTGCCACTGGTCCCTATTTTTCTGATCCTCCACCTTGTCCACCAAGCTGCCCTTTGCAGCCAGCCATCCTCCTCCCAGATTTATTTATTTATTTATTTATTTATTTAACAGTTATTTATATACCGCTCTTTCCCTAGTATCAAGTGCGGTTTACATGGAACAGTAGGTTAATTGGTATGTAATATACCAAGTCAGTTTACATAGAACAGATAATTATAATTTACAAGGAATGTTGTAACATTAAAGATATAACATATTATAACATATATACATTGTTAGTTTAAATCTATAATCATCATGTGAATGAGAGTGTGGTATGGTTAATAGTGTATTAGTGATATTTATTTTGAAAATAAAGTATGTAATAATAAAGTATAAATGTTAGCCTGTATCTATTTGAGTATTCTGTTCTGAGGGTGTATTGTAGTGTAATATGAATAAGTGAGTTTTTAATTTTTTTCTAAATTCTTTTATATCAGACAGCAGGCGAATGTTGTCAGGTAGATTGTTCCAAAGAATTGGAGCAGAGTGTGAGAAAGCTCTCTTATTTGTTTGTTTTCTGGCTTTTGTGAAATCTTTTGGTATTGTTAAGGTATTTAAGTTTCTGCTTCTTTGAGATCGTTTATCGATGTCTATATTAATCAGTGTATTGAGTGCCGATGGTGCAAGATTATTTATAAGTTTAAATGTAGTGACAAGAATTTTATATTTGATTCGGGAGTAATAGGTAGCCAATGAAGTTCAGCCAAAATTGGTGTAACATGTTCAAGTGGGCTTATATTCATAATCATCCTAGCAGCTATGTTCTGAGTTATTTGTATCTTTTTAATATTTTGTTTTGAAATGCCATTAAGTATTGTGTTTGCAAAATCAAAATGTGGGGTGTTGATAGCATGAATTATATTAATAAAGTCTTGTAGATGAATCAATGGTCTTAATTGTTTTAGTGTTTTGAGTTTGTAATGTATTTTTTTAGTTAGATATTTTATATGTGAATCCATATTTAGATTATTGTCAAGTATCACACCTAAATATTTTATTTCTTTTTTTGTATTTATTTCATGAGTATCTAGTGTGATCGTGTTTGGGGGTATGTATGTTTGATTTTTAGTGATGAAGAATATCAGATTTAGTAAAGTTGATAAGTAGATTTTGTTCTTTGAGCCATTCAGTTAGTTCATTGAAACATTCTGTTATTTTTTGAAGAGGTGGGTGTGGGATTTCAAATGGGAGGTAGAACATTATATCATCAGCGTAGATATGATAATAAACATTGTGACGTTTAAAGATGTTACAAACTGGTTGTAAGTAAATATTAAATAATAGCGCAGATAATGCAGAACCCTGCGGGAGACCCTGAGTTTGTTTGAAGGTGTTAGAAATTTGGGTGTGGATTCTTACTGTTTGAGTTCTGTTTGATAGATATGATTTGAACCAATTATAAACAGTAGATGTAATTCCAATTTGTTGAAGTCTGTTTAACATTGTTAAGTGATTGACACTGTCAAATGCAGCTGATATGTCAAGGAAAACAAGAATAAAGGCTTGTTTAGGATTATCAATACCTCTTAATATTGTGTCATAAAGGATCGTTAGCAAGGTTTCTACTCCATGGAAGGGTCTAAAGCCATATTGATGTTCATCAAGGAGGTTTAATGTGTCAATAAAGTCTTGTAGTTGAATTTGTACAATTTTTTCAATAAGTTTGGCCATAAAAGGAATACTTGATATGGGTCTGTATGATTTTGGGGATAATTTATCTAATGTGTTATTTTTAAGTATAGGTCGTATTTGAACGTGTTTGAGAGATGGTGGTAAGTAGCCTTTTTGTAAGGATAGGTTCACTAAGGGTAGAATGAAAGAAGAGAGTATTGAGAAAGTCTTCTTTATCCAATCAACTGGGCATGGATCAAGGTATGAGGTTGTTGTATTAATGTTAGTTATTGTAGTTTTGAGAGTAGGTTTTGATATTAAGTTGAAGTTGGTCCAGTTATCAAATGTAGCTTGCATTGTTTGTGTTTGAATTTGTGGTTGAGTAATATGTAATGGTGTTATTTGTAGCTTTGTTTTATTGATATAGTATTGAGCTAATTCTTGTGGGGAGATATCAATTGATATTTCATCAGAATTTAGTGTTTTGTTTGTTAGTTTTTGTACTATACAGAATAGTTCTCTTGGGCGATTAGTGGCTCTTGAGATTATATTAGAATAATAATTTTGTTTGGAGTTGTTTATTGTTTGTTTATAAATTTGTAGTGTATTAGTGTACTTCTCATGATTTATTAATGATTTTGATTGTCTCCATTTCCTTTCCTCTTTTCTTAGTTGTCTTTTTAATGTTTTGATAGATATATTAAACCATGGAGCATGTCTTTTTTCAATTTTATTGTTGTTTATATTTTGGTGTGATTGGTTTGGATTACTTTCAGCTGCTTTAGAGATTATATTGTTCCAGTTTTTGATAGATTCTTCAAGATTTGTGGGTGTTTGTGTTAGTTGTGGTATTATTTGATCTAGAAATTCTTCTTCATTGAATTTTCTGAATCTATTAGTTTGAGGACGTTGTGGTCTTTTAGTTTGATTGTTGTAGGTGATGGTTATATTGAATTTTAGAAGATAGTGGTCAGACCAGGGGACTGGAATGTTTGAGAGGGATTCAGAGTTATATAGGTTGTGTAGAGAGTTTGGTAAGAAGACCATGTCAAGAGTTTTTCCTTTATTGTGTGTTTGTTCAGTTATTATTTGGTGAAAGTCCAAATTATTTATCATTTCTAAGAATTGATTAGAGTGATTGTTGGGTGTTGAAGGAAGATTAAAGTCTCCCATAAGTAATACAGGATTTGTATCTGTGGATGATGCTAGTAATTCAATTAAATTGTAAATTTTATCTATGTTGTATTCTGGCGGTCGATATATTAATGATATAGTTATGTTTTTAATTTTTATGGTGAGTATGTCAACATTATCTATATTATTAGATGATATGAATTTTGCATTGAGGTTTTTCTTTATTATTATAAGTACTCCTCCTCCTTTTTTTAGTGTTCTGTGAGTATGGAAGATCTCATATTCAGGTGTCTTTAATTGGTTTAAGAATACTGAGTCAGTATCTTTGAGCCAGGTCTCTGTTATACAAAGGATATCAGGTTTATCATCATTGATAATGTCTACAAAAATTGGTAGTTTGCTTTTCATAGATCTTGCATTAATGAGTTGGCAGGTGAGAGTTGTGTATTTCTGTGTCTGAGGTGAGTGTGGTGTGTTGCATATTTTTGTTGTTGTTATATATAAAAGTCTAGATTGTCTAGATCTAAGGTTGGTTCCTATTATGAATGGGTGTATTAAATTATCATGTTTTGATATTCTTTGTATTATGGGAATTGGTCTATTATTCTTATTATCTATGGATTTTATTAGGTTAATCAGTGTAAGGATTGTGATACTTATAAGTATAGCATTGATGGGAGAAAGGAATTGTTTATGCATTTTTGGTTTGTATTTAGATTTACTTTTTATGTTTTAACTAGTAAGAGGTTCAATAAAATAGAATAGTGCTAGTGATTAATATCAGTGATAATTACCTGTGGTAGAGATACTACTGATAATACCAGTGTTTCAGTGATAGTAGGATAATTGAGGCTTACATGAAGAATGAGTAACTATAACATTAATACCAGTGTCACAATGATAGCAGTATAACTGCAGATGATATTGTGAATGAGAAGCAGGGTAACTGCAGCTTACTGGATGAATGAGAAGATATAACATTAATACCAGTATTTCAGTGATAGCTGGATAGTTGCAGATTATAGAGTGACAAAGAAGCTATAACATTAACATCAGTGATTAATACTAGTGATAATACTTGATAATGATGCTAGTTATAATACCAGTGTTTCAGTGATAGCAGTATAACTACAGCTTATATGGTGAATGAGAGGTCATTCAGTGATAGCAGGATAACTGTAGCTGTAGCTTACAGGGAGAAAGATAGACTATAACAGCGATGGCGAACCTATGGCACGCGTGCCAGCTGTGGCACGCGAAGGCCTTGCAGCTGGCACGCGGGAAGGTCGCACATTAAAAAAAAAAAAAAAGCTGCCCGCTGCCGCCGCGGCGGCATGGAGTGTCCCGCGGGGCTCCCTCGGCCCGGCGGGACTCTCCCGGCGCGGCTCAGCCCCTCTCTGCCGGCTTGCAGAGACGCGAAGGGAGAGTCTCCCTCGCGTCTCTCTTAAGCCCGCAGGAGCTGATGGGAAATTTCCCATCTGCCCCTGCGGGCTTAAGAGAGACGCGAGGGAGACTCTCTCTCCCTTCGCGTCTCTGCAAGCCGGCAGAGAGGGGCTGAGCAGCGCCGGGTGAGTCCCGCCGGGCAGAGGGAGCCCCGCGGGCCACTCCATGCCGCCGCGGCGGCAGCGGGCAGCTTTTTTTTTTTTTTTTATTGCCATGAGCCGAGGGAGGGGGGTTAAGACTGGCAATGGGCTAGGGAGGGAGAGAGGGGGGTTAAGACTGGCAATGGGCAAGGGAGGGAGAGAGGGGGGTTAAGACTGGCAATGGGCTAGGGAGGGAGGGGGGTTAAGACTGGCAATGGGCTAGGGAGGGAGGGAGGTTAAGACTGGCAATGGGCTAGGAGGGAGGGGGGTTGAGACTGGCAATGGGCTAGGGAGGGAGGAGGGGGTTGAGACTGGCAATGGGCTAGGGAGGGAGGGAGGGGGTTGAGACTGGCAATGGGCTAGGGAGGGAGGGAGGGAGGTTAAGACTGGCAATGGGCTAGGGAGGGAGGGAGGTTAAGACTGGCAATGGGCTAGGGAGGGGGGGAGGGGGGTTGAGACTGGCAATGGGCTAGGGAGGGAGGGGGTTGAGACTGGCAATGGGCTAGGGAGGGAGGGAGGGAGGGGGGTTGAGACTGGCAATGGGCTAGGGAGGGGGGGTTAAGACTGGCAGTGGGCTGGGGAGGGGGGTTAAGACGCAGTGGGCTATGGGGGGGAGTTAAGACTAGCAATGGGCTGTGGGCTGATGAGGGCTGGCAGTGGGCTATGAGCTGATGAGGGCTGTCTGGAAATGGGGTGGGTGATGGGGGGGTTAGGACTGGTAATGGGCTATGGGGGGGTTAAGACTGGTAGTGGGCTGATGGGGGGGGTTAGGACTGGTAATGGGCTATGGGGGGGTTAAGACTGGTAGTGGGCTGATGGGGGTGTAGGACTGATAATGGGTTATGGGGGGGGGCTAGGACAGGAAATGGGCTGATGGGGAGGGGTTAGGACTTGAGGTGGGCTGATGTGGTTAGGACTGGTAATGGGCTGTGGGCTGATGGGGGGGTTTAGGACTGGCAATGGGCTATGGGGGGCTGACTGGAAATGGGCTGATGGGGGGTTAGGACTGGTAAAGGGTTATAGGGGGGGGCTTAAACTGAAAATGGGGTGATGGGGGTTAGGACTGGAAGTTGATTGACGGGGGGCTAGGACTGGTAATGGGTTGGGGTGTTGCTAGGACTGGAAATGGGCTGAGTGGAAGGGGAGGCTTGAACTGCAAATAGCTGATGGGGAGGGGGCTTGGAATGGAAATGGGCTGTGAGGGAAGGGAGCTAGGACTGAAAATGGGCTGATGGAAAAGCTAGGATAGGACTGGAAATGGGCTGTTGGGAGGAGCTAAGATTGGAAATGGGCTGTGGTGGGGGCTTGAATTGAAATGGACTCATGGAGGGGCTAGAACTGGAAGTAGGCTCATGGGGGGGCTTGGACTGGAATTGGGCTGAGTGGAGGGGAGCTATGATTTGACATGGGCTGATGGTGGGGCTAGGAAATGAGTAGAAATGGGCTGATGGGGGGGCTAGGATTGAAAATGAGCTGATGAAGGGACTTGGACTGGAAATGGGCTGATGCAGGGACTAGAAGGGAATGGATGCTGGGTGAGACTGGAACTAGAAGGGAGATGATGTTGGGGGAGGATTAGAATGGGATGGGGCTGGGAGAGTAAAATGGAGAGGGGAAAATATTTTGTGTAGGAGGGATGAAAAATCTACAATTGGCCAGGTATTGGGAGAGTAATTGGGGATTGAGGATGGAGGGGTAAAATTTGTGTGGATGAAATAGGAATGAGGAAAGAGCAAAAGGAGAAAGATTAGTATGTTAAAGCAGATGTAGAGAGAGAGAGAATGGAAAAAAAACTAGAAGAGAGAAGAAAGGACAAATGGACAGCAGACGATGGAGAGTTAGCAGAAAACATGAAGAAACCAAAAGAAGGTGGCTGGACCAATTGCAACTGAAAAAAAAATGCACAAAAGGTAGAAAGATATCTCTTTATTTTGAATTTATTAACTGGAATATGTCAGCTCTGGGAAATGTGCATCATTAACATCTGCGCTTTGTTTGGTACAAGAGGAAATTCCTATTTGACGTTGCCACTTGCTCTCTTTCCCCAGTATTCTCTGAAATGTATTGGTTTAATATTTGCAGTGTTGCCTTTTGATAGGTAGGGTATGGTGCTTTGTGAGTCCTGGTAATGCTGTCAGGATACGGCGGGTTTGCTATGGGTTCTAAATGGGCAGCGTTTGTAGTAGTTCCTAATGTGCCTGGCGGTTGGCACTGGATTATAGTAATGTAGAAATCTTTTAGTCTTTCTTTATCCATACACTCATTAAGAGACATGTTTACTAAAAGTTAGTGTATGGTAACATTATGCAAATATTTATGCAAATAAGACCACTTATGCAAATGACGTGCTGGCACTTTGAGGAAATTCTTTGGTTTTGTGCGGCAGTTTGGGCACTCGGGCTCAAAAAGGTTAGCCATCACTGGACTATAACATTAATACCAGTGATTCAATGATAGCAGGATAACTGCAGCTTATGGTGTGAAAGAACAGCTATAACATAACATAACATAACATCAGTGTTACAGTGATAGCAGGATAACTGCAGTGTACTATGTGAATGAGACGTTATAACATTAATACCAGTTATAACATTAATACCAGATATAACTTAATTACTTGCGATTTCGATAATATAGTATTGATTTAAACAGAGTTGGCTGACATAGCATGATGAGGTGTAGTCTCCCTCAACGGGCTCCGTCTAAGGGCCACGCCAAAGGGCCCTCTGGCGAGGCCCTCAGGCGCGAGCCCGCCTGTTGACAGTTAGGATTTAAATCCCTGCTGCTCCTCCCCCCTCACAGCCCCGATCGGGTTCGAGTCAGCAGAGTGATGTTGGATTCTGTCTCGGGGGTTTGCTGATATCCTCTTTTGTTCCCCGCCTGTTGACAGTTGGGATTTAAATCCCTGCTGCTCCTCCCCCCTCACAGCCCCGATCGGGTTCGAGTCAGCAGAGTGATGTTGGATTCTGTCTCGGGGGTTTGCTGATATCCTCTTTTGTTCCCCGCCTGTTGACAGTTGGGATTTAAATCCCTGCTGCTCCTCCCCCCTCACAGCCCCGATCGGGCTCGAGTCAGCAGAGTGATGTTGGATTCTGTCTCGGGGGTTTGCTGATATCCTCTTTTGTTCCCCGCCTGTTGACAGTTGGGATTTAAATCCCTGCTGCTCCTCCCCCCTCACAGCCCCGATCGGGTTCGAGTCAGCAGAGTGATGTTGGATTCTGTCTCGGGGTTTGCTGATATCCTCTTTTGTTCCCCGCCTGTTGACAGTTGGGATTTAAATCCCTGCTGCTCCTCCCCCCTCACAGCCCCGATCGGGCTCGAGTCAGCAGAGTGATGTTGGATTCTGTCTCGGGGGTTTGCTGATAGCCTCTTTTGTTCCCCGCCTGTTGACAGTTGGGATTTAAATCCCTGCTGCTCCTCCCCCCTCACAGCCCCGATCGGGCTCGAGTCAGCAGAGTGATGTTGGATGGATGCATCTTTGTCCTCTAGGCTTCAAACACACTCCTTCACCTCCGTGAGGTGGGTTATCAGGGAATCTAAGTGCTCAGCAAACTGAGCTGTGACCGTGGCAATAATTTCAGCTTTAGAGGATCAGATCTCTTGCAGAAGCACAGCCATATTGTCAGTGGGAACCACCTCCACAGTGGCTTTTGCATAAGGCTCCCCTTCCTGCTCTGTCATGGGCCTGAGCTGCTTTTTGGAAGGAAGGAATTTCTTAGCCTTCTCAGCATACATGTACCAGGATAGTTTTCTCGGTACACATTCTCAGGGTTTTGGGCATCACCCAGAGTGAATCTCAAATGAGAAAAAAACAGGCAAATTAGTAAAATTAGAAGGTTTTATAATGTGATGGCCTGGAGCAGCTCTCGATGCCGTCCACTTACATCCTCACCAGAACCGGAAGCCCTTATTATATCTTTAATAATAATTGTGGATGAAGGTATTATAAGTTCCTTAGCCTGGACATCATTATTTTCAGTCTGTCACAGCCCATCAGCTCATGACACCACCATTACATCACAGTCAAACTAATGTGTTGCTTGCATTATAAGAACATTAATTAGGAAACCACAGCAAGAGTGCACTAATGTTCTTTTTCAGGCTTGTTTATAAGCTCTGACCTGGCTATGGAGCCTGTGGGAGGTTACAAGCACAAGAAGAGTAGGACCTTTTGTGAGGGTTGGGACAAACCTAGAGCTAGATCTCATAGAAAGGCTGGGAACATAATAGACCAGGGGAATTGTAAGACTGGGGTCTTGCTGTAGACTCTAACCTTTTGGACTTTTGGCCTCAGAGGAAAGAACATTTTGGGAAAAAATCAATTTACCCCACAAATTGCTTATTTATTTAACTTCTTCTAAGATTGTTCTGTGTAGGTACTGAGCTTTTTAAATTAGTATATCATCCTATTAAATATCTAATCTTATGTTAGATATTGATAGAACATGCAAGGATTTGTTTTTTACTTCCTCTTTTATAAGTTAATAGTGCATACATGATCTAAAACCAAAAACGTATGCTGTGAATATGCAGGTAAATTTCTCTACAGCCTATATTAATCTTAAACAACACCACCACCACAACAAAACCCTCATCTTGAAATGCCTCATTTTATGTATGAATTCCACTACATGCAACATAACACATTTCTGAAAAGACTTGTGGTTTTATTTTGCTATTCTTATAGACTTAACTAGGTCAATATTCAGAGTCTTCAAAACTTTGCATATTAACGTGAGGCTACAGAATAGAACATATTAAATTAAACAATAGATGTGTAAGCAGGAATGTAATAATGTAGAGAAGAAAGAACAGACCCCCTAGAAATACAGAATCTAATTTCGTAAAGAGGAAAGTCAAAATCTGATTAACATTCAACTGGAAAAAAAATAAAAACACCGAGTACTGAACAGTTTGGTGTCAATTTCATTTCTATATAGCTCAGACTTACAGAAGGGAAGTGATGTAGTACAATGAGCAAAAAACATGTCTTGGAACTAAGAAGAAAGCAACACTCTAGTCAAATATGTCAGCACCTGGTGTCCAGCAGCAAGGTTCAGCATGTGCAGCAATAAAGTCTGCCAGATTGACAATCATGCGTCTATTGGCCCTTCAGGGAATTCAGACCAAGTTTTTTATCTTTCCAAATGCCAGGAGTTTTATCTTGCTGCTGTCCAGTATATCAAGAGGTCAAAGCAATATTCTGCCCTGCCCCTTTATGAACTGTGCAGCAACTCTTAAAGAGTTTGCCTCTCACTCACCTTGGGACAGAGTTTGAAGAGTAATTATTTGTGACATTTTCTTTGAAAGACTATAGAGGAACTGCAGCTGAAAGATTTAAAATGGTATAGCATCTGAAGATTCAGGTTCACAAACTGGTCCACAAAAGGCAATTAGATTTTTCCACCTGAATTTCATGAGTGCCTTTTCAAAAAGAGTTTTACTGTGGGCACAAAGTGGAAGGAATGGCACTGAAAATATTGTTTTGCTGGAGGAAGCTGGCATATAGAAATGAAAGCACTTTGATGTCTCGACATATAAAATAATATCATGGGTGCACCTGCTCCCTGTATTTCTAGAGAAGAGATTGATATCACTTCTCAAATCTTTGGCATTTGATCTTTTCAGAGCTTGATCATTTGTCATACAGTATTTAGCTTTGGAGTGTTAGTTCCTGGCTACAATGTTCTTTTTAATCAGAGGGGTGATAGATTTCATCATCCTTCAAAGAGAGAACTTTTTTATTCATTGTGGTGAAATTATGAAGCATATGAAGTGGCGTTTTAGAAAAGACATCCAATAAAAAGCCAGGGCTGTTTACATTTTGGTGCAATTTTTAGCAATTTGGATGTCCCTGAAATGAAAGACTGCAAGGCAGCCGCATAAACGTCCCCGCTACAAACACTTGGGACAGGGACATCAAGCCTATGTTCAATGCATGTCAGTGCACATCTATTTGCATGCGGGGATGTGCATCAGCGTGTTGAACCAAAAATATGTGTCCTCACTTTCCTGCAGTTTTCATTTTCATCATGGAAAGTAGAGAGGATATCTGGGTGGCAGAATGAGTACTTTCATGATGCCTTTTCATTCCCTAGGGCAGGAATAGACATAGGCAATCCTACTAGTTGGTGGGGTACATGCTTGCCATTTCTGAAATCGGGTGCACACCTCCATCATGCCCCTTCGTGACTTGGACAACCTTGAGCTGGGAACGTCTATAGAACTGCCTTCTAAAATGGCTCCATGGATGTCTCTTTGAATGGGATGTCTCTGTAACAGGGATATCTCTGTGCCCATTTTCAGACGTCCAAAGTATGAATAGCGCTTCCACAGTAAAACAACCCTGTTTGCCTTCAGCTCCATATACCAGTGCTACAATACTTAGGAGGAAATGTTTAAACTATTGTGAGCTGCAAGTATGTTTTAAAAGGAACTCCCTAAGGGATAATGGCTGCAATGAATGCACATTTATACTGGCCTTCAGATTTTCCTTTGGAAGTCTGCCATTGTACACACAGTACTGTAGTTACAAAAATTACCCCAAGCTTTGTGCTTGCATTGTAGCAGATGCAAAGTAAGCACCAGAATGCCAGCTTAGTGAATTCAAAAGGAAATCATAAAATATTTATTTATTTAGCAGGTTTTCTGTACTGCCTTATCCTACAATCAAAGGGTTGATTGAATAGTATGCAAAGTAACAGGGGTAGAGGAGATACATGTGGGAAATACTTAGAGATCTGACCTATTTACATAGTTAACTATTTACAATATGTACAATGGGGTGGTTTGCGCTAGGGGTTAGCAATAGAGCTGGGGCAGAGTTGTGCTTGTGTTGCCAGGGGTGGAGGGGGGGGGGGGATGCTATACACTAGGTGATGTTCCTGAAGTGGACTATGAATAGGAAGGTTTTTAGCTTTTTCCAGAAGTCTTTAGCATCAGTGGTGGCTCTCAGGTCATCCGGGATGGAGTTCCAGAGGGCAGGGGCTGCTAGGGATAAGGCCTTTCCAGATGTGGACTGAATGGTTTTAGTGTAGGTTCTTGGGGTTAGGATAGTGTCCTTTTTGTTTGCCTTCTGGATCTTGTGCTTGTGTCAGGGTTGAGTAGGCTCTTCAGTATATTGGCAGATATATGATGCTGGATTTTGAATATGTTTAGGGAGGTTTTGAATCTGATGCGGGAGGCGACTGGGAGTCAGTGTACCTTATGCAGGGGTAACTTGTTCATGTTTTGCCGACCTGATAATGCTGTGAGCTGCGGTGTTTTGTGCCATCTGCAGGGGTCGGATTGTCAGTTTGCAGTAGTCTAGTATGGGCATGATTACGGCTTAGCAAACTGTCCAGAAGTGATCTTGGTTGAGGAGAGGTTTGAGCTTTCTTATTATGGCCATCTTGTGGTATACATTTCTGGTGGTAATATTGATGTGGGATTATAGGTTCAGAGTATGGTCCAAGGTGACTCCCAGGTATCTTACTTCATCCTTAATGGGTATGGGCAAGTTGATTGATTTAGGGGGGGTAAAGGAAGCATTCCGTGTGATAAGGAGGGCTTCAGTCTTGTAGTTAATGTTTAAATTATTGTGGGAGAGCCATTCAGTCATCTCTTGTAGGCAATCTGTTATTGTCGTGTAGTCTGGGGTTTTCAAGTTGATTGGGGTATACCGTATTTGCTCGAATGTAATGCACACCTTTTCTGGCCAAAAAGAGGCTCTAAACTCAGGGTGTGCATTACATTTGAGGGCACCTTAGATTCGGAGGCAAACACTAGTGTGTATCTGCTACTACCCTGCTCCAGCTCTCAGCCTTTATCCCTTGCAATCCTGGCTCCCCACTCAGCCATAAGGAATTGAGGGAGGGTAAAGAGCAGTAGACAAACTAATGGAATAACACCTGCCATTTACCTCTCGCTGAATTACTGCCCCATCAAATGCTGTTCCCGTGCCCGTGAAGGAAATCCACAGCCCCGGCTTACCCCAGCAGCGCTCAGCCCCGTGATGTTGCCACCTGGTCATGCCCAGTATCCAGGGCAGCATTCCAAAGTGTATTCCCGGCCCTCCAGCTGATCCTGAGCAAACATGCGTGCAATCAGGCATCTTTTGATAAAGCAACGTTGAGCTGCAGTGACATTGAAACAAGATTCCTTTAAAGAAGAATGAACAAAGAACTTCAGCCTACCTTTATTTTATTAGTTAAACATAATTGCCTGTGAACCCCAGCAGTGCTCAGCCCTGTGACGTTGCCACCTGGCCCCGCCCACTATCCAGGGCAGCGTTCCACCAAAGCATATTCCCGGCCCTCCAGCTGATCCTGAGCAAACATACGTGCAATCCCAAAGCCTGACTGTATTCCTGATTAGATTGTTGTAGTCCTGTTGCTTTGCTTGGTATTGCTGCAGGGTAGTTTGGGTCTTGTTCTGTTACCAGCTTCTTTCAATTTTATATAATGTTCTCTTGGCCTTCTTTATTGCATCTGAGTACCAGGATGCTGATCTTGCTCTCTTTCCTTGTGGTCTGGTGTTTTTTCTGTCAGGTGCTTTTGCTGCTGCAGTAATAGTCTTGTTCCAGTTTTCAATTATATTGCCTAGGTCGATAATATCTTGGTTTAGGTTAGGAATGGTTTCTTGTAGGAATTGATCCTTTTGGAAACCATTGAATCGTCTTCCCAGGTGTTGTGTTTTTTCCTGTATGCTTAAGCGGGGGATGTGCAAGTTGAACCGTATATAGCAGGGGTGTCCAACCCTGTCCTGGAGGGCCGCAATCCTGGCAGGTTTTTGGGGTAGCCCTAATGAATATGCATGAGATATATATGCATTAGAGATATCCTGCCAACCTGACTGGTTTGCGGCCTTCCAGGACTGGATTTGGAGACCCCTGCCTTACACCTCTGTCATTTAAGATTGTGAGTGGGCAAGGTGCAGATGTCCTAGACATCAAAAAGGGTAGATAGAATTTGTCACATTCCTCCTCGCTTCTCACCACCACCAAAATATTGTCTATTAGACAACTTTTTGGTGGTTGTGAGAATCAAGGAGGCATGTGAAAATTCTATCTACCCTTTTGATGTCTAAGACATCAGTATATAAGCTGCATAACAGACACACAGCTGCAGAATACATTCCTTGTCCAAAGGCCAAGCCAAATGTGAGATCAAGAAGACCTTCCCCCACTGTACCTCCAACGCCAAACAACAATTGCACACAGAGGTCTTCTGTACCACAGTGTGGTAGTAACCACTGAGGCAGTACATATGCAGGGCGTGAAATCCCTTGTCACCTACTGTACACTACAAGACAGGTACATCTGCACATACACCTAACGCAAACCACATTCATGACCCCTGCGGTCCATCATTGACCATCCTGCCCTCCTCAGGGGGCCATGCACACACCTACCACCATCATAGATGACAAGAGGTACTGGGCAATGCTCCAGTGATCACAGTCACAGCTATGACTGCAATTGGGGCCTGGGTGCCAGTATCAGTTAGCCCCTCCATTACCCTTGATGCACCACACAATCTGAGCACATTTATGCAGCAATCCATCACATCAGCACTGTACTATAGAGAGACAATGTGTGCTTCATGCACATGACAGCTTCCATATGTGAAAAAGATCTGTTTCTGCAGGAGGAGGAGGAAAGGAAGGAAGGGGAGGGGGGGAGGGTGTTGATGACACCAAACAGAAGAGCTTGCCAAAACCATAGTTACCAGCATCCCAAGAACAACTCTTAGCATCACTTACTGGGAATTAAAATCATTCCAATCATTCCAGAGAGCCTGCATATGCTGGGCAACACTGTCCAGTGTCAGACACTCACATACCGTCTGTGCCCAGTCTGCTAGTCACCACATGCTGCATGTGTACATAGCAACCATGAATGCACTAACAACATGGACAACCAGCAGCTTGAGTAGTAACTGCACTGCCATGAAAAAAAAACCCAGCCCACATATCACTAAAGCTTGACCCTATATATAACTATTGCATACAAAGCCGTAATATGGTCACAGCTTGGTGAGAGTGACCTCAAAGGATGAACAAATGTGTACACCTAGGCCATGCCTGTGGCAGACCCACTACATCCTGTGCAAACTTCTCTATTCTAGGCAATACCCAGAATCTTCTACCCCTATTATGTACCCTTTTATCTTGGATCTGAGGACAGCTCATGCAATGTGAGGGACAGTGGAAAATGTGCCAGAGACTGGTGGAGAGTGCATGCTGGCCCACAGTGGTCTATGTCTGGCACATACATAAATATGATACCCCCAACACAGCTCTGGGAAGTGGTCATTGTATCTAGTTCCATGCCTGTACTCACCTAAAAAGTCATGCCCCTAGCCATGGATGCTCCAAACCTGGCCAGTGTAGCACATGCATTCTCCCATGTGGCAGACTCATTGTCCTCTCTCCCCCAAGAGCATGTGGAATAATGGCAGATTGTACATGGGGTTGGATGTAGGAACAGTTGCTGGTGACACATTCGCTACCATACCCTTCCTCCTTGTACTCTAACAACATCCTTGTGTCTGTCACATTCAGGGGTATGTTTACTAAACAGCAGTAAAGGAGCAAGTGTGCAGTTAGTGCATACTTACTATGCATGTGCACACTTAGCGTGTGCAAAAAGGCACTTTTGCACGTGCTAACGGCACCAGCAGCGTAAAGAGCCCTGTGAGTGGAGAGAAGGCATGCACTGGGCAGAGAGTGGGGGTCAATGGGTGGGGCGTTGGTGGGAACAGGGCTTGCTCCCTTAACGCAGGCACCTTAACAGCAGGAACTCTAACGCAATTCAAAAGCTGGCGGAAAGGGTGTTTTTTGAGGAGAGCCTAGTTTACGTCTGCAATGTGATGCACAGACAGGGGCACCGAAATGGGTGCTAGTAGTGCTCCATTAGCAGCAACAGCATAGTGCCCAAGTATGAAAGGGCACTATGTTGATGATGCAATAGGAGGCAAAGGTGGTGGGACATGGGTCATGCAATTGGGGCTGCTGGTGCACAGGGGGGACCAGGCAGCTGCCTAGATGGCACATAGGAACATAAGACTACAAAATATGCCAAACTGTGTCAGACCAAGGTCCATTATGCCCAGTATCCTGTGTCCAACAGTGGCCAATCTAGGTCACAAATACCTAGCAGTTTCCCCAAAAGACACACAGGATACCCAATAACTGTAATGGGGCAAGCAGTGCATAGCTCGGGTCCTCTGTAGCAATGGTTTATGGACTGTTACCCTGGAACCCATCCACTCTTTTTTAAACCCAGCTACACTGTCAGCTTTTACCACATCCTCCGGTAATGGATTTCAGGATCTGATTACGCGTTGACTGAAAAAATATTTTCACCCAGAAGACCCAAATGGGTTACACTGTAGTACCATTGCCGGTTCCCTAGTTTGTCCACAGTCTGATGGCATAAAATGGAGATTTACATTTACCTGTTCCACTCCAGTCAATAATCTATAGACCTTTATAATATACCCCCTCAACTGTCTCTTTCCCAGGTTGATGAGCCCCAATCTTTTTAGCCACTCTACAAAGGGGTTTTCTGCTATCCACAGAACCATCTGTGATCATCGTCATGATCCCACAGTAACAGTGGCAGCACACAGTCCTGCTACTGCTTTGGAAAGGCAATGTGCCACATGGGGTGGTCCAAGGGTCCTGACACCCCGATGCCGCAGGATCCTGCTGAAGGGATAGAGGCGGATAGTAGCAGATGCTGTAGCCCTCAAGGTAACTGGAAAATGCAGGTGCCTGGGGAAATATTACAGCAGTGGGCCTGCCTACAGCGGCACACATGCAGTTTGCACTGCACTGCACATGCAGTATATTAGCTGCATAACAGATGTATCAGTGGCAGGTGGTGATGGGGCCCTGCATAGGCAGCTGGTGGGGGACTGCATGGCCATCCATTTGTGCCTCTGCCCCCCCCCCCCGTTTGGCCCTGTGCCCATGGCGCTCACAAAATAAACATGTTCAACATACTGTGACTGTGACCACCACCACTGACAATGCAACACACACAGTTGGTATGTCTATGTGTGGAAAGTCACAGGTTCACATCCCTATTGGGGCTTCTGTATTGCATCTTCCTGTGGACAAGGTTTGGCTGACATTGTAAGTACAGTTCTAGCATGTGAAACCCCCAAGGAGATGGCCAGCAAGTGTGGGAACACCCACCAGTAGCACTGACAGGTTCCACAGCTGGTTGGAGGCTAATAGCACACAGTAACAACTTGTGGTGAGGCCAAGGCTTGGTAATAGTATCTGCAAACAGAGCACATGGTATCAGTCCTTGAGCTGACACTGAGGCAGGAATGCCAACCATCTCCACTTTTGAGAGTGTATGCGTGTGTATGTGTATGGCTCCCCTTTATCCTGTGGCTTTCTGCACTACACATTTGCTCACATTATCTGAGTTTTTCCCAGCCTTTTGGGAAAATGTGAATAAGGCGATGCAGAGCATTGTGGGTATCACCTGAAACAGTGCAGATTGGCCTGGATGTGTCTGCCACAATGGTAGGGTCACTGGTTGAGACACCATTGTGCCCGTCTGCCAAATGCATTGCCTGGATGGCCACTGTATGCCATGCTGAGATGGCACTCTCACTGTGACCAAAAAGGGACCCTGGCACAGCTATGTATCCACATAAAGCTGTTATACTCTTTGGCTTCAGTAATGAGGATGCATTTTCTTTCTGGAGATGATACTCACTGAAACAACTGCTGAGTGTCCCAAAGCAGAATGCTTGTGGTCACACTGTGTTTATGCTGACCAACTGCAGTTGGTTTATGCTTGGTTGACACAGCCCAGTGAAGGCAGCAGGGACAGTCTTACTGCCTGTGCTGTAGTCAACTGTTAGTTCTCAGTGGTTGGGGCAGCAGTGGTTCATGGCAGGACAGTAGCCCCACACCAGCCTATATACCCCCCCCCCCCCCCAATGCAGTGGTTGTCCATGGCAGCAGCATATTGACACTGACCATTAAACTGCACTGTTATCAGAGGGTTAGTGTCCAACATTGGCAGAACACAGGGCTGAGCTGCCTACAGCATGCAGGAAACTAGGAGAAAAGCATAACACACTGCAGATAATACCTGCCACACACAAGCAGTGATGCAGATCTGCAGCACAGTCAGCAGAGACCATTTCTAACAGTGCAAGTTCAGTGGACCAGGTGCTGGACACCCCTTCTCACCATTGGGGTGACATCTGAAACTGCTCTGCAGCACAGATTGCTGTTATTATGGGCATGTAGCACACGCAGCCAGTGAATCTTACTGAGCTGATATGCTGTATTATTGCAGTCTCCATTGGTTCTTCAGCTGCAGATCGCTGTTTTGCATGTGCAGTGCCTCATCTGTAGTGGAGGGTCCAACCTATACTGGTACAGACAGCAAACAGTTTGATAAGAGATCTGCAGGCTCTACCCATCCATGTAAAGCTGTGTGGAGGTGCAGTCTATTGGTTGGTGCAAAGTCTCTATGGGCAAAGGTCCAGGGTTTGGTTCCCACTTGTACATTTTGTGCCTGGGTGTGCATGCACAATCATTCTTCTACATTTCAATGCATTATGGCCACACTTGGATAGCCCAACATGGCATTCCCCATCATGGACATCTGTAAGCATGGCTTTAGTGGCTCTGCCGCTGTGCATTGAAGCGGGTCAGTGATGTATATGCAGCAGATGTCTGGGTCAACTGGTATGGATGCGTTTTCTGTTTTGCCATCATTGTGACCTCCCAGCTTTTTGAAAAGAGGATATATCTCGCATATTCAGGCACCTAACACTCATTGCATAGTCATCCCCTGCACTGTTCTGCCATCATTACTTGTCCCACATGGGGCAATGGGTTCAACTTGTCCCTTTCTATCATTCCACTCTGTCAGGTATATTGTCTTTCAGTTGCACAGGCTGAGACACCAGTCCCACCTGCACAAATGGTATTTCATGTAGCCCATGGCACTGCTACTTTTGGTTCACACACACCAAATGCTTTTGGCCTGTATGATCCCATACATCCACCCATTACACACATTGCAAATTCTCTTCTTGGATGATCCATGGCACAGTCCTGCACCCACCATTTGACAGTCAGGGAGATTGATGGTGGGGCAGCTTACTGGCAGTAAGCTTCCCCACCATGGCCCTCAGGGGTCATTTGCAGCAGTTAGTCATATCAGGCACACCTCTCTTGTGAATGCTCCACATGCACACTCATGGACAATCCTCCTTTGTTGCCCATATCAGGCACATGCTGCCTCCACCCAGACACGTTCCTGGCCTATGGCATGCCACACACTGATAGTACATTTGGATACATGTCTTCACCTAACAGACACTATAATGTAGCTTATGGTATGGTGTATGCGCTCAGGTGCATCTAGGACTGCATGCCTGTCACAGTGCCCCCACTGCTTCATCCCCTCTGCTGACTCCACTGCCACCACCAACCACCCATGACACAGCCAACACCCACACTGACCATTGTCACGAGGCAGTCACCTATCTTGCCTAGTCAACAGCAAAGGCCTGCTGTATGGTCAAACATGCTCATCACACATACTGCTACATTGCCAGGCATCAGGTGAGTCAACTCCATCAGCTACCAATTGTGCTTGCATCCATACCTTCTCCAATGGCTTCCCTGCTCCCCTTTCAGCATTTCAGTGGCTTTTCTGCATTATGGTGCATGCCAGACACCTTCCCGCAGCATGTGCTATTATCACACCGTAAGTGTCCAATACCACCCTTAATGTCCTATTATCTCATAGTAAGTGTCCAATATCACTTCTTAATGCAGAATATGCTATTACCACATCGTACGTGTCCACTAGCACCCATTAATGCCGGAACACCTCTGACATGCCCAGTACACTTAGCACACAGTAACCCCTTATCGCTGCCGTTACTGCACAGAAAGGACTGCTCCTTTACCACCATTTAGTAAACATACCTCTTGGGGTCCAGGGGAAGCCCGTGATGCTGTCACGCAGGCCCTCTGATGTAAAACATTTTAGACACTGAATAGACTCGCATAGGTTCTGGAGATGCGAACACAACCTTCAGCCAGAAATGCCACCTATGAAGGGCACATACAAAACATGTATGGTACTGTTTCCCGCACCCCCTACCCTCACCCCAACATTCACCTCCAGGCACTTTCATCCCATATGGTGGTGGGCGATGCAGAGGGCAGCATGATATCATGTGCCACAGTTAAACAACTGGAAGTGTGCACGCACCATTCAGAAGGCACTGTCCCATTGTCCCAATCAGGCACATAGGTGTATTTGGACTCTCATTTGGGGTAATTGGTAATGTACTGCTGGATGCTTTGGCCAGTGTTCAGTAGACAGTGCTGAGGTGGTGTTTCTTCTGTGTGAATTTGCCTGATATGTACCTCCCTGTATGTGCCTACACTGCATGGAGCAAATAGTCCCCTCACTTGCACTTTACGAAAGCAGCATGGGACAAGAGCAATGCACATGCAGGTAAAATGTCAGCAACAATGTCTTCCTTGGTTAGCTCAGGAACTACTAGTCCTGAAGAAGAAATATAAATCCTTAGAAAGGAAATAGAGGAAATTCATATACAAATATTGATAGACAAAACTGGCAAATAGCATATAAAAGATAAAAAAACAATTTGTCAACCTTTAACAGTACTATGCAAACATAATTGATGTTGCTTCTTCACAGCCACATTCTTTATTTAAATGAACAGCCTCTTTATTAAGGGATAAAATGAAAGAACAACCAGATCCAATTTTATTGGTTTAACACCTGCAAATTATTTTCAACAAAAGATAGACAATATATGTAATACTTTTGATAAGAGACAGATTGATATAGAACCTTTTTGAGAATTTTTAAATGGTAAATTACTGAATTACTATTTTGTAGACCCTGTTTGGTCTGAATTTATTATTCCATCCAATGAAAGGGTTAATGAAATATTTAATAAGCATGCAAAAAGTATTTCCCTACAGATCACTGCCCGACTTACCTTCTTATGCAAGCACCACAAGACTTTAGGGTATGGTTTTACGGAATTACGGTTGAGTTTATGACTCAGGGAACTTACCCAGATGTAACCGAGGTAGCTCGGACCCAGTGTTCCCCTTTACCAACCCCCACGCCCCACCAACCCCCCAACTACAACCATCCCCTTTTTTCCCCACCCCCATTTCCACACAAACTCAACACAAACCATAGGTAATCAACTGGTCGCAGCTTTATTAACATCCATAACATTATCAAAACATTATATTCCAACAATAATCCTCATAACAATCCAACTAGCGGAACAATTACCTCACCAGCCATGCAATTAGCAAAGTGACATTGTTGCCGCTTTTGCCGTAGACAAGCCAACGGCAAGCTTACCTACCCCCAACCCTTTACCGACCTCGCCATATCATTAGCAAAAGCTGGCCAGGAGTTGTCCGGGTCGGGGCACCCAACCCCCGCCCCAAGTATTACCTAAGGCTCCGGACCCTGGAAACCTCCGGGATCCCGCCCCCCCCTCCCCCACCGCTGCAACACCCCATGCTAACCAACCTCCCCCACACAATAAGGGTGGGAGGTTGGGAAGCTGACACTGAGCCACCCGCAGACTGACCGGGGATGCTGATGGAAAGCCATTGCCATCGCCCGGCTCCTCCCACCTCCCCCAGCAGCCGCTCCTTCTCTCTCATTGGCTCCCCCCCGTGCTCGCGCATGCAGGGGGAGCCAATAGCTTCAAATGATGCCATCTCAGACAGCGCTTCACCTCCGCAGCCCGGCACCCCAGCCTTCGGCCGTGCGCAGGGTACCCACACCAGGCTGCGCACCTGGTTACGGGCGGCCGCCCTGGACCCTGCCCCTCGGCCTTGTACTTCTGGGAGATATTATTTTGAGACTTATCCTGAAGGATAAGAAGATGAGCATGGATGAGGTTACTAATTTTCACCTTTAGCTAATATACCTTTACTGGTTAAGATTCATGAGACAATTGTGGTGAATCAGTTAATTTCTTATCTGGACAAATTTAATAGTTTGAGGGATTACCAGTTTGGGTTTAGAAGGTTTACAGTACTGAATTATTATTAGGGGGTTTTAGTTTCTGATATAAATGCAGCATTGGTAAAGGATCATCTTCCATTCCTTCTGCAATTTGACTTAAGATTGTCCTTTGATTTAGTAGGTCATGATGTATTAATACTCCTATTGGAGTATATAGGGATTACTGGTTCAGTACAGAATTGGTTTTTGGCCTTTTTGAAGTATAGAAGAAATCGGGTACAGATAGGTCAAAATAGGTCCTCTGAATGGGATGCCCATTGTGGGGTCCTGCAGGGCTCCCCATTGTCACCGATCCTTTTAAACCCAATTATGACAACCCTGGGATGTGCTTTTGAACAATTGAATTTAAAACTTTATTCATATTCCGATGACATTTCAGTGTTATTCATTTTTTTCTCCATCTATAGATTACTCAACCATTAACAATGTTTTGGCGCAGTTGGAAGTTTGGCCAAAGTTATTACGGCTACAAGTTAATATTTCAAAAACAAAGGCCATATGTTTTAACAACAGTAAACCGTTAGCCAAATCTTTACTGTGTATACTATCAAAATTACATCTTAAGACAGAGCCAGTTCAAAAATTGTAGGGGTTTTGATAGATTCAGATTTAACTTTCGAAGCTTATTTTAGCTTATCTCAAAAACTTTTTATAGATTATGCAAATTGCATAGGCTGAAAGGCTTATTTCTAAAGAACATTTTCAACTTGTGGTGCAAAACTCTATTCTATCATATTTATTTAATTAAATTAATTAATTAATTAATTTATGTATTTATTTAAAAGGACTTATATCCCGCCTTCTCCTTTAATCAAGGCGGTGTACACAGCAACCAATCAAATTATATTGGCATTTGTGTTATCATGCAGTGTTATACAGAGTATGTGTGTGTGTGTAAGTTGGCGTTGATTTGTTGTGGGCTATTTACAGCATGAACTACATTACATTGCTATGTACATGAGTGATAAAGGGTGGGGGTCCGGTATTAGTCCAGGGGCTGTCGGGCACTATTATCTGCTATCGCCATAATACTCGATGAAGAGCGCTGTGTTGAGTTGTTTTCAAAATTCCTTAATATCCTCTGTCGATCGTAGTTTGTCAGGGAGGGCGTTCCATATTGCAGGTGCTGCCATCGATAGAGCTCTTCTTGTGGTGTTCTTGCAAGCCTTTGTGAAGTCTTTTGGTGTGTTGATGGTGTCAGAGGTGCCTCTCCTCCTTGGTCTTGTGCTGGTATCTGGTAATATGAGTGGTTGTAGGCTGAGTGCTGAGGTCCGGTGTTTGATTTTGAATATGTTTATGACTGTCTTGTACCTGATGCGGGAGCTGATTGGGAGCCAGTGGTGGTCTTTTAGAATGGGAGTGATGTGGTCTTGTCTTGGTGAGCCAGATATTATGTGTGCTGTTGTGTTTTGAGCCATTTGCGGTGGCCTGAGTGTCTGCTTGGTTAGGCCAAGATAGATTGGGTTGCAGAAGTCTAGGATGGGAGTTATTAGAGCTTGACAGACTGTGCAGAAATGTTCTTCAATGAGGAGGGGTTTGAGGCGTCTGATTAGTCTCATCTTGAGGTATGCATTTTTAGTGGTTCTGCTGATGTGGGACTGTAGGTTTAGTTCTTTGTAAAGAGTCACTCTGAGATATTTTACATCCGGTTTTATGGGTAGTGTTATGCTGTTGACCTTGATGGAGGGTGGAGGAATGTAGCTGGTGTTTCGGGTGATGAGTAGTGCCTCCGTCTTATTGTAGTTTATAGTCAGGTTGTTGTCTTGAAACCAGCTGGACATGTGTTTGAGACAGTCTGTTATCTTGGTATATTCTGGGTTGTCGATGTTGACTGGGGTATATTTCATAATGTCGTCAGCATAGATTGTGCATTGTATTTTGCGTTCCTTCATGATGTTGCAGATTGGTTGAATGTAGAGGTTGAATAAAAGTGCTGATAGGGCGGAGCCTTGTGGGATGCCTTGCTTGATTTTTGAAGGTCGGAATGTGTTGGGGCCAATCTTGACCTGGAACTGTCTGTCCGTTACGTATGAGTTGAACCACTTCAGGGTGGTGCTGTGTAGTCCAATGTTCTGTAGTCTTGCTAGCAGGATTCTGTGGTCCACTGTGTTGAACACTGATGAGATGTCTAAGAAGATCATAAGTGTTCCTTTCTTGCGGTTGTCTATGATTTGTATTTGTATTATGGAAATTTACTATTTTTGAATTGCTCTCAATATCCGATTAGGGAGTGAGGAGTGGCCTAGTGGTTGGGGCAAGTTACCTCAGGCCAGAAGACCAAGGGCTCAAATCCCACTAGAGGACAGAAACCTTGGACCAGAAGGACTGGGGTTTCTAGTCCCACAGGTGTTCCGTGTGGTCTTGGGCAAGCCACTCAACTCTCCATTGCCCATGTTCCCTGTAAAATAGTTATCTCCAAGTCATAATGCCTTGTTCAATGTAATTTCAGTTTGTTCAATGTAAACCACCTTGATATCATAAAAGGCAGTATAAAAGAAATGTTAAATAAATTAATAAATTAGACAATTACAGCTATGTCAAACATGGTTACACACCTTATTTTTGGCATTTCATAATTCCTTTCAACAATTTAAGTGCTCACTCAAAACTCACCTTTTTCAGCAGGCTTTCGACCTCCCAGACCCTTAAGACTAGCTTTCTCCACCAGTACCCTTACTAGACCTATCTCTCTCCTGCTCAAATACCTTTCTCTGCCTCTTTCTGTCCTGTCTAAATGATGGTGTTCTTTTCCTTTTCTTGCTTTTATCGATTATATTCTACACCGCCCTGACACACACGCTTGGGCAGTATATCAAGCAATAAATAAAGATAAAGATATATGGCAATAACCTCTTTACTTTGCAAATTACATTTGTTGAAAGTCTTTAATCGGATTCATTTTAAGTTTTTTATTTTTTATATATAGATTTTTTTTATGATTTTGTACCAGAATATTTTTCCTCCTTCTTACTTCTATTAGTAATATGCAAATCCAAATGCCTACAATTAACCAATACTTTGTTGTTTCCCCCATGTAGAGGTGTTTTTTTTAAATCATGCTTCATGCATACAATCCCTTTCATGGCAGCACAACATTGGTCTGAATTACTAAACAATTAAATTGTATCTCTTCTTTAGGTCAATTCCATACAAGATTGAAAACTTGGTTATTTAATAGGAATTAGTGTTCTTTATTTCTTTGAATTTTATTTTTTTTCTTCTTGCTCTTAAACTTCATAGAATCTTATTTTTAATTGAGATCATTGCGGTATACAAAACTCTGTTAGATTAGATTAGAACAAAGTGAATGGATTTCATATTCACAGAAGCCAGCCCTTCCCCTGAGCCTAGTTTCCTATAGGCTGCAGCTGTGCTAGGTGGGCTGTCACCATTGCCATGGATACAGCTGTTATGGCAATTGGCATTAATCTGACCTCTCACCTATGTAAATGGGTGTGTCCTGAGGCCTAAAGGCTGAGTCAGAGGTGAGGGTTGCAACACACACACATATGTTCCCCCTGCTCATCCCTCTCAAGCCAGTTTATGATTTGGGACCTGCACAACAGTGTCCTGTTGGAAGCTAAGTGTAGGTGAATGCTGTGGGGTTGGCCTTGTTGATGGTATAACTGAGAAGGCATTACAGTGTCACAGTCACAGGTTGCAACTACTTACTGCAAACTAACCTTCTGTTTGTATATGGTGTCTCACACAGTATGTGGGGTCGCTGTATAGCTGACCCACAGCATGTTGTATGCACAGCCATGGTGCCTGGGCACCACATGCATGCACAGTGCCTTGCTGAGGCTCACACTACTTTGGAGAAACACACACACATGACCCAATTGTCCAAAAGTGGTACAGGTTGGCATTCTCACCTGCCCCTTAGGCCTCCTTTGATGCTCCACCATTGTCAATGCCTGCATAGTGTGTAGGCGCTATTGGCATGCTTTGAAATGCACATGCACTATTAACGCGCTCTTCAATGCTCGGGTGCTGTTAATGCTTGGGCACTGTTAATGCTCGCTTAGTATGCCGGTGCTATTAGCATGCTCTGCCATCCAGCTGTAGTGGTTGTAGCTTCGCAGTGTGGCAGCTGAGTGTGTGGACTCTTGCTGGACAAAATGTTGAGGGTTGCCAATGCCGATACAGTTCTGGAAGCATAGGATAAAGTTAGTGCACTTGGACATAACATTCCTGATCTACAGGCTGCTCTTGAACCTGTGATCCTTCTCTCATATACACACTGGCAATGTGTTTGAAGTCACAGACCAGCTATGTAGGATTTATCATTTCATAGGTATACTGTATATGGAGTCATTGTCAGGATGCATGTGGGCATGAGTTGGGGTATGCCTATGTCAGCTTTGATCTCTGCAGGCTCTGTGCCATACTTGTTTAAAAATACTATCTTGGAAGCCCAGACCAGCCATATACCACACTTTAAGAAAAGTGGAAGGAAGTCCAAAAAACTGCCAGCATGGTTTAAAGGTGAGGTCAGAGAGGCTGTGGTTGCCAAAAAAGCATCTTTCAGGAAATGGAAAAAAGAGCCAAATGACAAAAACGGGAAACAGAACCAGCACTGGCAAGTTAAATGCAAGGCATTGATAAGGCAGGCAAAGAGAGAATTTGAGAACTAGCTTGCTGTGGAAGCAAAAATGTGTAATAAAGAGTTTTTCAAGTACATTCATAGCAAAAAACCTGTGAGACAGTCAGTGGGACCATTAGATGATAAAGGGGTAAAAGGAGCAGTAAGAGGGGCCTAGGCTATAGCGGAGAGACTAAATGAATTCTTTGCTTCGGTCTTTACTGAGGAAGATGTAGGGATCTTACCCATGACTGAAGTGGCATTTAAAGGTGATACTGCGGAAGAATTGAAAAAATATTGATACACTGGGAAGATGTATTACAACTATTTGATAAACTGAACAGTAGAAAATCACCAGGACCAGATGGTATACATCCAAGTGTGTTGAAAGAACTGAAATATGAGATTGCAGACCTGCTATTAGTAATCTGTGAACTATCATTAAAATCATCTGTACTACCTAAAGATTGGAGGATCGCCAATGTAATGCAAATTTTTAAAAAGGGTTCCAGGGGTGATGCAGGAAATTACAGACAGGTGAGCCTGACATCAGTACCAGGAAAAATGGTAGAAACCATCATAAAGAGCAAAATTAATGAACATGTAAATAGTCATGGCTTAATGGGAGACAGCCAACATGGCTTCAGACAAGGAAGATCTTGTCTTTCTAATCTGTTGTATTTTTTTTAAGGTGTGGATAAACAGGTCGACAAAGGTGAGTTGGTTGATATAGTGTATCTGGACTTTCAGAAAGCCTTCGACAAGGTCCCTCATCAGAGACTTTTGGTAAAACTAAAAAGTCATGAGATAGGAGGCAGTGTACTATTGTGGATCAGGAACTGGTTAAAAGATAGAAAGCAGAGGTTCGGGCTAAATGACCATTATTCTCAATGGAAAAAGATGAATAGTGGAGTACCCCAGGGATCTGTGCTGGGTCCGCTGCTTTTTGACATATTCATAAATGACCTGGAAAAGGGAATAACTAGTGAGGTTATCACATTTGCAGATGACACAAAACTATTTAAAGTTGTTAAAACCCATGAGGATTGTGGAAACTTGCAAGAGGATCTTGATAAATTGGAAGACTGGGCATCCAAATGGCAGATGAAATGTAATGTGGACAAGTGCAAAGTTATGCACCTAGGGAAGAACAACCCAAACTATGGTTACACGATGCAAGGTTCCACATTGGGAACCATCACCCAGGAAAAAAAGTTAGGCGTCATCATGGATAACATGTTAAAACCCTTCACCCAGTGTGCAGCGGTGGCCAAGAGAGCAAATAGAATGTTAGGTATCATAAGGAAAGTAATGGAAAATAAAACAAAGGATATTATAATGCCTCTGTATCGTTCCATGGTGTGACTGCACCTTGAATATTGTGTGCAATTCTGGTTACCGTATCTTAAAAAGGATCTAGTGTTATTAGAACATACAGAGAAGAGCCACCAAAATGGTAAAGGGGATAGAAGTATAATCCTATGAAGAGAGGCTAAAAAGGTTAGGGCGCTTCAACCTGGAAAAGAGACGGCTGAGAGGAGATATGATAGAGGTCTATAAATTATTGAATGGAATGGAACGGGTAAACGTAGATTGATTGTTTACATAATCAGAATATAAAAAGACTAGGGGACATGCAATGAAGCTACAGAGTAACCTATTTAAGACTAATAAGAAAAAATATTTTTTCACTCAACGTGTAATCAAACTCTGGAATTTGTTACCGGAGGATGTAGTAAAAACTGTTAATGTAGCTGGGTTTAAAAAAGGTTTGGACAAGTTCCTGGAGGAAAGGTCCATAAACCATTATTAAAAGGGACCCTGGATATCACTGCTTAACCCAATACAAGCATTAAGGAACCTGTGTCTTTTGTGGAGACTGCTAGGTACTTATGACCTAGATTGGCCACTTTTGGAAACAGGATACTGGGCTTGATGGACCTTGGTCTGACCCAGTATGGCATATCTTATGTTCTTATGTCTGACAAGCTATGTGTGGCAGAGGGACACCTTCTTAGGTATGTATGTTGCTCTGCCTTGCTTTGCTGCTGGTTCAACTGATATTCATGTCTTACGTATGGGATTTGTCCAGTCAAAGGGGCAAGACATGATACATGAACACACACATTGCAGACCATGGGTATATTAGCAGAAAGACAAATGTTCTCATGTCCTGGTGTGTGCGTGTGGGGCAGTCATGGAATATTATCATATCTTACAGACCAATATAGCTTCTTTGGATGCACATGTAGCTCAGATGGCTGTACCTAAGAGAGTACTTACTTATGGAGAGGTCACAGGTTCATGCACAGATTATGGTTGTCATTTGGCAGGTGAGGAGGTAGGGTGGACATTTTTACCTCTGACAAGGGTTATTATCTTGTTGCATATTATTCCTGCCTCTGTGGCATATTTTCTCCTTCATGCATATATCTACTCAATATGTGTGGGTGGGGGGCATCCTGATCCCATGCTCTGCCCATCCACTTGGGAAACCAGTCAGATGCAAGGGTCCAACAATCCTGGTGGACAGCATACCGGCCGTTCCCTCCCTCCCTGTCATCATGGCGTTGCCACTGCTTCAGTGCTGCAAGCCACCTTATTGGAATTGCAGACATGCAGCTAGGAATACCTTGCTGCTCCTGCCCCCCTCCACCGGGGGATATGGGCACACGTACTGCTGCTATAGACCTCAATAGGTTCACCATGTGCTCTGCTCTACTTGCTGCTGACATGCTTGCCATCCCACTGACAGGATCTGATCAACAATCTCCGTCAATCACAGGATCTGATCAACAATCTCCGTCAATCACCAAGTTGAAGGCTCTTCGGAAGCGAGCCATTCGAGCTCAGTTACATGGGGCTGCTATGCTTCAATATCTGAAAACCCAAATCATCCCCCGTGGCCTCCGTTTGCTGTGGGCACCTAAGTTATTTTTGTCTGATGAGGAATTTGTTTCGAAGTGGAACCGCATTTTGAATAAATGCAGCTTTGATTTGATCGCTCTTATCATTGACCGGACAGTGGTGGAGGAAGCTGCTATTTCTGTGGAGGTGGAGGAATTAAAATCTTCCCTTAAGGAGTCTCTAACTGAGGTTGTTCTAAAGACTAAACTCGAGGACATGGATCGTCAGCTCCAAGGTTTCTTTGATTATCTCAAGGCGTTCAAAGCTGGCAAATTTCAGCGGGATAAGGCTGATTATGACTCTGACAAAGTTTATTTTTGGATGTACGACAAACCTGATAATGACGTCTCTGAACCGTCGGGGGATAAACGTGTTACTTTTGATTGCTCTTCAGAGGACACTGACTCGAGTGATACCCCACGGGCGGGCTCTGGATCTGGATCTCGGGGATCCACTCGTGGTGTGGAAAATTTTCGGTCGGGCCGACGCAGGGGGGGTCGCCCTCGTTGGCCCTACGGAGACGATCATTGGGAACCCCCGGTCACCAGACAGCGGTCACGGCGTCAACAGTCGTCAACATTTCAGGAGTGGCACTGACCCCCACACAATCACATGTGTTGGATTTGGGTTTATCTTTCGTCCCGACTGTGAGTTATGACCCCTTTGAAATGCGTATAGCATTATTTCGATTTTTTTCGTCAACTACGAGTGATTTTTCACTTTTCTGATATGGGGGGGACCCCTGATGGTTCGGTTGTGCGACCCAAATCCAACTGGATCCCTCCAGGATTAGTGGATCCTGCGGTGTTAACATACCAAGCTTTGGTTTTGCGGGATTTGGGGATTTCTGAAAAATCTTTTGCCCACCACCATTCTAATATGTCCAACATTGAGCGTGAGGCTATTAAACAGCTGGCTTCCAATCCTGCCTTAACAATACGAGGGGCGGATAAAGGTGGTGCGGTGGTGGTGCAATCTTCCCGAATTTATCGGGATGACCTTTTGTCACAGTTAAATAATCAACATTATTATAAGCCATTATTGGGGGATCCCACCCCCCAGTTGCAACTTCAGATCCAGGCTTTAGTTCATGAAGCTACGGCAAAAGCCTGGATCACCTCTCGGGAGGCTGTGTTTTTGATTCAACGTCACCCAAAGATCCCGGTGATATACACGGTTCCGAAAATACATAAATCTATGTCTTCCCCTCCAGGACGTCCAATCGTTTCTTACAGGGGCTCCATTTTGGACCCCCTGTCCCAGTTTAGCAATGTCTTTTTGAAGCAAGAAGCACGATTGGTTCGTTCGTATTTAAAGGACACCTCTCATTTTTTGGTTCAGTTGTCTGGATTTGGAGAACCTCTGGATAACATTATTTTGGTAACCCTCGATGTGGTGGCTCTTTATACTAACATTCATCAGGAAGAGGCCTTGACTCTCTTGGGTTCAGCGTTTACTACGGCTCCGGCCAGAATTCCAAAATCTTTTTTGCTGGATTTACTTCGATTGGTGCTCACTAGGAATTATTTTAGTTTCCAGGGGCAATTCTATCAGCAATGCCAGGGTATAGCAATGGGAGCGACGGTGGCGCCATCCATTGCCACCTTGTATCTTGCGGCCATGGAAGAGACTTTCATCTATCCAGCAGAAGATTTTCAATTTGTGAGAATGTGGCTTCGTTTTCTGGATGACATTTTTTTGTTATGGTCTTCCAAACAGGCTCGATTGCATAACTTCATAGATTGGCTTAATTCCCTGAAACCGAATATTCGGTTCACTGCTCATATAAATACCTGTCATATTGAATTTTTGGATGTTTTGGTTTTGAAACAAGGTAACTCTTTGGTTACCACGCTTTTTCGAAAACCTAGCCAACCCAATAGTTTATTGCGGTTTCATAGCCACCATCCGGCCCCATTACGGCGGGGTCTCCCCTTTGGTCAATTTCTCCGGCTTCGTAGAATTTGCTCCTCTACGGAGGAATTTAAACAGCAAGCTTCTATCTTGCGACTACGGTTGTTAGATCGAAGTTACCCCAAGAATGTGGTGCGGGTGGCTTACACACGGGCCCGGTTTTCTCATCGAGAGTGGATATTGACCTCGGATGATCAGGATGTTGTTGGCACCACTTCTCCTTCCCCCTTGGAGGTAACATCTTTGGATACAGTTACTGGAGTATTACCGTTCATGTCTCATACAGCGCAGGTCACTAAGCTTTTGAAAAAACATTGGCAGGTTTTACATCTACACTCTTGCTTTCGGAAACCTCTTCGGGTGGCTTATACTAGGGGGAAAAATTTGAAGGACTATTTGGTACACACATCTTTTCCTCCTTTTCAGTCTGGCCCCTCAGGCGTGGTATCGCGCCAGGGCCATTGGGCTTGTGGAAAATGTAAATACTGTTCCACCACTTTGGAGGGGGTTCAATGGCATTACCCTGCAACAAATCAATTGTTTTCCTTTACAGGATCCTCCTCTTGTCAGACTACTTTTGTGGTTTACATACTTATTTGCCCTTGTGGTTTGTCCTATGTGGGCCGGACTATTAGACCCATCCGGGTCCGCCTGGGAGAACATGCTTCCCGCATAAGATCACGGACTCTTTCTGCTCCCATTGTTGAACATTGTATTCAATTCAACCACGCATTTTCGGATATCAAGTGGCGGGTTATAGATCATGTTCCTTTCTCTCCTAGGGGGGGCCATCGTAAGAGTTTTTTGCAGAAGCAGGAACAACGTTGGATTTTTCGCCTGCACACAGTCACCCCCATGGGTCTTAACTTGGAATGTGACTGGTGGAGTCTCGTATAAATTTGTATCAGAGCTGTTCTTAGTTACAGTTACTCTATGCTGGCACACACACGTTTTTTATCAATGGTTCTTCATTTGAGTCTTGTTGGACAGACCACTCCTCCTCACATGTGTCAACCAATCAGCTGCCACCATGGTTGCATAATTGAGGCCGTTGAGTTCGGCGTTTTTTTGGGCGATGGATCCAAGATGGGGCATTTCACTTGATACAGGGCCTTGACAGGTCCGAAACATGCATGTCGTGCAAGCTGTATTCCCTCACGGAAAGTTATACATCGCCGCTTTTTGAGATAAGTGATGTTTCACTATTTGATGGTTTGGTTACCATGAACTTTTCTTTCAATAAAAGGGACTTCCCGGAGTGGAGGGGAAAGGCTTTCTCCTTCTCTCTCTTGCCGGGGGGCCCCGACATAAAAAAATAGGTGAATCAACGTGATTTAAAAGGATTAAAAGGATTAAATAAGCAAATGGTGGAGTTTTGTGAGTGGGACTCAACGTTCTATTTTCAATGACTCTTTTTGATTGAGTATACCTGTAATGGTCATTTGATTTTTTGGGGGGTTTTATTTGGGATCCCACTGACAGTGGCAACTGCAGTGTTGCACCGGACACATGGCCAGGACAATGTTTTATTCTGCAGCAGGCTGCAGCCGCTGCAGCCACTACCCCCACCCTTACACAATGTTGACATGGCAGCATGGTGGCAGTTGCGGTGGCATGACTTCTTTTTGACTGCGGCAGCATGTATGTGTGCTGCCACTGTCACAATGGAGTCATACCCGACATCACAGATTTACACCCTTAGCCAGTGGCCTCATCAGCCTTGTGGACCTGCCAGCCCCACTTCATCAGCCACATGAGACCTCCTTTGCCAATTAATGGGGCACCATGCTGTTGCTGCCAATGAAACACTACTATTACAGATTGGGGAACTTCAGTGTGTGGGGCACATTGCATACATTTAAATAGGTTCTCTCCTCTCAGAATTAGCCCTTTCTGTGAGGTTTCATATGGCTTTAGGGTTCCCAGCGCTGGGAGCTCTAATGCAAGGAAACACAACCCAGCATTAAAGGAGCACACCCTATCTGCGTCCACTCTCCACCTCATTAACACCCTCTCTCCATTTCCTTTCCCCGTAAAGCTAAGGGACCCACTTCTGAACATTAATCCAGCATTATCAGCACTTTCTGTGGCATTAATTGCTCATGGGTGCTGATAACACGTGTTAACAGCACACTGGTTCCCTTACCACCCCTTTAGTGAACTATAGCGCACCATGTAGAAAATCCAACTCTAATCTACCCCCCCCCCACACCTACACTCCACTCTCTCCACTGCATGTAGACACTTGCCCCCCATTTGATTGCTTGCCGTGGAAACCACCTTGATTGAATGATAAGGCGGTATATAAATAACGTTAAATAAATAAAATAAATAAATACCCCTAAGTTTGTACCTGAGACATTGGAGGAATAAGTGACTTGCTCCAACATCTGAAGAAGCTTTAAATGGGATGTAAATGGGGCTTCCCTACTGGAAAGCTTGGAACTCTGCCCAAGCTCCACCTATGGACCATCCTGGTGTTTAGATAGTATCAAGACATTCAGAGGAACTTTTCAGCAGCACTACATGGATAGTGCTGCTGGATATCTTGCTGGCAAGAACTTATCTGGCTGGAAGATGCTGCTAATTAGAAAAGTGCTTTTGAATATTGGCCTTTATGTTTATAAATTAAGCCTGCCAGTCGTTTATCAAGATTTCTGTGTCTAATTTATGAGCCTAGTGCTGAAGCTCACTCCTAAACTCCACAACACATAGACCATATTTTTCCATTCTTATTGCACCCCTGTTGCCACCCACTTTTATGCTCTTAAATTTAGGTGATTTTAGTATCCGGATAGCATGTATCTGGTTAGCAGCGCCTGTAAAGATGTTAGTAGTATATATGTATCTGTTTATATCAGTATAATTTTTTAGAAGCCTTTAGCTGGATAACCACAGAGAATTATTCACAGCACTATCCAGATATTGCAGCTGAATATCTCCACAGATTGTCTTGGCAGTATCCAGTTGGGGCAGGAATACTCCATGGGTGCTAGAAGGGCAGTGTGGCCACTATGGGGGTCATTCTGATCCCCAAATAGCAGGTTGTATGTCCGGGTTGGACGTGCAACCCCCTCTATTCGCAGGGACCGTATTCCGCTCCCTTGGCTTCCCACATATACAGAGCCGTTCTGTGTTGAGCAGTGGATATGGGGCGGGAGGGGGCAGGACGGAGGTGGAGTGGCAAGGTGTCTGGACATATAGGGCCTATTCAGGTCAGGGCACAGAACGTCTTCGGCAGTGGGCTGAGGGCAAGTCGCGCCATCTAAGTACCCTGATTCTGCTGCTGTGGGAACGTATAGCTCTCATGGTTGCAGAATCGAGTGCAAATTTGGCCCATGCATTTTTTGAGCGTCCAAACGGCCCAGATGTGCTCTGCACAGAATCAGCCTCACCCTCAATAATCAAGTCATGGAAAAAAGCTGGCCTAAAGTAGCTATCTGGATAGCTTTATCTGGATAGTGACTGAAAACTGCCACTATCTGGATAAGTGCTGCAATTATCCAGATAGTGGCTGCTCAATCTGGACCTTCAGCAGGAGCCACTACCTGGATACTGCCACTGAATAGCCAGAGGATATTTAAATGGCACACCTGATTGCCATGGTATTTAAAGAGCTAGGGCTTTGAATATTGGCTCCAAAATATATATCTATCCACCCACATATCTACACAGACAGGTACCCCCCTCCCCCACACACTCATATGTATCTATGTATCTCTCTCTCTCTTAATATGTATATATATATAAGAGAGAGAGAGAGAGATACACAGAGACAAGTATATGTATGTGTATGTACATCGATATCTACATATCTTTATATATAGAAAGAGAGAGCAAGAGAGATAATTAGTAACAGAATTGTCCTAATCTGCCAACTTTTAATTAATAATGTACTTGTTTAATTATTGGAACATCTATTGGTCACTGTTATACATTCATTAATCTGTAGAGATGATTATATAATGCCATTTCATTTTATGACCAGTCTTTATTGTTAGCTTTTATTGCATATTATTTTCTATTGTTCGCTGACAAAAAAACAATATTTGAGGTGATTGTTGAGGGTTCTAATGCTGCCTTAGAGCTTTACTAGACAGCTTTAATTAATAATTTAGTTTCCTCTCCCTGAGATCTTTATTCTTCTTTGTCAGGTTTCAAGACATGTGCTTTCATTATCTGCTTGCTAATGTAAACAAAGAAACTTCAAATGAACCTTCTAATATAAATTGCTCAGAAGACCAAAACCCCATGGCAAGATCCTTTTGTATCAAGGCATCTCATTGATGGAAAGTACAGCGATGGCCAAGATTATGCACTTTACACAGACATGCAAATGTTTTGGGGTTTCAGCAAAGTCACGCAGCTGTTCAATTACAAAGATCCTAAGTGAGAATTTTACAACAGACAGTTTTGTTTTTCCCTCCCATCCAAATGCTAACGCGGCACATAGATCATATTCATAATGGTTTACAGTATTCAGAAGTAGTAGACAAACTAATTGACCCAGACTTAGAGGTTTGAAATCTGGCATTTATGCATGGGAATGGCATCACCATGTACACAAATTATTTTAGAAAGGACTGCATTTACATGTGCATGTCCATAGTACGTAGAATTTTGCAAGATTGTGTTGGGGGTTTGGATAGGGCGTGCCCTTGAATGGTCAAAAATTTGCATATGTATTTCCCATTTCATATAGTCAAAATTGTCCAAGTCGGGATTTACAGCTGCTTGCTGGCACACTTAGATTTTTTAAAAGTCCTCATGTGGCCAGCCCTCGAAATTGAAATGAATGAAATGTTGTGGTCTTTATAGTTAGTTGGTGGCATCTATATAGGATTTTAGAAAGGATGTAGCGGTAGCAGGGGGAACGTGCAAATAAGGATGTGCCACTAATGGAGCCAGTTTCAGAACTGGGCCTATGAATATGCAGGCTCCGTCTGAAATCGCCTTGCAAGACTCCAGGAGGTTGGACGAAGGGCACAAATCAATGAACTGCATGTGTGGTGCATGGAGAGTACAGCAATGCAGCCATGCAAGGGCCTGTTTGCAGAAACAGAGATGCGGACATGCTTGCACGCTATAAAGTGCCGCAGTGTTCCTCGCTATCGGCACTGATGTTCAATATATACATGCAACCCATCTATGCCCTGATCCGCTCTTTTAACGTTGCCTGCCTGGTACACGCAGATGACGTACTGCTATACATGCCATTCTTAACGGACCAGCCCGACTTCTCCCTTCTAACAAGCTGTTTTGACGCTGTTGCTGACTGGCTCCATACCCAAAATTTATGAATAAACCACAACAAGACAGATGTTCTCTTCATCATGAGAAACCAAGGTTTCACCCCTCCAGCTTCCTTAAAGGTGAAGAATGCCGAGCTGGCTGCCAAACCCATGATCCGCTACCTAGGAGTCATGTTGGACCAACGGCTGGACTTGAAAATCCACATAGGAAACACAGTCGAAGCAATATACCATAAAATATGGACACTACGGCATCTGCGACCTCTATTGGACCCAGATGACTTCCGCACAATCTACCAATCTACCAAGCTCTCATAATCCCACATTTCGACTATGCTAATGCAATTCTACACGGACTCCCACAGGCAGCACTGAACCCACTCCAGCTGGCAAAGAATTCAGCCACCAGAATTCTATACGGAGCCTCAAGAATAGAACACATTACACCAATCCTGAAGCAACTCCACTGGTTACCAATCCATGGCAGACTAGCTTTCAAAGTCCTAGTAATGAACTTTAAGGCCATAAACAACCAACCTTCCACCTCCATCACTGGGCTAATCCACCCCACACCACAGACCAGATCCAGAAGATCCACAGCTGTCAATAAACTGACAACACCCAACACAATAACGAGATGCAACCAAGCAACAGCCAACAGGGCGTTCATGCTTTATGCACCCAGATGTTGTAATGCCCTCCCTACAGCCATTAGAGCAAGCACTGACCTGTCCCAATTTAGGAAGGCGCTGAAGCACCACCTATTCTTGCAGTACTACCCAGAAGACGGCTCACAAATAGACACCCCAAGATACAGAACCTCTCCAACAACACACCTAGCACACTCTCCTGCAGAGAGCCCCACCAACATCACTCCATGTAAATACTAGTAGACTCAGATTGTTATTAGTGTTTCTAGTGTATATAAGTTGTAGATAGTTACCCCAGTTATGTCCAAGTTTTAGTTCCTGTTCATTGTAAATACAATACAGCCCGACTGCATTGTATACGGTTCCATTATATGTAAACCACACTGATTTGAATAGTGCGGTATAGAAGAGAACTTAAATAAATAAAGTATGCATCTACATACGGGCACACAGAGGTGCAGCATGAGGACATGGCAAGAAGAGAGAGATTGCCACACAGCATTGAATTTCATCTGGGCAAAGACCAGGAAGCTCTGCTAAATGGTCATGCAGAATGAGGCAGTACTCTATCCGCTCTGGAGATACAGGGCCACCTACTGGGATGCACGCAGGATCTGACAGTGGAACTTCCAGACCCTTGCTTAGTACATGGTGTGCATGAGAGTGTACATGGGAGTGTCTCATGCTCTAAACCAAACATGACTGCCAAGGAACGGGGACAGGTAGGACAAAGAAATAATGCACCTTTCTTGGCTTTGGCAGAATTGGCAACAGGGAGTGCTCTGGGTCACAAATAGGTAGAGATCAGTGAATAGACAGTGGCAATGAAAGTCACAGTACACAAAGTGGGAGCACAAGGTACAGGAACTCTGGGGTTAAAGGTAAAGGTGGCAGAAGACCCATGAACATAACAATGGTGTGTTCTGCAACCATGAGTGAGAGAGGCTGAAAGGGCACAGACATGGCTGGCGCGATCCACTGTGCAAACCATGCTCTCGCACAGGGAGGCAGCCCTGCATGACAGCACAGTCAGCACAGAGAACCCCCAATTGGGTTGGAAGGCTGAAAGTCCCTAAAAATCAGTGCAGGGCTTTGGGCCTATGCTCGCACTACAAGTCAAACGTGCAGCATGTGCATGGGCTTCAAAGTCCCATACTGTGTTTAGCTTCCTGTTCACCATGCTGCCAGGAAAGAACTCTGGTATGGCAGAGAGTGCTGGCTGTATAAGGCCTGGAGGAATAAGAGAGAGAGAAAAGCATCAGGTGATGACTGTGAGGGATGGAGGCAAGGAGAGAGAGAGACATCAGTGATAGCTGTGGGGAGGGAAAGGGAAGAGAGAGAAAGAGAGACATCATTGATGGCTGTGAGGGAGGGGGCAAGGCAAGAGAAAGACTTTGGTGATGGCTGTGGGGGGGGGCAAGGAAAGAGAGAGATCGGGTGATGGCTGTGAAGTGAGACAAGAAGAACAATCGGGTGATGGCTGCAGGGTGGGGGACAAGGAGAGAGAGAAAGATTAGGTGGTACAGTAGCTGCAAGGTGGCAAGGAGAGAGAAGAAAATAGTTGATGGATGGGGCAATGAGAGAGAGACACTGAGTAATGGCTGTGATGGGGGGAGGGAGCTACTGGGGGGACAAGGAGAGAAAGAGAGACATTATGTGATGCTGTGAGGATGGAGCTTCAAGAGAGCAAGAGGGGGAGAGATATTGGGTGAAGGATGTTATGTGGGGTGAATTAGCAAGAGAGAGAGAGAGAGAATGGAGTGATGGCTGCAGGAGGGGCAATGAGAAAGAAAAAGAAACTGGTGGGAGTGGGGAAAATGAAAGAGAGAGCGAGACATTAGGCGATAGCTAGGTGGGGTTGAGAGAGAGAGAGACACTGGGAGATGGCTGGCTGGTGAGGCTGTGTAACAGAAAGAGAGAGACACACATTGGGAGATGGCTGGCTGGGTGGGACTGTGAGAGAGAGACATACACAGTGGGAGATGGATGACTGGGTGGGGCTCTGAAAGAGACAGACACACACACTGGGAGCTAGCTGGCTGGGTGGGTCTGTGAGAGAGAGAGAGAGAGAACGAGAAACACTGGTTGATGACTGGATGGACTATGTGTGAGAGAGAGACACTGAGTCATGGCTGCTTGGAAATTCTTCTTTACCAAGCCTTTGGCTCCCAGTACAATGGGAAATATTTCTGTATCTTTCTACCACATTTTCTTGGTCTCTGACTGCATTTTTTGGTACCTCAGGATCTTCTGCCTCTCTACGCGATTCACAGAATAATCACTCTCATCCGACACCTCTATTATCAATGCCATTCTGGTGTTTTTCTCCTTTACTACTAAGTTGGGTTTCCTCGCATCCAGTTTCTTATTTGTCGAAATGGGAATGTCCCAGGTAATCATAACCTCTGCATTCTCTGTAATTCTCTTAGGATCATAATCTCAGTGTTTTTCAAGAACAGTAATGTTGTAGTATTTTCAGAGTTTCCAATGGTTGAGGCATGCTACTTTGTTGTGCCTTTCTGACATTTTCCACCATCAGAACTTTACAGCCAGCTATCAAGTGAGGCACTGTTTTGGATTTTTCTTACAGAATCAACATATGCCAGTTTTTTCAATACTCGTTGTAAACCATTGGTGCTGTGTGAGTCCTGCTATTATATTATGGCAGATTTTTTTATGGGCTCTGACTGGTCTTTTTGCAGGTTTTTATAGTACTTCCTCGTGTATGTGATAGTTGCTGCTGGAGGGAAGCCATGTAGAAATCTGGTAGCCTCTCTCTAACCAATCTGCACATGAAAATGATGTTCAGGTGCAGGAGTCCTGTGTGATAGAGGTCCCTAATGAGGGCTGTACATAACAAAGAGCAGGTGGCATGGCCAGTATATCAAAGATAAGAGTGCCAAAGAGCTGCACAAACATAGTGAGATCAGCACTTGTTGGTTCTGAGCAGGTGGGGACTCTGAGCCAGGTATCTGCTGCATAGGCCATCAGGAATGGCATTCAAAGATGTGACAGAGATGGGGTGATGAATGCAGTATGGCAGAGATGTTGAGTAGGGGAGGTGGCTGAATGTCCACAGGTGAATATCTTGTGAGTCAGAGAAAAGCCAGCAACAGCACATGGGACCACTGTTTGAGGGCATGATAGGGACACAGATATGCAGAAGGATATGCGAGCAGCACATAAATGCCATCTTGGAATGGCAAACAGGACAGGTCATGCATGTGGAATGGATGGCATCCAGAGAGAAATGGGTGTCAATTGTAAGTTGGGGTAGTGCTGCCATGGGCATCATGCATGTGCACTCATGAGCACTTTGGAAAATGGTGTTGGACAGCTGTAAGCCAGGACAAGTCACAGCTGCAAGATGCTGAAATGTAGGACCAATTCAGCCTACATGGCCCTTAGAAAATAGGGTGCATCACAGCACATGACCTCTGTCAGCCTGTCCCCAACTCCATCTAAGTGAGGCCAACATCTTGATAGGGTGGGTCACATAGGCCAGCTGATGTGAAGCAGGCAACAGAGGGAGTTGATCACCGGTGTTTCAATAGGTGTTAACACCAGGTGGCAGTTCAAAAGGCCATTTTGAAAAACTCCTTCTATCCAAGCAAGGACTGTTAATCATCCAGGAAGTTGGTCACAGCTTACCTCAGCAGCACAGGCATAAATAGCTCAACCAGAGCTCTGTGATCCTCAGTCTTGAAGGATTAGAAAAGGGGACTGTTACTTCTGGAGAGAGATCTGCAATTGTGAGTATATACTTCTGGGAATTTTCTGAAAGGAATTCTTCTATTAAAGCTAATTAATCTGTGAACCCACTATTTTTTGTTAAATCAGTCAGGGCCTAGTAGCAGCAGTTTAAATTTAAAACACAGAAGAGAGCTTTCTGGTTAAATTTGGAACCCAGAAGAGAGCTTATAGTTTTAATTTAATAGTCACTCAGGGCCTAGCATCAGCAAAGTACTTTTAGTTTAAATTTAAAACACAGAAGAGAGCTTTCTGGTTAAATTTATAAACCAGCAGAGAGCTTGTAGTTTAAATTTCATAATAAGTTAGAGCCTAGCAGCAGCAAAGAGCTATAATTTAAATCAAATAAGAATATAGATTAGCACAAAAGGAAAAACAGGGTCAGTACTCTTTGAGCAGCAAATAAAGTCTTCTAGAGACCTTTACAAAGAGGCCGTCTACCTAGGGGGCAAGAGACCTGTGAAACTTTTTCAATAGGTGTTAACACCAGGTGGCAGTTCAAAAGGCCATTTTGAAAGACTCCTTCTATCCAAGCAAGGACTGTTAATCATCCAGGAAGTTGGTCACAGCTTACCTCAGCAGCACAGGCATAATAGCTCAACCAGAGCTCTGTGATCCTCAGTCTTGAAGGACTAGAAAAGAGGACTTTTACTTCTGGAGAGAGATCTGCAATTCTGAGTATATACTTCTGGGAATTTTCTGAAAGGAATTCTTTCTATTAAAACTAATTAATCTGTGAACCCACTATTTTTTGTTAAATCAGTCAGGACCTAGTAGCAGCAGATTAAGTTTAAATTTAAAACACAGAAGAGAGCTTTCTGGTTAAATTTGGAACCCAGCAGAGAGCTTGTAGTTTAAATTTCATAATAAGTTACAGCCTAGCAGCAGCAAAGAGCTATAATTAAAATCAAATAAGAATATAGCTTACTCAGCAGTACAGGACATAAATAGCATAAAGAGGGCTGTGTAGCAGCCCTCTTTTAAACTGTTATTACCTTCATAAGAACATAAGAACATAAGATATGCCATACTGGGTCAGACCGAGGTCCATCAAGCCCAGTATCCTGTTTCCAACAGTGGCCAATCTAGGTCATACGTACCTAGCAGTATCCCCAAAAGACACAGGTTCCACAATGCTTGTACTGGGTCAAGCATTGATTATCCTGGGTCCCTTTTTAATAGTGGTTTATGGACCTTTCCTCCAGGAACTTGTCCAAACCTTTTTTAAACCCAGCTACACTAACAGCCCTTACCACATCCTGTGGCAACAAATTCCAGAGTTTGATTACACGTTGAGTGAAAAAATATTTTCTCTTATTTGTCTTAAATAGTTTACCCTGTAGCTTCATTGCATGTCCCCTAGTCTTTCTATATTCTGATAACGTAAACAATTGATCCACGTTTACCTGCTCCACTCCATTCATTAATTTATAGACCTCTATCATATCTCCCCTCAGCCGTCTCTTTTCCAGGTTGAAGAGCCCCAACCTTTGTAGCCTCTCTTCATAGGAGTAGCCTTCCATCCCCTTCACCATTTTGGTAGCTCTTCTCTGTACCTTTTCTAATAATGCTATGTCCTTTTTAAGATACGGTGACCAGAACTGCACACAATATTCAAGGTGCGGTCGTACCATGGAACGATACAGAGGCATTATAATATCCTTTGTTTTATTTTCCATCCCTTTCTTTATGATAGCTAGCATTCTATTTGCTTTCTTGGCCGCTGCTGCACACTGGGCAGAGGTTTTTTTTGGGGGGGGGGTTTGTTTGTTTTTTTATTATTTTCGAAAAAACAAAATACAAGAATGAATACATGAATCATAACCACAAGTCCACATCAAGGAGGAGCTTCAAACAAAACAATAGACCCTGAGGAAAATATACAATATAAGCTCAATTTTTCAAAATCAAGAGAACCATAGTATACCTAAAGAAAATAAAACTATATTAGTCGAGACTCTGCTTCACTTGCTACACTGTTTCCTTGCTGCTTGCCTGAGGTTTCCTGCCAGCTGAGCTCCTCATTGGGGCGCCGGATTGGAGGAGGGCCATAAAAGACCGGCCCCAACGCTGGACGGTGAGCTGCTTCACTTGCTACACTGTTTCCTTGCTGCTTGCCTGAGGTTTCCTGCCAGCTGAGCTCCTCATTGGGGTGCCGGATTGGAGGAGGGCCATAAAAGACCGGCCCCAACGCGGGACGCATTTAGCGGGCGCGTGCCCGTTGTGGCATGCCCGAAGGGGCGTGTCCAAAGGGGCAGGTCCCGCCCCTTTGGTGCCCCTTCGGTGCACTTAGGTGCACTGGCATTAGTTTGATATGGGGAAGTGGAGGAAGTATCTTCCACAACCAGTTCAGTCCAAAGCAGTTAAAGTGACCGGCCCGATGGATGCCCATGTACGGGTGGAGAATCCTCTGGCCGTGTTGGGACCTATTTCATCTGACTCAACGGACTTCTCAACTGTGAATACTATCTCCCCCACCGCCTCTGCCACCGCTAAGGGTGTAGCTCAACCCAATCAAGAGTTTGACTCTGTTAGTTCTGTGGTTCCCTCTCCTTCGGAAGTGAAACACGTGGACTGCGTCGAAGCTCCACTTCCGGATTCCTTTTTGCAAATTGACTCTTCTTTTGTGCCTTTGCCATGTCCCCTTACCTCTGTATTTTCCTTCTCGTCCACTGCTGAATGACTGCCTCCTCCTGAAAATGTCTCCCTGAAGGATGTTTGGCTTGTTGTTTCCAGGATGGAAGCGGTACTTTCTGCGTCTCTGCAGAAGGTTTCCGCTTTATCTAAGGAGACGGTCGGTAAACTGTCTGAGCATGACGATCGTTTATTATCTGTTGAGAGATCTGTGATATCTAATGAAAAGTTGATCTCCTCCCAACAGGGTGTTACTATTACAGTTCTTAAAGATTTGGCATGTTTACATCGTCAAGATGAGTTTAGGGAGAATATTTTGCGATCAAAAAATTTGCGTTTTTTTTTAATTTCCCCAAGACTCATTATCTTTCTCCTCTATTGTTATTACAGAAATATTTAAAGGAGGTATTATTATTTACAGATATTTCAGATATATTGGTCTCTAATTTATATTATTTATCTACAGGAAAAGTGGTTAGGGATGAATGTGCCTCAGGGGGAGTTCAGTATGATCAGTTAGTGTCTTCAACATTGGATCTCTCCGGTTTCCTTGAGTCCTCTTCTGATGATATCCCTACCAGGGCTACTTTGTTAGTCTCCTTTGTTTGTGGGATGGACAAGGATAAGATCATGCGGGTATATTTTCAGAAGAAGACAGAAAGATTTTGTGGTCAATCCATTCAGATCTTTCCGGATGTGGCTAAGGCCACTCAGGAACGGCGTAAAGCTTTTCTAGAGTTGCGTCCCCGTGCGTTAGCCATTGGAGCACTGTTTTACCTTAAATTTCCCTGTAAATGTCAAATTTCTTTTCAAGCTAAATGTTATTTGTTTTCTGAGATAGATCAATTGGTGAAGTTTCTGAAGCAGAGGGTTTTAACATGTTATCCACGATGACTCCTAAATCTTTTTCCTGGGTGGTGGTTCCCAATGTGGAATCTTGCATTGTATAACTATAGTGTGGGTTGTTCTTTCCTAGGTGCATAACTTTGCACTTGTCCACATTAAATTTCATCTGCCATTTGGATGCCCAGTCTTCCAATTTATCCAGATCCTCCTGCAGTTTTCCACAATCCTTTTGGGTTTTAACAACTTTAAATAGTTTTGTATCATCTGCAAATTTGATAACCTCACTCATTATTCCCTTTTCCAGGTCATCAAAGTGGCAGATGAAATTTTCCAGGTTATCAAAGTGGCAGATAAAATTTAATGTGGACAAGTGCAGTTATGCACCTAGGGAAGAACAACCCAAACTATGGTTACACGATGCATGGTTCCACATTAGGAACCACCACCCAGGAAAAAGATTTAGGCGTCATTGTGGATAACATGTTAAAACCCTCGGCCCAGTGTGCAGCGGCAGCCAAGAGAGCAAATAGAATGCTAGGTATCATAAGGAAAGGAATAGAGAATAAAACAAAAGATATTATAATGCCTCTATATCGTTCCATGGTGAGACTGCACCTTGAATATTGTGTGCAATTCTGTTCGCCGTATCTTAAAAAGGATATAGCGTTATTAGGAAAGGTTCAGAGAAGAGCTACCAAAATGGTAAAGGGGATGGAAGGATACTCCTATGAAGAAAGGCTAAAAAGGTTAGGGCTCTTTAACCTGGAAAAGAGACGGCTGAGGGGAGATGATAGAAGTCTATAAATTAATGAACGGAGTGGAACGGGTAAATGTAGATCGATTGTTTACGTTATCAGAATATAGAAAGACTAGGGGACATGCAATGAAGCTACAAGGTAAACTATTTAAGACTAATAAAAGAAAATATTTTTTTCACTCAACGTGTAATCAAACTCTGGAATTTGTTACCGGAGGATGTAGTAAAGGCTGTTAGTGTAGCTGGGTTTAAAAAAGGTTTCGACAAGTTCCGGGAGGAAAGGTCCATAAACCATTATTAAGAAGGAACCAAGGATATCAATGCTTGACCGAGTACAAGCATTGTGGAACCTGTGTCTTTTGGGGAAACTGCTAGGTACGTATGACCTAGATTGGCCACTGTTGGAAACAGGATACTGGGCTTGATGGACCTTGTTCTGACCCAGTATGGCATATCTTATGTTCTTATGTTCTTATGTACAGTGTCAGCCAAATCCCAGAGTTGTCCTGAAATCTCACAGCAGCAGCAGTGGTTGCTGCAGCAGGGGCAACAGATGTTGCAGAGATGGTAGAGAAAGGGGGGAGGGAATGTGGCTGGCCATCTGCTAGTCATCAAAAATAGGGTAAGGTGAGTATTGTTGGGGGAGGGGGATGCACAATGGAGACCCAGGAGAATTGCTACAAAGACTGTTTGATAGACAAGGATGACATGTACACCAGACTCTCTTCAATACAGGCTCCTCCAGTCATAATCACAAACCATGGTCAGCATGGATAGCAAAGTTCCTTACCTATTCATAATTTATAGCAAGTAAAGAGTGGAGTATTTGGATACTCTACCCAGTGAAATATGTCTTGGATGTGCAGCCACTTGTTTCACCCTAGCCATGCCCAGAAATTCTCCAAACACGCCCACTCCAGAACGTCCAAAGTTGGGCAAGGCACCCGCAAGAATGTGTAGATCTGCCCCGTTCTAAAATCGTCTTTTGCACATGCCTACCTTTACAACATCCATGTTGGCTTTTTGGGACATCCATCTCATGTTTATCTCTGCTAAAATAACTCCCATAGGTCTGCAAATTACCATCTTACAAATGTAGCGTAATATGGAAATTGAAAAATGCCGACTTACATGTGTAAGTTGCTGAATTGCCTCTGTTGATTTTTTTCCTTGTGTAGATTTGTAAAATGACTCCTCCAGTTCTATGTGTTGGCAAGCAAATGTGCACTCTTGCACACCCTTATACATATTTTAGAAAATGTCCACGATTGGCAGAGCCTTTAAAACACACACACACACACACATACACATACAAATCCTGACCTCAACATTTCAGTTCCAATCTCCATGTATTATCTAAAATTTGCCTTCACATGCTTAAAAATAATATTAAGGTATATCTCCGGTTATGTACAGCAAAATAACTAATAAGTGAGGACCTAATATTCAGAAAGGTTTATCTGGTTAGCCAACTTGCTAACTGGATAAACCTCAGTGAGGACCAATATGCCGCAGAATTATCTATATAGTGCTGCTGAAGATTCACACTAACTGCTGTGGCACTATCTGGATAGTGGCCCACAGATGGAGCTGGGGAGGAGTTGGCACTTATCTGGATTGCAGCAATTTTCAGCACTGCTATCTGGATAAGTATTTGCATAATTTTAACTTAGTACAGGTAAAAAGCTGTCATAAGCATATACAGATTGGCTGAATATTGCCGCCATCTAGATAGTTGCTGGTGCTGACCACAAATGCCTGCTATTCAGTAGTAGCCACTATCTAGATACTGCCAATGCATGTCCCGTATATTTTGTCTATAATGGCCAGAGTTTTAAAAAACTGCTGACTGCCATGGACTGAATATCAGCCCATAAATCTTTATTTATTCTGAACATTTACTAACATTTACCTGGCTACTGCTATCATTATTAATCATGATCAAGCGCTACAAGGCATACACAGCACAGTACAAACACGTATAAAAGACAGTTCCTACTGACAGACAGTACAAAATACAAGCAAAATAAGGGTTCAACAGGGAGAGGAAAGACAAGGGGAACAAGAGAATAGAATCCAAAAGCGGCCTCAAAGAGGTAAGTCTTTAGCATGGATTTGAAGAGGGAGAGATGAGACCTGATATAAGGATAGAGGATGTTTGCTCCAGGCATAAGGAGCAGCAAGATGAAAGGACTGAAGTCTGAAGTTGGCAGTAGAAGAAAAGGGCATGGAAAGAAGGAAGCCAGAGGAGGGGTGAAGTTCACGAGGAGGGGTGTAGGGAGAGAAGAGAGAGGAAAGATAATGCGGGGCAGTAGAGTGAATGTATTTATAGGTTAGAAGGAGAAGTTTGAAGTGGATACAGAAACAGAAGGGGAGCTAGTGAAGTGATTTCAGAAGAGGGGTTATATGGGTGTATCAGGGCTAATGGAAGATTAGTCTCGCAGCAGAATTCTTAATAGATTGAAGAGGAGAGAGATACTGAGGGAGACCAGCAAGGAGGAGGTTGCAGTCATCAAGACGGGAGATAACTAAAGAGTGGACAAGAGTTTTAGTTGTGTGTTCAGAGAGGAAGCGGTGAATTTTGTTAATGTTATAGAGAAAGAAATGACAGGTTTTAGCAATCTGTTGAATATGTGTGGAGAAGGAAAGAGAGGAGTCAAAGATGACCCCAAGGTTGCGGGTTGAGGAAACAGGAAGAAGAAGAAGAGTATAGTCAACAGTGATGGAGAAAGGAGGAAGGTGGGAGGAGGGTTTGGGGGGAGGGGGAATAAGAACTTGGTTTTAGCCAAATTCAGTTTCAGATGGTGATGAGACATTTAGGCAGCGATGTCAGATAAGCAGGCAGAGATATGAGTTTGGAATGTAGGAGAAATGTCAGGTGAAGATAGATAGATTTGAGTGTCATCAGCATAAAAATAATGCGGAAAGTCATGGGAAGAGATGAGGGCACCAAAAGACTGGGTGTACAGAGAGAAAAGGAGAGGCCTAGAGCAGACCCTTGGGGTACACCAACTGAAAGAGGGGAGGCTAATTGGAAGCTTCGAGAAATAAGCATATTAGTCCAAAAGCAGAACCAAAGAAAAACTAATTTAACCAACATTTTTTATGATCTCTTTAACAAGATTATAGACTAATACTTTATTCTGAAATGGCTGCTGAAAATGGCAGATCTGAAATGTACAGAAATTTTCAATGCTGACAGCATAAAAATCTATTTAAAATGACAATTAGAAATGATATATTTTAAATTTGAGTTTCCATTCATGTTAGCCTAAGAACAGCCGTTCTCTCTCTTTTCTTTTCAAACACATGCACTTGTGTTGCTGTGCTGCTACTGCTCAAGTACTCACTCAGCAAATGCCCTGGTAAGCAAAGGGCCCTGCAACATTATTTTCATGTAAAGGTTTTGAGTTGCTATCAGCCCTTAACCAGCGCTTACCCAGGCTGCACTAGTTACATTCTCCTACCCTTCTTCAATTCTGCTTGCTCTGTTAGTAGTGGGCCTACCACCCTTCACGAAGAAGCCTTATCTTTGGCTTGCCATTCCTTCATGTATCTGTAGCTTCCTATTCAGTTCTCCTATCAGTACCAGCAGCTGTTTCCAATTGGCTCTTTCCAATAGTTTAACAGATCCCTGCGCCCTTCCCCCATGGAACTGATATGTGAAAATGGATTTATCATAACCTCAAAAGAGTGGTGTGCTCCTAAAGCACATTTTCTGTTTTGTTATACTCAATAAAGGGGGCACCTGAGGCAGACTTTAGAAATATTTATTATTTATTTATTTATTTATTTACAATTTCTTATATACCGCACTATTCGGCATCAGCGCGGTTTACATGGAACAGAGAGAACAGAACGTGAACATAGTTCTGGGTTTACATATAACAGGACAGTAAAACTTGGATGAACAGGGGAAACTATTTACACAATGTTTAATGTTTATGTTTATGTTTAATAAAATTTGATTGACCGCCCTTCACAATAAAATCAGAGCGGTTTACAATGCATAAAAACCAATAAAAACAGTAGGGCGCAAGGCCAGTAAAAGAAAAGGAAGTTACACTTTAAAAAAGAGAAAGACAAGGGGGTAAGAGAAGGTAGGAGGAGAAGAGTAGAAACATAGAGGGGGGGGGAGGAGGTGGGGAGGTTAAAGGCTAGGGAGAAGAGGTGGGTTTTTAGCTGCTGTTTAAATGCTGAGTGGGAGGGTTCTAATCGGATAGAAGAGGGCAGGGAATTCCACAGTGCGGGACCAATGAAGAAAAAAGCTGAAGATCGGGTGGATTGCAAGTGGGAGGCAGAAGGGGGGGGGAAGGATGAGCCGGTTTAGGTGAAATGAACGGGGGGTATATCTGGGAGTGTGGAAATGAATTAGATCAGCTAGATATTGTGGGGAATTGGTGTGGAGGGCCTTGTGAACCAGAGTAAGTAATTTGTATTGGGAGCGGAAGGGAACAGGTAACCAGTGTAAGTGGATAAGAAGAGGGGTTATATGGTGAGAATGAGATGAGTAAGAGAGAAGACGGGCTGCGGTATTTTGGATTCTTTGAAGACGGTGCAAATGAGAGGAGGCCAAACCAATAAGGATAGAATTAGCAAAATCAACCCTGGACATAACAAGAGAGAGAAGTAGAGTAGAAAGGGCAGAAGGAGAAAGAAAAGGGCGGATAGCACGGATTTGACGCAGAAAATAAAAGGACGTTTTAGTAATGTGTGAGATATGGGCGTGAAAGGAAAGATCTGAATCAAAGAGAACACCAAGATAGCGGAAAGTAGTGACTAGGGATATAGGAGTGTTGGAAAGGGATGGAGCTAGCGAGGGGGGGGGGGCGACCGTAGGGGAACCATATAGCAGTGGTTTTGGCCAGATTAAGGTGAAGGCAGTTTTGGGTTAACCAGTGAGTGACAGCAGTAAGGCAGTCGTTGAGAGGAGTAAGGTTGGGAGAAAGTGGGGAGGTGTGATGGAGGAGAAGAATGTCATCCGCATGGTAAAAAGCAGAAATCCCGAATTGTTGGATGACAAGTATGAGGGGTACCAGGAAAAGATTAAAGAGAAGGGGGGCCAGGACAGAACCCTGGGGAACCCCACATGGTAGGGGGAAGGGGGCAGAGGGTGGGGAAGAGGGTGACGTGGCTAGTACAGAAGCAGACCGGGCGTGAAGAAAAGAGTGGAACCAGTTGAAAACAGTGCCGTGAACACCAGCTTCACGGAGACGGGCTAAGAGAAGGGAGTGATCAACCAGATCAAAAGCCAGATCAATGGAGTCATAGAGAAAATATCATGAGAAGCTATGGACAGGACACCTGGCTAGGAGTGTTCCCTGGATGATTAGGCATGTTGGTGTAGCTGCAAGTATTCAGTGTATGTGATTCAGTGTTCTCTGGGAAGTATTTGAGGAAAAGGTAGTGTTTAAGGGCTTTTCTGAACTGTATTTATTTAGCTTTATTTATTTATTTAGCTGTATTTATATCCTGCTTTTCACTGGGTCAAAGTGGTCAATTGGGAGATACATTTAACACGAGGGGATATGACACACATATGCTAATATGTACAGGGAACATGGGCAATGGAGGGTTAAGTGGCTTGCCCAAGACCACAAGGAGTGCCTACAGGACTAGAAATCCAAATCCCTCTGGCCTGAGATTGCTGTCCCCAGGTGGGACTTGAACCCCTGGCCCTCTGGCCTGAAGTACCTTGTCCTAACCACTAGGCCACTCCTCCCTTTAGGTTAGGGATCGATCTGATGTTTAAAGGTAAAGCGTTCCAGAGTATTGGGGCACAGAATCTGAAAGCCCTATTTGATGTTGTCGCTGTGCATCTCGTTGATTCTCTTGGAATTGTTAATATGTTTATTGCTGCAGATCTTCTTGATCTATTAGGGGTTATGGCTTGGATGAGGTCAGTTAGTGATGAGGCGGAGAGCTTATTTACCGCTTTGAATGTAAGTAAAACTGTCTTGAAGATGATCCTGGCCTGTATGGGAAGCCAGTGTAACTGCTTCAAAAGGGGCGTCACATGGTCTCTCTCCTAGATGCTCCATTTAGAACCCTCGCTGCGCTATTCATTGCGAGCTGTAAGGGGTTCAGAGTGGATTGTGGAAGTCCTTGTAAAATGGCGTTGGCGTAATCAAAATGCGGTATTATAAGAGCCTGGTAAATTGTGCGGAAGTCCTCTGGTGCAAGCAAGGGGCAAAGATGTCTGAGGGAACGGATCTTGAAATAAACAGCTCTGACAGTGTTAGCTATGTGTGCCTTCATGTTAAGGTTTTGATCCAATATAACACCCAGGTACCAAATTGTGGATTTTGTTTGTAGATCAGCTTCCTTTACCTTCAAGTATTGTGGCGGGTTGAAATTTTGGTTCCTCGTAATGAAGAGCACCTCAGTCTTCTTATGCTGAATTCTGAGGTTTTGCGATAGGAGCCAGTTAGATATGGCATTGAAGCAATTTGTCAAAGGGGAGAGGTCCAATTTATCTATGGAGAACGGTATATAGAGCAGGACATCGTCAGCGTATATCATGCAATTGACATTGAAGGACCGGATGATATTACAAATGGGTTGCATGTATACGTTGAACATCAAGGCAGAGAGGGAGGATCCCTGTGGGACACCCTGACCTTGATGAAATGGTTCTGATGTTGCTCCGCCGGATTGTACGTGTTGCCATCTTCCAGACAGGTATGATCTGCACCATTCAAGAGCTGTTCCGCAGATGCCTTTCTCCTTTAGTCGCCTTAGGAGAAGCTCATGGCTTACTGAATCAAAGGCTGCAGCAATGTCTAGGAAAATGAGTGCAATCCCCTGATGGATGTTGTCAATACCAGTGATTATATTATTGAAGAGGGTGGTAAGGAGTGTTTCTACTCCATGTGACTCCCTGAATCCATGTTGACATGGGTCTAGTGGAGCAATTAAGTCAATGTGGTCTTGCAACTGTCTTTGCACCTCCTTCTCGATTATCTTTGCAAGTAATGGAATGCTTGAGATGGGTCTGTAAGAGTCCACCTTTTGGGTATCTAGCTTGCTATTTTTTAGTAATGGTCTGATAGATGTATGCTTGAGTTCAGAAGGGAAGGAATCGGTTGAGAAGGAAAGGTTCATTATCCTGTTTATTACTGGGCTGAGGTCACTGCCCAGTTCCTTTATCCAGAAAGCTGGACAAGGATCGGTCTGTGCAGTGGTGGTATTGATGGTCATGATCGTGTCTTCAATGCTCTTCCTGTCAGGGGTCGAGAAAGAGGTTAGATATGTTGGGCACTCTGGGGCTGTGGAAGCAGCCTCTATTGAAGGTTTGTTTGTCTGACATACCTTGGATTGTAGGAAATCGGCGAACTCTTGAGGGTGAATTTCAGATTGGAGTTCGGGGGCTGGTTCCTTGGATAGAGTCTTGACTAAGTTAAACAGATCATGAGGTTTGTTTAACAAACACTTCAGGGTGTCAGTATGGTATTGCTTCATCTTCTCTGTGATAGCTCTGCGGTGGACGGTCAGCTGATGGATGTATGCTGACTGGTCTCCAATGGCGTGTGACCGACGCCATCGTTTTTCACCTTTCCGTAGTCGGGTGAGTGAAGATCTCAACTCCGCTGTGTACCAAGGGGCTGTGGTTCTTTTCCTTGGTGATCTGTTAGGTGGTGGTCGTAGGGCTATCGCACTGAAACTACTATTCCAGCAAGAGATCAATTCTTCAAGGTTTAGGGTGGTCTCATTAAGGAGTGTGTTCGTTTCCGCAAGGATGAGATCTCTATTGAATGGATGGAAACTTCTAGCAGGTAGTCTGGTAGTTTTGCTTGGTACTCTGTTGATCTTTGATTGGTTGTCTTGTGTGGGAATCTGGAAAATGATGAGTTTGTGACCTGACCATGGTACAGAAGTTATGGACATCACAGCATCATGGAATTGGTCACAAACTGTCTGTGGGGAAAATACAAGATCTAGTGTATTTCCCTTCATGTGAGTCGGTTCCCTTCACGTGGCCCTGCCTGTCCTGCTCCTTATCTTAGAGGAGTTGGGGAGCTGGAATTGATTCATGAGTTGGCTCTGCACTGCTTCCACAGGATGGGAGAATAGGGACCAAAAATGATCCTTAACCCTGGATCTGCTATGTCCCTACCTCTTGGTACTGAAAAGAATTGGCAAAATGCTCTTTCAGGCCATTCCACCAGAAATTATGCTCTGCATCAAAACTTGGCTGCATGGCTAATCATCCATTAGCCTTGATATGCTCATATAATCCCTCTTCTCAATTGCTTCATTGGCTCCCTATTTATTTCCTTATCCAGTTCAAACTTCTCCTACTGACCTATAAGTGCACCAGGGCCATACCAAGTCATAATTGTGCCCTATGCTATTTTGACATCTGGTGTGCCCCCCCCCCCCCTGCCAGTTGTCTGCCTCCCTGCGTTGCCCTGCCGCCGCTGCTGCCACATTTTTGCTTTCTTGGAGGCAGCGGCAGCAGCAGTGAGGCTGACCCGCATTTGTAGTCAGGTTGGATCCCTCCTTCCCTTCTCTGATGTAAGTCATATCAGAGGAGGGAGGGACCAGGCCTGTCATGCAAATGCTGAGTTGCAAAGACCCACTTTTGAATTGCTGACTTGGTCCCTTCCTCCTCTGATGCGACCTACATCAGAGACGGGAAGGATGGACTTGACCTGCCTACAAACACGAGTCCACTTTACTGCTGCTGCCACTGCTGCCTCCGAGAAAACAAAAAAGTAATGGCAGCGGCAGGGCAACATGAGGGAGGGGGGGGGGGGGTTAGGCCAGAGCTGGCAGCCTGACATGCGCCCCTAATCCTGTTGCACCCTCTGTGGCTGCATCGCTCACACAGGTCTAAGTATAGTGCTGAAGTGTTCTCATTCTGCTGCTCCTCACTACCTTTCTTCTCTTAACTCTCTCTACACCTCTCCTCGGGAACTCCGCTTTTCTGGCGGATCACTTCTGTCTGTGCCTTTATCTTCCACTGCCAACTCCAGACTTTGATCCTTCCAGCTTGCTGCACCTTATTCCTGGAACAAACTGTCCGAATCTGTATGTCAGGCTTCATCCCTGGCCCTTTTCAAATCCAGGCTGAAAACTATCTCTTCAAGGCTGCTTTTGGATCCTGATCTGTTTAGTCTCCTATGTATTTCCTTACCCTACCCCTAGATGTATTCTCATCCTCAACTGTCCTGTTGTGTAGTCGGTCTTAACTAGATTGTAAGCTCTGAAGAGCAGGGACTGTCTTTTACATATGCCTGTACAGTGCTGTGTACACCTTGCAGCGCTATACAAATGATCATCAGCAGCAGCAATAGTAGTAGTAGTTGAATCAATACTGAATTCCTTTTTGAGAATTGTCATATTATTTTTGCATGCTGTTTCTACTAGTTTCCCACTTAGGGTCGCCATCTGTCCCATTTTCAGCCTGTCTGACAGATTTTTATATGGCCAGGCTGGCTGCCGGCAGAACCCTAAAACCAGCAATCGAGAAGCTGTTTTTTTTGTGACTTGAGTGTCAGAGGCGGTGCTCAACAGCTTTTATTTCCCCATCTCATGCTGTCATCTCTGTCGCTTCTCTCAGACCCAAACTCGGTGCAGCAACAATAAAATCCACACTGAATGCAGCAGCAGGACCTTTGAAACATCCCCACTCTTCAAAGGCCTTGCTGGTCCTTCCCCCTCCAATGCATAATTTTTGCATCAGAAAGGGCGAGACCAGCAAGACCTTTGAAGCGCAGGGATGTCTCAAAGGTCCTGCTGCTGCATTCAGTGTGGTTTTTATTGCTGCTGCCGCCGAGTTTAGGTCAAAGAGAAGTGGCAGAGATGACAGCACGAGGTGGAGAAATAAACGCTGCTGAGCATATTAGCATGGAGGGGTAAAAATTACTCCTGAGCAGAGATGAGGGGGATACTAAAATATAGGGCTGAATAAGGGGAAGGGAGGGAAACAAAGGTGGCTTGGCATGGGGATAGCAAGGCAGAGGGGGATTGTACTAAGGGAAATGGAGAGGACATGCTGGATATGGGTGGGGTATCGAGAAAGAGGGGGACCATGCTGGACAGGAGGAGAAGAGTTATGTTGGATGTGAGGTGGACAGGGCAAAGGGAACTGCTCAACATGGAGGGAGATCCTGGATTCAAGGGGAGATAGGGAAGGAGAGTAAGAGAGGAGAGATGCTGGATGTAGGGAGGGGTGATGCTGGACTTAGGAAGGATATGGGGAAAGATAGGAGATCCTGGATATGGAGAGGAATATGGAAGATGCTGGACACAGGGGATGATAGGGAGAAAGAGGGAAGATACTGAACCTGGGTGGGGGGATACCTAAAGAGAAGGACAATGCTGGACATGGGGCAATGGGGTTAGAAAATGTGAAGTAGGCACTGGATGGAGGAGAAAGAGGCAGCAGATACTGGATGGAGTCAATCTGGATAGGGGATGAGAGAAGGGGATACATGCTGGACATAGGAAAGAGGCAGAGAGAAGGGGATAGTTAATTAAAGGCTAGGAAAGGAGAGAGCTGTGAAATGGAAAGGCCCTCTTGAGAGTTGACAAGTGATTACTAGATGCAGTAAAAAGAGGAAAACTGAGGATTGGAAGTAAGAAGAAGGACTGAAATCTGAGTTGAAAGAAAAAGAGAAAAATGAATGGAAGAACACTGAAAGGAAGAGATAAGTAATACAGATGGAAGGAAGTGATGAAGATAGGAGGGGAGAGAGGTAGACTGGAGATCCTAGAAAGCAAGTTAAAGATAGAAGAAAGCAGAAACCAGAGATGGAGATCAAGATAGAGAATAAAATGGCCAGACAACAAAAGGTAGAAATGAAGAACTTTATTTTCAATTTAGTGATTAGAATATATCTTTATTTGTAACTTAGGGGCACACTATTCAGAACCCTTAGCTGGATGGCCAACAGGAAGCTGTCCAGATAAGGGTGCTGACCACAATATTCAGCGGTACTATCCAATAGTGCCATTCAATATTTCCACAGATCTCTCCTGCACTATTGTCTGTGTTCAGCATGTGTGACTGAGGCCAGGTATTCTGTTAGCTTGGATTTTCTATGTAGTGGTAGATTTGCCAAGTTACCCAGTTCCAGGAGCGAGATTTTAAGACAGACCTGGATTTCTGATAATCTCATTCTGATGTATTATGGGACCTGAAACACTGATTCCAATGGGTAAAATCAGGGACTACAAATACCATACTGTATTGCAATGCAAATTTGAAACCAGAACTGGCAAAAATCTCACTCCTGGAACTGGGTAGTTTGGCAACTCTGTAGTGGCCCATACAAATCCAGCTTGTTTGAGCATTGGACCATGGCACTCGGCTAGTTATCCAAGTGGATGGGCTGGCCCTGGGATTAGGATGCCCCCCACCCACACACATTGAATGGATATGTGCATGTGAGGGAAAAATAGGGCCACTGAGGCAGGAATAGTATGCAATAGGATAACAGACCATCTCAGAGTAAAAATTCCCACCCAGCCCCCTCACCTGCCAGATGATGACCATAGTCTGTGTGTAAACCGGTCACCCCTCCATAAGTAAGAACTCAGGCAGTAGCAACCATCTTAACAACAAGTGAATCCAAATCAGCTATGTTGGTATGCACAATATGAGGAAATGTCATGACTGCCGTACAAGCATACACAGGTATTGGAGACTTTGGCCATTCTGCTAGAACCCCCAAGGGATGCTATGTGTGTGTCCCTATATCATGGGCTGCCCCTTTGAATGGACAGATCACATATGTAAGACAGGAATGTCAGTTGTACCAGCAGCATAGCAAGGTAGTGCAATATATAGACCTAACAAGATATTCCATTCCCACATCCACCAAACACACTTTGTCAGACAAATATGGCACAAAGCTTGCAGAAATCTAAGCAGACATAGGCATACCCCTACTCCTGCCTGCATGCACCCTGACAATGACTACATCTAAACCCATGGATTGATGTACCCACAAGGCTGCTCTGTGGCTCCACACACATGGCCAGTATATATATGAGAGGTGGGTCACAGATTCAAGACCTTCCTGTGGATCAGGAATGGTATATCCTTGTGTGTTAACTTTATCCTACATTGCGGGGACTGCAGCAGCACGTGCAACCTACAAAAAATCGTCAAGCAAGAGTTCACAGACTCATCTGTCACACTGAGAGGCTACACCACCAATGGCACACTGAGCAGGCGTTGATGGCACCCAACCATTGCAAAGAACATTAATATCACCTCCACACTAAGCAGGCGTTGATAATGGTTGAACAGCTAAGTAGGCCAAAGGGGCAGGCAGGAATGCCAAACAGCACCTCTTTTGCACAGTGGTATCTGTGTGTGTCTCCAGAATAATGTGCGCTTCAGGAATGTACTGTGGCTGTATGTGGTGCCCAGGCTGTATGGCTGTGTGTAGAACATGCTGCGGATCACCTATACAGCCAACCCACATACTATATAAGAAAACAATTACAAGAAGGTTAGTTTGCGGTAAACAGTTGCAACCTCTGGCTGTGATGCTGTAATGCATTCACAGTTACACCATCAACAAGGCCCATCACCACAGCATTTCCCTACACTTACCTCCCAGCATGACACTGTTGTGCAGATCCAAAATCATCTGCTGGTTCGACTGAAGTGAGCAGGGGAGACACATATGTGTCTGTTGTCACCCTCACCTTTGACACAGCCTCCAGGCCTCAGGATACACCAATGTGCACAGGTGAGTGGTTGGATTAATTCAAACTGCCATAACAGCTGTATGCGTGGCAACAGTGGCCGCCCACCTGGTGCAGCTGCAGCCTAAAGGGAACTATGCTCAGGGGGAGGGCTGGCTTCTGTGAAGATCCAATCCATCCACTTAGTTGGTGACACTTGCAGGAATCTGTGATTTACCTGCATGCATGTTGCTCTTTTTCCATGCTGCATTGGCATAGTGCAAGCGAGGGGTCCCTTTGATCTATGCAGTGCATGCACATACAGGGAGGTACATATCAAGCAAAGCCGCACACAGGAACCACCACCTCAACACTGTCTAATGATCATTGCCTAAAGCATCCAGCAGTAGATTACCTATTACTCCAAATGAGATTCCAAATGCACCTGTGTGTCTGATTGGGACAGTGTGACCCAGACCTCTGAATGGTGAGCTGCCAAAATGTGGTACAAGATGCCATGTTGATCTCTGCATCGTCCAGCACTGTATGGAAAGGCAGTGCCTGGAGGTGAATGTTGGGGTGTGGGTGGGGGTAGGGGTAGGGGTGTGAGGTGTGGGGAACAGTACCATACATGTTTGACATGTGCCCTTCATAGGTGGCATTGCTGGCCAAAGCCTATGTTCACATGGCTAGAACCTATGTGAGCTACTCAGTGTCTGCATGTGTTACATCAGAGGGCCTGCTTGACAGCCACACTGAGCACCAAATGTGACAGTCATAAGGATGGTGTTAAAATACAAAGAGGCAGAGCATGGCGGTGTATGTGTTGCCAGCAACTGTTCCAACATCCAACCCCATGTCCACCTGCCATGATTCCATGTGCTCTGGGGAGGGGGGGGGGGCAATGCTTCTGCAGCATGGGGCAATGCATGTGCTGCACTGGCCAGTTTTGCAGTGTCCATGGCTAGAGACATCTTTCTTTATCTTTATCTTTTTGACTTTCTTAATATACTGTACCTTTGGAAGCCAGCAGGGTGGTTTACAATACGTTCAAAACACAGAAAGGCCAGGCCTGGCCAGGAAAAAACAAACAAACTACAATTCTTGATTGGAAAGCAGCAAGTACACTAGACAGAGAGAAGAAGCAAAAGAAGAGAGAGAGGGCAAGCGAGAGGAGAGAAGGAACTAGCTTTGAAAACTGGGTGGGAGATCATAGGCAAGACAGAAAAAATGTGTTTTAAGGATTACTTTAAACTTGGGATAGGATGGTTCCAGACCAAGGGGAAGAGGGAGGGAGTTCCATAAGGATGGTGCTAGGAAGAAAAAGGCAGAATTGCGGGTGGGTTCCAAATGGGCACGTGCAGGGGAGGGAAGTTCAAGACAGTTAATGTGAATGAACCGGAGACTGCAAGGCTCTGAACAAAACTGCAAAGAGTCGGCTAGGTATTGCGGTGTGTGTGTGTAAAGAGCTCTATGAGTCAGAATTAGGAATTTAAAGAAAATACGTTGGGGAACTGGTAACCAGTGAAGGTGAATTAAATGAGGCATGATATGACTGTAATGGGAGGCATGAGAAATGATCCGGGCAGCGGTGTTTTGGATCAGTTGCAGGCGATGTATCTAGTATTGGGGAAGACCGGTGAAAATAACATTACAATAATCAATACGTGAAATTACCAATGCTAGAAGAAGTGTGGTGAGTGAGGAGGGGGATAGGATATCACTAACTGCTCTAATCTGATGGAGGAAGGAGAAAGAACGATGTGTAATAGCACAAATATGATTGTGGAAGGACAGTTCTGGGTAAAGGACTACTCCTAGGTATCAAAAGGGGGATACCAGTGGCATTGGGTTGTTGTTGTTGTTAAGTGCCGTCGAGTCGGAGTCGACTCATGGCGACCCTCTGGATAGCTATCCTAAATTGTGTTCGGTCTTCAGTCAGGCGGCTTATTGTTGACAGACTGGTACCCGTAGCTGCTGTTATTGTATCGATCCATCTCATTGCTGGCCTTCCTCTTTTGCGTTGACCTTCTATCTTGCCAAGCATGATGTCTTTCTCTAATGATCTCTCTCTCCGCATGATGTGTCCAAAGTATGAAAGTCGAAGTCTTGTCATCTGAGCTTCTAAAGAAAGCTTAGGTTTGATCTCCTCTAGTACAGACTGGTTTGTTCTTCGGGCAGTCCATGGTATACACAGTATTCGCCGCCAGCACCATAATTCAAAGGCATCAATTTTCTTCCTGTCTATCTTTTTCACTGTCCAACTTTCACATCCATATGATGTTATTGAAAATACCATGGCTTGAACAAGTCGAATCTTTGTATGGAGAGAGACATCTCTGCTCTTGAGAATCTTATCTAGGTCTTTCATAGCCATTCTGCAAAGAGCAATGCGTCATCTGATTTCTTGACTGCTTTTTGCTTCTTTATTGATAGTTGATCCAAGTAGGTTAAAGTTATTCACGATTTCAATTTCTTCTCCTTCGACGATGAACCTGTTGATTATGCCAGTTGTCATGATCTTTGTCTTCTTTACATTAAGGTGCAGGCCCATTTTGAGACTATGTTCTTTGATTGTGAGAAGCAAATGTTTCAGATCATCTTCACTTTCCGCTAGTAATGTGGTATCATCAGCATAGTGAAGGTTGTTGATGAGTCTTCCACCAATCTTCACACCTCTGTTGTCTTCATACAATCCTGCTTCTCTGATGATTTGTTCTGCATATAAATTAAACAGGTAGGGGGAAAGTATGCAGCCTTGTCTTACACCTTTGCTTATTTTAAACCATTCTGTTTCTCCTTTATCTGTTCGAACTGTTGCTTCTTGATCAATGTGCAGATTGTGCAAGAGAACGATCAGGTGTTCTGGTATACCCAAGCTTCTTTATGTGGCCCAGAGTTTCTCATGGTTTACACAGTCAAAAGCTTTGCTATAGTCGATAAAGCACAAATAGATATCCTTTTGGTATTCTTTAGTCTTTTCAAGGATCCATCTCACATCCGCAATGATGTCTCTCGTTCCTCGCCCTTTTCTGAACCCTGCTTGCATTTCAGGTAGTTCTTGTTCCAGGTATGATTGTAGTCTCTTTTGAATAATCTTCAGTAGAATCTTGCTGGCATGTGGGATCAGAGTGATTGTGCGATAATTTCCACAGTCAGTTGGATCACCTTTCTTTAGTATTGGTATAAACACAGATCTTTTCCAGTCAGTTGGCCATGATCCTGTCTTCCATATTTCTTGGCAGAGCCTTGTAAGTATGGTAACAGCTGCATCAGATTGCTGTAATACTTCTATGGGAATGCAATCAATGCCTGGTGCTTTGTTCTTTGATAAGGCTTTCAATGCTGCTTCAACTTCTTCTTTCATCACCAATGGTTCCAGATCATAAGGAACAGGTTGAAACGGCTGTTGGTCCACTTGATCTTTATCATATAAAAACTCTGTATATTCCTTCCATCTTTTCTTGATCTTCTCAGCATCATTCAACATAGAACCTTGAGCATCTTGTAACATTCCAATTTGAGGCTGGAACTTTTTCTTTAACTCTCGTAGCTTTAGGAAAGCTGATCTTGTTCTTCCTCTAATAGTTTCTGCTTCTATTTCCTTGCATGCATCATTGTAGTACTTTTCCTTGTCCTGTCTTGCTGCACATTGGAAATCTCTGTTGAGTTCTGTGATTGTCTTTCTTTCTCCTCTGGCTTTAGCTTCTCTGCGTTTCTGGGCAATTTTCAGAGTTTCTTCTTCTTCCGTCATCCATTTTGGCCGTTTTTTCTTTTTTACCTTTTGTAGAGACTTCTCGCTTTCTTCCAACACAATCTTCTTGATGTCATTCCATAACTCTTCTGGAACTCTATCATTTGTATCTAAAGCAGCAAATCAATTTTGCAGGCAGTCTTTAAATTCCAGTGGTATATTCTCAAGGTCATATTTTGCTGCATTCATGAGTGGTTTGCTCTTTTTCAGCTTTAGCTTGAGGTTGCATACTAGTAGTTGATGATCTGTACCACAGTCAGCTCCAGGTTTTGTCTTTGTTGATGTTATAGAGCTTTTCCATCATTGACTTCCACAGATGTAGTCAAATTGATTTTTATACAATCCATTGGGTGAAGTCCATGTGTACAGTCGCCGCTTGTGTTGCTGGAAGAAGGTGTTCGAGATGAATAGATCATTGGTCTTGCAGAATTCTATCAGTCTTTCTCCAGCTTCATTTCTGTTGCCAAGTCCATATTTTCCAACTACTTTTTCTTCTTCTTTGTTGCCAACCTTTGCGTTCCAATCACCCATGACTATCAGGATATCCTGTTTGCATGTTCTGTCAATTTCAGCTTGTACTTGTTCATAGAACTCTTCAATTTCATTCTCTTCTGCAGTTGTTGTTGGGGCATATACTTGAATTATAGTTGTGTTGATAGGCATTCCTCGTAGACGAATAGAGATTAAGCGTTCGCTGACTGCATTGTATTTCATTACAGTTCTTGCAAGTTTCTTCTTTATTATAAATGCAACACCATTTCTTCTTTGTCTTTCATTTCCAGCATAGTAGACCATGTGATCATCTGATGCAAAATGCCCGATGCCAGTCCATTTCAGTTCGCTGACACCCAACAGATCAAGTTGTACACGTTCCATTTCATTCTTGACCACCTCCAACTTCCCTTGGTTCATGCTTCGTACGTTCCATGTTCCAATGTGTAAGACATCTTTACAGCTTCTGACTCTCATTTCATGCGCAGCTACATTAGCAGTCAGATGTCCCGAGGGCTTTGATCCAACCACATCATAAATGCTGGCTTTACTCTGAAAAGTCTTCAGCTCTTCCCCAGTAGCTAGTTGAGTGCCTTCCAACATGGGGGTCTCATCTTCCAGCACTACAGCACAATTTGTTTTGTTGTAACTATCCATTGGGTTTTCATGGCAAGATACAGAAGTAGATTGCCGGGCCTTTCTTCCGCGCAGTTTAAATTTGGTGTTGTTGCCGTTGTCACAGAAATGTTATCCTCCGCCGTCAACACTATCCCGTTCTGCTGCTGCCCAGATGGGTGATTTGTCTTGGTCTGGCATCTCAGCTGAGGCCTGTCCATCTTGGGAGACCCTGCCAGTAGTTAAACTACTGATAGTTTAGCTCTCAGCATCACTGATGCACACAAGCCCTCACAGCACGACAAGCTGCAAACCAAGTGAGGGGGCATTGGGTTATCAAGAAGTAAAGGAGCCAAAGATGGAGGGGAAGAGTCGAAAGCAAACCACATTGCTGATGTCTTTAAGGGGTTAAGATGGAGAAGATTGGAAGAAAGCCAATTCACAACAAGAGTTACACAGGTATTAAGTGGTGAGAGATCATGGGACACTGGAGAGGTATGATGGAGAAGGATAACATCATCAGCATAGTAATAGGCTGAAATTCCTGATTGCTGTTTCAAGAGTGCAAGGGGAGTAAGAAAAATATTGAAGAGTAAAGGTGCTAAGACTGAACTTTGGGGGACACCACAGGGCAAGAGCAAGAGGGTAGAAGTGTCAGATGAAAAGACTACAGAAAATATGCGGGAGTGAAGAAAGGAGTGAAACCTGTGAAAGACCATGTTATGCAGACTCGCATCCCGAAGACATGAGAGGAGGAGAGTGTGGTCGACCAAGTCAAAAGCAGCGGATAGATCCAGGGAGACAGCCAAGGAGATGTTGCCTCAATCATGTGCAATGTGAATCTCATTGAGAAAGGAAAGGAAAATAGATTTGATACTGTGATTGGGACAAAAACCAGATTGGCGGGGGTGCAGAAAGTGAATGGACTTGAAGTGTGTGGATAGCTGGGAGAAAACTGCTTTCTCCAGAATTTTAGATGCAAAAGGAAGATTAGAGACAGGACGATAATGGGCAGGGTCGGTGGGATCAAGAGAGGGGTTCTTAAGGAGAGGGCGGACCAGGGCATGCTTCTAGGGGATAGGGATGATGCCGGAGACCAGACAGGCATTAAGCATGGAGAGCAGGACAGGGGTCTTACTGAGGGATGGCTCCAACAGCCACTTGGGGTTCAAGGGCACAATAAGTCTTATGTGAGGCAGTCAAGATTTTAAATTATTCAGTGTGAGATATAGGCCAGAAAGAGTAACAGGTATGGGAGGTGGAAGGAGAGGGAGGGGGCAAGGAAGGGGGGCAGCCCTAATGGGGAGGTGGAGACCGAAAGGGAGGTTCAGAGACGTTGAACCTTGGTAGCGAAGAATGAGGCCAAGATTGAAGGGCTAGGAGCAGAGGGCTGAGTGTTACTAGTAGAAGAAGCATGGAGGGATTTGAGGAACTTAAGAGAGGAGTAAAGCTGGTGGGTGGAGTTTGATGAAGAGGAGATCATATTGGAGAAGTAAGAGCATTTGGCCTTTGTAATAAGAGAATGATAATACTGGTGATAATGGTTGAAATGCTGAAGGGAATCTGGAGTTCTGTCCTTCCTCCACTGTCTCTCTGCATGACAAAGCTGTTGACGCTGTAACCGTAGGCCAAGATAATACCATGAGTGACAGGAAACGCGTTGAGATCAGTGAGGACAGGGAGGGGCAAGAAGATCAGAGGCAGTGGAGAGATGTGAGTGCCAAAGGGACATGATCTTTTGTGGGAGTACAAGCATGGCACTATGTGCAATCCTCACTGCCACAAGCTATGTTGGGGGACACCATATTGGAGAATGTAAAGGATATAGGTCACTGTGGCCCAGCATGCACTCACAGCCTGTCTCTGGCCCACTTTCCACTGTGCCTCACATTGCATAAGCTGTTCCCAGGTTCAGATTGAAAGGGTACATAATGAGGAGCAGAGGATTGTGGGTATTGCATCAAAGTGGTTTGCACAGGATTTTTATGAGCTGGAGGCAGGGTCAATGGTTGTGTCATCTTAGTGTCAGTCTGCCATGGCCATGGCATGGATGCACACATCATTTCATGTTGAGAGGCCACTCTCACGCTGACTGAGCTGTGACCATGTCACGGCTATATATGTGTTATAGGCTGTCAAGTTGTGGTGGAGTAGGTGCTGTTCCTTTCTTGGCAAGCCAATCACTAGCTGGGCTGTTTGGTGTTTGTACCAAGCCAACATAGTACCTATGTGCATATATGGTGTGTGATAGCTGGCTTGGACATAGTTGGTACGTGAGTGGTTGATGCATGCAGATTGTGGTTACTATAGTTGAATGGAGTTCCCAAAAGTTGAAGCTAGCAGCTGTTCTTGGGTTAATAACTATGGTCCTGGCAGGCCCATCTGCATATCAGCACTCTTTCCTCATGCCTGGGCAATGCTCACTGCATTCAGATTCCTTGGAAACAGCTGCCATACCCTTGGGTACTGACATGAGATGTCATAAGGATAGTCACTGGCCAACAGAAGAAGGACTCAAGGTCAAGTTAAGACAGGCTACTCCAGCATTCTGTAATTGTGCAGAAAATCAATTGAGTAACATCACACACTGCAGATGATATCTGTAGCACATATCAGTAATATAAATCTGCTCCGGGACCTGGAGAGTCCAAGTGCAAGCTCTGGGGACCAGGTGATGTGTGCCCTCTTCACATTCGGGGTGACAGCTGAAACCAGTCATTAGCACAGTTTGCAGCTGTTATGTGCAGGAAGCACACAATGTCCCTGCGTATTACAGAGCTGATGTGATGAATCACTGCATTCTCCATTTGGTGATCAGTTGCATGCAGCTGTTCAGATTGTAATGGATAATGGAGGGGCTAACTTATACTGGCACCCAGAGCACCAATTGCAACCATAGTGGTGACTGTGATAACTGGGACATTGCCCAGTACCTGCTTATCATCTATGATGGTGGGAGACGTATGCATTACACCCCAGGGAGGCAAGGATGGTCTGCAATTGACTGCATGGGTCATGTATGTGGTTTGCATTCAGTGTATGTGCAGGTGTACCTATCTTGCTGCGTGCAGCTGATCACAAGGGACTGCATACCCTGCACATGTGCTGCCTCTGGGGATAGTGCCACACTACAGCACAGCGTACCCCTGAGTGCTACTGTTGTTTGTCGCTGGGGATACAGTGGAGGGACAGGCATCCTGAACTCACATATGCCTTGGCCTTTGGACTGTGTCTGTTGTGCAGTTACAGTACTTTGTGTCCAGTGCATTACATACTGCATGTGCGCCGCTGTAGGCAAGTCCTAGGTGTGGTGTACCACTGTCTCGGAATGTGCCAGCCACATTGTTTCATGTCCTGGATTTCACCCATTGCAGGAAGGGACCTGTAGTCTCTTTGATTCTAGACATTGCTATGCAGAACAGTGTGGAGATGTAGCCTAATGGTTAGGGCCCTGGCTCAGTAATTAGTGGACCTGTGTTTGAATCCCACTTCTTCTCGTTGTGGGATACTCACTTCATTTTAATGCCAGGAATAGTCCAGGGTCTGCTTTGACTGGCAGACACACATTCTTATGCCTTTTTATGTGTTCCAATGGCACATTGGTCTGCAAACATGTAATTTGTGATCATGCCATCTTACAGCATCTCATTATTGGCTCTGCTATAGCCCATTGCAGAGGGTCAGACATGTTCACCCTGAAGATGTATGGCAACTGAGTTGCACATGCTTGGACTATTTCATCATAGTTGTGACAGTACATCTTTGGTTCCATCACAACTATGCATTACATGCAGCCACATCCCACCCCTGGGATGGCTACCTGCAGAGATCATCATACTTCCTTACTTGCTCCATATGGCCAGTATGAGCAATTTTTGTCCAGTTGTTATATACACATGTGGGAGGAGGGTTGTATGGTGGTTAGGAGGCTGGGACAGCTTTGAGATCCACATAGCTGGTATTGGGGCTTCCCCATGGCACCAGGCCTACACGCAAAAATATTTGGGGTTGGATCCTCCAATAAAAATTGTTTGCACATTAATATTTTTGCGTATAGGCCTGGTCCTTTGGGTTCCGCTCCTTGGTTTTACTTGCCTCTGCGGACACCTTTTTCTCCTGTGGTTTGGCTTCCCCATGGCACACCTATATGTTTTTCACATACACTACAACTGCATTTGTGAGGTCCATATCGCACTCCCAACTACCACCATCCTTCCTTCAGGCCATCCATCAGCATCTGCCCGTTATGTGCAGTTATGTATTCTCCTGCCAACTGCTACACCATGGTCCACACAGGAACGTTTTCATCATTTTGGTGTATCACTCATGCCTCTCCTGTTAATGATCTGCACATCAACATTCCTGCTCAGTCATCCTTTTGATGTATACATCATCACAATTCTGCCTATGCTGGGGGACACTTCTTTCCCATCCTATGCCACACACTGATAATTCAGCATATTAAATGGGCACCCCTCCCTGATTCAGTACAGCTGCCTCCCACATGCTCATCCTACTTACTGACTGCCACGTAGGATGCCCATGGATCTGTCAGGTCCATCATCTCCTACCTTTCCCTCCATCCATCAGCTTTAATGTGACTTTTGCTAGGGCCCCCTTATCCTGCATTAAGTTGACAGCCATTTTTGGGAGTTAAGGTGCATATTTGTCACCATAACACCAGATGTCCCATTAGCGCATGATAAGTGGAACCTAGCGCCCTTACCGCCGGAACGCCTACTTCCTGCCATGGCTTTTACCGCACAAAAACACTCTTATTGCTGCTGTTACCATTGCCTAACAGGTGTGCCCTTACCTCTGCTTAGTAAACATACCCCTATGATTTTTTGAGGTATGCAATTAAAAATTTGAGCCATTAAGATCAATCATTGTGAGTCATTGAAGGCTAGGCTCAGTGTTATGATAACTCTAAAAAAACCCCTCATTTTTTAAATACAATGTGAAGTATGGGATACTTATGGTCGGAATATTGTGGCTTTATATAAAGAAAATTTAAATGTTGTATGTAGAATTGATTGGGACACCTTGGAGAGAGTGCAAGCCATGCCCTTACAGCTAGTGTATGGGTACGTTACTGCCCACTAACTATTAGGACTGCCAATAGTAAGGAAGCATTTGCACATTCCAGAAAAAAAACCACCCTTGTCCCCTGGAATTAAAAACCCACCATGTATCAACCCCCTTCCAACAAAACCTCCTGATATGCACTCTCTCAAACATGAACCCCCCCATCCAGCACCCACCCGAACAATCTCTTCAGCATAGATGACCCTGAACAAAAGTCCCCCTGAGCAGAAGCTTCCACCGTCACCAATCCTTGATTCATCTCCCTCTTTCTAACCCTCCCTGGTGATTACTCAAGGGTATCCCTGGTAGTTTAGGGGACCAGGATGAGAGAAATCTCCTTCTGCTTCCTCCCCCTATCTGCTTTCAAAATGTATGATATGACCCCTAGTCACAGTCTCACAGGGGTCAATCTGACAATTAAGGAGTGAGTAGCCTAGTGGTTAGAACACTGGCTTGGTAACCAAGCAACTAGGGTTCAATTCCCACTAGCACTCCTTGTGGCCTTGGGCAAGTCACTTAACCCTCCACTGCCTTAGAAGAAAGGCCTAGCAATCTACTTCTGGTGACACTGCCAAGAAAACCCAGGAGCTTCTGGGTTGCCAGGAGTCAGGACTGACTCGAAGGCACACATTGCATTGCATTGTCCTTATCTAACAAAATGACACCTAACAATAGTACCTAGAGATTACTGCTAAGTTCATAATTGCCATTCTGAACTCAAGCAGCTATGGGGAAGGAGCAGAGGAGGATCACACCTGCCCTGGTCTACTAGGTTACCAAGAATAACCCCAGGTAAGCCGATAGGGGAAGAGTTGTGGAATGATGATGGGAGGACTCTGCTCAGAGGGATTTTTGTTTGGAGGCCCTCACAAGGGGGTCCTTGTTCAGGGAAGTTCTGAACAGGGAGTCGTTTTCATTTGAGTGCTAATAGGGGGCTTGCTTTGAGGGGATGCTAATCATTGGGGTTTATCCGAGGACTGCTGTTCTGGGAGGAGGGGGTGTTCAGTGGGGTGCTGATTGGGGCAGGCTTGTCTGGATAGCTATAGAGGGTGCCAATTAGGATGGTTATGAGTTAGGGATATCGGATTGCACTGTCTTGAGATACTCATGATTGTTTTCTAGCACCAGAGCCTGCTTTATATTGTTTGGAAGATCTTTTTTGTGTGTATGTGTGTGTGTGTGTGTGTGTGTGTGCATCATTGTCATTTCTCAAATAAGTACGCAATGTTTAAAATGTGAAACTTGTTGAAGAGCATAGTTGTCAATGATCATTGTTATTCCTGTGGAAGGTCTTGGGGATTTTGGTGGACTAAGGCTGCTGTTTTGTACCCCAGAGATATAAGAATGACCTCGCTCTGCTCCAAACAGACACAGACACTTAAAAGGAAATTAGATCTTTATTATGCCCAATCAGTTACAATCTCAGCCAAAAAGCAAAATACAGCATTATTGTTCTTAGCAATACAATTTGCCTGAGCTAGAGAGTGGAAGACAAAGAAAACAGAAGCTGAATTACCAATCAGACTCTCTGTATGAATCGTGTTTGTTTCCCCTCCTCCAGCCAAATGATACCAATTGCTGTCCTTATATACATAAATGTAACCTGTCAGTTGTGGTTGGGGACTTTTTACTGGACTATATTCTTATTAGTTGATCTAGCTCTGTTTCCTGCACAAGCATTTTCAGTCTTTTCAGACTTCCACAAATAACTGGAGTTTGTGTTATCGCTTCCCTACCAGCTTGTCTTTACTTTGTTTCTACACCCCTTTTCCTTCCCCTGTGGTGGGCATATTTTCTGTTTCTACATGTCCTGTACTTGACCCACTATCAGGAGTTTTTCTGCAATTCTCTGCAAGCAGGCTGTGCTCTCAGAAATCTGCCCAGCAACAAAACAATGGTTACATTTAGTTAGGCTCTTACTACAGTACAGGTCTACATCCGGTCACTCTGTTAGGCCACAGGATTGCTTTTAGGATATGGTATGAAGTGGGCTTCAACCTGCTTCATCCCAACAAGGGAAATTCTGAAAATGTGCACGTCTGGGCAGCGGGCACGTCCAAATGGAAATGTGCAGGAATAGAACTGGATTCCGCATCACGCAGAGATAGATGTAGCCACAGGCACAGAATAGACCACATAGACATACATGGCACGGCCCACACAAAGTGCTACACTGTAGGAAGATGGGTATATGCCAACAACGGCTGTGGAAATCCCTGCGCTCACCATATTCTGAAACGATGTACAACTGTGATCATGCCTGTCTCCGCGATATACCTGCAAACAGCCATGTCTCCCCTTTAAAAAGTGCAGCTTTTAAGTAACTGTGGCCACAGACAGTGCTGTTATGAGGCAGAATTACAATGTAAGTTGACAATACCCATAGGAGGATGTGAGTTAAATGATAGAAACTAGTCTGTAGCATGCCCAGAACATGGCAAAGAAATCGCAGTGCACTGTAGGAAGACAAGTAGAGAGTGACCATCTGGCACAAGAAGCAGTGCAGCACTCCATACATGGCAGCAGACAACCTCCCTAGGTATGCAAGGTGTGGTCATCTTAAGAACATGTCTGTACAATGCTAAGAAAGCACATTAACCCAGCAGAACAGGCCCCCCATAGTGAACCAGCCAAACATTTCCCTATCACTAATAAAGGGCCAGTGGAATGACAGCAGTCAGCAGTGCAAGCACCACACAGACATGCTCAGAGACACCAACATCGCTCCTTACAACTACGCACATTTGTGGAGAGCAATGCTAGTGCACCTTGGCATGGCGTCCTGCATGCTGTTCTGTCCCCCCCCCCCTCTGAGGTCCCCCTATTAGTGACAGGGAAGTGTGTAGACAGATAAGTGAATATGGACCTGTCCTGTTCACTCCTGCCTGTTCTCACTTGCACCTGGTGATGCTGCAGTCAGCCCTATGGTCCAGGTTCCCGTCAGGCATATCTGAATGCCCCGGATATATGGATGAGCAAACTAGATCCCCCATGAAGCCCTCCAACCACATACACACATGCACTATCACTTGCAGTCCCACAGCATACCCTGAACCGAATAACATAGATGATGGAAAGGAAACCATGGATATCAGTACTTCCAACCCATCATCATGCCTGATCACTACTTTTCAAGATGCATACAAACATACCTACACAAGTGGATCTCAAACAGTTACAGAGCTGCTTTAGGCCAAAACAGCCCATCAAGTATATCAGCCTCAAGGGTCAGATCTCATATGCGCATTGCAAATCATAGGCCCACAATGTAACCAACCATAACAATGATCTGTGCACACGATATGTGCCATAGGGCCACTGGTGTAAACTTTCCCCATTATTGTGTTCCGATAGGTTTACATCTGACCTTCTCTGCATCTGTACACATTGCATAGGGTATATTGTAAAGGTCCCCTGTGTGGAGCACAACACTCCAGCTGGCAGGGTGCTGCACACGGCACCGATGGCTGGGCTTACATTTTCACACAGTCCTAGGGCTTCATCACCAGTCAGGGGCGGCCCAAGGGGGGTGCGGGGCCATGTGCGAAGACTCAGTGCGGGGCCTCATTTGCATAAGGTGCCTCATTTGCATAAATATTTGCATAATGTTACCATACACTAACTTTTAGTAAACATGCCTCTTAATGAGTATATGGATAAAGAAAGACTAAAAGGTTTCTACATTACTATAATCCAGTACCAACCGCCAGGCACATTAGGAACTACTACAAACACTGCCCATTTAGAACCCATAGCAAACCCGCCGTATCCTAACAGCACTACCAGGACTCACAAAGCACCATACCCTAACTACCAAAAGGCAACACTGCAAATATTAAACAAATACATTTCAGAGAACAACAATACATGACCTACTGGGGAAAGAGAACAAGTGGCAATGTCAAATAGGAATTATATAAACAGAACACCTCAGCTCAGTTACACATGCAGAACATAGACCATCACCAAACAAGGAATCACAATTTAGAAACAGGAAGACAATAATTAAACTGGGAACCCCAAAAGCCAAACTTGGAATATACAACAACACTGTAGAAATAAAACTATAAATTAATTTCCTCTTGTGCTAAACAAAGCGCAAAAATTAATGATGCACATTTCCCAGAGCTGACATATTCCAGTTAATAAATTCAAAATAAAGAGATATTTTTCTACCTTTTGTGCATTTTGTTTCAGTTGCAATTGTTCCAGCCACTTTCTTCTGGTTTCTTCGTGTCTTCTGCTAACTCTCCATCTGCTGTCCATTTGTCCTTTCTTCTGTTTTCTTGGGTTTTTTTTCCATTCTCTCTCTACATCTGCTTTAACATACTAATCTTTCTCCTTTTGCTCTTTCCTCATTCCTATTTCATCCACTCAAATTTTACCCCTCCATCCTCAATCCCCACTTACTCTCCCAATATCCGGCCAATTGTAGATTTGTCTTCCCTCCCACACAAAATATTTTTCCCTCTCCATTTCACTCTCCCAGCTCCATCCCATTCTAATCCTCCCCCAACATCAGCTCCTTTCTAGTTCCAGCCCCACCCAGCATCTGCTCCCTTCTTGTCCCTGCATCAGCCCATTTCCAGTCCTAGTCCCCCATCAGCCCATTTCCAATCCTATCCTAGCCCCACCATCAGCCCATTTCCAGTCCTAGCTCCCCCATCCATTTCCAGTCCTATCAGTCCCTCCATCAGCTCATTTCCAATCCCAGCCCCCATCAGCTCATTTCTAGTCCTTTCCTAGCCCCACCATCAGCCCATGTCAAATCCTAGCTCCCCTCCACTCAGCCCATTTCCAATCCAAGCCCCCCATGAGCCTACTTCCAGTTCTAGCCCCTCCATGAGTCCATTTCAATTCAAGCCCCCACAACAGCCCATTTCCAACCTTAGCACCCCCAACAGCCCATTTCCAGTCCTATCCTGGCCCCTCCATCAGCCCAGGTCCTGTCCTAGCCCCCCCCCCCACTCAGCCCATTTCCAGTCCTAGCTCCCTCCCCTCACAGCCCATTTCCATTCCAAGCCCCCCTCCCCATCAGCTATTTGCAGTTCAAGCCCCCTTTCCACTCAGCCCATTTCCATTCCAAGCCCCTGTCCCCATCAGCTATTTGCAGTTCAAGCCCCCCTTCCACTCAGCCCATTTCCAGTCCTAGCAACCCCCCATCCCATTACCAGTCCTAGCTCCCCCATCAGCCCACTTCCAGTCCGAACCCACTATAGCCCATTACCAGTCCTAACCCCCCATCAGCCCACTTCCAGTCCTTACCCTCCCATCAGCCCATTTTCAGTCTTACCCCCCATCAACCCATTACCAGTCCTAACCCCCCATCAGCCCATTACCAGTCCTATCCCCCCATCAGCCCACTTGTAGTCTTAGCCCCCCCATAGCCCATTACCTGTTGTAACCCCCCATCAGCCCATTACCTGTCCTAACCCCCCCATAGCCCATTTCCAGTCCTAATCCCCCCATCAGTCCACTTGTAGTCGTAGCTCCCCATAGCCCATTACCTGTTGTAACCCCCCCATAGCCCAGTACCAGTCCTAACCCCCCCTAGCCCATTACCAGTCCTAACGCCCCCCACAGCCCATTACCAGTCCTAATGCCCCCCATCAGTCCATTTCCAGTCTTAGCCCACCGCCCCATAGCCCGTTTCCAGTCCTAATCCCCCCATCAGCCCACTTGTAGTCGTAGCCCCCCATAGCCCATTACCTGTCATAACTTCCCCCATCAGCCCATTTCCAGTCTTAGCCCCTCCATAGTCTATTACCTGTCCTAACCCCCCCATAGCCCATTCCCAGTCTTAACCCCCCCCCATCAGCCCACTTCCAGTCCGAACCCCCTATAGCCCATTACCAGTCCTAACCCCCCCATCAGCCCAGTTCCAGTCCGAACCCCCCCCCATCAGCCCATTTACAGTCCTTACCCCCCCCCCCCCCATCAGCCCAGCTAAGTTAAAAACCAGAAGGAATAGATGAGACTCTGATGAATGGGGAGATTTGGTGGGCAGAGGTGTTGTAGCTGTGGGTCCTGCCATCTGATCTGTTTGGTGAGTGCCAGGTACAGGCAGCAATTGAGCCAGCTGCTGCCATGAAGGGCCCCTACCGGGTTAAAAGCAAGACATTCATTTTGTGGTTTCTTGGGAGATCTGGTGTGCGGAGGTGGTATCGCTGTGGGTCCTACAGGCAGCAACTGAGCCAGCTGCTGCTGTGAAGGGCCCCTGCTGGGTTAACAGCCAGCATTCATAGCAATGCACAACCCCAGCTCGAAGGGGCAGGTCAAGTTCCTTTGGAGCCCCTTCAGAGTGCCATTGGACACCAGATGTTCCCAGATGTATGGACTAGGGAAGTCCCTGGAATGAGATTCTGCTTTGGGACAGCGAAAATGGAAGAATAAGAGTCAATCGAAGGCTGTTAAGACCATGAGTACCGTGTCCAGACCTATAGACAAGCATGTTATTGCCTCCAAAAAAAACCCAGAAACCGGCTGCTGCTGCCGCTGCCGCCGTGGCAGCGGCAGAAGCGAGAATCCCGCGGGGCCCCCTGTCCTGCAGTCTTCTATGCGGCCTCAGCGCGGGCTTTTCAGAGCCACGCAAAGGGAGAGTTTCCCTTTCTCGCGGCTCTGTTAATCCCGCCGCGGGGCTGATGGGATTTCACATCAGCCCCGCGGCGGGATTAACAGAGCTGCGAGAGGAGAAGCTCTCTCTCTTTGCGCAGCTCTGACAGCTGACGCTGTGGCCGCATAGAAGACTGCAGGACAGAGGGGCCCCGCGGGATTCTCGATTCTGCCGCTGCCATGGCGGCGGCGGCAGCGGCAGCCGGTTTCTGTTTTTTTTAAACTTTGCTGGGGCCCTGTGCAAAAAACATTCTTGCTCAATGGACGGGCCGGCCCTGTCACCAGTATCATATCGAGGATGTGGGCATTGTTAGGGGACCCACGCTTTGCCTCTTTAGTTATTCAGCAAAGGTCAGCATAGGCAGAAAGCACACCTGTGGGGGTGTTTTGTTTTGCTACTGTGACCTCAGACCTCCCTCTCATCTGCTTTCTGTTCAGGAACATTGATTGCTGTGGTTTCCCAGCCTGCAGACACAACAGTGCACAGCATAGGTTCCCATCCATTCACCACTATTGGCTGCACTGAGGTGCAGGGCAGAAATATTTCTGTCCTACCTTTATTCCACTTTTCAGCACGTATAACCTGGACATCTGTGGGAACTACTGTGGACATACACAGGTAGCACTGGAATATGCTTTATACGTCTCTGTGGCTGGTCATGCCTCCTTATATCCCGTCCTGCCCACGTTCTGTGATCGTTGTTTATTTGCTGTGTACATGCAGAGCCACGGATGTCCAGAATACAGTTTTAGACGTTTTCGCGAGAAACACGTACATCCTGCATGTGCAGTCAATTTATTAGTGGTTCAGAATGACCTCCTCACTGTATAGACCATGTTCTCTTTATACAAGTTGAGGAAGATGTTATACAATGCAAATGAATACAATTAGGACTGTGTTCCACAGGCTACTGTAAAAGTATTTTAGGATTATGAAATGTTTTATTAGAAACCAAACCAATAAAAACTACAGTAAAAATAATCACAGCCTCAGGTAAAATGAACATGATGCTGTCAAACTGTTTTTCTGAAACTGCCCATAGAAAATATTAGACGTGATCCCTTAGGGACTGTGCAGGGTCCATTGCAATTTTCGTACATTTTTTGTTAGATCAATGCCTCTTAAATTTATTTTAGCAAACTGTTGACAAAACAATAACAGCATATTGCGGTGCTAATCTTTCTTCTGTGAGTCCAATATGGTTAGACAATAGAAAAGACCTTTGGGATAGACTCTACGCCTTTCTTCCAGTGTCTTAGCACAGATTATGGTCCCCTTTTACTAACATTTAGCTTGAACCATCTGCACCACAGCCCATAGGAATAAAAAGGGCCATGCAGCAGATAGCTCAAGTTAAATGTTAGTGAAAGGGGCTCTATGTAGAAAGTGGCTAATAGGTCTCAAGGATCTGAAAATAAAGTACACAGAAACATGACATTTTGTTTTTACACAAAAAAAATACAATCACGCTTTGATATTTAGAACAAGATTGTTTTAATTGTCCTACCATGCAGTAGAGTCGTTGTTTAACAAATGACATCCTAAAGGAATTTATAAGGGACACTTTTCAGAGCTATATCTGTGAACAAGACAGGGCTCATACATGGAAAAGTTCTTTTGAAAATCAACTGAGTGTAGGTAAACTTATGTGCGTAGTGAATTTAAGTTAAGGGCATGTTTATCAAACCACGTTAAGTGCTTTTTTGAAGCTACCATATGGCATATGTAAAAATGTTGTGATGGGGATATATGTCCCATCACAGGGGAAATCCCTAGAGCTATGGGTCAGGAGAAGGAGGACACCTACAGGATCCCAGAATCCTCCCCAAGCCCAGTGTCCCAGTGTTGGTGGAAGAGTTTTAGACCTCTGGGATGGGGGGACAGGAAGAGAGGAAGCTCCTTGGAAACAAGACGAGGGGGTAGTAGGGGCCCAAAAAATAACTTTTATACAAAAACAGCAGTATGGGAGCAAACCCTTGCCTCTGACATGTAGGGCCGGCGAAGGGTTTCTGCTGCCCAATGCAGAAGCCCTGGCCACATGCCCCCTCCCCCCCCCATGCTAAGCTGCTCTTTCCCAAGCCATCTCACCCCCACTTGCAGCCACCGATTCCATTTTGGGGGGGGGGGCAGTGGAAGTATTTTAAAAACAGCGGCTTTGTGCTGCCGTTTTGTTGCTCGCAGTCGGCTATGTGCTTCAGCACACATTTATTTATTTATTTGCATTCTCTTATTTACCGTGCTATTCTGCATCAGTGCGGTTTACATTGAACAAACTGAAATTACTTTGAACAGGGCATTATAACTTGGAGATAACTATTTTACAGGGAACATGGGCTATGGCACATGGCCTGCCACTTCTGATCCCCCTCTGACAGTAATTCAGAGGAGGATCGGAAGTGTCAGGCCATGTATGCCAAAGCACGTGGCCTGCCACAGGCAAAATAATCGGTGGTACAAAGCCGCCCATCTGGTCGGCTGTCCTAGGCAGCTGCCTAGCTCGCCTAGAGGATGGGATGGCCCTGCTGTCATGGACCTAGAGATTGATCTCCCTCCAGAGGACTCTGGTGAAATGGAGTGGGAGCAGAAAGACCAAAATCCAGGGGAGGACTCAATATCCAAAATCCCCAGGGATGTCTCTATGGGGTATGTTTACTAAACAGCACTACCGTCGCAGCGGCGACGTTATCGCACAATAATGGCGCGTTACTGTGCAATAACGTCTCCGGCAGTGTTAACGTGCACAGAGGATGGAGTAAGGCTCCCCAGAGGGCGGAGATAAGGGGTCAATGGGTGGAGAGTGGGCGGGGAGAGGCCCCAGGCACACTAATGCTGTGAAATCAGGGTCTGAAAATTAACACCAGTGAAAACCTTGCATTAGAGGCACATTTGAAGGAGAGAGAAACCAGTTCAGTCAGCAATGTACAGCAAAGGCAGGGAGACCCAGATAAGTGATAATAGTGATACATGTGCAGTAACAAAACATGCAAAAACCAGAGAGATAATGACCAGAACCAAAATAGAAATACAAAACACCGAGCTGGCCAATAGAAAAAACAAGGATAAACGGTAATCAACACTACCAATAAAGAATAAAAAGGAAGATGTCACTTTTGGAAGGGTCAATTCTGATTTCCCTTACAAAGTGAATGTTCCAACATTGATAGTGTTGAGGAGGGTTTGCTGTGGTGCATATTGGGCAGCTTGCTTATGTGGCTTTCACATGTGCAGCAACAGCATAGTGCCCAAGTACGAAAGGGCACTACGGTGAGGCTGCAAATGGGGTATAGGGGGCTGCAGGCGGGACATGCAATGGGGCAGATGCCTAGATGACACATAGGAATGTAGAAACGGATAACCAGCAAGACAGCTACTGACCAAGGGCAAACATGTCCACGAGTGTGTGCCCACAGTGTCCCAGGGGACAGTACCCAGCAAGTACCCTAAAGGACACATTACATTGGCAGGCGGTGCCGTTGGGAAGCGTGCATGTCTAGGCAGGCACCCCTACCCAATATCATGCACCATGGGCAGCCGCCTACCGGCACACTGGTTGGCCTGGGACTGCATACCACCAGCACCACCAGCACAAGGGCATGTCAGCATGGTGGCGGAGGGGTGCTGGTGGTGGAGGGGGAAGTGGCATCTTCCCACAGCAGACCAAGGCCAAGCCCTGTTTAGGTGGGTGCAGTGCACTGCAAGACAAGGTCTGTCTGATGAACAGTCATTTTATCCCCAGGGAATGATCTCTCTCTGTGACAACAGTTTGGTGCAGAACACACAGCCAGTATGTTCAGGGGCAGAAGGTTACAGGTTCAAGTCCTAGCTGTAGCTCCTGCAGACCATGTCCCTATATTTTACCCAGTACTAAACTGTGGTAACAAAGATGGAACCTTTATTGCAGATAAAATAAACACATCATAAACACCTATATTTTATCCTACAGAGCACATACACCATAAACATGTGCAATTCCTAGAGCAGAGTTTCCCAACTACATTCCTGGAGGGCCAAACACCATTCAGGTTGCATGCTGTCCCTAATAAATATGCCTGTGATGCATTTGTATTCACTGCTCCCATTTTATGCAAATGTAGCCATTTTGTTGAGTACTGTTGTGGTAATATAACTGTTAGTTTTATCTCTTCACCCTGAGTGGACAGGGGTGACTACCCATAGGGGCTTGTTTACAAAGCCGCGGTAGCGGTTCGTGGTCGTTATCGGAGCCGCGGCCCCATTGAAATCAATGGGGCCACGGCTCCGATAACGATCGCGAACCGCTACCGCAGCTTTGTAAACAAGCCCCATAGATCCCAAGCTTTGGCAAGTCTGTAGAAAAAGTTTATTGGATTTTTTTTTCCTTGGTTTTGTTTTGGGTAGGAGTGGCTTGTTTTCAGAAACATTGACCAGAAGAAAGAAGCTGCGAATGGATTTTCTGGAAATATAATGATTTTATTTAAAAGCTGTGGTGATAAGGGATGATACTGGGGTACTAATTCTAGGCTAGAGGGTCTCATGATGATTGACAGTTGTAGGATATGAACAGGGGGAGTGTGGAGAACTTGTTTTTACCCTGGTGACATGAATGTTTTGCAAAAACAAGTAGCATGTGCAATCCTGTGCTGCCGGTTGATGCAGGCATTGCGGGATCCACCACAAGAGCAAGGGGTTGGGCTCTTTCTCTACCTTAAATCTGGTGATTCAGGGCACCAGTAATCAGCTTTTCCGCATCACTCTTTCAGCATCCTCATGGACATCTCCTAACCCATTCATGATGTTATCTGGGAGGGGAGCCTCAGGGCACTACCATTTTGCCCAACAAAAGCATAAGAACATCCCAGCCAGCCAGTTAGGCTATCGCTCCCTTCCCCACCCTTCCTAGTGTTAAAAACATTCCCGGTTAGCCAGTCTGGCTATCACCCATGCCCCCTCCCAGTGTAACAAAAAAATCCTGGCTAACTAGTCGGGATCATAGTCACAAGACCCCTCTCTTACCTTAAAAATTGCTGGTGGTCTAGCGGTAAGGGGAAGGAGTATTCCCCTACTGCTCCCATTCCTTTATTCATCATCTAACAAAATGGCCAATCTTGTGCTGCTGTCCCCTAGTGTTAAGATGGTGATATCTTAACGCTAGGGGGCAGTACCGTGAGACTGACTCTATTTTGTTAGATGCTCGAGAATGAGGCAGGAACAGGAGGGGATTGATCCTGCCCCTGCCCCTTTGCTGCTAGACCATCAGTGATTTTTAAGGCAAAGGAGGGGGGATGGGGGAGGTATTGTGGCTATGATCCTGACTGAACAGCTGAGATTTTTTTGGTACACTGGGAGGGAGGAGGGTGGATGATAGACTGACTGGCTAGCCAGCATGTTCTAATGCTTTTGATTGGCAAAGGGGGGTTGTCCTGAGACCCTTCTTCTCCTGGATGGCAACACTAATGGGTCAGGTACTGTCGGGGGGGGGGGGGGAATGTTGAAAGGGAGGTGAGAGGAACAAAATACTGGTGCTGTTACCCCAGATTACCATATCCAAGGCACTGGCATCCGTTTAATAGAGGAGGAGGGCCAAGAGGCCTGGTGATGCATTTGGACAGGCGCCACTTTACAGCCGCTGCCAATTGTCACCAGCAGAGAAATTGTGTCTATGGCCTCGCTGCAGGTAGTGCCAACTCCTGAGGTGACATTATCTGCAGGCACAATTGGGCCAGTTTGGGCATCCATCACATGACAGTTGTTCACACATTGGCTGCCTACCATCGGCATGCTTTCTCCCTACCCTGATGTCACCTTCTCCCCGCTCTACTATGTGGAATGCAGATATTGCACAAAATTGCCTTTAATATCTGTGTTTCCACCACATTAGCTGTCACTGTGACAGTAACCTTTCCCACATTACTGCCATGATGACAAATACATCTTAGTAAATGTGTCCCTTAGAATAAAACTGATTCTGACTGTTGTTGCTCTGCATGGGGTGGAGTACACTATTATTCTAAGAACTTTGGGCCTGATATTTGAAAGGCATTTACATGATTTACAGCCCAGTAAACCATGTAAATGCCTTAAACGGGGATATTCAACGGCACCTACATGGTTAATGCTGTTGAATATCCCTGTCTGTGTCCCCTAAGTGCCCCGATGCTATCCAGTTAGCATCGGGGCATGTTGGGGGTGTTCTGGGGTGGAGCGGAGGAGGGGAGTACCGTTAACTGGGTAGCGGTGATATTGCACCACTACCCGGCTAGCGATCTGTGGCTAAAACTAGGCCAGCTTTTGGCTTGTCTAGATTTAGCTGAGGATGCTTACCGGGTAACAATGCAATATCCTTGCTGCATGGTTAGGCTCTGCGGCAATTTTCCCTGGGCACCAAAACTAGATTTTCGATGCCATCGCCACAGCATTGAATATCTGGGGTTAGGGAGGAGCGGGCAGGGCTACGCACCGTAGCGGCTCATAGCCTGCCTACTTGACTATCAGGCCCTTCCTTTTTAATGCATTAAAAGAATTATAAAAATTCTGGACGTCTTTTTCAAGGAGACTTTTGTGTTTTACTCTGAGGGACCTACATTAGCTATTTAGCATGGAAATGAATGCATGTTAACAGCAAGGTGCCTCACTAAGAAGATAACACAGCAAGTCAATTGTTAGCATGTGTTAATTGACATGTTAAACAGCCTCTATGGAAACACCATTTTGGGCTGTGGAATGAGCAGGGACTGTGCCTTGCAATTTATGTGGAGGTGATTATTGTATATTAACTGCTAATGCAGCAGATGACATGGTGCAATTAGCTACCTTCAAGAGGAGGCAAGAGGCTGCATTTTCTGCTTTGTAATCAATGAACTTTGCTGAATCATGGTAGCTACTGGGGACACACCCTGAAGTGGTTCTGAGTCTAGCATGCCTTTTTATGCAGCCATGCCTCTTAGTCAAGGCTGACCTAGCAGCTCCTGGGTTTTTTTGGTAGTGTGCCTGGAAATAGATTGCCAGGCCTTTCTTCTGAGGAAATGGAGGATTAAGCAACTTGCCCAACACTACAAGGAGTGCTAGTGAGAATTGAACTCTGGTTGCTTGGTTACCAAGCCACTGCTCTAACCATTAGGCTACTACTCCTCCACACCTTTGTGTCTAGAGCTCTTGATTAGAAGGTATCGACAATTCCTAGTTTTATGATGATGCTACTTTCCTACTCACTTTTTCTTTGAGTGCAGCGGTATTAGACATGTATTAGGGTGGATTTAGGTGCCTTGTTAATGTAAAGATGTCTCTGATGCTAACTGGAAGTCAAACAACAATCAATGAAATACATTTTAAATCCAAATGGATTGTATTTCAAATATATTTCTGGGAAAGTCGAATAAGGGCTGTCTTGCATTTGTGGATGTAATGCAACATCCATCCTAAAGTATTTTAATTTACTGAGGATTGTGACAAGAACATCTCTTTTTCTGAAAATTAAATACATAATTTTAATTCCAATCCATGTAAATGGGGAAATAAGTAGTTCAGTAGATTTGGAGGTAGAAAAAGGTGAAAAGTCTAAATAAATCCTTTAAAAATGCCACATAGAGGCAAGATTGCAGACTCTATAACCTCAGGGAGGCATGAAGGCTGTAACCCAGAGGGCAAAAGGGAACATAAAGGCAGGTGGGACAACATTTCTCTACATTCCCAGAAGCAAGGTGGGTTCTCATAGCAAATTATAGGATAGAAGGAATCCTGTGGTAGGAAGTCCTGGGAAAAAGGAGGAGTGAGACAGCCATTGAACAACCTGACACAACTACATAGGTGTGACTATTAGAATCGTCCTTACAGATGGAGGTGCAGCAGCAAGAGGATGAGGAATCTATGGAAAGGGAGACATCTGAAAACCTTTTTGTAGAGTCTGAGTTACAAGGAAGAGAGGAGGAGCTTTTGGAAGTTTGTGTAACACATTGCATAAAGATTCTTGAGGAAAGCAGATAGGCAGGGCTGATGCCACCATCAGGCAAACTAGGCAGTTGCCTAGAGTGCTGCCCCTCAAGGAGTGCCCCTTGCCGCCAATGTCACCCCTCTCGGTACCCGCAGTGGCAGCAATGGCTGCAACAGCCCTGTGATGCTTACCTTATAACTTCAGTGCCACGGGGATGTGTGATCCCATCCCCTCAGACTGCCCAATGCTGACTTCCTGTTTGCAAATGGCCCCGCAATGCCAAAGTTGTAAGGTAAGTACTTTGGGGCTGTTTGCAGCCATTAACGGTCCTGGAGAGAGGCAGCAGTGGCGGTGGTTCAAAGGATGAGGTTGGCCTAGCTCTCCTGGTGTCGGCCCTGAAGGTAGGAAATAGAGTTACTGTTTGGAGGAAATGGCTTCATTACTTACAATGCTGGTTACCTGCTGAGTAAACACACTGTGCTGAATACTGGAGCCAGAAGCAGAACAGTAAGAGATAAACATTATGTTAGATGTAAGTACCATGCATTTCGGAAAAAAACCCGAGGAGGACTAAAGCTTCTGGAACATAAGGGAATATCAGCGTACTTTAATGTGAATTATAGAAGCCAGTGGAGTATGTGACTATTCAAAAGACTTTGGGGTATGTTTACTAAACTGCGATAATGTAGCAGCTGCTACGTTATCGTGCGATAACGTTACATATCGTGTGATAACGTCTCCGGCGGCGATAAGTGCCACAAAGGGTGGAGAGAGGGCAGGCAGAAGGGGTCAATGGGCGTGGAGTGGGCGGGGAGAGGCTCCTGGCACACTAATGCCGGGAACTGAAGGCTCGAAATTTATCGCAAGTGAAAACCTGGCGTTAGAGGCAGATATGCAGGAGAGAGAAAGCATTTTAGTGTGAGCAATGTACAGCATAAGCGGGGAGCCCAAGAAAAGTGTTAGTAATGCTAAATGTGCAGCAACAGCATAGTGCCCACATATGAAAGGGCACTATGATGATGTTCCAAATGGGAAATAGGAGGCCGCAGGTGGGACATGCAGTGGGGCAGCTGGGGCACAGGGTGGACTAAGCAGATGCCTAGGTGGCACATAGAAACGCAAAAAATGGAAATCACCAAGACAGCAACTGACCAAGGTCAAACATGCTCACGAGTCTGTGTCCCACAGTGTGCCATCCAGGGGACATTACCCAGCAGGTACCCAAAAGGGCACAGAACATTGTCAGGCGCTGACAGGGGGAAGTGTGGATGTCTATGTAGGCACCCCTACCCCAGACCCCACACGTTAGGCAGCTGCCTACCTGCGCACTGGATGTCCTGGGACTGTGCACCCCCAGCATATGGGCATGTCAGCATGGTGTGGGAGGGGTGCTGGTGGTGGAGGGGGAAGTGGCTTGTGACTACAGCAGACCAAAGCCATGCCCTATTCAGGTGGGTGGCATGCAGTGCAACAGACAAGGTCTGTCTGATGAACAGCCATGGTATTCCCAGGGACTGACCTACTTTTGTGGCAACAGTATGGTGCAATACACACAGCTAGTGTGTTCTGGGGTTGAAGGTCACAGGTTCAAGTCCCAGCTGTGGCTCCTGCAGACCATGTCCCTATATTTTACCCTACAGAGCACATACAGCATAAACATGTGCACTCCCTAGAGCAGGACTACTCAAATCCAGTCCTGGAGGTCCGCAACCCTGCAGGTTTTCGGGATATCCCTAATGAATATGTATAAGATATATATGTATTAGAGATAGCCTGCCAACCTGACTGGTTTGTGGCCCTCCAGGGCTGGATTTGGAGACCCCTGCCTTAAACCTCTGTCATTTAAGATTGTGAGTGTGCAAGGTTCAGATGTCCAAGACATTAAAAAGGTTAGATAGAATTTGTCACATTCCTCCTCGCTTCTCACCACCACCAAAATATTGTCTATTAGACAATCTTTTGGTGGTGGTGAGAATCAAGGAGGAATGTGACACATCAGACTGACTGACTGTGCCCTTTGCTGGTGAATGTCAGATTGTGGTGGGGGGCAGCTGAGCATACCATGCCTACTGCTTGTCTGCCAGTGGCCTTGTGACAAGTACTGATCTGCATCAACTGTCCATTCACCAGCAGGACTGGGGTTTCTGGTCCTACAGGCCATCATCATGTACCTCAACTGCCCCCATTGCAAACATTGAGAGCATGGGTCTGTTGGGGGCAGATCACATCCACCAACCTGACCCCAAGAGGGCATTTTTCTAAGTACATCACCCCCCTGCTATTATAACAAGTGACCATGGCAACCACACCAGATATGCACTGTTTTGGCTGCATCATGGCCCACAAGGGGTAGACATGACTGGGGAATACAAATGGACAGATAACTATCCAAGGCATTTCTGCAAAGAATACCTGTCACACAGTGACACTGATGGAAACCTACAGCAAAGCCTATCTCAACTAACCCGGGTACTGCAGACCTGGTGTTGGTCACCCCACTTCACCCTCAAGGTGAGCACAGAACATGCACAATGGCATGGTCTGTAGGTACTCTGTGCCAGTAACACGCATGGTCAGTCCCCCCTACCAAGCTGACGTGCTGCAGAGGTGCATACCCCATCTGGTTAGCAGATGTAGACTGCTGGGCTGCATGTGAATTGCATTATGGATGCTGTTGGTTCTATCCTATCCTGGTAACCACAGCAGACATTTTGTTCGATGACCTGCACTCTTTCTGTAGCCAGTCATTGGCATAATAAAAGCCATGTTGGTGTAGCACAATGGTTAATGCAACGACTTCCATGGCAGCAGTCATGGGTTCAAACCCTTAGTGGGCTCCTTTTAGTAAGACTGACCAAGGCAAGTCCCTTTTATGCCTGTAACATTCAGACACATTTCTGCAATCAGTGCTTCCAGCCAAAATAACCCTCACCTCAGATGCCTAACCTAAGGTGCCCTGTAAAGTACCTCAGCTGTGGGTTTACCCTATCCCAGTAAGCATAGCAGAAAGTTTGTGCAGTGACCTGCAGTTGCTCTGTAGCCAGCCATTGCTATGGTAAAAGCCATAGAGGCATAGCATACTGGTTAATACAATGATTTCCCAGTCAGTGATCTTGGGTAAAATTCCCCAGTGCTCCAACATCAAGAATTGTGTCTGAGGCAGGGTTTTTTCATGCCTGTAACAGTCAGACACATCTCTGCAATCTGTGGTTCAAGCGAAAAACACCCTCACCTTAGTCCCATACTCTAAGGTGCCTCAGATTATGGCATGGCACAAAGCACCGTAACCTAAGGCGCCCTATGATGCGGCTGAGTCCTAGACAGCTGTGTGCTAGCGCATCATAGTAGCGCATCCTAGCATGCGTTAATGCACATCCTAGCACGCGTTAATGCGCATCATGGCGCATGCGTGACATAATTGCATCATCAAGCTCTGCACATCAGACAACATGGAGAGAGGATCAAGAAAGCCAGCCTTTAGCCACAGGGACCTGCACCAGCAGGCAAAGCTTATATGCACAAGGCAGAGCCACTTATTCCCTGACTCATCAAAGTGTCAGGACCTCACCAGGGTGAGGAGGGCATGGCTGTGCATCAACAGGCGCTTCAACAGAGTTGCAGACTACCCACGTGAAGTAAGTATATGGGGACCGGTCACACAATGGAAGGTGTGCAACATAATATCCAGAAATCAACACACATCATACATGCCCAACATGGTAGAAACACCAATCTGTGGGCCAACCTGTGATCAATGTAGGTGTGTATGCTATTGTTTGCAAGTCTGCCCTATCACCAGGAGGCCTCAGACCTCATTACAGAGGTCTGTCAGTCATCCTGGTGCTATGGTAGTTGCTCCTGTTGTAGTGCACAGATCTGCCCTATCCCGTGGAGGCCTTAGACCTCATTACAGAGGTCTATTATTCATCCTGGTGCTATGGTACTTGTTCCTGTTGCAGTTTCACAGATATGCCCTATCCCCAGGAGGCCTTAGACCTCATTACAGAGGTCTATTATTCATCCTGGTGCTATGGTACTTGCTCCTGTTGCAGTCTCACAGATCTGCCCTATCCCCAGGAGGCCTCTGACCTGATTACAGAGGTCTGTTATTCATTCTGGTGTTATGGTAGTTGCTCCTGTTGATGTGTGTAAGTCTACCCTATCCCCAGGAGGCCTTAGACCTGATTACAGAGGTCTAACATTCATCCTGGTGCTATGGTACTTGTTCCTGTTGCAGTTTCACACCTGTCCTATCCCCAGGAGGTCTTAGACCTCATTACAGAGGTCTATTATTCATCCTGGTGTTATGGTAGCTGCTCCTGTTGATGTATGTAAGTATACCCTATCCCCGGGAGGCCTTAGACATGATTACAGAGGTCTATTATTCATCCTGGCACTATGGTATCTGTTCCTGTTGTAGTTTCACAGATCTGCCCTATCACCAGGGGGAAGTAGACCTGATTACAGAGGTCTGTTATTCATCCTGGTGTTATGGTACTTGCTCCTGTTGCAGTTTCACACATCTGCCCTATCCCCAGGAGGCCTTAGACCTGATTACAGAGATCTATTATTCATCCTGGTGCTATGGTACTTGCTCCTGTTGCAGTTTCACACATCTGCCCTATCCCCAGGAGGCCTTAGACCTCATTACAGAGGTCTATTATTCATCCTGGTGCTATGGTACTTGCTCCTGTTGCAGTCTCACAGATCTGCCCTATCCCCAGGAGGCCTCAGACCTGATACAGAGGTATGTTATTCATCCTGGTGTTATGGTAGTTGCTCCTGTTGATCTGCGTAAGTCTACCCTATACCCAGGAGGCCTTAGACCTGATTACAGAGGTCTATTATTCATCCTGGTGCTATGGTACGTGCTCCTGTTGATGAGTACAAGTCTGGCTAATACCCAGGTGTGCCCTGGACCACACAGAGAGTATGGAATCACATCCCCTGGAGATCAGCATGCCTACTCCACACATGACATGGTGCTGCCATGTCATGCAAGGAGGGCAGGAACTCGGAATGGGGTGCCTGGAAGGCAGCACACAGGACACGTAGGTGGCACACCACACATGCCCAGCCTCACACCCACACATGCAGGGGTGGTGACAACAGCTAGTATCGGACCCACTGGCCACAGCAGAAGCAGCCCCCTGCTGCTCACAGCCATGTGTGATATGCAGTAGGCCATGGCCAGGGTATCTGTCCCCTAATGGTCCCAAACATTGCATTTGCCCGCAGGTGGAGGACCTATGGAAGAAGGGCCACGAGATGCGCCTGCACTGTCCGCGCTACCTCAACTGGCTGCACCAGAAGGCGATGGCCCAACATGATGGTGAGTGTTACAGCCTCTGCATCGCACAAGAGCATGTCCCAGTGGCCCAGAAGCCAGTGGGGCCGCATACTACGTTTCTGTGATGTGGCAAATGCATAATGCCGTATTAATGTCTGGTTTCCCCCACAAAGGATGCAGATGCTGGCGAGGGGTCATCAGCACCAGGGCCAGACCCACATAGCCCCCCAGCGATGGTGGAGATCCTAGAGGTGGAGGATGATGCCGGAGGGCATGAAGAGCACATGGAGGGTGTGGAGGATGGGGAGGAGTGGGAGGGAGGGGATGGGGAGTGTGATGTGGAGGCAGTGGGGGGGAGGAGAGGGAGGAGAGCGAGAAGGGCGGGGAGGGTGAGGGTGATGATGAGGCAGTGGGGGAGGAGGAGAAGGGTGAGGAGAGCAGGGAGGGTGGGGAGGGTGAGGGTGCTGATGAGGCAGTGGGGGTGGAAGAGGAGGATGAGGAGAGCGGGGAGGTGGAGGATGAGGTGGAGGGTATGGAGAGTGGGGAGGGCAGGGAGGGCGGGGAGTGTGGGCCTGTGGGTAGGAGGGGTCACAGGACATCACAGGGCAATGGGGGCCCCTGCCACCTGCCCCATGTGTGTGGCAATGGTGGCCGGATGGGTGTTGCAACAGCAAACATTGCCACAGACAGGGGTCATGCAGATGCCACCACGCAGACATCAGACACATGGTGTGGGTGTGGTTGCATCTGCATGGGCTACCTGTCTGTGGCAATGGGTACTGTACTGCGTTCCCAGTGGGACCATCAGGCATCTGGCAGGCGCCATAGAGCGTATGGCTGAGGAGATGCGCATGCAGCGTGTGCCTGGCATGGGCATCGCATCTCCCCAGCCATACGCTAATGGTGGTCCCCAGGGTGTTTGAGCACCACAGTGCCACATGGTACCCATGCCCTGTGATGTCCTGTGACCTGGGACTGACACATATGACCAATTGTAAATAGGACAGATATCTGTAAATAAAGATGAATACTATTTTTGGCTACACATCACAATGGTCATGTGTCTCCCTTACAGACATGCTGTTGAAGTGTGCATGACACGTGTTTATGTGTGGTAGACATATTTAACATACATGGAATGGGCCCCACATCAGGTGTGGAGGATGGCCATGTGCAGGCATATGTGTCCCCTGGTGCCCCCGGGATGTACCCATGTGCTGCGCTGTCCAGCAGACATGGACACATGCATGGTGGCTCTGATTTTCTGTCCGCATATCTGAAGCCTCAAAATCTGAGGAAGATGATAAGAAAAGGTAGTAGTATTTATGAGGCAGGAAGGATAGGAAGGACTGCTGTATCCAGGAGCAGGACAGGGTGGTAGGTGGTGAAGCTCATAGAAGTGGATGGTGGTGTGGAGGAGGAGCAGCGGTTCTCTAATGGTGCTGGAGGAGAGTAAACTACTGACTATAGCTAAGTACCTCTGACTCTTCTGTTTTCTCTGAAGCATCTGAGGTTAATATGCTAATTAGACCTTGCTGTGGGTCTGAGAAAAGGGTCATATATTTAAATAGAATTAAAGGGAGTATATGCTGTGAGAGAGAGGGGGCAATCCTCACAAGGTAAATGATCCAAAATACATATATGTCAGGTACAAGGGGGAGTTAGAGTATATCCCTAGGATGTTGTATAGCAGTGCACACATGGCACGGTGCATGGCACACGTGGCATGGCAGAACCTATCTGTGCTGATTGGTGGCAGTGCAGACCCCCTACCCCCCAGGGAAATGGGAAGGCACATGTGACCAGGGTGACCAAATGGGGGACAGGGTAATCATGGGAGCACAGACACAAACACTGGACACGTGCCCATAGGTATCAACAAGTGAAGCTGTCTTTAAGGTGGAGGACATGTTGACCCACTTTCCCAGACTCACGACCTGAATGGACGCCCACGTTCACGCCCACCACAGCCCCTCACACCCCTTGGTGTTGGTGCTGCTGCTTCTTCTGCTGATGCTGCTGGCTGATGCAAATGACCAGCCATGGCCTCCAGTGCATCGGCCACCCGATCAATCCCCAATGCCATTGCCTTGTCTGTCCCATGCAGCTGGCTGATCTCCTCGCATAGGCCCTGCATATCCCTGCGGAGACTGCGCACCAGCTGGGTGTGGGCCCACCTCTCCTGCCATTGTGCACATTGCTCCTCCTGTCAGCCACATATCGCCTCACAAATGGCTATCAGCACCTGCTGAATGCCTGTGGGTGAGACACAGTGTGACCTATGAGTCATCTTTTGCACCTCCCACTGTAATGCATGAAACAGGTGTCCGTATGTACCACATAGGTGGCCTGCTATGTATGGGTGTGTATCCACAGATCTTGGTAGCACATTGTGGCGGACCGTCCATGAGCATCAATGTTGCTTGCACAGGGCCCCGTATGTCAGGGGGCCCCACCCAATCAACATACTGCCCAACACCATGGGGAAAGCGATTATCACACAAGCAGACCGTCTGCTGCTGCTGCTGCAGTGGCTGCATCAGAGTCAGTGTCCAGCTTGGCCCCCCCCCCCGTCTGCCCAGCAGAGCCCCCTGAGTGACCCCCCTTGGCATGGCCAGTCAGGCCTGCAAGGAGTGTCTCTCGCGCCCGCGGCTCACCTACGCCTGCCTGCACTGCTGGGGAACAGGCATATCCTGTGTCCCATCAGCCCCGGCAGTCCCAACAAACCCCTGGGAGGGTGACACCCCTTTGTGGCTCTGGGATCTAGAGCCAGGGGTGTGGGTCAGGGGGCGCTGCTTGGCAGGCTGGGGGGAGTCAGCTGTGTTTGTGGTTGCCACTGCGGCAGCGACAGCAGATGCTATGTTTGTACCCGTAATACCCTCCCCTGTGCTGCTGGGGGGGAGGTGTGTCCAGACTGCACACGGTGTGGTGGGGGGGGGCGTGACAGGGGATGGGCTGATGGTGCACCTAGGACTGGTCATAGGCTGAGTGGAAGGGGCCCTGAGATGCACATAGCTGCTGGGAAGAGGGGTGTGTAATGGAAATTGTCTGTGAGGTGAGGGAGCTATGATTGGAGATGTTGAGTGGGGGGGGGGGGAGCTGGGGCAGGATATGGGCTGATGGCAGGGTGAGGATTGGACTGGACGTGGGCACTTGGGGGGTACCAGGCTTGATCTGGGGCTGTGGAGGGGCCTAGACCATGATGGAGACATGGAGGGGCTGTAACTGGAAGAAGGCTCATGAGGGGCATTGAATGATGCTGGGCTGTGTGGGGTAGTGCTAGGAAATGGCATGGGCTGATGGTGGCTGGAGGACAGGACAGGACATGAGGTGATGGGGGGCTAGCACTTGACATGGGCTGCTGCGGGGACCAGAAGGGAGTGTCCCACCCCCATCACCAGGTGCCAGCTGGATGGTGCCCCGTAGCAGACTCTGTCCTACCCCCAGCGCCTACCCCTGCATGTTGTCCCATGAACCTGCTAGGCATCTGTGCACATCTGCCACACCCACCCCTATGTGGTGGACATGTTGTTTCCATGACGTGCCACAACACAGCTCCCAGACATGACCATGGGGGCACATTTATGTGGGGAGGCCCACTGTCAGTGTGCCCCCATTGCTGTGTCTGGGAGGTGGTGTGCCACACCACCACATACAACCATCCTGCCAGTTATCTATCTTCAGTATCGTTGCTTGACGAGGCGGTATGGGCCTGCAGCTCCTGCAGTACCACATCCATGGTGCTGGGTGCTGTGCCCAATGGCCCTGGTGCTGTCAGTGTATGCCTGATACCCACAGTATCTGGCCCCTCCCCGGGCACTGTGCTGCTGCTGCTGCTTCTCCCCGCTGGTGTGTGGATGTCCGCTGCCCCTTCCTCCTCCTCCTGTGGGACATCACCCCCTGGGGCCTCTGCACTGGTGCTGGCAACAACCTCCGCGTCTGTCATCTTGGGCACTTCCCCAGCCTCTGGCTCTGCACCATCCTCCTCTTCCTCCACCTGCATGGCCTGGGTGTCACCTGGGGGGGGGGAGGGCACAAGGTACACAGTAGATATGTGGTTGACAATAACACATATGTATAGCTCAATGTTACATCCTCACCAACAGCAATGTGTTTACCGCCTGTAACCGATGTCACTGCGCTTGCAATGAGGTCAACACTTGTGTGTCCAATGTGATGTACCTGGCAGGGGGGGAGCAGCACGTCTTGGTGCTTGTGGTGCTGCGCCACATGGTCAGGTATGCATGGGGGGATGGGGTGGTGAGGGACGGGCCCACTGTGCGAAGCATTAGGTGTGCCCTGTGAGTGTGACCTGGGGTATCGGCACAGAGCTACATGCGACTGGGGGGTTGAGCGGGTACCTGCAACGTGACTGGGGCCTGTCATAGTGTGTGTGAGTGATATCTGTGCATTGGTGGATATATTTAGGCATGGTTAGGTGTTGGTGCAGATGTGCTGGTCAGCCAGACATGTGTGGGGATTGGCGCATTGGTGCCTGCTGTGGGGTGTGGGTGGACATCTATCCAGTAGTGTGCATTTCGGGGTGGGATATGGCGGGGGATGGGGGGATGTGTGTGGACCCTCCCTGTACGGCTGCTGCACACTGACTGTTGTTGGCCATGGTAGTGGGTCAGATAGGCTGTCCAGTGTTTGGTGTGCCTTTTCCCTGATTTGGCTGTACTGGGGGCCATCACATCAGATATGTGTGCGGTGTGCCACGTGTGTCTGTTTGGCAGGAGTCTGCGCAATGTCATGTGTCTGCGCATTTGTGTGTGGTGGTTGCATCCCCTGTTGGTGGTCCCAGCATATCCATCTGGCAGGACTGCTCTCTGCACAGAGCACTACCTATCATGTGTCTATGCACAGACAACATTCTTATCTGCTTATACCCAGAACGGATGGCTGCACAGGGGTCCGGGGACAGCCTACCTCCCTCAAAAAGGTGCAGTGGTGGGAGGAGCCTCCTCACCTGCCCCTGTGGCAGCTGTGTGTGGGAGCAGGGCCCTCACCAGCTCCCTGTTGGTGCCATAGCCCTCGTCTGGGGGGTGTGTGTGTGTGTGTGGGGGGGGTGATGCTGTGCATGAGGTTTCACTGTGTGTGGGAGTCATGGAAATTGGCAAGTGCCACTGCGGTGGCTGTATGAGAACTGACCCTGGGTGGTGTTGGTGTTGGAGTAGGTGCATTTGTTGGAGGGGTCATTGTGGCAGGAGATGGGGATCTAACATGAAGTGGGGAGGGGGTGTCCACTGTGTGCGGGGGTGGGTATCTGCACATTAGGCCATGTTTTGTGTGTCATGGGGTGGTCTGCGGATGGCAGGGTACAGTGTGACTGGCTGACTGGGGGGTCACGTATGCTGGTGGTGTTGGCATGGGGTGGGAGGTTCAGGTGTGTGTGGTTGGTTGGTGCATGATAACATTACATGGGAACAGACATTGTGACATGACAAATCCCTCACAGGTTGCTATATAGTATAAGATATACTCCAAGGGGCCAGACACGTATCAATGAACACATAAACCTCCTAAAGCACAACACGGAATCAAACCAAACTATATAAGCTGCACTAAGCCAGATCATGTAGTACTAGGTCACATTAGTAACAGAGGAAGGAGTCCCTCAGCCATCCTCCCACATATACAAGCTGAAAGGATTAGCACCTCAGCTAACACCACAACAGTGCTGTAACTCTCAATATGCTCTGAGTGACATCAGTGCTTGAAGAAAACCTCAGTACTGGGGCATGCATGATGGGCCAGACAAAGCCACCACTGTTGGTAGTTGACATGGGGAAAAGCTCCTACCCAGCCCACAAGTCAGTATACGATGATACAGGAACACAAAGCTCACAAACATGAACTACAGCTGTCCAAAGAAACAACAGCAGGTGTTTTGCCAATCAGCTTCTTCACGGAGCTCTACATGCAACATACTGAATCTCAGTACCACTGAAGCAGATAGGTGCAGGCTGTTTGCGGCTCATGGTGATAGCATGTTTCAGCCAGGATAGAACACAGTCTTGCACTTGTCTACCTCAGAGGTTCTGAGATGCAGCGTGTTGCATGTAGAGCTCCATGTGGACGCTGATTCGCGAGACACCTGGTGTTGGGTCTCCTGTTCACAGCCATTTTGGGGGTGTCTGTGCTTAGATTTTCTTGCCTTATTGTATGCTGCTTGTTGCTGCCAGAGTATCCTGAGTGCTGCTGCCTGTTTCTGCTGCATTTTGACCTAGGTATTGCTTTTTCACCATGCTAATTACCAATAGTAATATCCAGGTATGGTTTATGTTGCTTGCCCCGGTACAGAGGTTGTCAGAGCATATATTGAGGTAAGGCACTGTTGTGGTGTTCTATGAGGTGTTCCTGCTCTCAGATTGTATTTGTGGGAGTCTAGCTGAGGGCTTTTGTCCTCTGTTACCTGTCCTACATGTTACTACCTGATTTTGTTTAGTGCAGGTTATATGATTTGTTTTGTTCTCCTGTTTTCTTTTGGATGTTTCCATGTTATTTGATACCCCTTACTGGACCAGACCGACGTCCTTCTGGCCCAGTAACCACTTTCCACCAGTTCTCAGCATCCTTTCTCTGTACCTGGTTGCTGTTACAGATGACACCGGTTACACACTGCCAATATTGGCCTGTTCATTGCTATACTATGTCCATCACTGTGAATGTTTGGGACACACCCCCAGGTATGTGTCTGAGCCGTCCTGGAAACACATTAGGCAACTGTTGCTGCTTAAGTGGCCTCCTGTGCCTCTGTTGGGCCACACTTGATCTCAGGACATGGGCCTGCACCCCTCCCCCCTCCGAGGCTGGCCCAGCATGTGCTGGGTCATTAGCTGTACATGTGATGCATGTCTAAGACCTACCTGCCAGTGGATGGGCCATGTCCAGCATTGGGGACAGTCCATGCAGGTAGACCAGGCCAAGACGTTCAGCCAGCTGCTGCTCCAGGGGTGTCAGGCCAGGGACAAAGGGGCCACCCCCACCAGTGCCCATAGCATGTTGCCTCTCGGCCATCATGTGGGCACGGACCCCACGCTTCATATCATTGAATCTCTTCTTTATGCTGTCCATGTCCCTGGGTGGTCCCCCGGCCTGGGCCATGGCCTCCTGAACCTCCTCCCACACCTGGGTCCATGTGCTCACTGTTGTATGTGAGCTCAGCCGCCCATATAGCACCTCGTATTGTTCTAGTACACTGGCCAGCAGGATGTGATTCTACTGCTGGCTGAATCTGAGGGCCCTCTTCCTTTCCTCCGTGGGCACTGGCTTCTGCCTATGCTTAACACTTTGTGGCCTCTCAGGCTGCTCCTGCGCATGCTGGGACACACCAACGGGCCTGCAACCTCCACCTGAGGCTCACCCATCCTTGCCACCTCTGGGGACTGCTGGCCAGGTGTTCTCCCACCCTCCCCTCCTGTTGGGTCCTCTCGCCCTCATCTCCCTGCCTGTCACACATCTCTCACCTCCTCAACCCCTCACCTACTCTCCCCTCGCCTGCTCTGCAACTCACCTACTCTGCCCCTCACCTACTCTGGCACTCACCTTGTCTACCACTCACCTACTCTGCATCTCACCTACTCTACCTCTTGCCTGCTCCTCACCTCACCTGCTCCACTCCTTACCTACTGTACACCTCGCCTGCTCTGCACCTTGCCTACTCAAACCCCTTGGCCTGCACCACATTTCCAGGTCTATTAATGCATTTTCAGCTGGGGGTGTGGCCCTGTGCACGTTGCGCATGCGCAGTGGCGTGTTTGGGGCATCTGCATGTGTTGTGCACGTGCAGGCCATGTGCGTACGTGGTGTGCATGGAACCCGTGTTGTGCATGCGCTGTAGTGTATGAACGAGGGATGTGCGCATGTGCTGCTCGTGGTTCTGCGAGTGCCACATAAGGAAACGGCATACGCGCTGTATAGGTATGGCGCATGCAGACGTGGCATCTCTGTGCGCTATGTGCTGCGCATGAGCAACGCAAGTAGGGTCCTGCAGGGAACCATGCACAGCTTGTGCAGGTATGTGTGTTCCGCACATGCAAGCCAGGGTTCCACACAGGACACTGCTTGTGTTGTGTATGCATGGCACATGGCACACAGAGATGCTATGTGCACATGCGCTTCACCTGCACGGCACATATGCTGTGTCCATACGTGGCATTTGCGGAACCATGTGCAGCAAATGCGCACATCCCTCATTCATACACATACAGTGCATGCGCAACGCGGGGTTCCGCGCACGGCACATATGCACATGGCCCACCTGTGCACAGCGTGTGCAGATACCCCAAATGCACCACTGCACATGCGCAACACACGCAGGGCCACTCCCCCAGCTGAAAATGCATAAATAGGCCTGGACACGTGGTTCAGGCTGAGGGGTTTGAGAAGGCAAGGTACAGAGTAGGCGAGGTGCAGAGCAGGCGAGGTGTACAGTAGGTGAGGAGTGGAGCAGGTGAGGTAAGGAGCAGGCGAGGGGTACAGTAGGTGAGGTGTACATTAGGTGAGGAGTAGAGCAGGTGAGGAGTGGAGTAGATGAGGTGAAGAGCAGGCGAGGGGTAGAGTAGGTGAGGTGTAGGGTGTTTCTTCTGATTGCAAATGCCCCACACCATATTAACCCTCTGTCTCTTTCCTATCTGCTATCCATGATGGCAGACTTTGTCGTTGCTGCATGTGCGTTGGGGTGTGTGCCTGAGCTGCGGTTGCCTGACGAGGGAGATGGTGTCCTTGGGGCTGTGGCACAGGGCATGGGTGCAGTCCCGCTGTAACACCGACCTGCAGCTGTGGGGGCTATGCAAGCCGGGGCTGTGCCGGCACAGCACAGGTGGCGTGCCGAGGTGCACCATCATCAGCCTCATCTCTACAGGCCCAGGGCCCAGCTCCAGGACATGCGTGAGGACCAGGTCATCTCCCTCTACCGTCTGAGCACAGGGGCTATTAGGGAGCTCTTTGAGGTTCTAAGACCTGACCTCGAGCCCCTGACTGGTTGGTCACATGCCATACCGGGTTTGGTCAAGCTCCTGGGTGCCCTACATTTCTTTGTCTGTGGCTGTTTCCAGTCATCTGTGGCCACAGTGGGTGGGATGAGATGCCCCACCTTTTCACGTTGTCTACACCAGATACTGCGGGCCATGGTCAGCTCGGTGAGGAATTACATTGCAATTCCCAACAATAGGCAACAGTGGGGGACCCTGAACCAGACCTTTGAACAGGTTGCGGGGATACCACACATAATGGGAGCTATTGATTGCACACATGTTGCCCTGGTCCTGCCCAGAGACAGGGAGGCAGCGTTCTGCAACCGCAAACACTACCATTCCCTGAATGTTCAGGTTGTATGTGATGCAAATATGCATATTCTGAATGTGGTTCCTAGGTTCACAGGTCCACCCATGACTCCTATATGCTGCATCACTCGGCACTATTCAGACAATTTGAGGCCAGACAATATGAGGACTGTGTACTGCTGGGTGGGTATTTCTCATCTCGGACATGGACATGGTGTTCCTCTGAGTAACCATATGCACATATGTCTGTCTTTGTGGTGTTTCCCTAGTTGTGTGTGTGTGTGTGTCATCTGTGTGTGTTTTCTAAGGGGGGGGGGGTTGGATTTGCTCCCAGGTCTTCTTTCCTGTGGTGCTGTGTGCTGGCGGCACATTCACCTCTGACTATTTTGGCCATTTCACGTTGTTTGATTTGTGTTGGCACGTTACAACACACATGTATGCTTCATGTATATCAACAGTGTAGTGTTGTCTCTGCCATCCTGTCTGGGCCACTCAGGTACATGTTCCTCTACCACCTGCTATGTGTGGACAGTATCATGGCCCTCACATGCTTGCAAAGGTGTGCATCTCTGCCCTTGTCCAGAGTGCATTGGTATGTGTCTGGCTGATGTGTTATGTGTACATGGCTACCTTTTGGCTACAGGTGTTTGGTCATGTGTTTGATGTGCTTATAGATGATGTGTATTGCCCTCCTTAAACCTCCCCCGTGTTCCGTGTCTCACACCTCCAAACGCTGGTGCATAGCTGTTGTGTGGCATCATGTGATGTCATATGTTTCTGTCAGTCTTTTATGTGCTGTTGGTTTGCATGTACATGCTTGTGTGCATGTGGGTGGATATCAGCTCCTACTTTAACTTTCCACATTTATTTCTGCAGGTGATGCCGGATATGGGTGTCGTCCCTGGTTGCTGACCCCTGTGCGTCTACCATGGACACGTGCAGAGATGAGGTACAATGAGGCCCATGCCTCCAGCCACTCAGTCATCGAGTGCACCTTTAGCGTTTTGAAGAGTCACTTCAGGTGTCTGGATAGGACCGGCAGGGCCTTACAATACCAACCCATGACTGTGTTACAGATCATTCTGGCCTGTTGCATCCTGCACAACATTGCTCTCAGGCACAATATCCCAGTCGAAATTAACGAGGATCTGGAAGATGATCCTACGTGCCGTCCTGTACGTGCCCGTGGTGACACATGTGAGGGCATGGCAATCAGGTGCCAGCTGATTGAGGAGCTTGTCTCATGTAAGTACTGCATATGTTGGCAAATACATTTGGGTATATATGTACTACTACTATCAAATTCAAATAAAAAAAAAATAAACAAGCTACTACTAATGAGCATTTGTATAGTGCTACCAGTCTTACGCAGCATTGCACAGACATATAAGAGACAACCCCTGACCATCAGAGCTTACAATCTAGTCAAAACACAACACAGAAGTTGTAAGCAAGGTAAAACAGCGGGTGGAAGGGGATTTGGTGAGTCAAGATTAATAGGGGGATGCAAAGAGATAAGCTTTTAAACGGAATTTGAAGATGGTTAGAGAAGGTGCCTGGCATACAGACACAGGTAGTTTGTTCCAGGCGTATGGTGCAGCAAGGTGAGAAGAGTGTACTCTGGAGTTAGCAGTGGAGAGCGGGGCATAGATAGGGGCAGTTGCCTAGATGTGTGGAATTCCCGATGGGGGATATAAGGGGATTGATTAGATTGTATGCTCTGATGAGCAAGGACCGTCTATTACATGTTTTTGTACAGTGCTGCATACAACTGGTAGCGCTGTATAAATGCTCAGTAGTATTAGTAGTAGAGATAAGAGAAGAAAGGTACTGAGGAGCCACAGAGTGAATGCATTTATAGGTCAGCAGGAGAAGCTTGAGCTGGATGTGGACACGGATAGGGAGCCAATGAAGTGACCTGACAAGAGGAGTAATATGGGCATGACGAGGCTGGCAGATGATTACATGTGCAGTGGAGTGTTAAATAGATTGAAGCGGACAGAGATGATTCAAAGGGAGACCAGCAAGGAGTAGGTTACAGTAGTCAAGACAGGAGGTTATTACGGAGTAGATTACTATTTTAGTTGCGTGTTCAGAGAGGAAGGGGGGGATTTTGCTAATGTTATATAGAAAGACACGGCAGGCTTTATCTACAAGATGGATATGTGTGGAGAAAGAGAGAGAGGAGTCAAAGACAACCCCTACATTGAGGACTGAGGAGAAAGGAAGGCGTACCGAGCTATACACAGAGACTGAGAAAGGAGGGGAGGTTTTAGGGGGAAAGATAAGACGTTCTATCTTGGCCATGTTCAATTTCAAGCAGCGGGGAGACATCCAGGCAGCAATGTCAGAAAGGCAAGCAGAGATTGGGGTCTGGATTCCCAGAGAGAGTTCAGGCGTAGAGAGGTATATTTGGGAGTCATCAGCATACAGATGGCACTGAAAGCCATGGGAGGAGATAAGCGCACCAAGGAACTGGGTATAGAGACAGAAAAGGAGCAGACCCAAGACATATCCCTGTGGTACAGCAAGTGGGAGCGGGGGAGCAGAGGGGGAGCAGCCACCAGAACACACACTGATGGAGCGATGGGAGAGATAGGAGGAGAACCAGGAAAGTACAGAGCCCTTAAAGCCAAGCGAGGAAACGGTATCGAGGAGAAGGATGGAGTCAACGTTGTCAAAGGCAGCAGAGGTCAGGAAGGAGGCGGACAGAATACAGGCCTTTGGTTTTATGACCATGAAATGTCTACAGCTTCTTCACCTCTCCACACAGCCTTCCGTCTCTTCACAGTGCACCAGTGTGCTGTCTATGCAGCCTATCTGTTGCATATTAGCTGTTACATATGGCTCTTTGTACTCTCCATGTGAGCAGTCTGCTTGGGGGAGTGGTATTGCTGTTGTGGAGGTAGACTGAGCCACATCAGTGTGCAGGTTCAGTTCTCAGGTGATCCTTTTCCTTTCTATTCCCCATTTTGGCCTGGTCTACAGACCATCCACAAAGCCGGCCCCTGACGCCCTTTCTATTTAGGTTCTTTGCTCTTTTGAATGCTGTTTCCACTGGTGTGTGTGCATGTGTTTATATGTGGCTCTTGTCCCAATTACAGTAGGGTTGCCAACTGGCTCCAGATGCACCCGACAGGTTCGATCCAGTCCTGGGTTTACCTCATTGCATGCAGGGATATGTAGTTCTAATTTCTCCATTACACTCCATACAAAAAGGAAAACTACATGTAAATGCATGCAATGGGGTAAGCCCAGGACTGGCGCAAGCCTGCAGGTGCATCTGGAGCCAGTTGGCAACCCTTAAGTACTGCCTGTGATATGAGCTATAGACAGCTATTATACATGCGCATTGCATCATGGCTACTGTTGGGGTTACCGAATCCTGCCACACAGCAGGCATTTTGTGTGGTGCCCTGCAGTGATTTTGTATGCAGCCATTGAGGTGGGACTCACTATGGTGGTGTAGCCTACTGGTTTGTGCACTGACTTTCTACCCGGTGGTCATGGGTTTGGTTCCTCTTTGTTCTTCTTTTTTATGCCTGTCCTACACAACTACTTGTCATTCCTGTCACAGTCATATCTCTGCTGATCTGTGCTGCCAACAGATGATACCCACATCACAGTTGCCAGTCATCCTTCTGTCCATCTATTTGTGTCTGTCAGATGTGTGTCATCCTGTCTTCATAGGTAGGCTGCTACCCCATGTCCTGCACTGGTACCCATTTCTGCATTGTGCCTCTTCATGCTTGCCTCTCCTGTGTCTGCTCTTCATAGCACTAATACTCCTCTGTCCTCCTATCATTGCACTTATCTTGCCACCTCTGCATCCACTGGTGGACACATATTCCCATCCTCTGCCACCCACTGTCATTGCAGCACTTTACATTGCCAACACCCTGTGCATCAGTACAGCTGCCTCCGATATGTTTGTCCACTTTATCGGCTGCCACATAGGCTGCACTCTGATTTGGCAGGTCCATCAGCTCCCACCTCTACTTCCTTCCATCACTTGTTTTGCCTTTCCTTGGTGCTCTGAGCAGTGTTTGGGTTACATCTGTTTTTTGGCCTTACATTTCATGCTTGTCAACTTGGGGCACCTTACTGCCCGTGGGCGCCATATCTTGGGTTGCCTTAACATTCTTAGGGCACCTTATACGGCACCTTAGGTTAAGCACCTTATGAGGTACCTTATAAGGTGCCTTATAGAGTGCCTTCACCTTTTGGTGCACCTTAGGGTGTTGGGCACCTTATACAGTGCCTTGTCAGGCTTGTAATGTGCTGACAGCTTTAATATGTATTGTCTGTTTAACGCGCGATACCTGACAAGGCGCCCTTTAACGCGTATTACTCGGCCATTGCTACTTCAATGCCGGCATGCCCATGTCCTTATATGACATTGCTCACGTTAGCACTGGACTTTTCGCTGGTAACATTACCACGGTTTAGTAAACATACCCCTTTGTTTCTTCATGGAGATTGAACTCTCCCTTGAGACTTATGCATGTGGATAGTAGAAGAGAAAACTCTTAAATGTGAGGGATAGCCATTACAGACTATCAACTGAGGATTAAAGATGAGCAACTGTCAGTAATCAGGTATATTGGTCAGGAGAGTTAACCATGCTGGGGAATGTTTAGGATTTCTATAAAGGCTACCTGTGTGAAAGCTGGCTGTACAGCTTTGAATTGTGTTAGAAAAGAGAGCTTTCATAGACTCAGAGGACCAAATCCTCACACTCAAGACTTCAGCAATATGCTAAATTTCCTTAGCAGGTTAAGAATTTGTTTTCCTAGACTCTTATGTCTTAACCATGATTACACTCAAGAACTGGAACCAGTACTGGAGAGAATGGGGCTGTCCAGCTATAATCAGAAGCACTATTCAGATAGGGGGGTCATTCTGCACCGCGTTTAGCAGGGATATACGTCCATTGTGTGGGGAGCTCTGGTTGAGGGCAGGAGAGGGAGGGATGGAGGAGGAGTCTGGGTGGAATGGAGGTGGGACACTGACCCCAGTCGTACAGGGCCTATTCCAGTGATGATCCTGTACGTCTGGGCTTTGGTAGTTAAACAGGGAGTTATTCCACCTTGGAAGTGGAATAAGTCCCCCAAGACGTCAACGGCCATCGAGTCCGGACCCACCTGAGGAGGTGAGCAGGGCAGGGGGTTCGTTGCAGCCCAATCCTGGCCTCAGAAGGCCTGATCAGGGATCGGGCGGTAGGGAGGAAGATTTTACAAATTGTGTGGCTGATTGGGGCTCCTGCATGGCGTCCTGGTGCCATGGTGATGGGATGCCACAGCATCGCGGCTCCATGCAGGACCCTTGGCTGGCCTAGCTGGGAAAGTGGATAGCCATGCAGCGGGCCTGAATCAGGGCACATCTGGGATGTCCAGGCCTTGTTTCCTGATTCTGCTCACCCGAGAGCTCCCGTGGGTGCAAAATCGAGGCCGGATCAGGCCCGTCCAGATTTCAGATGTCCAGATGGCCGGACATATACTGAGTGGAATTGGCCCCATAGTGTCACTGAATGTTTTATAGACCTCCTCAGCACTATCTGAATAGTGATGTGGCAGCCCATGAGTGGGGCAAGGGCAGAGCAGCAAATGATCCAGATAGCAGCAGAGTTGAGGAAGAACAGCCTTGTCTACAATTTGGAATATGAAGAGGGTATTGGATACATGCTAATTGCCGAGTTAAATAGCTAAGATTTTAAAAATGCCATTTTGTGGTATGGAAGGAGCAGTTAATGGGTGGGGACTTTGCCTTGCAGTTAATGCAGAGGTCAGTATTGCACATTGACTGCTAACTCACCTGATAACATAGTAACATGGTAACATAGTAAATGACAGCAGATAAAGACCAGTGTGGTCCATCTAGTCTGCCCAGTAAGATGGCAAGAATAGGTGCACCTGCCGCTCCATGCAGTTCACACCTCCCCATGTCTTTGTTTAGGGGTGAACCCATCGCTTCGTGTAGGACATTTGTTGAGAAATTAGTTAAATTTATTTTAATTTTATCCTGTTGCTGTAACGGGATCCACTGTGTCTGTCCCTTGCCATTTTGAATTCTATCACTGTATTTGCCCCCACTACTTCCATCAGGAGGGCATTCCAAGCATCCACCACCCTTTCAGTGAAAAAGTATTTCCTGACATTGCCTTTTCAGTTTATCCCCTTGCAGCTTCATGTTATGCCCTCTAGTTTTACCAGTTCCCTGTCTTTGGAAGAGGTTTGTTTGTTCATTATTTCTCTTTAAGTATTTAAAGGTCTGAATCATATCTCCCCTATCCCTCCTCTCCTCCAGAGTGTACATATTTAGATCTTCAAGTCTCTTCTCATAAGGCTTCTGACGCAGGCTCCAAATCATTTTGCTCGCCTTCCTCTGAACCGTTTCAAGTCTTTTTACATCCTTTGTGAGATATGGTCTCCAAAACTGAACACAGTATTCCAAATGAGGCCTCACCATGACTTATACAGGGGCATTAGTACCTCTTCCTTTCTGCTGGTAATTCCTCTTTGTATGCAACCCAACATCCTCCTGGCTTTTGCCACTGTCTTGTCACACTGCTTTGCCACCTTGAGATCCTCAGAAATAATCACACCAAGGTCCTTCTCCTGGTCTGTGTACACCAACCTCTGGCCCCCTACTGTGTACATTTCCCTTAGATTTCTGCTTCCCAAGTGCATGACACTGCACTTCTTCACATTAAATCTTAACTGCTAAGCATTAGACCATTCTTCCAGCTTTTGTAGATCTTTCCTCTTCTCCCTGAGGGGAGTCCACTCTTGTAAATTTTCGTGTCATCTGCAAAAAGACAGACATTTCCATTCAGTCCTTTAGCAATATCACTCACAGTTAAATACACCTCAAGCACTATAGCTAATTATATTCTACATTATCTACTAAGGACAAAGCAGCCCTCCCAAAAATGTTGGGAACACCCTCAACAACTGCTGCAGAGGTTTTGCACCTAGTGCACCTTATCTTATGCAGTTAACATGTTAGGTGAAGAACTTTAGCATACTATAATAAAGAAGAATCTACATGTATGCCTGTAGTTTATTCTTGACATGTCAATGCAGGCTGACAATTTCCTTACAAAAGCCTGGTAAATGTCCTTTTAGATTTGTTTGCTTTTTTAGGTGGTACACGTTTTTTAAAAACTGTTACTTATTTTCCATTAGAGCTGTCGACTGGTAATGAAAATGTCTAGAAAATGTGTACTGGTTGGAATCCTCCTGTTTTTTTAGGTGGGTGTCATAACAAAGTAAATATTCTTACATGCCTGTCTGTCTATATTCATGTATCAGGAAGCTGGTTTACTTATTTTATTGATTTATTTCAAACGTTTATAGCCCATCTATCAAAGAAGAGTTCTAAGCTGGTCACGAAAAACATCAACAGTACTAAATTACATACATTCAAGTGACAGACACTTCTCAAACTTAATATTAAAAACCTTTCTAGTGCAGACTCGGAATGGCTCCGTGCTACAGTGTCTTCCCAACTTTTTAGATTTTGTTATTGAACTCAGCAGTCATGGTGATCTGAACAACACCCTTCCAACAACAATCCGATAAAAATGTATAATTGGATGTCATACTTTTAAATATGAAACCTGCTGGTGACAGAATATGCTGATGGCTCTTTGAGTTTGTGTGTCTGTTTTGTTTTGACTGTTGCTGCTTTTTGTCGCCCTCTGAAACTGGTGCCCAAGGTGACTGCCTAGCTTTACCTAATGGTTGGACCGGCTCTGTTCATACAGATTGACTTCTCCCATCGTTAGTTGGCCAGCTAATTGCACATAAACAGGTTCTCCACCATTTATAGTCAGAAACAATGGGGATAAATCTCGGCCCTCCCTGATCACACCTCCACTTCTTATTGATGCAAAGAAGGGTGCTTGCATTGTTTGTTTGTTTTTTGAGGGGGGGTTGTATTTTGTTTTTATTTTCATTTCACAATAATTACCTACAGAAATGTACAGAAAATACAGAGGTAAACCACAAGGGGGGGCACTAATAGAGAAACTGAAAATAAGGCCCCCACAGAACATTCTAAAACCCTAAATACTAAGGGGTATGTTTACTAAACCGCGGTAATGTTACCCGCTTTACGTTCCACAGCAATGGTACAGATGCCCATATAAAGGCATGGGTGGTGCATCGTTATGGCAAGCCATATCAGCTAACGCGCGTTACAAGGTGCCATAGACTAATGCACATTATAAGGCGTCTTGTAATGTGCCTTGTAAGGAGCCTTGTAAGGTGCCTTATAAGTAAGGTGCCTTATAAGGTGCCTTGTTAGGCACCTTGTTAGGTGCCTTATAAGGTGCCTTGTTAGGTGCCTTCTAAGGTGCCTCATAAGGTGCCTTGTTAGGTGCCTTATAAAGTGCCTTGTAAGGTGCCTCATAAGGTGCTTTGTAAGGTGCCCTATAGTGCTCCTTAGGCTAAGCGTCATATTAGGCACCCCTGGACAAGGCACCTTAGAAGGCACCCTGGGTTACGGAACCATAGGTTAAGGTGGCCTAACAAAGTTATGGTGCCCTAGGTCAGTGTGCCCTAAGGGCTGCAAGGTGCTTCAGGATGACATGCATGACCTATGAGACATAGAGACAGATGTAACCCTAACACTAGATAGAGCACCGAGGAAAGGCAAGAACAGGTAAGTGAAGGAGGGAGAACTGGGAGCTGCTGGACCTGCCATATCTGCGGGCATCCCATGTGGCTGCCAGTACTGTTGACAAACATGGTGGAGGCAACTGTACCACAGCACAGGGTGTTGGCAATGTAAAGTACTGGAAAGACAGTGGGTGGCAGATGATGGGAATACGTATCCCCCAGTGGAGGTGGAGGTGGCAGGATAGTTGCAATGATGGGTGGACAGAGGAGTGGTGGTGCCATGCAGATCAGGCACAGGTGAGGCAAGCACAAAGAGGTGCAATGCAGGAAAGGGTAGCAGTGCAGGACATGGGGTGGCAGCCTGCACAGGCAGACAGGACTCTACACAGCTGACAGACGCAGATAGATGAACTGAAGGAATGTTGGCAACTGTGGCGAGGGTATTATGGGCTGGCAGAACAGCTCTGCAAAAAAATGACTGTTACAGGCATGCAAACTATTTGAGTAGGACAAGCATGAAAGGAGGGAACAATGAGGAATTGAACTCATACATACTGCTGAGAACGGCATTGTACTAACCAGTAGGCTATACCTCCATGGTGCATCTTACAGCAATGACTGGGTACAGAAGGATTGCAGGTCACTACACTAAGGGGTATGTTTACTAAACTGCGGTATTCGTGAACAACGCGCGTAATGTAACGTTAACGGTCGTTCGCACGGCAGAACGCGCGTAATGACGTGCGAACGATCGTTAACGTTACATTACGCGCGTTAACCGTAGTTAACGGTCGTAAACCCCATGGCGCGGTAAAACACTGCAGAAGGTGGAGAGAGGGCGGAGAGAAGAGGTCAGTGGGCGGAGAGTAGGCGGGGAGAGGCTCCCATCACACTAACGCGCTGTTTTTCTGAGCTGAATTCCAACGCGAATGAAAACCTGCCGCTAACTGCAAATGACAAGGGAGAGAAACCACTTCAGTGTCAGCAATGTACAGCCAAGGCAGGGAAACCAAACAAAAGTGATAAGTGTGATATATGTGCACAGAACAAAAGGGCACATAAACACTGAAAATGACCCCAACAAACTGGAAAAAACAATAACCAAGCTGGTCAATAGTGGTAACAATGAGAAACATCAACCCCTCCCCCTCCGAGTAAGCCCCTTAGAACAGATATAAATTGTGGAAGGATCTATACTCTATCCCCAGACAAGGTGAATGAGGCCACAGTGAAAAAGTGCCGCTCATGTTTTCCCCACAATCGGACAAGGTCCCTATGGCATGCACATGTCCCGCAACAGCAGGGCGGGCATGTCGGAACGGCAACTGGACAGATGCCAGAGAAGGGGATACAGAGGGCTGCAGGCGGCACATGCTGTGGTGCAGCTGGGCCACAGTGTGGACTAGGGCGATTCCTAGGTGGCCCATACGAATGCTGAAACAGCGGAGCAGCCAGACAGCAACTGCTGAAGGCCCAACATGGGCACGAGTGTGTCTTCCAAAGAGTCACAGGGGAGAGTACCCAACAGCTATCACCAAGGGCATGGAACATTGGCAGGCACAGCTGTGGGGGAACGTGGACGTCTATGCAGGCACCCCTACCCCAGAACCCGCACCATAGTCAGCCGCCCACCTGCACACTGGATGGCCTGAGACTGTGCACCGCCAGCTGCACCAGCAGAACGGCATGTCAGCATGGTGGCTGAGGGATACTGGTGGTGGAGGGGGCAGTGGCAGCTGCCCAGAGCAGACCACGGCTCAGCCCTATGTAGGTGGGTGCCATGCACTGCAACAGACAGGCCCTGCTGGATGAACAGTCATGGACACCCCATGGAATGTAGCACGTCTGTGGCAACATGGTGGTGCAGTGCACACAGGCAGTGTGTGAAAGAGCAGAAGGTCACACGTTCAAAGCCCAGCTGGGGCTCCCGCCAATCCAGTCCCCTTATTTTACCCACAACTAAACCGTGATAGTAAAGACGAACCTTTAGTGCAGAGAATAGAAGCATGGCTCAAACAACCCTATTTTACCCTACAGAGCACAGACACCAGAAACATGCACATTACCTACAGCAGAGCACCCCAAATGCAGTCCTGGAGGTCCAAACAGCATTTTGGTTCCATGCTGGCCCTGATAAAGATGTCTGTGCTTCATTTCTATGCACCTCCCCCATGGTATGCAGATGTATCTCATGCATATTCATGAGTGACAGCATGAAAACCCGAACAGTGTTTGGCACCGCAGGACTGGAGTTGGGAAACTCTGCCCTAGAGCAGCAGCCAGCAGGGGCAGATACACCCATACCCACAGGCCCCATGATCCAAAGCCTCCTGGAAACGCAGGACCTCAGGCTCTGCGTGCATCTCCCAATAAGAGCACCTGCACACCTTAGTAATGGCACCCTAAACCTGGGAATATGGTACACAGCTATCCAAACACCACCCAGATTAGTACATACCTTGTGTTAGGGTCTGGCTGACATGGGTATCTATCAGGACAGAGAGGTTTCTAGACTTGCATGAGGTTTGTACAACACTGCCTCTACAGGTCAAAGTAGTATACACTATATACCCCAAAGGACCCCCAATCACCCTTTTTGTAGGTAAGGGACAGGTGCCTGAGTCCTGGTGAAACAACCTCCATCCTGCTGGTATAACACAGCCCTCCAGGATTGGTGGACCAAAGCCATACCTGTGACTGGGATAGTGGCAGACCAGCAGTAGAAACATAGAAATATGATGACAGAAAAAGACCACATGGCCTATCTAGTCTGTCCTTCCATATCAGTGGTTCTAACCAGTCCTCCTGGAACCCCTAGGCCAGTCGGGTGTTCAGGATAGCCCTAATGAATATGCATGAGATATATATGCATTAGAGATATCCTGCCAACCTGACTGGTTTGTGGCCCTCTAGGGCTGGATTCAGAGACCCTGCCTTACACCTCTTGTCATTTAAGATTGTGAGTGGGCAAGGTGTAGAACTCCAAGACATCAAAAAGGTTCGATAGAATTTGTCACATGCCTCTTTGCTTCTCACCACCACCAAAATATTGTCTATTAGACAACTTTTTGGTGGTGGTGAGAATTGAGGAGGCATGTGACACATTCTATCTACCCTTTTGATGTCTAGGACATCTGCACCTTGCCCACTCACAATCTTAAATGACAGAAGTGTAAGGCAGGGGTCTCCGAATCCAGCCCTAGAGGGCCACAAACCAGTCAGGTTGGCAGGATATCTCTAATGCATATATATCTCATGCATATTCATTAGGGCTATCCTGAACACCCGACTGGCCTAGGGGTTCAAGGAGGACTGGTTCAGAACCACTGTGCTAGCCATTCCTCTCCATATGCACCCAAGCATCCTTCTAGCTCAGGGGTGGGCAAACCTGGTCCTGGAGGGCCGCAGACCAGTCAGGTTTTCGGGATATCTCTAATGAATATGCATGAGATATATATGCATTAGAGATATCCTGCCAACCTGACTGGTTGTGGCCCTCCAGGGCTGGATCTGGAGACCCCTGCCTTACACCTCTGTCATTTAAGATTGTGAGTGGACAAGGTGCAGATGTCCAAGACATCAAAAAGGTTAGATAGAATTTGTCACAGTCCTCCTCACTTCTCACCACCACCAAAAAATTGTCTATTAGACAACTTTTTGGTGGTGGTGAGAATCGAGGAGGAATGTGACACATTCTATATACCCTTTCGATGTCTAGGACATCTGTACCTTGCCCACTCATGATCTTAAATTACAGAGGTGTAAGGCAGGGGTCTCCAAATCCAGCCCTGGAGGGCCACAAACCAGTCAGGTTGGCAGGATATCTCTGATGCATATATATCTCATGCATGTTCATTAGGGATATCCCGAAAACCTGACTGGTCTGCGGCCCTCCAGGACCGGAGGTGCCCACCCCTGTTCTAGCTTTTGCCGTCACCTTTTCTACCTGTTTAGCTACTTTAAGATCATCAGACACAACCACGCCTAGGTCCTGCTCTTCTTTAGTGGACAAAAGTACTTCACCCCCAATACCAGGGGTGGGCACCTCCGGTCCTGGAGGGCCGCAGACCAGTCAGGTTTTCGGGATATCCCTAATGAACATGCATGAGATATATATGTATTAGAGATATCCTGCCAACCTGACAGGTTTGTGGCCCTCCAGGGCTGGATTTGGAGACCCCTGCCTTACACCTCTGTCATTTAAGATCGTGAGTGGGCAAGGTACAGATGTCCTAGACATCGAAAGGGTATATAGAATGTGTCACATTCCTCCTCGATTCTCACCACCACCAAAAAGTTGTCTAATAGACAATTTTTTGGTGGTGGTGAGAAGTGAGGAGGACTGTGACAAATTCTATCTAACCTTTTTGATGTCTTGGACATCTGCACCTTGTCCACTCACAATCTTAAATGACAGAGGTGTAAGGCAGGGGTCTCCAGATCCAGCCCTGGAGGGCCACAAACCAGTCAGGTTGGCAGGATATCTCTAATGCATATATATCTTATGCATATTCATTAGAGATATCCCGAAAACCTGACTGGTCTGCGGCCCTCCAGGACCAGGTTTGCCCACCCCTGCCCTATACTATATTGCTCCCTTGGATTGCTACAACCCAAATGCATGACCTTACATTTTTTAACATTAAATCCCAGCTGCCAAATTCTAGACCAGGGGTGTCCAACCATGTCCTGGAGGGCCGCAATCCTGGCAGGTTTTTGGGATAGCCCTAATGAATATGCATGAGATATATATGCATTAGATATATTCTGCCAACCTGACTGGTTTGTGGCCCTCCAGGACTGAATTTAGAGACCCTGCCTTACACCTCTGTCATTTAAGATTGTGAGTGGGCAAGGTACAGATGTCCTCTAGACATCAAAAGTGTAGATAGAATGTGTCACATTCCTCCTTGATTCTCACCACCACCAAAAAGTTGGACACCCCTGTTCTAGACCATTCTTCAAGCATAGCTAGCTCCCTTCTCATGTTATCTACGCCTTCCTGGGTGTCTACTCTATTACAGACTTTGGTATCATCTGCAAAGAGGCAAACCTTACCAGACCGCCCTTCTGCTATATCACTAACAAAGATGTTAAAAAGAATTGGACCACGGACAGATCCCTGGGGCACACCACTGGTAATATCCTTCTCCTCATTCTGGGGTTAGGTCTGGAAAACCCCAACTTTCTCACAGCACTGTCTGCCAGTCATCAGCAGATAGCACAGTCAGACTGCATCTATAGCACCCTACAAAGCGTTCCTGTTCTAACCATGCACAGTCTACCTACAAGGTGCCCACTAACCAATCCATGGTGTATGACTCACAGAAGAACTATCTGCACCGAGCAGGACATCTCAGTGATTAGGCCCCAGCACTGAAAACACAGAAATACCACTGGAGGCAGATAGCCTAGAGTGCTATGTGGGAACCTAGACTTGTCATGGTCACTGCTCGGTCAGAGCGAGTGCCCTCCCAGCATGCCATGCTTGGCCACCCTGTCCATGCAGGCGGTGGTCTGGCATTACAGTGGCCCAGCCATTGCCCAACACCCTGTGAAGATGCATCCTGGCCAATCCGCCCTGTCTGGGCCATACCCACAATACCTTGCTCCTCATTATGCACATATTCAGGCTAACGCTGGTAACAGTGGGACATTGTGGGCCTAGTGAGGCATGGGCAGCCACAGAACAATGGATATATGTACGCACACACACGCTCCTATTGCAGCATTGTGCAAAGATAGGGGTGGTTGGCAACCCTGCCCGCCACACTGGTCCTGATCACAGTGCCGACATTGATAAACTGTGCAGGAGGCAGTGGTAGTGCTCTGGTGATGACTGCAGCTCTGTGCTGGGGCCAACAGCCTGACTCTCCATGCAGCTTTGGATTGTGAAGCCTGTGTGAGTGAATGTTTGTACCCCTGTTTGCCACTGCTTTGGGCTTTGCACATGTTGCTGTTGTATCTGCATTGTAGGGTAAAATATAGGGACATGCTCTGCAGGATCCACAGCTGGGACATGAGCCTGTGACTCTCTGCTTTGGGACATACTGGCTGGGTGTACTGCACCAAACTGTTGCCACAGATGCACCATAGTCCCTGGAGCTTCCTGTACTTTTCCTCAGTCAGACCTTTTATGTTGCACTGCGCACCACGTACTGGTACAGGGCATGGCCTAGGTCCACTGCAGGCAGGTGCCACTGCCCCCTCCAGCATGGGCTCACACCCCCCTGCCATGCTGACATGACCATATGCTGTCGGTGCTGGTAGTGCGCAGTCCCAGGCCATCCACTGTGTGGGTAGGCGGTTCCCTAGGGAGCAGGGTCTGGGGTGGGGAGGCATAAATGGGCATCCTCACATCCGCTCCATCACCGCCTGCCAATATTATGTCCCTTCCACTTGGGGAAGGGTTGGCTGAGGGGATGTCAGGTCAGTGCCCTGGCAACTGTTAGCTAGGGTGGACCAGGTAGATGTAGGGGGATTGTGTTTGGCCTTTGTCAGCTGCTGTCTTGCTGATGTCCGTCTTCTATGTTCCTATGTGTCACCTAGGCACCTGCCTAGCCCACCCTGTGCCCCAGCTGACCCCACTACATGTCCCGCCTGCAGCCTCCTATCCCCCATTTGCACCATCACCATAGTGGCCTTTCATACTTGGGCACTCTTCTGTTGCTGCAAATGGAGCACTACTATCACAATTCTTGGGCTCCCTGCCTATGCTGTACATTGCTGACACTTAAATGGTTTCTCTCTCTTGCAAATGTGTGCTAACGCCAGGTTTTCAGTCGCGGTAAGATTCAGCCCTTCAGTTCCCCATGTTAGTGTGGAAGGAGCCTCTCCCCACCCACTCCCCGCCCATTGACCCCTTCTATCTGCCCTCTCTCCACCCTCTGCGAGACTTTCCGCGGCCGGGAACATTAACGTGCGTTAGGTAACATTAACACATGTTGTTTGTGCGCGTTAACGTTCCCCGACGCGTGTTAACATAGCATCTGCTACCTTAACGCGGTTTAGTAAACATACCCCTAAGTCAATGTATCAAAATTACCAAAAGAGAAATCACCCATTCCCTTATAGAAAGGTCTCCAATTGAGCTATTTCAAGCCAGACATATCTATTACCCTGATGTGGTATTAAACATTTACAAGGAGATTTTAACACCAAGGAGGCACCTAGGGTCAAGACTTGAGGTCTTAGCTCTAAAAATGCCTTCCTCTGCTTCTGTGTTACTCTAGCGACATCCGGAAAAGCCTGAACAACTTGACCACAAATCTTTTCATGTCTCTTATTGAAGTATAAACACAATATACAGTCCTTATCCACTTTAGCAATAAATGAAACCACTAAGGTAGCCCGCCCCACAATTTCATCTATGGACGATTTACACTGTTAAACAGCACGGGCATATTCCTTTACAGAGCATAGAATGACTGACACACTGAGAAACCTGTGAACATTTCCCTTTCATAATATGCATTTTATTGATATGTTATTGCTATATATTTGATGTATTGTTATACTGAATGAATATTAGTGTATTATTTTGTGTTTTCCCTCTATATTGTTGTAAAACACAGTGAATGTTATAGTAGAATGGTGTAACCCTTAATTTGAAATTCTTTAAAAGTAAAATCCAGACTAGCCAGTTGGCAGAGTGGGGGACCCCATGCCCCCCTCAAAAGCATACCTTTTTAATTCCTAGTGGTCCAGTAGTAAGAGGGGGCAAGAACAGTCCACTCTGCTCCTGCCCCATCATTGGACCTTTCAAAATGGCCACGATCACAGGGTACTGGACTCTAGCCTCACGCTAGAGATCATGTCATATTTCTAGTACAATTGAGGAGGGCAGCGGCAGTTCCATGGGGGGGGGGGGGGGTCAAGCACCATCTCTGGGCCAGCCAAACTCTATGTGGCTGCGAACGCTGGCCTTTCCCTCCTGCCTGCCCAAAGGGATCCAACCTCCCCATGAGCAGACAGAAGAGATCTGTGCCGCGACCACAATGCCCTTCTTCCCATGGAAGATGGGATCTCTGCGGGCCAAAGTAGGGGAAGCCCGATCACAGCAGCAAAGTTTTAGTAGGGCCAGGGCCCCTGTAGCCCCTCCTTTTCTGATACCTATGGTGGAGGGCAATAGTACTAACAAATATGGTATACAGCAGCAGCAATGGATTGAAACAACCCCACAGTGCTTACCTGCAAACTTTGGTGACATGGGGCTGTTTGCTTTTTCCTCCTCCGATGGCAAACTTCCTGTTTGCTTGGGGGTGGCCAACTAGTTTGCCTAATGGTAGCACTGGTCCTGAGGACCATCAGGGAGCACCTCTGGTTAAGACCTGTTGGGAAGGGTTTCAGTTGTGCTTTATGTTTGGGGGACCCATCGGGGTTCATAATCATGTGCTGCCTATGAGTTGGATGGCGTAGTTTTGCTCACTGTTTTTTTCTTATAAAGATTTCTCCACCCTGCCTGCCCTTTAGTAAAGCATTCTCCATTCTAAGCCTTGAGGTACAGGAGTCTAACCTTTGTGTTTGTTTCTACTTTGGGTCTTACATTATACCATTTTATTTATTTGTTTATTTATTTGTTTGTTTATTTTATATACTGCTTTATCCAAGAAATCAAGGTGATTTACAGGAAACATTAACTAATACTGCTCTAGACAGTTTACAATAAATAGTTTACAAAGAACAATAAACATTTTAAATGTAACAATAAGCAACATTATAACAGAATTTTGCATCTTGTGCAGTCTTAGGAAGCAGTGATGTGCAACAACTATTTACATTAATCTATTTACAATAAGATGGAGTGTTATGTTAGAGATTAGTAGCATTTTACAACCAGTGGGTAAGGCTGTGAGTGAGGTGAGCATGTGTTCAAATGAGTAATGTTTTTCTTAAATATTTAGGTGATCTATAGTGGTTGGTCATGTTGGTAGTATTCAGCAAATAGGAAGGTCATGAGGTGCTTTCTGAATAATGTTAAATCTTTTATTTCTCACATGTTGCTGAGTAGATTGTTCCATAGGGCTGGGAAGAAGAACGAGAATACCCTGTTAGTTGTTGCTTGGATTGCGCTTCTGAAAATCTTTGGTATAGTGAATAGGTTCTTCATATTATCTCTTCTACTTCTACCTTATTTTCTGATGATCATTTGAGCTCAAGTGACCACTGAATATTATTCCAAAACTTTATCTATTTGTGAGTCTCAGGATCAGATATTCTTATAGGTTCTAGCCTATTACTGTTTGTCTGGGGAGTGTTTCTTGAATTTTATTTCTCATATTTGTATCTGGCTTGAATTAAAAAATATCATAGTGTGTGCATTAAAAATCAGAGTACTAAACACTAAGGGGTATGTTTACTAAACTACGGTAATCGTGAATAACGTGCGTTATGTAACGTTAACGATCGTAAGCGCATCATAATGCGCGTTATGATGCGCTTACGATTGTTAACGTTACATAGCGCGAGTTAATCGTAGTTAACGATCGTAAACTCCTGCGGTGCGGTAAAACACCGCAGAAGGTGGAGAGAGGGCGGAGAGAAGGAGTCAATGGGCGGAAAGTGGGCGGGGAGAGGCTCCCTCCACACTAACACGCTGATCTGAAGAGCTCAATTCCAACGCGAATGAAAACCTGCCGTTAAATGCACATTACAGGGGAGAGAAACCATTTCAGTGTCAGCAATGTACAGCTCAGGCAGGGAAACCTAAATAAAGTGATAGGTGTGATACATGTGCACTGAACAAAAGGGCACATAAACACTGAAAATGACCCCAACAAACTGGAAAAAAAGCATAACCAAGCTGGCCAATAGTGGTATCAATGAGAAACAACAACCCCTCCCCCCCGAGTAAGCTCCATAGAACAGATATAAATCGTGGAAGGGTCTTTAATCCGTCCCCATACAAGGTGAATGAGCCCACAGTGAAATAGCGCTGCTCAGGGTTTTCCCCACCATCGGACAGGGTTCCTATGGCGTGAACATGTCCCGCAACATCAGGGCGGGCATGACGGAACTGAAACTGGACAGATGCCGGAGAAGGGGATACAGAGGGCCGCAGGCGGCACATGCTGTGGTGGAGCTGGGCCACAGTGCGGACTAGGGTGATGCCTAGCTGGCCCATATGAATGCTGAAACAGCAGAGCAGCCAGACAGCAACTGCTGAAGGCCCAACATGGGCACGACTGTGTTTCCCACAGTGTCACAGGGGATAGTACCCAGCAGCTACCCCCCAAGGGCACGGAACATTGGCAGGCGGTGCTGGGGGGAAGCGTGGACACCTATGCAGGCACCCCTACCCCAGAACCCGCACCATAGGCAGCCGCCTACCTGCACACTGGATGGCCTGAGACTGTGCACCACCAGCAGAAGGGCATGTCAGCATGGTGGCTGAGGGATACTGGTGGTGGAGGGGGCAGTGGCAGCTACCCAGAGCAGACCGTGGCCTAGCCCTGTGTAGGTGGGTGCCGTGTACTGCAACAGATGGGCCCTGCCTGACGAACAGTCATGGTATCACCAAGGAATGTACTGACTCTGTGACAACAAAGTGGTGCAGTGCACAAAACCAGTGTATTCAGAAGCAGAAGGTCACAGGTTCAAGTCCCAGCTTTAGTTCCGTAGTTCCCATCAACCCAGTCCCCATATTTTACCCACTACTACAATGTGCTAATACAGACAGCACCTTTATTGCAGATGAAGTAAACATGCCCAAGACACCTACATTTTACCGTACAGAGCACAGACACCATAAACATGCACATTACCTAGAGCAGAGCCTCCCAAATGCAGTCCTGGAGGGCCAAACACCATTCTGGTTCCATGCTGCCTCTGTTAAAGATGCCTGTGCTGCATTTCTATGCGCCAACCCCATGGTATGCAGATGTATGCATCTCCCAATACTAGCACTTGCATACCTTAGTAATGCCACCCTAAACCTGGGAATATGGTACACATCTATCAAAAGGTTGCTATGAGTACTGGCAGATAGCAATTCCTAGGTTAAGTACACTTTTCTGAGTGAGCTGCATCATAGCAACCTTTCTGATGTCTGTGGAGTGTGCTACAGGTCTTGTGTCTGACAGTGTTTACCAACCTGGGAAGTGCCTCCTACAGTATTGCATACCATAGCCATGCCTGCACTGTGCCCAGGACTTGTGTGGTGGCCTGGGCTGCCCAACACCTCTATAGTTGCACAATGCTGGCATAGGTGTGGGGAGTGTGTGTCTGTCTATCCAGTGTGTGGTGGCTGCCAACACCCTCCACAGCCCACACTGCTAGCACTGTTGCCAGTATTGGCCTGCCAATGTGCATAATGAGGAGCAAGGTACCATGGGAATAGCCTGGATAGGGTGGCCTGGCCTGGACGCATCTGCACATGGCATAGGGCAATGGCTCGGACATTGTAGTGCCTGGCCACCACGTGCACGGACAGGGTGGCCATAGCATGTCCTGCTGGGAGGTCACTCTCACCCTGACTGAGCAGTGACCATAGCATGGCTAGGTTCCCCCATAGTGCTCTATAGCATTTCTCTCATGTGATACTTATGGGTTTCCTTTTGGGGCCCAGTCACTGACTTATTTGCTTGGTGTTTATGCTAACATCCCTGTTCTGGGTACATGCATCTTCTCCAGGACCATGCACTATGGACTAGCTGGTGGATTGTCTTCAGCTAGTATGTGTCTTGCTGGAGCATCTTGCAGGGTGCAGCAGCTAAAGGCTTGCTGCTGGAGAATGTCAGATAATGATGGGGGGACAGCTGAGCATTTCCAGGCCTGCCATCTGTCTGCTATTGCGTTATGGATGTGTACTGCTCTGTCTGTTCCCCAGCAGGACTGGGGTTGCTGGTCCCCTCTACTGCTGCCATTGCAGTGAGGTAGACTGTGGATCGATTGGTGGATGATCCCTACGTGCGCCCCCCCCCCTTTCACCAGGTAACGATGGCACTAACACAGGATATGCACTATTCTGGGTGCAGCATTGCCCATAGGGACTAGACATGACCGAGACATACAGAAGGACACAGATGTCTCCTAGGTGTGTCTAACTGAACTACCTATCACACACTGATGGGGACCTGCAGCATGGTGTATTTCAGCTTTGAAAGGTGCTGTGGACCTGGTGCTGGGCGCCCCACCTCAACCTCAGGGTGGGCACTGTACCCACACAATGTGACTGTCTGTGGCAGTGCCACACATGGTCTGTTCCCCTTACAAGGCCGAGGTGCTGTGGGGGTACATACCCGATCTTGTGCCCATCTCTTGACTGCTGTTTGCATGTGCAGTGCATCATGGGTACGGGTGGGTTATCCCTATCCTGGTAACCACAGCAGACAGTTTGTGTGGTGACGTGCAGTCCTGCAGCCAGCCAGGGCTTTGTTCACATCCTTATAAGGCAGGGGTGTCCAAACCTGTCCTGGAGGGCCGCAATCCTGGCAGGTTTTTGGGATAGCCCTAATGAATATGCATGAGATATACATGCATTAGAGATATCCTTCCAACCTGACTGGTTTGTGGCCCTCCAGGACTGGATTTGTAGATCCCTGCCTTAAACCTCTGTCATTTAAGATTGTGAGTGCACAAGGTGCAGATGTCCTAGACATCCAAAAGGGTAGATAGAATTTGTCATATTCCTCCTCGTTTCTCACCACCACCAAAATGTTGTCTATTAGACAACTTTTTGGTGGTGGTGAGAATCGAGGAGGGACAAATTCTATCTACCCTTTTGATGTCTAGGACATCTGTACCTTGCCCACTCACAATCTTAAATGACAGAGGTTTAAGGCAGGGATCTCCAAATCCAGTCCTGGAGGGCCACAAACCAGTCAGGTTGGAAGGATATCTCTAATGCATGTATATGCCAGGGCTGAGGGTGGTAAACAGGGTCTCCCACCAACAGATCCACATTCTACCTCCCTGCGATGGTGGCAGTAGAGGCCCTGCTGGGGAACAGACACCCTACAGGGCAGTCAATGCAGCTCTGTACACATCCATAAAGCAATAGCAGACAGACATTAGGCCTGGATATACTAAGCTGCACCCCACCAATATCTGAGATTCTCCTGCAGCAAGTCTTCAGCCGCTGCACCCTGCAAGGTGTTCCAGCAAGACACATACTAGCTGCAGACAGTCTGCTAGCTAGCCCATAGTGCATGTTCCTGGTGGAAATGCTTGCACCCAGAACTGGGATGTCAGTATACACACCAAGCAGATAAGTCAGTGACTGGGCCCCAAAAAACCCCCTTAAATATCACATAAAAGAAATACTATATAGCACTATGGGGGAACCTAGCCATGCCGTGGTCACTGCTTAGTCAGGGTGAGAGTGATCTCCCAGCAGAACATGCTGTGGCTACCCTGTCTGTGCAGGTGGTGGCCAGGCACTACAATGTCCCAGTCATTGCCCTATGCCCTGTGCAGATGCATCCTGGCCAGGCCACCCTGTCCGGGCTATACCCATGGTACCTTGCTCCTCATTATGCAGATTGGCAGGCCAATACTGGCAACAGTGCTGGCAGTGTGTGCTGTTGAGGGTGTTTGCAGCCACCACACACTGGATAGACAGACACACACTCCCACACCTATGCCAGCATTGTGCTACTATAGAGGTGTTTGGCAGCCCTGGCCACCACACCAGTCCTGGGCACAGTGCAGGCATGGATATGGTACGCAATACTGTTGGGGTCACTCCCCAGGGTGGTAAACACTGTCAGACACCAGACCTGAAGCACACTCCACAGACATCAGAAAGGTTGCTATGATGGAGCTCAATCAGCAAACTGTGCTTAACATAGGAATTGCTATCTGCCAGTAATCATAGCAACCTTTTGATAGCTGTGTACCATGTTCCCAAGTTTAGGGTGGCATTGCTAAGGTATGCAAGTGCTAGTATTGGGAGATGCATGCAGGGCCCAATGTCCTGCCTCTCCAGGAGGCATTGGCTAATGGAGCCTGTGGGTGTGGGTGTGTCTGCCCCTGTTGGCTGCTGCTTTACAGCAGAGGTTCCCAATTCCAGTCCTGGTGTGCCAAACACTGTTCGGGTTTTCATGCTGTCCCTCATGAATATGCATGAGATACATCTGCATAAAATGGGGGCTGCACTTAGAAATGCAGCACAGGCATCTTTATTAGAGGCAGCATGGAACCTGAATGGTGTTTGGCCCTCCAGGACTGCATTTAGGTGACTCTGCTCTAGGTAATGCGCCTGTTTATGGTGTCTGTGCTCTGTAGGGTAAAATGTAGGTGTTTTGGGCATGTCTACGTCATCTGCAATAAAGGTTCTGTCTGTATTAGCATGTTTTTGTAGTGGGTAAAAAATGGGGGCTGGATTGGCCTTCCTCCGCCCTCCGGGAGACTTTCCCCGCCTTCAGTGCTCATTTGCACCGCTGCGCACGTTAACACACGCTAAGGTACCTGAGCGCCTGATAAAGCGCCATTAACGCACGTTGAGGTACCTTAACACGCGGTAACGTCACAGAACACACATTAAGAAGGTTTAGTAAACATATTGTTTACTAAACCTTCTTAATGTGCGCTCTGTGACGTTATCATGTGCTAAGGTACCTTAGCGCACGATAATGGCACTTTAGCAGGCGCTCAGGTACCTTAGCGCGTGTTAATGCGCGCAGTGGCGCAAATGAGCGCTGAAGGCGGGGAAAGGCTCCCGGAGGGCGGAGGAAGGCTCCCCAGGGGCGGAGAGAAGGGGTCAATGGGTGGAGAGTGAGAGGGGAGAGGCTCCCCACACACTAACGATGTGAAATCCGAGGCTCAAAACTAACGCCAGTGAAACCCTGGCGTTAGAGATGAATTAAAGGGAAGAGAAACCATTTCTGTCAGCAATGTACAGCAAAACCAGGGAAACCCACAAAAAAGTGATAAGTGTGATACATGTGCACGGAACAAAAGGGCAAATAAACATTGAAAATGACCCCAACAAAATATAAATAAAAACATAACCAAGCTGGGCAATAGTTATATTAATGAGAAACATCAAAAAGCACTCCCAAGAAAGCTCCAATAAAAAGATATGAATTTTGGAATGGTCTACGCTCCATCCCCGTACAAGGTGAATGATCCCACAGTACAATTGCGCTCATCAGGGTTTCCCTCTCCATTGGACAGGTTTCCTATGGCATACACATGTTCCACAACAGCAGGGTGGGCATGTCGGAATGCGCAACTGGACAGATGCTGGGAAAGGGGACACAGAGGGCTGCAGACGGCACATGCTGTACTGCAGCTGGGCCACAGTGCGGACTAGGGTGCTGCCTAGGTAGCCCATAGGAATGCTGAAACAGTAGAGCAGCCAGACAGCAACTGATGAGGGCCCAGCATGGGCACGAGTGTGTTTCCCACAGTGTCACAGGGGATAGTACCCAGTAGGGACCCCCAAGGGCACAGAACAGTGGCAGGCGGTGCTGGGGGGAAGCGTGGACATCTATGCAGGCACCCCTACCCCAGAACCCACACCATAGGCAGCCACCTACCCGCACACTGGATGGCCTGAGACTGTGCTCCACCAGCACCACCAGCAGAAGGGCATGTCAGCAGGGTGGCAGAGGGGCACTGGTGGTGGAGGGGGCAGTGGTAGCTGCCCAGAGCAGACCGTGGCCTAGCCCTGTAGGTGGGTGCCATGCACTGCAACAGACAGGCCCTGTCTGATGAATAGTCATGGTATCCCCAGGGAATGTACTGTCTCTGTGGCAACACGGTGGTGCATTGCACACAGCCAGTATGTTCAGAAGCAGAAGGTCACAGGTTCAAGTCCCAGATATGGTTCCTGCCAACCCAGCCTCCATATTTTACCCACTACTAAAATGTGCTAATACAGACAGAACCTTTATTGCAGATGACGTACACATGCCCAAAACACCTACATTTTACCCTACAGAGCACAGACACCATAAACAGGCTCATTACCTAGAGCAGTCTCCCAAATGCAGTCCTGGAGGGCCAAACACCATTCAGGTTCCATGCTGCCTCTAATAAAGATGCCTGTGCTGCATTTCTATGCGCAGCCCCCATGGTATGCAGATGTATCTCATGCATATTCATGAGGGACAGCATGAAAACCCGAACAGTGTTTGGCACACCAGGACTGTAGTTGGGAACCTCTGCCATAAAGCAGAAGCCAACAGGGGCAGACACACCCGCACCTACAGGCTCCATTAGCCAATGCCTCCTGGAGAGGCAGGACATTGGGCCCTGCGTGCATCTCCCAATACTAGCACTTGCATACCTTAGCAATGCCACCCTAAACCTGGGAATACGGTACACAGCTATCAAAAGGTTGCTATGATTACTGGCAGATAGCAATTCCTAAGTTAAGCACAATTTGCTGATTGAGCTGTATCATAGCAACCTTTCTGATGTCTGTGGAGTGTGCTTCAGGTCTGGTGTCTGACAGTGTTTACCACCCTGGGGAGTGACCCCAACAGTATTGCGTACCATATCCATGTCTGCACTGTGCCCAGGACTGGTGCGGTGGCCAGAGCTGCCAAACACCTCTATAGTTGCACAATGCTGGCATAGGTGTGGGAGTGTGTGTCTGTCTATCCAGTGTGTGGTGGCTTAAAACACCCTCCACAACCCACCCTGCCAGCACTGTTGCCAGTATTGGCCTGCCAATGTGCATAATGAGGAGCAAGGTACCATGGGTAAAGCCCGGACAGGGTGGCCTGGCCAGGATGCATCTGCACAGGGCATACAGCAATGGCTGGGACATTGTAGTGCCCGGCCACCACCTGCAAAGACAGGATGGCCACAGCATGTTCTGCTGGGAGATCACTCTCACCCTGACTGTGCAGTCACCACGGCATGGCTAGGTTCCCCCTTAGTGCTGTGTAGCATCTTTCTCATTTGATATTTATGGGTTCCCTTTTGGGGCCCAATCACTGACTTATCTGCTTGGTGTGTATGCTGACATCCCAGTTCTGGGTGCACACATTTCCACCAGAAACATGCACTATGCACTAGCTAGCAGACTGTCTGCAGCTAGTATGTGTCTTGCTGGAACATCTTGCAGGGTGCAGTGTCTGGAGGCTTGCTGCAGGAGAATATCAGATGGTGGTGGGGTGCAGCTGAGTATTTCCAGGCCTAATGTCTGTCTGCTATTGTTTTATGGATGTGTACAGAGCTGCATTGACTGCCCTGTAGGGTGTCTGTTCCCCAGCCGGACTGGGGTTGATGGTCCTTCTACCGCCACCATTACAGGGAGGTACAATGTGGATCTGTTGGTGGGAGACCCTGTTTCCCACCCTCAGCAGGTGGGTTGGGTGGTGGTACATAATCCTCCTCTAGGTCCATAAGGGTTAAACCTGTCTGAGAAAGCCAAGGTGTGTCTGCAGGAACTAGCTATCTCACACACTAGCCCTGCTTGGGACTTACAGCATGGTCTATTTCTGCCATGGAAGGTGCTATGGACCTGGTGCTGGGCGCCCCACCTCACCCTCAGGGTGAGCACAGTACCCGCACAATGTGACGGTACTGCTACTCTGTGCCAGTAACACACACGGTCAGTTCCCCCTACCAGGCCGAGGTACTGTGGGGGTGCATACCCCATCTTGTGATCATCTGTAGACTGCAATTTGCATGTGCAGTGCATCATGGGTACGTGTGGGTTAACCCTATCCTGGTGACCACAGCAGACTGTGTGGTGACGTGCAGTCCTTCTGCAGCCAGCTAGGGGTTTGTTAGCAGCTGTAGCCCACTGGTTACTTCACTGCCTGTGGAGCTGGAGGTCATGGGTCCAAATTCACAGTGGGGTTATTTGATAGAGCTGTCCAAAGCATTGTCTATTTTTAATGTACATTAGTGCTGCCAGCAAAACCACCCTCAGAGTACTGTAACCATAAGGTGCCTCAGAAGGCACCCTATAAGGCGCCTTCTGAGGCACCTTATGGTTGCAGTCCGTATAAGGTGCCTTATAAGGTGTCCTATGGAGCGCCTTATAGGGTGTCCTATAGGGGACATTATAGGGTGCCGTGGCGGACAGTGCACTTTATAATGTACCCTATGGAGTACCTTATAGGGTGCCTTATGTGGCACTTTAGGTTATGGCACGTGAGGGTGTGTTTGCTGGCAGCAATAATTAAAATACCTCAAGAAACAATACTTACATGTCAAAGCTGATGCCTCAGCCAGCCTTATGCATTAGGCACACTGGGGGATCAAACTCATGACCACTGTATTATCAGTCAGTGTATTAACCATTGTGCTACACCTCTGCTTCTGTCTTTGCATATCTGCGTGCCTACTTAAGATTACCGCACGGTAATGCGCTTAGCAGCGCTTTGCCCGATAATGTGCGCAGCAGTGCGCATTATCACGTGATAATCCCGTTTTGCTACTTTAAGACTGAAACGCCCACTCCTTTTATGGCATCCTGCACACTATCGCCGGGCACACTTTAAGACGGCTTAGTAAACATACCCCTAAGCCCAATATTCAGTTGGGCTGGCTATGCGCCGCATCAGAGCATAGCCCTGCCCACTGACTTCTAAACCCAGATATTCAATGCCGTGGCAACGGCATTAAATATCTGGGTTAGGCACCAATGGGATTCACACTCAGAGCCTAACTGAGTAGTGGTTGATGACTAACTGGGTAGCAGTCCAATATCACTGCTACCCAGTTACCGGGACTCCCCGCCTCTGCCCTGGCCCGGAACGCCCCAACACACTCCGATGCTAACCAGATAGCAACGGGGTGTGTAGGGGACATAGACAGGAATATTCCAAGGCACTAATCATATAGGTGCCATTGAATATTCTCGTCTAAGGCATTTATATGGTTTACAGGGCTGTAAACCATGTAAATGCCTTTCGAATATTGGGCCCTCCGTGTTAGGCAGAACCTTTTGTTAAATACTGCCAGAATTGAGCATGTCTTAATCTCCATGTCTCAATCCTTATTGCACTCTGTTGTGTAATGTGGACCTTTGCATATATAAACTGTGAGTGATTTTGATGTTAAATGTTATGATTTGTTCTTGAATAAAGCTGTAGCCTGTACTTCCAACTAAACAACTATATTGTCTTTTTTTTTGGGGGGGGGGGGGGTTTGGATAGGTCAAAACTTGGAATGAGGAGGGAAGAATTGCTTAACTGAACATGAAAAGCCAGGGAAATAGTTTGCCTGTGTTGCCAAGTCACAGCTATGCAACAGGTTGTTCCATTATGAATATATAATGTGTCCTTCTGAGATTGTACTGAACTCTAATTATATTCTGAATTTTCAGGAAAAATATCTCTTATAAAATTTAATTCTTCTTTAGAAGATAAGTGATAGATTTGTTTTCTTTGCAGATTTTACCTTATGCATATCCAATAATTTTAATATTTTGTCAGCTAGTTACTTCTCCCCTTTAGGGAAATATATAGGCATACACATCGGTCTTTATTCTTTGATAGAGCTGAATTCTCTTTCATCTCTTTCTGATATCTGTGGAGTGTGTTTCAGTTTTTGCTTCTGACAGTTTTTACCACCCCGGGGAGTGACCCCCAACAGTATTGCGTACCATGGCAATGCCCACACTGTGCCCAGGACTGGTGTGGCGGCCAGGGCTGCCACAATCCTCTATAGTTGCACAAGCTGGCATAGGTGTGGGAGTGTGTGTATGTCTATCCAGTGTGTTGTGGCTGCCTACACCTTACTGAGCCCACACTGCTTGCACTGTTTCCAGTGTTAGCCTGCCAATGTGCATAATGAGGAGCAAAGTACTGTGGGTATGGCCCGAACAGGGTGGCCTGGGCATGATGCATCTGCACAGGGCATAGGGCAATGGCTGGGACATTGTAGTGGCCGACCACCACCTGCACGGACAGGTTGGCCATGGCATGTCATGCTGGGAGGTCACTCTCACCCTGACTGAGCGGTGGCCATGGCGTGGCTAGGTTCCCCCACAGTGTTTCTCTCTTGTGATATTTATGGGTTCTCTTCTTTGGGGTCTAATCACTGACATGTCTGCTTGGTGTGTGTGTGTGTGTGCGCGCGTGCTCACATCCAATTTTTGGGTGCACACAGTACCTCCAGTAACATGCACTACATACTAGCTAGCAGACTGTCTGCAGTTAACATGTGTTTAGTTGGAACACCTTGCAGAGTGCAGTGGGTGGAGACTGACTGTTCTCTGCTGGTGAATGTCAGATAGTGGTGGGGGGCAGCTGAGTTTTTCCAGGGTTCTGCCTGTCTGCCATTGCCTTATGTGGTGCATACAGATCTGTATTGACTGCGCTGTAGGGTGCCTGTTCCCCAGCAGGACTGGGGATGATGGTCCCCTCTATTGTCACCATTGCAGAGATGTGGAAGGTGGATCTGTTGGTGGGAGATCCTGTCCCCCATCTGAGCCACACAGGACAGATTGGGTGGTGCTACATGTTCCACTTTTGGGTCCAAACACTCTTCTTCACCTATAACATATGACCATGGCCCCACACAGGATATGCACTATTCTGGGTGCATCATAGTCCACAAGGGCTAAATGTGACTGGGAAATACAGATGGACACAGGTGTATCCTAGGTGTGTATGCAAGGACTACCTATCACGCACAGGCAATGATGAGGACCTGCAGTATAGCCTATCTCAGCCAGCCAGGTGCTGCGGACCTGGTGCTGGGCACCCCACCTCACCCTCAGGGTGAGCACAGGACCCGCACAATGTCACGGTCTGTAGCTACTCTGTGCCAGTAACAAACACGGTCAGTTCCGCCTACCAGGCCTAGGTGCTGTGAGGGTGCATACCCCATCTTGTGATCAGCTGTAGACTGCTGATCTGCATGTGCAGTGCATCATGAGTACGGGTGGGTTTACCCTATCCTGGTAACCACAGCAGACAGTTTAGGGCTTGTTTACAAAGCCGCGGTAGTGGTTCGCGATCGCGATCGCAGCCGCGGCCCCATTGAAATCAATGGGGCCGCGGCTCCGATTACGATCGCAAACTGCTACCGCGGCTTTGTAAACAAGCCCCTTTGTGTGGTTACCTGCAGTCTTTCTGTAGCCAGCCAGCAGTGTGGTAGTAGTTATAGAGCTGTAGCCCACTGGTTACATCAATTACTGTGGCAGCAGAGGTCATGTGTTTGATCCCACAGTGGTGTTATTTAATAAGGCTGTCTGAGCCTTTTCCTTTTAATTTAAATCAGTGCTGCCAGCAAAATGCACCCTCACAATGCTGTAACCTTAGTGTGCCTCATAAGGCGCCCTATAGGGCACATTAGAAGGCACCTTGGCGTACAGGGCAATTTATAATGTGCCCTATGGAGTGCCTTATAGGGTGCCTTATGCTGCACCTTATGTTATGGCACTGTGAGGGTGTGATTGCTGGCAGCACTGATTTAACTTAAAAAAGGAAATGCCTCAGACAGCACTGATTTAAATGAAATACGGGAACTGCCTCAGACAGCACTGATTTAAATTAAAATAGGGAAATGCCTCAGACAGCCTTCTTACATAACACCACTGCAGGATTGACCCCATGACCTCTGCCTCCACAATCATTGCAGTAACCAGTGGGCTACATCTTTAGAGCTTCTAACACTGTGCTGGCATGAACTTAGGGTTAACGTTCGTTAACGTGCAACGGCGCCCACTATCGCATGATACAGATTCATGCTACCTTCACACCGGAATGCCCACTCCTTATATGGCATTCTTCAGATTATCGCTGCAACTAGCACCGGTAACATTAAGATGGTTTAGTAAACATACCCCTATATGGCCTATCTAGTCTGCCCTTCCATATCAAACACTATAATTCCTTTTTTTCCTTTAGAAATCTTTTGTGTTTGTCCCATGCTTTCTTGAATTCAGATACTGTCCTTGTCTCTACTACCTCCACTGGGAGACTATTCCATGCATCTATCACTGTATTGAAATATTTTTGCATATTACTCCTGAGTGTATCCCCTTTCACCCTCATCCCATGCCCCTTTGTTGCAGAGCTTATTTTCAATCAAAAGAGGCTCTCCTCATGTGCATTTATGCCATAGAGGTATTTAAACATCCCTATCATATCTCCTCTATCTTGCCTTTCCTCTAATGTATGTCCATAGACCATTTCAATAGCCACCCTCTGCACCAACTCCATCCTGTTTTTATCCTTTTGAAGATGTGGTCTCCAGAATTGCACACATTACTCCAGATGAGGTCGCACCAGAGACTTATACAGAGGCACTATCACCTCCTTTTTTCTGCTGGCCATTCCTCTCCCTATGCACCCAAGCATCCTTCTGGCTTTCATTTTTGCCTTTTCTACCTGTTTAGCCACTTTAAGATCATCAGAAACAATCACGCCTAGATCCTGCTCTTCTTTCACAGACAGAAATACTTCATCCCCTACACTGTACCACTCCCTTGGATTTTTTCAGTCCAAATGCATGATCCTGCAATTTTTAGCATTGAATCTCTGCTGCCAAATTCTCAACCATTCTTCAAGCTTAGTTAGATTCCTCCTCATGTTATCTATTCCTTCCTGGGAGTCTTCTCTTTTGCAGATTTTGGTATCATCTGCAAAGAGGCAAACCTTACCCAACACCCTTCCGCAATATCACTAATAAAGATGTTAAAAAGAATCAAACCAAGGACAGATCCCTGTGGCACACCACTGGTAACATCCTTCTCCTCAGAGTGAGCTCCATTTACCTGTACACTTTGCCACCTCCCATTCAACCAATTTCTTACCCATTTAGTCACTTTAGAGTCCATCCCTAGGGTGCTCAGTTTATTAATAAGTCACCTGTGTGGAATGGTGTTAAAAGCTTTGCTGAAATCCAAGTATACCACATTTAGGACTAAGAAGGCAGACAAATCCCTGCCTTGAATAAGGACATATCTGGCTGGTGGCAATGCTCTTTGGCTTGCCACCTTGGGAGTATCTTTACCAGAGGAGACACAGGAAAAGGACAGACTGTACAAGCAATAAAATCCCTTGTTGCTGTCTCAACCAATATGAATGTTACTTAGTTCAGGGATAGGGTCCAAATACCACCATAATAACAAGAAGTTCTACAACCAGGAAAGGTTACAGGTTCACTTAAAGCATGATCGGAATACACAAGATCAATATATGCAAAGAAGGGTGGTCATGCTACATAGCTTCAGGGCTCACAGACTTGGCCCAAAGAAGGAAACGGGGCACACTACATGGACATCATGGTAGAGTAGTACCTAGGTGGTCTCTCTTTAATACAGTTGTCTGTTTTTAGACTAGCTGGAAAAAAAAAGGCCCCACACCGGTGACTTTATGAGTTACTGGTTGGAGCAAGGGCATGTCAATCTGGAATACCACAAAGATGAGTACAGCTAAGTTTGTGAGGCGACAGATCAATTTCCCTTTCTATAGGCTTGAAGCAATTAAGTGATCAAGCCTTGCACATATGTTAGTTTGGCTTTTGAAGACAATTTTGTGCACAACCATGGACACAGAAATAAAGATTAGTTTTACATAGTAACATAGTATATGATGGCAGATAAAAACCAGTATGGTCCATCCAATCTGACGAAGAAGGTGGCTAAGGTGTTTCTAACTGCAGCTCCATGCAGGTCACCTTCTTCCCCTCTATTAAAATATATTTGTTTGCTTTGATTTCATCCTCTTGCTATAAAGGAATCCACTGTGTCTGTTCCATGCCATTTTGAATTCTGTCACTGTATTTGCCCCCATTTACCTCCATCGGGAAGCCATTCGATGCATCCACCACCCTTTCAGTGGAAAAGTATTTCTGATGTTGCTTTTCAGTGTAACTCCTTGCAGCTTTGTCATATGCTCTCTAGTTTTACAGCTTCCCTTTCTTTGAAAAAGTTTTGTTTTGTTATTGATACCCTTTAAGTATTGAAAAGTTTGTATCATATCTCCCCTTCCCTCCTCTCTTCTAGGGTATACATTTTTAAGTCTTCAAGGCTCTTACATACAAGCTAACTGTACGCAAAGCCTCAGGTAGACATCAGTGCACATCTTATATAAATCCTATGGTAATGAAGATATTAGCTATTCAATACAGATGTAAAGAAGTGTGCAAAAGAATAGAAGGGTGAGTGCAGGGTTTTCTAACACTGGGGCTTTATTGCAAGGTCTGAAGAGGAGTGAAAGGTTAGTTTCTTCTTCTGCAGTCAGCACAAGTGAGGATTTTCCATCTGTTTGTTCTCTTTGCTGTGAGCACACAAGAGCCATACATTTCTCTGGCTTTTTGAAGAGGAAAGGTTCAGAGGGAGATCTGCTGGACAAAGAAATGCTAAGCTGTTGACAACTATTTGGTATCACAAAAATAGTGTATTGGCACCTGGAAATGCATGTGCATACATCCACACATGTGCTGGGATGCTCTTCTGTGCATAACTATTAGTATTGCAAAAATGTATGTAGAGAATAGCATTCCACAGCACGTCTGTTACAATTGTTTTGTGCACAAAGCATAACTGCTGCTAGCACCAACCTGTGTTTGCATGCATCTGTTGTGCTTCTCATGTTAATACAAGATTTTTGTTCACAGTCTTTCTCATTGGGGTGAAAACTGCTTTTTATGCATGCGTCAGGAATCCCTGCACTAGGTTTTAACCCAGAGCTCTAATGCACGGCTTCCTGCATCGGCCCCTTTGTTTTTTAGTACACTGTTACTATTCCCTTCTAGGTATCCCCTCATTAGAAGGAGGTTTTCTCAGGTCTAGATCCATGCATGCTTACTGGGATAATATTTCTTTCAAGATTGTCAATATATCCAGAATAGTATTAGGAATTACTGTGGAAAGAATGGTTTCCAATTATGCATGCTAGAACCATTAACATCTGTGAAGACTACTACTGCTGTAACTCTGGCAGTGCTTGTAAGTTCCCTTCAGAGTGTGTATCCTAACACATAGATGCCCCTCCTATAAGTTCAGCTTAGCAAATTGCCCAAAGAGTTGTCACAGTGATTAAGGAACCTGAGGCAGCTGCCCAAAGTGCCTCTTCTGCATTAGCCATTCCACTTCATCATCTTATTAAGCTCTATCCATACTGTGCATCCCTGCCATAGACATACCTAGGGATCTTGTACTTCTCATGTTCGGTGCACATTAAGCCACATATTCCTTGCCACCCCCTTGCCGCAATCCACCCACCAGGACAATCTCACACTTTAACCAAGGAGCTTACTCTTCAGATCAAAATGATGCTCACAGCGTAAGACATGCCACCTGTTCACTTATCCAATACTTGTTTTGTTTTCCCAACTGATCCAGCTGCTGCACCTCAGGGATCTACATGCTCTAACCCAGTGCCACCAGCTGAAGTAGTAACAGATAGAATTTCACTGCCACTACCCCTAGCAGCTACAGTGGTACCAGAAGTTACAACTTCAGAGCAGCCTGCATTCGTTCCCCATTCCCATCTACTTCCCTTCCTGTTAGATTTCTTTTCAATTTGCTCCCTGGAGCAGAGGATGAAGAGACTTATGCACTGTTTTCTTTGGAACTTCTCCCTCTGCCTAATAACAACTTGCAGGACATGTTTGTGCCAAATTCACCTGCAGCATTAAATGATAAGGCTCAGGGAAAGATGGCAGCTTCTCCTACTGGTTCCAGCTCTTGATGTTGCTCTGAGCATAGAGTCAGAGGTTAGCTAGCTTGCAGGGAGATATAGGGGCATTGGGTGCTCAGCTGGAGAGACTGGTCAGCCATCAGGACTAGTTTATTAAGATTATTATGATGATCACTGCACTCTCTTGAATTCCTTGCCTATCTTACCTTTCCTGAGTCTCATTCCATTAAGGCCTACCCCACTTGACAGGACCTCTTCTTCTTGGCTTCTTGGGGGTTTTTGTTCCTTTTTATGCTTCCCTAGCTTGTTCTTCCCTCTCCCCAAAAAATGAAAAATGTAAATAACATGTTTCAGATCAATATTCCTTGGATGAATCTATTTAGCCAGCAAACTTGGTATCAAAGGCATTTTTTCTCCATCATTAACTTCTAAAAATATCATCTATAATAATGGATGACCACTAGGTACAAAACTATTTATTTGAAGAAATTCTCTTATTCAGATTTTGAATCGCACCATATGGGAGCCTAACAAGATGGTGGTGGGAGGTCCAGAGTCACTGAGAATTGAGAAACTAGTAGAGTACACACTCAAAGATAGTTCAAGGACACAAGATACTACTCAAGCAGAATTAAAAACCTATTCCAGGACTTTAAAAAGATATTGCCTCTGTGACAGATGAAATACTGGAAATTGTAGCAGATTTTAAAAATTACATTATGGAAATTGGTGGCAGCTCTGGATATGTATCTTGTATGTTGTTTTCTGACCCCTGTTTAAAAAGTCCATTATTATAAATATCTCATCAGTCCATGTTTGCTTGTAACATTTTTCAAATTTTCCATTAGTTTTGAAAGTCTTACAAGATCTCCATTTTTTAAGATGTCTTTGTTGTGTTCATGTTTGATGCAATCGCCATAGACTGTTTTCCAGATCTGCAAAGAGTTTGGGAATGTTACATCAACAGACCTAGCCATTATCATTCTGTGAAAACTATGATTTTAGCTCTGTATAAAAGCCTGCAGTATGTCTTGATAAAGGTGTTGTGTGCTCTAAAATAATTTGGATTTTAAAGTCCTGTTAAACCTTTCTACCACCGTTGCTTTAATAGTCACAAAATGATGACCATTAAATGAATGATGTATTTGGGGTATGTTTACTAAACTGTCTTAACGTCGCAGCGGTGGTATTATTGCGCAATAAGTGATGTTATCGCGTGATAACATCACTTATCGCACGATAACACAGCGGCGGAGTTAAGGCACACTAACGCTGCGAAATCCGGCTCTGAAGGGTGGAGTAAGGCTTCCCAGAGGGCGGAGAGAAGCGGTCAATGGGCAGAGAGTGGGAGAGGAGAGGCTCCAGGCCCAATAAATGTGGAATCAGGGTCTGAACACTAACACCAGTGAAACCCTCATGTTAAGGCACATTTGCAGGAAACAGAAACCATTTATGTCTGCAATGTGCAGCAAAGGCAGCGAAACTCAGAAAAGTGATAGCTGTGATACATGTGCAGGGAACAAAGAGGCAAATAAACATATAAAAGGACCAGAACCACATTTAAAAGCCCAATAACCAAGCTGGCCAAAAGTGATATTAATGATAAACATAAAGCAACACCACTGACAAAGCTCAAAAAATAAGATATCATGTTTGGAAGGGTCTATTCTCTGTCCCCCTACAAAGTGAATGATCCCACATTGAAATAGTGCTGATCAGAGTTTTTTCACATCTATATTGGGCAGGTTTGTTATGGCGTGCACATGTGCAGAAACAGCAGAGTGGGCAAGTAGGAAAGGGCAACTGTACTGATGCTGTAAATGGGATATAGAGGGCTGCAGGTGGCATATGCTGTGGTCCAGCTGGGGCACAGTGCATGTTAGGCAGATGCCTAGGTGGCACATAGGGATGCCGAAACTGTAAAGCAGCAAGACATCAACTGACGAGGGTCCAACATGGGCACGAGTGTGTGTCCCACAGTGTCACAGGGGAGATTACCCAGCAGGTACCCCCAAAGGTACATAACATTGCCAGGCGGTGTGGGGGGAGGGGGGAAGTGCGCATGAACATGTAGACACCCCTACCAGAGAACCCACACCATAGGCAGCTGCCTACAGGCATACTGGATGGCCTGGGACTGCGCACCACCAGCACCACCGGCATAATGGCATGGCAGCATGGTGGCAGAGGGGTGCTGGTGGCAGAGGGGGCAGTGGCATCTGCCCACAGCAGACCATGTCCTAGCCCCGTTTAGGTGGGTGCCGTGCACTGCAACAGACAGGGTCTGTCTGACGAACAGTCATGGTATCCACAGGGAATGAACTGTCCCTGTGGCAACAGTGTGCTGCAGTACACACAGCCAGTGTGTTCATGAGCAGAAGGTCACAAGTTCAAATCCCACCTGTGGCTCCTGCCAACCCAGTCCCCATATTCTACCCAGTACTAAACCGTGGTAATAAAGACAGAACCTTTATTGCAGATAACATATACATGCCTGAAACGCCTATATTTTACCCTACAGAGCACAGACACCATAAACATGTGCAATACCTAGAGCAGAGTTTCCCAACTGCAGTCCTGGAGGGCCAAACACCACTCAGGTGTCATGCTTTCTCTAATAAATATGCCTGTGCTGCATTTGTATGCGCCGCCCCCATGGTATGCAAATGTATCTCATGCATATTCATTAGGGACAGCATGAAAACCCGAACAGTGTTTGGCCCACCAGCACCGGAGTTGGGAACCTCTGCCCTAGAGCAGTGGCCAACAGGGGCATAAACACCCACACCCACAGGCTCCACTATCCAAAGCCTCATGGAGAGTCAGGCTGTTGGGCCCTGCATGCAGCAGCATCTCCCAATATTAGCACATGCATACCTTAGCAATGCCACCCTAAACCTGGGGATACGTTACACATATATCAAAAGGTTACTATGATTAATGGCAGATAACAATTCCTAAGTTAATCACAATTTGCTGATAGAGCTGCATCATAGCAACCTTTCTGATATCTGTGGAGTGTGTTTCAGTTTTGGTTTCTGACAGTGTTTACCACCCCAGGGAGTGACCCCAACAGTATTGTGTACCATAGCCATGCCTGCACTGTGCCCAGGACTGGTGTGGTTGCCAGGGCTGCTAAAAGCCTCTATATTTGCACAATGCTGGCATAGGTGTGGGAGTGTGTGTCTGTCTATCCAGTGTGTTGTGGCTGCCTACACCTTACTGAGCCCACACTGCTTGCACTGTCTCCAGTGTAAGCCTGCCAATGTGCATAATAAGGAGCAAGGCACTGTGGGTATGGACCAGACAGGGCAGCCTGGGCAGGATGCATCTGCAAAGGGTATAGGGCAATGGCTGGGACATTGTAGTGCCCGACCACCACTTGCATGGACAGGGTGGCCACAGTGTGTCATGCTGGAAGATCACTCTCACCCTGACTGAGCAGTGACCACGACATGGCTAGGTTCCCCCATAGTACGACATAGCATTTTTTCCAAGTGATATTTATGGGTTTTCTTTTTTGGGGCACAATCACTGACATATCTCTATGTTGTGTGTGTGCCAGATCCCACACCAGGGTGCACAGTGTTCCTTTTGGGACATGCATTATGTATGTGGCAGCAGACTGTCTGTAGTGAGCATGTGTATGGCTGCAACACCCTGCAGGCTACAGCAGGTCACATTGACTGCCCTCTGTTGTTGAATGTCAGAATGTTGTGGGGGGCAGCTTAGCTGACCAGTTGCACTGCCAGTGGTTGAGTTCCATGTTCAGATCTGCATCAGCTCTCTGTTCTTTAGTTGGGCGGGGGTTGCTGAACCCACAGTCTGTCATCATTTAGCTCAACTGGCCCAATTAGAAACAATGATAGTGTGTGTCTGTTCCAGATCATGTTCCCTACCCTGACCCACAGAGGGAGGGCTTGCTTTGTATATCATCCTCATGTGAGTCCAGACACACCCCTGCTCCAAAAATAGGTGTCCATGGCAACCTCACTCAATATGCATTATGTCGCGAGCATCCTGGTCCACTTTGGTTACGCATCAATGGCATATAGGAATGTACAAAGAAAACTTCCAAGGCTGTTTGCAAAGAATACCCCATATACTGGCAGTGATGGTTAACTGCAAAAGAAACCCTACTGCAAAAATCCCGGGTACTGTGGACCTGGTGCTGTCCCCACGACTTTACTCTCAGGGTGATCACAGAACACGCACAATGGCATGGTCAGTAGGCACACTGTAACAGTAACATGCATGCTTGGTCCCCCTACCCAGTTGATGTGCTGCAGAGTTGCAAATCCGGTGAGCAGATGCAGACTGCTGATCTGCATGTGCTTTGCATCATGGGTACCCCTGGTGCTAACTTATCCTGGTAGCCACACCAGACAGTGTGTCTGGTAACCTGCACTGGTTGAATAGCTAGCCATAGTTTAATTGCAACCAATATTGTTGCAGGACAATGGTGAATATACTGACCTCAGTGGGAGAGGTCATGGGTTCAATACCCCAGTGGGCCTGTATATTGATGTATCAGGATGTATAGGATATAGTGTATTATCATCACATCAGAGCGTGTTACCACATGACAATATGTCCAAAAGTGTGGCCAGTTTCATGCAGTGGTTATGTTGGAAGAGTGGCGTGGGCTGCAGGTTGCTAGATTAGCTGGTGAGCTATATACAAAGTGCGTCCGTCAGTATAACTGTCAGAGGATACGGCTGTCTATGCATGTAGCAGTTTGACATAGATCTGAAATCCGTGTGCACATCCCAAAACACCTGCAGCTCAGTTGGCCAAACCAAGGTGCCCTGTAAAGTGCCCTATCTGTGTCCGTACACTAGCCTGGTAAGCAGAGTAGAAAGTGAATGTAGATGACCTGGTGTAATTGTGTAGCCAGCCATTGCTTATGTGAAAAGGCATAGCACACTGGTTAATACAATGCCCTCACAGCCAATGGTGATGTGTTCAAGACCCCAGTGTGCCAACACCAAGATAAATACATAATAAACAAATTGTATTAAGAAATGTCAGACACATCATTGCAATGTGTGTCTATTTATTTACATTCTCTTATATAAGGTGCTATTCTGCATCAGTGTGGTTTATATTGAACAAACTGAAATTACATTGAACAGGGCATTATAACTTGGAGATAACTATTTTACAGGGAACATGGGCTATGGAGGGTTAAGTAGCGTGCCCAAGACCACAAGGAGCACCTGTGGGACTAGAAACCCCAGTCCTTCTGGCCCAAGGTTGCTGTCCTCTAGTGGGATTTGAACCCCTGACCTTCCAGCCTGAAGTACCTTGCCCCAACCACTAGCCACTCCTTCACTCCTACAGCGTAGATCTTTATATATATTGATGGCGCCACCATTTGCTGTGTACCGGCCATGGCACAGGCACGGGCACTTTGTTAGCGCGCCTTAATGATGCGCGTCAGCACGTTGAGGCACGCATATGCGACGTGCGTGAGCAAGGCATTGCTGAAAATGGTGACTTGTTCTAGAAAGCCTGCTTTTACCCGCAGGGAGCTGCTCCACCTTGCAGGGCTGATCTGCACTAGGCAGAGGAAACTATTCCCTGGCTCCTCCAAGCGTTATCATAGCAAACATTTGATAGCTGTGTACCGTATTCCCAGGTGTAGGGTGGCATTGCTAAGGTATGCAAGTGCTAGTATTGGGAAATGCACACAGGGCCCAATGTCCTGCCTCTCCAGGAGGCATTGGCTAATGGAGCCTGTGGGTGTGGGTGTGTCTGCCCCTGTTGGCTGCTGCTTTACGGCAGAGGTTCCCAACTCCAGTCCTGGTGTGCCAAACACTGTTCGGGTTTTCATGCTGTCCCTCATGAATATGCATGAGATACATCTGCATACCATGGCGGGTGGTGCATAGATATGCAGCACAGGCATCTTTATTAGAGGCAGCATGGAACCTGAATGGTGTTTGGCCCTCCATGACTGCATTTGGGAGACTCTGCTCTAGGTAATGCGCCTGTTTATGGTGTCTTTGCTCTGTAGGATAAAATGTAGGTGTTTTGGGCATGTTCACGTCATCTGCAATAACCGTTCTGTCTGTATTGGCATGTTGTAGTAGTGGGTAAAATATGGGGACTGGGTTGGCAGGCACCATAGCTGGGACTTGAACCTGTGACCTTCTACCTCCAAACACCCTGGTTGTATGCACTGCACCACCATGTTGCCACAGGGACAGTGCATTCCCTGATGATACCATGACTGTTTGTCCGGCAGGGCCTGTCTGTTGCAGTGCATGGCACCCACCTACACAGGGCTAGGCCATGGTCGGCTCTGGGCAGCTGCCACTGCCCCCCTCCACCACCAGTATCCCTCTGCCATCATGCTGACATGCCCTTCTGCTGGTGGTGCTTGGCCATGGTCTGCTCTGGGCAGCTGCCACTGCCCCCTCCACCACCAGTACCCCTCCGCCACCATGCTGACATGGCCTTATATTGGAGACAGCATAAAACCTGAATGATTTGTGGCCCTCCAGGGCTGCATTTGGGGGACTCTGCTCTAGGTAATGCACATGTTTCTGGTGTCAGTGCTCAGTGGGGTAAAATATAGGCGTTTGTTCTCTGCAATAAAGGTTTGTCCTTACTATCGCGGTTTAGTAGCGGGTAAAATATGGGGACTGGATTGGCAGTAGCCCCAGCTGGGACTTGAACTTGTGACCTTCTGCTCCTGAACCCACTGGCTGTGTTCACCGCACCACACTGTGCTCACAGAGACAGTGCAGTCCCTGGAGATACCATGACTGTTTGTCAGACAGAGCCTGTCTGTTGCAGTGCATGGCACCCACCTACACAGGGCTAGGCCATGGTCGGCTCTGGGCAGCTGCCACTGCCCCCCTCCACCACCAATACCCCTCTGCCATCATGCTGCCATGCCCTTCTGCTGGTGGTGCTGGTGGTGTGCAGTCTCAAGCCATCCAGTGTGCAGGTAGGCGGCTGCCTATGGTGCGTGTTCTGGGGTAGGGGTGCCTGCATAGGCGTCCACGCTTCCCCCCAACACCGCCTGCCATTTTCTGTGCCCTTGGGGGTACCTGCTGGGTACTATCCCCTGTGACACTGTGATAGACACTCTCATGCCCATGTTGGGCCCTCATCAGTTGCTGTCTGGCTGCTGGTCAGTTTCAGCATTCCTAAGTGCCATCTAGGCATCTGCCTAGTCCGCACTGTGCCCCAGCTGCACCACAGCATGTGCCGCCTGCAGCCCTCTGAATCCCATTTCCAAGCATCTGTCCAGTTGCCCATTCCGACATGCCCACCCTGCTGTTGCCGCACATGTGCACGCCATAGGTAACTGGTCTGATGGAGAAGGAAACCCTGATCAGTGCTATTTCACTGTGGGATCATTCACCTTGTATGGGGACGGAGAGTAGACCCTTCCAAAATTCATATGTATTTTTTGGGGCTTTCTTGGGAGTGTTTTTTGATGTTTCCCATTACGATCACTATTGCCCAGCTTGATTATACTTTTTTTTATATTTTGTTGGGGTCCTTTTCAATGTTTAATTTTACTTTTGTTCTGTGCACATGTATCACACTTATCACTTTTATGTAGGTTTCCCTGGTTTTGCTGTACATTGCTGACAGAAATGGTTTCTCTTCCCTTTAAATCGGCTCTAACGCGAGGTTTTCACTTGCTTTATTTTTAGCCTCGAATTTCACCTCGCTAGTGTGCGTGGACCCTCTCCCCTCCCACTCTCCACCCATTGACCCCTTCTCTCCGCCCCTGGGGAGCCTTCCTCCGCCCTCCGCTAGTCTTTCCCCGCCTTCAGCGCTCATGTGCGCCGCTGCACGCATGAGCGCGCACTAAAGCACATTTTGGCCCCGTAAAGCATCATTAGCGTGCGCTAAGGTACCTTAGTGCGCGCTCATGCGCACCACGCATGTTAAGAAAGTTTAGTAAACATACCCCTTAGTCTTTGACTTCATTTCTTGAAACTTGAGAATGTACAGAATAATCACTTGGCACTGATACTTCTACTATCAGCCATTCTCATGTTTTTTCACTCTGCCAGTATGTCCAGTTTTCTTGTATCTTGCTGCTTATAAATTGGAATGGGATTATCACAGGTGATCACATCTTAATACTCCATATATTTCTTAGGGTCATGATCTCAGTGCTTTTCTATTATAACAATGCAATGTTTACTAAGTTCCCAGTGGTTAAGCATGCCACCTTATTGTTTCTCTGTATAGAATTGCTCTCATCAGAACCACACAGCTAGCTATGAGATAAGTAGCTATTTCCAGATTTTCCTTACAGAATCTACATTTGCCTTTTTTACTCACTTTTGATATTTTTGTTAAACACCTCATCAATAACCCACTATCCTGGACTGAAGTTCTCATCTTTATGTTTCAGTATACTGCTACTTAACCATAAATGTACCATGTTTTGATCAATATATGGTTTCTGGAGTAACATTTTGTATTTCTTATAGTATTTGTTCCTTTATAACTTGTTTTTCCTCATTAACTGATATCATCCTTAAAAGAGTTTTTCTCTTGCCTTCCAAATTCTGATACTTCCATCTATATCTGTACATATTTGTGGATTCATACTCGGTCCTATTTATCAGAACTGCTATTCATCCAAATTTAAGGAAGGAGACTGATTCTGTATCTTTATTTCAAGTTTGCATATACCGCCTTTAGGAGAGCCGGCAAGGGCATTCCAGTGAGTGGTTGTTGGGATAGATTCTAGTCTGGCAGACAGGTGGAATACACACTTTTTTGTATTTGGGTCTCTTGATGCTGTTAAGTAGTCCTGGAGGCCTATTACATTAGGCCTATAATCTTTCTATAAGGCCCATTCCTTCTTCAGTTTTATGAATGCACACTGGGTTGCACAGTCTTGGCATATACCAATTTTGAAAGATTACCTCATGTGCAAGAAGGTGTTTTCTAGTTCATACATCCAATTTTTCAAGATTATGAGGGCAGGTCTGTTTAATGCCACTATTATAATATTGATATTTGCATGTGGATGTGGATGACAGTTGGATGACACAGTCATCCTTTTCTTGGTTGTGCATGTAGGATCTGTTCATGTGACTTGTTGTGAGGATAAGAAGGGGTAAATTGTGTGTGTGTGGGGGGGGGGGTGGTAGAGGAAGAGACAAGGGAAAGGTTTTGGAGATTTAAAAGAGGTCTAGCTATAGTGTCTTTGCATGAATTTATAATCTTCTTCCATGCAACTAGCTTCAAAGCCAATGTTGTTTCGAATGATTAACTACACTACCTAACACTGATGAGATTGGCAAACAGAATACAGCATCCATATTTCTTATCCAAAAGACATGCTTAGGAAAAAAAGAAAGATGAACATCTTCTGTTCAGTAAGCAACAACTGCTAATTCTGCTTGCTTAATACCCTTTGAAAGTGTTTTATGAAAAGCCCCCAGAAAGTAGATATATTTTTCTTAAAAATGAAATGATGAAATGATTATTAAAACTAGTACTTATGCACCTAATATGAAGTGGAATCATTTCTATGGTGCCTTTTCCCTAAGTGCAAAAACTTACTGCACGTTTTGAGTAAAAATTGGTGTGTGGTAAGTACAAACGTCGCATGCTGTCGGGACTGTGGTCAGCAGGTTCTCAGCAGTTACAACACTGAAAAGTACCCTAACATGTGGCAGCAACATTCACAATTAGCGCAGGTGAACTTAACATCACTGGTGTTAAGTTCACCCATGCTAACTACAACATTGGCAGTTAGCATATGATATGCACCTCCACACTAACTGCAATGTAAAGTCCATGCCCACTCTCCACCCCCTATCTACCCACATGCCGCTCCACTATGCGATGTGGTGTTAATGTGGGAATTAGCACACGGCAACTCTAATGGCAGCGTGGTAACAGTTAATGCGGGCCCTGCTAGCAGTTACCATGGTCTAAATCCCATGTTGACTGCTTCTCATAGCACACTTAATAAAAGGGCTCCTATGAGTTTACACTAATTTGTTAGTACAATTTAATTCTGATTTTTAATTACCAATGGCGATTTTAATATCTCATTATACCTTAAATGATAATTCAGAGGGAGAAGCTGTACCAAAACCAAATAGACAGATGCTTACAATTCTGATTTCCTCACCTGATGTGTTCGACATATAGAATTTTTTTTCAACCCTGGTGGTTAGTAAAGGTTACCCAGTTCAAAGCCAATGTGTGCCCTGGGTTGTCCTGACAGTGGGCTCAGAAATAGATTGGCCGGCCCTTCCACAAGAAGGATGTACAGAACTGGGCAAGGTCACAGGTGAGATATGAACCCTGGGCTCTGCCTAACTGTAATAGTGTGGAAACCATTACCCCACAGCTCCACATGCCTGCCTATGGCACATTGAACAATAGTCAAAGCTGGTTATGAGGCTGCAGCACACATAGTGTGAAGCAGAGTGGAGTGGAGGAGTGGCCTAGTGGTTGGGGCAAGGTACTTCAGGCCGGAAGGTCAGGGGTTCAAATCCCACTAGAGGACAGCAACCTTGGGCTGGAAGGACTGGGGTTTCTAGTCCCACAGGTGCTCCTTGTGGTCTTGGGCAAACCACCTAACCCTCCATAGCCCATGTTCCCTGTAAAATAGTTATCTCCAAGTTATAATGCCCTGTTCAATGTAATTTCAGTTTGTTCAATGTAAACTGCACTGATGCAGAATAGCATGGTATATAAGGGAATGTAAATAAAAATAATAAAATAAATAGTGGGTGGGTGCCACCATCAGTGCATGGTAGAAGGCACCATCTGTGTATGGTGTTTGGGAGCCCAGCATGTGGAGCTGTGGCTTACTGGTTAGAGCACTGGGTCAGTACTGCACAGCCTGAGGTCCAAATCCCACATATGACCCTGTCCAAGTCACTGCACCCCCTATCATCTATGTAGAAGGGCCAGCTAATCAATGTGTGATCCCACCACCTGGAAGAACCAGGAGCTGCTGGATGGCTGGGTGTTATATTGCTGTAAGGGCACAAGGTGGCTATTATTGGGAGCACCTCTACTGACCACAATGAGCAGCATCTGCCAGCTATGTGTGTCATGCCCCCACTGAATAACATGGGGTTATGGCACACATATCTTGCATTTGCCACCACCGGTGGTTAGTAAAAGTTACCCAGAAGACAGCCAATGTGTGCCCTCAAAGAAACATGGCTCCCAGGTCCTTCAGGTAGTAGGAACCAAAACAGACTGGATGGCTGTTTCACAGAGACAAGAGGGTACAGAGACTTGGCCAAGGCTACAAGTGGGAGTTGAACCTGAAGTTGTGCCTTACTGAGCAAGTACCCTAACCAGTCAGCCAAAACTCCACCTGCTTGGTTCCTGAACACTGAACACAGAAGCTGGTTGCTAACAAGTGCCAGTAGCAGCAGCCACCTGCTATGTTTGCCATGGCTCTATCACTGGCCCTGACTATTGGTCAATGTGCTGTTAGCAAGTTTATTGACCTGTGGCTGAATGGTCACAGCACTGGTGCAATAAGTTACAGCACTTGGTTCAAATCCCACATGTGACTATGCTCTGGTTACAGCCCCTTTCCTTATATCAGTGGAAGAGCTGCCTAATATATTTATGATCCCATTGCCGGGAAGATCCATGAGGGCACATGGTGGCTGCATTCTGTATTTGCTTTACTAACTGATGGTAGCAGTGACCACCCAATATGTGTGCCACATAACAACCGGTCACTGCCATGGCCGTCCAATAAAGGTATCCCAGAATAGTAATGTAAACATAGCAACATAGTATATGACGGCAGATAAAACCCAACATGGTTACTTTAGTCTGCCCAGCAAGGTGGCAAGAGTAGGTTTGCCCATCGCTCCATGCAGGTCACCCCTCCCCATGTCTTTGTTTAGGGGTGTACCCACTGCTCCGTTCAGGTAACCTCGATTTGTTAAGATATCAGAGACAGTTAAGTTCATTTTGATTTTATCTTGTTTCTATAAAGGAATCCACTGTGTCTGTCCCATGCCATTTTTAATTCTGTCACTGTATTTTCCGCCACCACTTCCATCAAGAGAGCATTGTAAGCATTCACCACCCTTTCAGTGAAAAAGTATTTCCTGACGTTGCCTTTCAGTTTACCCCCTTGCAGCTTCATGTTATGCCTTCTAGTATTACAGCTTCCCTGTCTTTGAAAAATGTTTGTTTGTTCATTAATACTCCTTAAGTATTTAAAGGTCTGTATCGTATCTCCCCTGTTCCTCCTCTCCTCTAAAGTATATATATTTAGGGCCCAATATTGAGGTGAGCAGGCTATTCGCCACTGCGATGCACAGCTTACCCAGCCACCTCCCTTAACCCAGATTTTCACTTCTGCCCCGAATATCACTGCTAACCGTGTAGCCCCTTCCTCCGCCCCCACTCCGCCCCGGAACACCCCTAACATAGAAACATAGAAAAATGACTACAGAAAAAGACCACATGGCCTATCTAATCTGTCCTTCCATATCAACAACTACAACAGTCCCCTTTTTTCCTTTAGAGATCCTATGTGTTTTTCCCATGCTTTTTTAAAATTCAGATACTGTCCTCATCTCTACCACCTCCACTGGGAGACGATTCCATGGATCCACCACTCTTTGCATAAAGAAATATTTCCGCATATCACTCCTGAATCTATCCCCTTTCCTCCTCATCCCATGTCCCCTCATAGCAGAACTTGCTTTCAGTCGAAAGAGGCTCACCCCCTGTGCATTTATGCCATGAAGGTATTTAAATGTCTCAATCATATCACGTCTATCCCGCCTTTCCTCTAAGGTATACATATAAAGATCCTTAAGTCTGTCCTCATATGCTTTATAATGAAGACCACTAACCATTTTAGTAGGACCCTCTGTACAGACTTCATCCTGTTTATATCCTTTTGAAGGTGCGGTCTCCAGAATTGCACACAATACTCCAAATGAGGTCGCACCAAAGACTTATACAGAGGGACTATCACCTCCTTTTTTCTGCTAGCCATTCCTCTCCCTATGCACCCAAGCATCCTTCTAGCTTTTGCTGTTGTCTTTTGTACCTGTTTAGCTACTTTAAGATCATCAGACACAAGCACGCCGAGGTTCCTCTCTTCTTTTGTGGACAAAAGTACTCCACCCCCCTATACTATATCGCATCCTTGGATTGCTGTGAGCAGTGAGTGAGAATCAGCTGTGCCTACTTGGTTGGGAACTGTGTGTGAGAGAAAACTGCAGCCAATCTGAGCACTTTTCAAATCATTTAGAATCCCTTCAGCAAAGGCTTCAACGATCCTGTGAGCAGTGAGTGAGAATCAGCTGTGCCTACTTGGTTGGGAACTGTGTGTGAGAGAAAACTGCAGCCAATCTGAGCACTTTTCAAATCATTTAGAATCCCTTCAGCAAAGGCTTCAACGATCCTGTGAGCAGTGAGTGAGAATCAGCTGTGCCTACTTGGTTGGGAACTGTGTGTGAGAGAAAACTGCAGCCAATCTGAGCACTTTTCAAATCATTTAGAATCCCTTCAGCAAGGGCTTCAACGATCCTGTGAGCAGTGAGTGAGAATCAGCTGTGCCTACTTGGTTGGGAACTGTGTGTGAGAGAAAACTGCAGCCAATCTGAGCACTTTTCAAATCATTTAGAGTCCCTTCAGCAAAGGCTTCAGCGATCCTGTGAGCAGTGAGTGAGAATCAGCTGTGCCTACTTGGTTGGGAACTGTGTGTGAGAGAAAACTGCGGCCAATCTGAGCACTTTTCAAATCATTTAGAATCCCTTCAGCAAAGGCTTCAACGATCCTGTGAGCAGTGAGTGAGAATCAGCTGTGCCTACTTGGTTGGGAACTGTGTGTGAGAGAAAACTGCAGCCAATCTGAGCACTTTTCAAATCATTTAGAATCCCTTCAGCAAAGGCTTCAACGATCCTGTGAGCAGTGAGTGAGAATCAGCTGTGCCTACTTGGTTGGGAACTGTGTGTGAGAGAAAACTGCAGCCAATCTGAGCACTTTTCAAATCATTTAGAATCCCTTCAGCAAAGGCTTCAACGATCCTGTGAGCAGTGAGTGAGAATCAGCTGTGCCTACTTGGTTGGGAACTGTGTGTGAGAGAAAACTGCAGCCAATCTGAGCACTTTTCAAATCATTTAGAATCCCTTCAGCAAAGGCTTCAACGATCCTGTGAGCAGTGAGTGAGAATCAGCTGTGCCTACTTGGTTGGGAACTGTGTGTGAGAGAAAACTGCAGCCAATCTGAGCACTTTTCAAATCATTTAGAGTCCCTTCAGCAAAGGCTTCAGCGATCCTGTGAGCAGTGAGTGAGAATCAGCTGTGCCTACTTGGTTGGGAACTGTGTGTGAGAGAAAACTGCGGCCAATCTGAGCACTTTTCAAATCATTTAGAATCCCTTCAGCAAAGGCTTCAACGATCCTGTGAGCAGTGAGTGAGAATCAGCTGTGCCTACTTGGTTGGGAACTGTGTGTGAGAGAAAACTGCAGCCAATCTGAGCACTTTTCAAATCATTTAGAATCCCTTCAGCAAAGGCTTCAACGATCCTGTGAGCAGTGAGTGAGAATCAGCTGTGCCTACTTGGTTGGGAACTGTGTGTGAGAGAAAACTGCAGCCAATCTGAGCACTTTTCAAATCATTTAGAATCCCTTCAGCAAAGGCTTCAACGATCCTGTGAGCAGTGAGTGAGAATCAGCTGTGCCTACTTGGTTGGGAACTGTGTGTGAGAGAAAACTGCAGCCAATCTGAGCACTTTTCAAATCATTTAGAATCCCTTCAGCAAAGGCTTCAACGATCCTGTGAGCAGTGAGTGAGAATCAGCTGTGCCTACTTGGTTGGGAACTGTGTGTGAGAGAAAACTGCAGCCAATCTGAGCACTTTTCAAATCATTTAGAATCCCTTCAGCAAAGGCTTCAACGATCCTGTGAGCAGTGAGTGAGAATCAGCTGTGCCTACTTGGTTGGGAACTGTGTGTGAGAGAAAACTGCAGCCAATCTGAGCACTTTTCAAATCATTTAGAATCCCTTCAGCAAAGGCTCCAACGATCCTGTGAGCAGTGAGTGAGAATCAGCTGTGCCTACTTGGTTGGGAACTGTGTGTGAGAGAAAACTGCAGCCAATCTGAGCACTTTTCAAATCATTTAGAATCCCTTCAGCAATGGCGCGCGCCCGTGCCTTGCGGGCCCGTGCCTGAGGGCCTCGCAAGAGGGCCCTTTGGCGTGGCCCTTAGGCGGTGGACCGTGCGGGACCCACTATCTGCTGCTATATGCTTATTCTATATGCTCATTCTGTTCAGCGATATGCTGTTTGTAGTTAATGTAAGGTAATGTAATGTAAGTTATGTACTGTGTTCCCTGTTTGTACTCCTAGTGTTTTGTTGTGATGTAATGATAATGCAATGTATGTTTCCCTCACCTTTGTTTAACTTTGTGCTGTATTAACCGCTTTGATTGAAGGAAAAGGCGGGATACAAAACATGTTAAATAAATAAATAAATAAGCTTAGCTTCATGTTATCTACACCTTTCTGGGTGTCTACTTTATTGCAGATTTTGGTATCATCCGCAAAGAGGCAAACCTTACCCAACAACCCTTCTGCTATATCACTAACAAAGATGTTAAAAAGAATTGGACCAATTTGTGCACTGAAAGTAACACAGAGCCTGGAGACCCTGTAGCTCCTGGGTTTTCCTGGCACAGGGATCAGAAATATATTGGCCAGCCTTTCCACTGACATGAGAGTGGGTGCAGTGACCTGGCCAATGTCACTGGTGGGTTTTGAACCTTGTGCTGTGCCTTACTAAATCAGGTCTCCAACCATTACTCACAGCTCCACATGCTTAGCTGCAGCATACTTCATAAAATACCAGAAGATGCATCCCTGACAACAAGGACATCAGCCTCAGCTCCCAGCAACTTGCCAGGACATCATGAACTTTGGAGAGACCACACCTGGAACCGGCATACAGTGTCACACATGTCTCATGGCTAGAACTGGATACTCAATGCTACATTCACATGACACACACAAAGTAGCCATCACTGATGCAATGACAGAGCCATATGTGAGGGCAAGATGCTAGATCCCCACTGTACCTCCCAAACTAAACAACTGTTGCAAATGGAGCTGTAGTGTAATGTGTTACCAATCACTGATGTGTTGTTGTTGTTACGTACCGTCAAGTCACTGTCGACTCATGTTGACCCTCTGGATAGTTGTCGTAAATTGTGTTCAGCCTTCAGTTAGGCAGCTCATTGTTGACAGACTGGTACCTATAGTTGCTGTTATTGTATCGATCCATCTCATTGCTGGCCTTCCTCTTTTGCATTGACTTTCTATCTTGCCGAGTATGATGTCTTTCTCTAATGATCTCTCTCTTTGCATGATGTATCCAAAGTATGAAAGTCAAAGTCTTGTCATCTGAGCTTCTAAAGAAAGCTTAGGTTTGATTTCCTCTAGTACTGACTGATTTGTTCTTCAGGCAGTCCATGGTATACACAGTATTCACCGCCAGCACCATAATTCAAAGGCATCAATTTTCTTCCAGATTATCTTTTTCACTGTCTTGCTTTCACATCCATATGATGTTATTGAAAATACCATGGCTTGCACAAGTCAAATCTTTGCATGCAGAGAGACAACTCTGCTCTTGAGAATCTTATCTGGGTTTTTTATAGCCATTCTGCCAAGAGCAATGCATCATCGGATTTCTTGACTGCTTGTTGCTTCTTTATTGATAGTTGAGCCAAGTAGGTTAAAGTTGTCGATTTCAATTTTTTCTCCTTCAACGATGAACTTGTTGATTTTGCCAGTTGTCATGATCTTTGTCTTCTTTACATTAATGTGCAGGCCTATTTTAAGACTATGTTCTTTGATTGTGAGAAGCAAATGTTTCAGATCATCTTCACTTTCAGCCAATAATGTGGTATCATCAGCATAGCAAAGGTTGTTGAGTCTTCCACCAATCTTCATGCCTCTGTTGTCTTCATACAATCCTGCTTCTTTGATGATTTGGTCTGCATATAAATTAAACAGGTAGGGGGAAGGTATGCAGCCTTGTCTTACACCTCTGCTTATTTTAAACCATTCTATTTCTTCTTGTTCCTTTTGAACTGTTGCTTCTTGATCAATGTACAGATTATACATTCTGGTATACCTATGCTTCTTAATTAATTTATTTAACTGGTTTTTTTTTAATACCACTTTATCATTGGAACTTAAACTTGGTAATGTGCATTAAACAAGGGCATTGATAACTTGGATTTTTTTGAGGCAATGGAGGGCTAAGCAACTTGCCCAAGGCCACAAGGAGTGCTAGTGGGAATCAAACTCTTGTCTTTTGGTTTTCAAGCCAGTGCTCGAACCATTAGGCTACTCTTTCACACTGCATGTGTAGGGCATGCCTTTCCATTTACCTTTGCACATACTGCAAATGTATATCTCAGTCATGCTTTGTAAGGTCTGTCCCAGATGAGACTGCCTCTCCAGGGGTGCCATGAACACTCATTCCTGTGTCAGCCCACAGAAGTGCATATCAGGCATATGCCTGCAATGAGAGTTAGCCTGTAGGCCCCAATGTGGCCTAGGTCTGTTGAAAGTGGCTAGCCTCGGTATGTCCATGGATTTACCTCATATTCAGACCAACCACACGCTGCATCTAAATCAATGTAGAATGCTGTGATCCATCACATCAGCCCTGCAATGTGCATTCATATTGTGTGCCAGCCCTGGAATGTGCATGGCATGTGGCTCCTGTGCCAGCACATAGACACGTGAATGGCAGAAGGCTATTTGTAGTGTGCTGTGCAGCATCTCTACATGTGCATGCTACATATTCACATCTTATGGCATAATGCTGATATCAGTGGTTTTGGATAAAGGTCACCAGATCACATATTTCCATATGTGTCATGGTGATCCAGGACTAGTCATGGGGGGCGAGCTAGTGTGGATGATGTCTATGGCAGCGGTGACCCATGGGACATTAGACCTGCATTGCGCACTGGTGAAAAATTATCTGTAATGGAGGCATGTTGGCAGAAAGTATGCCATATCCTCCATCTAGATGCTCCCACTAGTGCTGCTGATACCTAATGAGTGACCACAGTGGGCATGAGACACACAACACCATGCCTACCCCCCCATCCCAGGATGCACGAGACCCCTCATGTCCCTATTCTGATCTCATTGCCTGTGTAGACCTCAAGCTTTCCCACACCTGGTCCTGTTTGACCTAGATAGCAATGATGTCATTCTGCCGGACAGTCATGTCACACTGTGAGGCAATCCCTGGTAGCCAAATCATGGCATGTGCTGGGATTTCAGACTTGGGTATAGTATGTCTCCCCTATGCACTGTCCATATACCACAACTATTGGTGAACGTCACCCCTGGCTCCAATGATGGGCCACAAGTATAATAAGCACCCCTTGAATGACTGTGCATCAGTAATGTGTCTATCCCCAAAGGTCACATGATGCCCATGGCCCTCTCAAAAGACCTATGAGGAAGTGTACATATTCCACTGACTGATGCATAACAGCTGTGGTGTGCAATCCTGATACACACAGCTATCCCCCAAATCAACACCTTATGATTGTCCCACTACCATCAGTCATGCCATGTGAACACGCAGTGTGCATGGATAGAGGAGATGGACATCACCCCCCTCCAAAGGCCACTGCAAAGCTGAAGGCACCCACATACATGCATGGCAGCTTGAGAACACATACCCACAGGAAAATATGGTGCCTACCACAGTAATACATTAACTGCAATATGTGGAGATGTCAAGCAGTGCAGAGGTGTGTTACAGCTCATACAATGCCACATGCCTCCTTAGTTCAATACAAACAAATTTCTTTTTTATACTGTGCTCTTTAGAATCAGTGCGGTTTACATGTATACTAACAGGTACTTTTTATTCCCTTGTCCCTAAAGGGCTCACAATCTAAGTGTACTTGAGGTAATGGAGGGTTAAGTGGCTTTCCCAAGGCCACAAGGAGTGGCCATGGGACTAGAGACCCCAGTCCCTCCAGCCTGAGGTTGCTTGTCCCCATGTGAGATATTGAACCCCTGGCCTTCCAGCCTGAGGTAACCTGTCCCAACCACTGAGCCTCTCCTCCCTCAAATCACTTTTTATGTCTTGTACATATAATTGTTATACTAACAATTTTTTTTATCATATTGTTTTATTACTGGACATTTTATTTATATATCCGTTGATTTATTGTTGCACCAATTGAGGTTTTCATTTTATTTATATTATTAGTTGATTATATTTTACAATCACTTCAAAGGATGGTGTTCTGTTTTATTTATATTTTTATTGTTTTATTGTCTTAATATTTCTGATTTCAATGTATTTATAAGTTATAATCTGTTCTTAATATTATTTTGATATTTGTGTATCTTTTGTATAGGCCAAACCCCTGATGAAGGCATTGCCGAAACATGGCCGTGTTGGGTGGCTTCTTGCGGTTCCCCCTAGGGGTGGATGAATAAACATTGTTAAGTTCACACTTTCCTCTAGACTGGTGGTGTGGTTTTCCATGAGTGTGCTGTGCTTTTCTTGGTTGGATGTCACATTGTGCAATGGCCAGAACAGAGGTCATGGATGTGTGGCCATGCTCAGTCAGGCTGGATGCTGCCAAGGTAATCCATAAGAGCTGCTATCAGCCACACATTAGATGCATAATGTTGAGATTAGTCTGTTTATACCACTGTAGCATACACAGAACAGCATCTGGTTGAAATAATGCAGTACAGCAGAAATGTTTCCACATAGTGGTCACATATGCAACACATATGCCCATATCTGAGATAAACATACCGTATATACTCGAGTATAAGCCAAGTTTTTCAGCACATTTTTTGTGCTGAAAAACGGCCCCCTCGGCTTATACTCGAGTCAACGTCTGCAGATGTCTAGCAGGGGGCGCTGCTTCTAAAGCTAAGGTTTCCATAACCGCGGCTGCAGATATGGAAACCTTTGCAGTGATGTGCTGGGCAGGGCCGGCCCGTCCATTGAGCAAGAATGTTTTTTGCACAGGGCCCTGCGTTTCAGGGAGCCCCACGCAAAAAACATTCTTCATCCCAAGTTTAAAAAAAAACAACAACCCAGCTGCTTCTGCCACGGCAGCATCAAGAGTGCCGCGGCAGTATCAAGAGTGCCGCCACCGCTGCGGGGCCCCCCCGGCAGAGCCTCCCTGGATCGCCTCCCTGCATCGCAGCCTATCCCCGAACACGGGCTTCTTCCAGAGCCGCAAGAGTTTCCTTTCTCGCGGCTCTGTTAATCCCGCCGGGGCTGATGGGATTTCCCATCAGCCCCGGCGGGATTAACAGAGCCGCGAGAAAGGAAACTCTCGTGGCTCTGAAAGAAGCCCACGTTCGGGGATAGGCTGCGATGCAGGGAGGCTCTGCCGGGGGGGCCCCGCGGTGGCGGCGGCACTCTTGATACTGCCTCGGCACTCTTAATGCTGCCGCGGCAGAAGCAGCTGGGTTGTTTTTTTTTTAATTTGGGTTGATAGGGCGGAAGGGGGTTTAGGACTGGTAATGGGGGGGAGGCCAAGACTGGAAGTGGGCTGATAGGGGAGGGTTAGGACTAGTAATGGGCCATGGGGGGGGGTGCTAAGACTGGAAGTGGGCTGATGGGGGGGGGGTTAGGGCTGGTAATGGGCTATGGGGGGGCTGACTGGAAATGGGCTGATGGGGGGGATAGGAAATGTAATTGGCTATAGGGGGGGCTAAAACATCAAGTCGGCTTATGTTGGGGCTAGTACTGTTAATGGGCTATGGGGGGCTGACTGGAAATGGGCTGATGGGGGTTAGGACTGGTAATTGGCTATGGGGGGGGGCTAAGACTGGAAATGGGCTGATGGGGAGGTTTAGGACTGGTAATGGGTTATGGGGGGCTAAGAATGGAAGTGGGCTGATGGGGAGTTTTAGGACTGGTAATGGGTTATTGGGGGGGGCTATGACTGGAAATGGGCTGATGGGGGGTTAGGACTGGTAATTGTCTATGGGAGGGGTTAGGACTGGTAATGGGCTGATGGGGGATTAGGACTGGAAATGGGCTATGGGGGGCTAAGACTGGAAATAGGCTGATGGGGGGGCTAGGCCTGGAAATAGGGTGATGGGGGGGTTAGGACGTAATGGGCTGATGGGAGGGGTTAGGACTAGTAATGGGCTATGGGGGGGCTAGGACTGGAAATGGGCTGATGGGGGGTTAGGACTGGTAATGGGCTGGGGGGGCTAAGACTGTTAATGGGCGGGGGGGTTGCTAGGACTGGAAATGGGCTGATTGGAAGGAGGGCTTGAACTGCAAATAGCTGATGGGGATGGGGGCTTGGAATGGAAATGGGTTGTGAGGGGGAGGGAGCTAGGACTGGAAATGGGTGAGTGGGGGGGTGCTAGGACAGGAAATGGGCTGATGGAGGGGCTAGAATAGGACTGGAAATTGGCTGTTGGGGGGTGCTAAGATTGGAAATGGGCTGTGGTGGGGGTTTGGATTGAAATGGACTCATGAAGGGGCTAGAACTGGAAGTAGGCTCATGGGGGGCTTGGATTGGAAATGGGCTGAGTGGAGGGGAGCTAGGATTTGACATGGGCTGATGGGCTCATGGGGGGCTGGGATTGGAAATGAGCTGATGGAGGGACTCGGATTGGACTGGAAATAGATGGGGGAGCTAGGACTGGAAATAGGCTGATGGTGGGTCTAGGATAGGACTGGAAATGGGCTTATGGGGGGCTAGGACTAGAAATGGGCTGATGCGGGAACTAGAAGGGAGCGGATGCTGGGTGGGACTGGAACTAGAATGGAGCTGATGTTGGGGGAGGGTTAGAATGGGATGGAGCTGGGAGAGTGAAATGGAGAGGGGAAAATATTTTGTGTGGGAGGGAAGACAAATCTACAATTGGCCGGATATTGGGAGAGTAAGTGGGGATTGAGAATGGAGGGGTAAAATTTGAGTAGATGAAATAGGAATGAGGAAAGAGCAAAAGGAGAAAGATTAGTATGTTAAAGCAGATGTAGAGAGAGAATGGAAAAAAACTAGAAGAAGAGAGAAGAAAAGACAAATGGACAGCAGACGATGGAGAGTTAGCGGAAGACACAAAGAAACCAGAAGAAAGTGACTGGAGCAATTGCAGCTGAAAAAAAATGCACAAAAGGTAGAAAAATATCTCTTTATTTTGAATTAATTAATTTATTTATTTAACATTTCTTCTATACCGCGCAATTAAAATCAGCGCGGTGTGCATCGAACAAAAATACTGCAATGTACAGAAACAACATTGAGTTTACAAAGAACAGGGAATTGAACATGGGATCGAAACCGGGGAAACTAAATACATGTTAACTCGAAACTATGTACAATACTCTAATATAAATGGGTGTTGCATTGATTTTGTGAAGATGAAGATTAGTGGTTGGTTGGGCTTGAGTGGGGACTACCTATTATATCTGTGGAATTGACGTTCAGGGGCGGCTGGGGTATGAGGGAAGCTTGCTGGTTGTGCTTCTATCACTGGAAGTTTCTGGGTAACATTTTGTGAACAGGTGGAGTTTTAAGGCTTTTCTGAATAGGAAGAGGCTTTTAATACCACGGATTTCATGGGGGAGTGCATTCCAGTTTAAAGGGGCGAATATGGAGAAGGCTCTGTTGGAGGTAGCCTTTGTGCATGTAGTTATTAGCTTGGGGACTACTAATGTGTTCAGTGCAGTAGACCTTCTGTTTCTATTTTCCAGGGTTCCATGGACTAGCTTGCTGATTGGCGTAGGGGGTTGTTATTTAGGGCTTTGAAGGTGAGGACCAATGACTTGTATTGGAGCCTGGCATGTAAAGGTAGCCAATGCAAATCCTTCATGATGGGCGTTATGTGGTCGGATCTTGACGATCCAGAGAGGACTCTTGCAGCTGCATTCAAAGCTAGGCGTTGCGGGTTTAAGGTTTGATACCATATTGTTTTTGTTGACCCCATTTTCCACTTACAGAGCTATTTTACTGTTTTTCGTTTAAATAAATATTCATGTAATTTTATTGGTCTCTATCTTTATTTTTTACATTGACTAGTAGGTGCCTCATTTCCCACCCTCGGCTTATACTCGAGTCAATAGTTTTGCCCAGTTTTTTGTGGTAAAATTAGGTACCTCGGCTTATATTCGGGTCGGCTTATACTCGAGTATATACGGTATGCAGAAGTCCAAAACATGAAGCATGACTATACATCTGAAGAACTTGAATGAGTGGGGTGTTAGTTGTCAAATAGATCAGGCTGAGCAATACTTGCTGTAACACTTAACATTTGGAACATGTGATAACACTTCCTGAGCAGGCACAGACGTATCCAGAATCATAGGGTGTCTGCAGTCTGCATGATATGGGGAGAACAGACAGATCCTGTGCTGGGTGCTAACTGTGGTCTGACTAATGTTGCTCAGTAGGTTGGCAAAATCTATGCCAACCTACTGAGCAACCCAATCTGGCCAAAACCATGACACCTGTGCCAGATGATGTTAATAGGATTATACAGAAGCCATTGGAAACCTGGAGCCTGCATGATGCAGATGATGATGGCACAATGCATGGGCCTGATGTGTGGAGGGACATGCAACCAGAGTGCAACTCACTGATGTCAGCTTTGGCTCATCTGATATGGTGCCTTGCAAAAGTATTCATCCCCTTGGTTTTTGTCCTGTTTTGTCACATTACATACAACCTGGAATGAAAATGGATTTGGATGTTAGATAATGGACCTAACAATATAGTCCAAATTGGTGAAGTGAAATGACAATAAAATACCTGTATATATAAAAGAAATAAGCAAAAGCTGAAAACTTGTGAGCACATATGTATTCATCCCTTTTGCTTTGAAATCCCTAAATAAGATCTGGTCCAACCAATTAACCTCAGAAGTCACATAATTAGTTGATTAGGATCCACCTGTGTGCAATCAATGTCACATGATCTGTCACATGATGCCTTTATAAATATACTTGTTCTGAAAGGCCCCTGATTCTGCAGTACCACTAAGCAAGCAACATGAAGACCAAGGAGCGCTCCAAACAGGTCAGAGATAAAGTTGTGGAGAAGTATAGATCAGGGTTGCGTTATAAAAAAATATCCCAAATTCTGAATATTCCACGGAGCACCTTTGAATCCATCATAACAAAATAGAAAGAATATGGCACCACTACAAACCTGACAAGAGAAGGCTGCCCACTAAAACTCACAGACTGGGCAAGGAGGGCATTAATAAGAGATGCTACAAAGACACCAAGGATAACACTGCAGAGATGGGAGTATCTGTCCATAGTACCACTTTAAACCATACACTCTACAGAGTGGGGCTTTATGGAAGAGGCCAGAAAAAAAAGCCATTGCTTAAAGAAAGAAATAAGAAAACATATTTGGAGTCTGCACAAAAGCATGCGGCGGACCCCCCCCAAACACATGGAAGAAGGTTCTCTGGTTAGATGAGACAAAAATTGAACTTTTTGGCCACCATAGGAAATGCCTTGTGTGGCACAAACCCAACAACACTTCACATCACCCTGAGAACACCATTCCCACAGTATAACATGGTGGTGACAGCATCATATTGTGGGGATGTTTTTCATTGCTAGGGATAGCAAAACTGATCAGGACTGAAGGAACAATGGATGACACTAAATGCAGGGCAATTCTTGAGGAAAACCTGTTTCAGTCTGCCAGAGATTTGAGACTGGGATGACTGTTCACCTTCCAGCAGGACAATGACCCTAAACATTCTGCTAAAGCTGATTTAAAGGGAAACATTTAAATGTCTTGGAATGACCCAGTCAAAGCCCAGACCTTAATCCAATTGAGAATCTGTGGCATTACTTGAAGATTGCTCTACACTAATGCAACACATCTAACTTGAAAGAAGTGGAGCAGTTTTGTCGTAAGGAATAGTTGAAAATCTCAGTGGCTAGATGTGTGAAGCTAATAGAGACATACTCCAAGAGACTTGCAGCTGTATTTACAGCAAAAGGTGGCTCTACAATGTATTGATTTTGGGGGGTGAATACATAAGCCCACTCCTGCTTTCAATTTTTTTTTTTGTCTTAATTCTTGTTTGTGTCACAATAAAGGATATTTTGCACCTTCAAAGTCATAGGCATGTTGTGTATATCACATAGTGCTCACCCCCAAAACTCCATTTTAATTCCAGGTTGTAACGTGACAAAACAGGACAAAAACAGAGGAGATGAATACTTTTGCAATGCACTGTAAGACAGTCAGAATGGAATGAGCTGCTGAGTGACTGGAGGTGGACAGTAGCACCACTTGAACAATGTCATCCACAACATGCAGGCATAGAAATCCCAGAGGAGCAACATTTTGCAGAGGAATAATGTGCTGCATTGCCACATAGACCTCAGCCCTGCTGAACTTTCATCACCCAATGCTGAACCTTTGTGAGAGATGTCTCCAGGAAGTGGTACAAACTAATAGGTTGAGTCATGCCAACTGGAACCCTGCAATGCTGGATGACCATTGCTGCACATCGAGATGAGAAGCCTCAGATGGTGCTGACAAACTCAAGTGGTGTGCAAGTGGTGTCCTCCTGTGGGCTCACATGGGCCACATATCTACATTGTTGTGCGATGAACCATGCTACAGTCTATCATGCTGTACTATCATCTATAGCCAGATGCCAATGGCAAACATCAGATATGAAAGGATATATGTGTGCATCCCAAAACTGTGCATCATCATCAGGAAACAGAATCATGCCAGTTCTTTTTGGGCCCGGGTTGGCAACCCGAGCTACAACAGTGCTGTTGCTAAAAGCATGACGGGTGGGGTAACAGAAGGGGGGCACAACCACAGGCTGCAGGGGACCCTCATGGAGACTCCTCCACATCCATTTTCCACTGCTGCCAGTGACTGCAGAGGTGATGGAGGAGATGCTGTATCTCACCCTCTAACAGCTCCACATCCCTGGACAGCTATGTGATATAGATCCTGTGTGTCTCCATTGTCTTCTCAGGGTGCTCAGTCTCTGGCATAGCAGATAGACAGAGGCAATCCACTCACATTCGTGGGGGCTGGTCCCCATGTGCCAACAGCATTGGGTCCTCAAGCCACTGATGACTGAGAGCTGGCTATTACAGAAGTTGCTGCAACCTCAGCTGGGACTTCACCCTGAGGAGCCACATGGAGACACACAGGGTTCACACAGGGCTCCCCTGCAGTCTGTGGTTCAGGGGAAGGGTGAGTAAGATATGAAAGGGGAGACCGGGAAGGTTGGAAGGGTTGAGGGCCATAATGATGCTGCAGCAGGCAGCAGCCTGAGCCTCCTCCATAGCCTCTTGGACTGGCAGCTCCCCAGACTGGTGAGCAGCTGCAGAGTCATTCCACTCCTTGGAAATCTCCCCTGTCACCTCCAGGGGGACAGCGGTTTCTTCCGCCATGCCCACCTCAGGGACCTCTGCAGCTGCACCAGCGGGGGTGGGGGGGGGGCGGTCCTGATTCAATGCTGGCAGCAGTGACAGCTGGTGTTGGACCTGGAGCAGTTGAAGGACTGGCATCTGTGGGAACATAAATGTATGCTCAGTAGCAGATCCCATAATAAAGAGCCACATCCTGTACTGCAACACAGCAGTATGTCCACCACCACATCAACCCAACCCAACTGAGTCTCAATATGCATACACCATATAAACCAACCATCATAATGGAGCACCAGACTGCCATGGACAGCAAATATGGCTGTCACTTATGACCGAATGCTCATCAACATGTCCCATGATCCTGGCCTCACGACAGCCCACCACATCTGTGCAGTGCCAGTTGTCATGTCATAGTCCTGAGCATAGCAATAACAAGGGAAACTATGGGTTGCATCAATGGCTGTTGCACACTGCAGATGCAGAGTGCATAGTTCTGAAAACTCACAGTAAGATAGCATATGATGCCAGATAAAAACCATTATAGTCAAGACACTCTGCTGAGTAAGGTGGCTGGATTGGTTGCAGAGGCAGCTCCAAGCAGGCCCCTCTCCAAAGCAGACTAAAGTATGGTTGAATCCTATCTGACAGGTAATAAGGGATCCACTGAGTCAATCCCATGTCAGCAATAGTGATGACACTGTATTTGCCCATTTCACCATCATGAGGACTGTCCACGTATCCACCACCCTGTCTCTGAAAGGAGTGAAGGTAGATGTGATGACATTGTCCACCTTGCAGTCAGCCTCATTGCATGTCCAGTAGGTGAACAGCATGTGAGTCAAACAACCTTGCCAATGTGCACAATGCTGCCTGTAGATGATGTGATGAACCTGTTCCACATTACTGCATATGGGGACATCCACACACCATATGGCAATGACTATGGGATGTGTTGTCTACATCTTCTTCTGTGTGTCTTTGCCAACCCTTTCAGCACTTGTACAGATCTGACATAGTTGCCATTGCCTGTGCACTCATTGTGTGGGCACAATGCTTTCTTGGTTGTGAACCAGTATATAATGTTGCCATGTGTGCCAATTGATTCATTGTGTCTCCTGTTCCAAGTATGTTGGCAGTGTGCATGTTGGCTATAAATACTAGCTCTGTGAATGGATCAGCATTTCAGTAGGGATGCACAATCACATCATTGCTGTCAACATAGTGGAAGGGGCAGACTATGCTATGACACTATGCCATGACATTGCTGCATGTTCAGGATCTGTGCAGCCAGCATATAGGCTGCAGGGCAGTAGCCAGGGAAAATGCATCTGCCTGAATACACAGCACTGTGATTGCCATTGTAGGACCACACTGACATGGGGGTGACATCTAGTATGCCACTCTCATCAACAGCATGCCTACAGCCAAAACTCTAACAACATGTATGGCATGCATGTCATGTCACCTTTGTTGATTGAGTGCATATATGTCCCATGTTGCTGATGCCAGAACCCCATATATGTCCCCCACACAGTACTGGGGCATACAGTGAAAGGGAATGCACCATCATGCAGATCTCAGATATGTGAGGCATGACTGTGGTTCTTCTGGGATGATGGCATCCCATAGTACAGACTGTGGATGTCACCCCTATCCCACTGGCATATGGACATGGGGGCTGGCAGCATTTGAATGCAATGTGCCAAGGGTGTATGATCACTGTTGTACCCCAGGTTAGACAATTCCCAACCTCAGTACACATACACACCTGTAGGCAGGCTTGCAGAGAGAACGTGTAGCATACCATGTCACCTGCAAGGTTGCCAACCACTTTTGCATTGTGTCACATGTGCATATATTGTAGTTGCAGCACACTATGCACAAATGTGTCCACATGACAGGAGCCCACTGTACATCCCAACACCCTCAGTTCAAAGTGTGCATGAGGAGATGGCAGCTATGGAAACTCACCATCCTGCCCTGCCACCAACTCCTCCAGGACCTCTGATAGAAGCTTAGGTTGCTGCCACCATAGCTCCTGTACCTTTTTCCACAGATATTCTAGCTGTCAAGGGGAGAGAGATGACATACATGTCATTGGTGTCATGAAGGTCCCATCTCTGAAAATACACACTGGCATGGCCAAACATGGCCAGCAGATGTGCCCAAGGCCTGCATCCAAGCTGAAGAATCATATATATATGAGAGCCCTGTGAGGATATGGGATAGTGGTCCAGCAACACAGATGTTCCCCCATGTCTCCCGGTTCACCCATGGTACTGGATATTTGTGACCCACCTTTGTACAGATATCCTGGAGCCCTGTGTGGTCTGACAACATGCCTGTAGATGATCCACAGCCTACAGCACTGGGACCCACACCTGCCAGTGCAAGCAAGCATCAGGTACGTAACCCTGGGAGGATAAGGGACTTCATCACAGGACACATCATCATGGCAAACAACAATGCCGACACAGTTACCAGTGTGCAAAGAAGCCCCTGATGTACCACAAACACAGCCATCTCTGCATATAGCAATACAATGCCCCTTTGGTGAGCACCATGGTGTGCACAGCACTAACCTGACCCATCTGAAAGATGGTACCTGCTTAGCCAAGTGCAACCATTCAACCAAGGCAGATAACACAATAGCTGAAGACAAGGAGATGCATAGGAAAATGATGAGGTGTCACATAGGATACCAAGTGGCACAGTAGCAGCATTTGTCCTAACAGAGAAGTGTTCCTGCCTACATGTGACAAGGGCAACAGAGGAATCCTGATGCAACAATACTGGGACAATGGTATGCTACAACAATGTTGCAGGGTCCAAGGCCTGATGTGGCTGCAGAAGACTAGGGCACAGATAGAAGGCAGGTGCCTGAATGGAGGATCTCCCAAGGAGGGGGTGTCAGATAAACTGAGCAGAGAGACATATGGAGGAGCAGCAGTAGATACACAGTGAGAGGTGTACAAGAGATGATGTCCAGTGTCATGAGAATGAAGATGGTGTGAGGCAACCTCACAGAGGAGAGGGGCATCCTAGAAATGTGCTGCCATCGAAGATACACAACAGTTATTGGTCTTTTTCTCTGAGGGTAAAATATGTCAAAAATTCAAAAATAAAGCACGCTCAATTAAATCTGTAAATGATCAAGATCTTTTCAAAACCATTTTTTCTTATGGTTACTTTTGCATTATTGAGGCTCTCAGAAATGGTTTTGAAAAGATCTTGATCCTTTACAGATTTTATTGGGCGTGTTTTATCAAATGATACACAGCATGACTGATGTATGAAGTGATGAAAGGATGGGGGGATGAGTCAGGGAGATACCACCATTTTTAAAAAAGGGTTCCAGGGGTGATCCGGGAAACTACAGACCGGTGAGCCTTGCAAGAGGATCTTGATAAACGGGAAGACTGGGCATCAAAATGGCAGATGAAATTTAATGTGGACAAGTGCAAAGTTATGCACCTAGGGAAGAACAACCCAAACTATGGTTACACGATGCAAGGTTCCACATTAGGAACCACCACCCAGGAAAAAGATTTAGGCGTCATTGTGGATACCATGTTAAAACCCTCAGCCCAGTGTGCAGCGGTGGCCAAGAGAGCAAATAGAATGCTAGGTATCATAAGGAAAGGAATGGAAAATAAAACAAAAGATATTATAATGCCTCTATATTGTTCCATGGTGAGACCGCACCTTGAATATTGTGTGCAATTCTGGCCACCGTATCTTAAAAAGGATATAGCGATATTAGAAAAGGTTCAGAAAAGAGCCATCAAAATGGTAAAGGGGATGGAAGGCTACTCCTATGAAGAGAGGCTAAAAATGTTAGGGCCCTTTAACCTGGAAAAGAGACGGCTGAGGGGAGATATGATAGAAGTCTATAAATTAATGAATGGAATGGAACGGGTAAACGTAGATCGATTGTTTACGTTATCAGAATATAGAAAGACTAGGGGACATGCAATGAAGCTACAGGGTAAACTATTTAAGACTAATAAAAGAAAATATTTTTTCACTCAACGTGTAATCAAACTCTGGAATTTATTACCGGAGGATGTAGTAAAGGCTGTTAGTGTAGCTGGGTTTAAAAAAGGTTTGGACAAGTTCCTGGAGGAAAGGTCCATAAACCATTATTAAGAAGGGACCCAGGATATCAATGCTTGACCGAGTACAAGCATTGTGGAACCTGTGTCTTTTGGGGAAAACTGCTAGGTACGTATGACCTAGATTGGCCACTGTTGGAAACCGGATACTGGGCTTGATGGACCTTGGTCTGACCCAGTATGGCATATCTTATGATCTTATGTTCTTATGTTCACCCAAGGAATCGTATCAATAATGGGAGGTGTCACAGCGCATGGTGGCAGTCAGCCTAGATCGTCAACCAAGAGGAATACCAGAGCCTTGCTGAGGGGGAGTATGACGCAGTTGAAGCTGCTACTAATGGTGGAACAGAGGAATGGATGCATAGCATAGGCATCGAGGTGCCCAAACTGGTGGAAGGATGACTGAACAGATAACCTGTACTGCATTATGGGTGTCCAGGCTGCAACCTATGTGAGGTGCTGTCCCCCTAAGGGGTATGAGGCAGAGAACCTGGATATCTCCATCAAGCATCCAACCAATGTCATGATGTGGGGCTGCATGGCAGCTAGTGGGGTGGGAAAACCCCATATCATTGACAGGATGGGGAATGCAGCAACAGTTAATTGACACAATATAGTTAGAACACACAGATTTCCCTTACACATACCGCCTGCCATTTCTTTCTCTATAACAGCAACAAAATCTACCCATTTCTTTCTGAACATACTACTAAGACACTTAAACACTCCTTAATGACCTCCCGTCTTGATTATTGTAACATACTCCTTGCTGGCCTCCTGCTGAATCATCTCTCTCCCCTTCAATCTGTTCAGCACTCTGCTGTGCAGCTAATCTTCCATCAGCCTCGTTATGCTCATATTACCCCTCTTCTCAAGTCACTTCATTGGCTCCCTGTTTCCGCATCCAGTTCAAACTTCTGCTGACCTATAAGTGCATTTGCTCTGCAGCTCCTCACTACCTTTCTTCTCTTACACCTCCCTATACCCCTCCCTGGAAACTCTGCTCTTCTGGCAAATTGCTTTTATCTGTGCCCTCTTCTTCTATTGCTAACTCCAGACTTTGCTCCTTTCACCTTGCTGCTCCTTATGCCTGGAACAAACTACCTGAGTCTGTACGTCAGGCTCCTTCTCTGGCCCTTTTCAAATCCAGGCTGAAAATTCACCTCTTCGCTGCCGCTTTCGGATTTTGATTCACCTGATCTCCTTTGTGTTTTTTTTTTTACCATTCCCCCTAGATGTATCTCTGTCTACTCCTACTGTGCTGTCTGTCTTGACTAGATTGTAAGCTCTGATGAGCAGGGACCGTCTCTTTCATGTGTCTGTGCAGCACTGCATACGTCTTGTACAAATGCTCAGTAATAGTAGTAGTAGTACATATTTAGTTGTTTCAAACATGGGTTTAGGCTTTAACAACAAAACATTTTTTTATTTGACAAGAGAAATGTTTCAACTTTCTTGATCTTATTTTGTTCTGTTAGACCACTTGTTCCTGTTTGTTACTATGACAACCATAATTTATACGGAAAAGGGAGAATAACCAGTTTCACAGTGATAGCACATTATTTATTGTAAGTGTTACCCATATACTGTACAATTGAGTCTTTCATCACAATCACCTTCTACACTGTTAAACCTTTTTGAGTAAGCAGTTTATTTATTCAGTTCAAGTTTGTCATATGAAATGAGGACTTTACATACAAGTTAAATTTTCTGATCACTTACAGCTCTTTAAAAGTGAGATGACAACATGAGATACCCCCTTTTGTTGTATTGATCGAAAGGTTCTTCCCAGGAGGGAAGGTGGTTATGGTAACTGTGGTTTAAACAAGGGAGCAGGGATGTTTATTTTAAATGGTGGTGGTAATCATTGGCATCTTGACAGAAACTGTATCAATTTATGCCAGTCAAAATGGGGCATCAATATTTGATAGACATTTACTAATGGATGAATGTTATATATGATTATATGTGAAAGAAAGTTGAAGGCCAGTCCCCAGTTTGTTTAAAATTGAGAAAAACATTTCATATTTAATATTTTACAAGTTACAACTTCTCCAGTTCTTGCAAACCCTCATGTAAGGTCAGGGCCGGATTTACGTATACGCCATGTACGCCATGGCGTAGGGCCCACAACCGGCAGGGGCCCACAAAAAATAGAACCAGGGGTTTTTTTTTTTCAACTCGATTAAAAAAAAAACCTGGTGGCTGCCGCCGCGGGGCCCCCTCTGCTGCCGCGGGGGCCCCGTCTACAAGATGGTCGGGTCGGGTCGGGTCGGGTCGGGTCTCGTCTCCCTCCCTCCCTCCCTCCCGGCTGCGAGAGACGCGAAGATAGAGCGTCTCCTCGCGTCTGTGTTAAGCCCGCAGGGGCTGATGGGAAATCCCATCAGCCCCTGCGGGCTTAACAAAGACGCGAGGAGACGCTCACCCTTCGCCTCTCTCGCAGCCTGCAGCGAGGGAGGGAGAGAGACCCGACCGGACCCGACCCGACCCGACCGGACCGGACACGACCAGCTGGTAGACGGCGCCCCCGCGGCAGCAGAGGGGGCCCCGCGGCGGCAGCCACCAGGTTTTTTTTTAAATTAAATTTTACTTTAGGCCGGGGGGGTAGGAGTCCTACCCCCCCCCGGCCAAATTAAAATTTTAATTTAAAAAAAAAACCTGGTGGCTGCCGCCGCGGGGCCCCCTCTGCTGCCGCGGGGGCCCCGTCTACAAGCTGGTCGGGTCCGGTCGGGTCAGGTCGGGTCGGGTCCGGTCGGGTCTCTCTCCCTCCCTCCCTCGCTGCAGGCTGCGAGAGATGCGAAGATGCGTCTCTCGCAGCCTGCAGCCTGCAGCCTGCAGCGAGGGAGGGAGAGAGACCCGACCCGCCCGGACCGGACCGGACCGGACCCGACCTGGTTGTAGCCGGGGCCCCCGCGGCAGCAGCGGGGGCCCCGCGGCGGCAGCCACCAGGGTTTTTTTAAATTAAATTTTACTTTAGGCCGGGGGGGGGTAGGACTGGTAATGGGCTATGGGGGGGGGGTAGGACTGGTAATGGGCTATGGGGGGGGGGTAGGACTGGTAATGGGCTATTGGGGGGGCTGGGGCTGGAAATGTACTGGGGGGGGTAGGGCTGGTAATGGGCTAAATGGGGGCTGGGGCTGGAAATGGGCTGGGCTGGGGGGGGTTAAGGCTAGAGGTGGGCTGATGGGGTTAGGACTGGTAATGGACTGTGGGCTGTTGGGGGGGGGCTTAGAACTGGCAATGGGCTTTGGGGGGGTTAAAGACTGGTATTGGCATTTGGGCTGATGGGGGCTGTCTGGTAATGGGCTATGGGGGGGGCTAGGACTGGAAATGGGCTGGGGGGTTAAGACTGGAGGTGGGCTGATGGGGTTAGGACTGGTAATGGGCTGTTGGGGGGGGTAGAACTGGTAATGGGCTTTGGGGGGGTTAAGACTGGTAATGGGCTGTGGGCTGATGGGGGTTGTCTGGTAATGGGCTATGGGGGGCTAGGACTGGAAATGGGCTGGGGGGTTAAAACTGGAGGTGGGATGATGGGGTTAGGACTGGTAATGGGCTGTGGGCTGATGGGGGGGGGTAGGACTGGCAATGGGCTATGGGGGGCTGACTGGAAATGGGCTGATGGATGGCTAGGACTGGAAATGGGCTGATGCAGGGACTAGAAGGGAATGGATGCTGGGTGAGGCTGGAACTAGAAGGGAGCTGATGTTGGGGGAGGATTAGAATGGGATGGGGCTGGAAGAGTAAAATGGAGAAGGGAAAAATATTTTGTGTGGGAGGGATAAAAAATCTACAATTGGCCGGGTATTGGGAGAGTAAGTGGGGATTGAGGATGGAGGGGTAATATTTGAGTGGATGAAATAGGAATGAGGAAAGAGCAAAAGGAGAAAGATTAGTATGTTAAAGCAGATGTAGAGAGAGAATGGAAAAAAATCTAGAAGAGAGAAGAAAGGACAAATGGACAGCAGACGATGGAGAGTTAGCAGAAGACACGAAGAAACCAGAAGAAAGTGGCTGGAGCAATTGCAGCTGAAAAAAATGCACAAAAGGTAGAAAAATATCTCTTTATTTTGAATTTATTAATTGGAATATGTCAGCTCTGGTAAATGTGCATCATTAACATCTGTGCTTTGTTTAGTACAAGAGCAAATTAATGTATTGTTTTATTTCTACAGTGTTGTACATTCCAAGTTTGGCTTTTGGGATTCCCAGTTTAATTATTGTCTTCCTATTTCTAAATTGTGATTACTTGTTTGGTGATGGTCTATGTTCTGCATGTGTAACTGAGCTGAGGTGTTCTGTTTATATAATTCCTATTTGACATTGCCACTTGTTCTCTTTCCCCAGTAGGTCATGTATTGTTGTTCTCTGAAATGTATTGGTTTAATATTTGCAGTGTTGCCTTTTGATTGGTAGAGTATGGTGCTTTGTGAGTCCTGGTAGTGCTGTTAGGATACGGCGGGTTTACTATGGGCAGTGTTTGTAGTAGTTCCTAATGTGTCTGGCAGTTGGCACTGGATTATAGTAATGTAGAAATCTTTTAGTCTTTCTTTATCCATACACTCATTAAGAGGCACGTTTACTAAAAGTTAGTATATGGTAACATTATGCAAATATTTATGCAAATGAGGCCCCTTATGCAAATGAGGTCCGCACCCCCCTTGGGCCGCCCCTGCTGGGGGCCCACAATTTTTGTTGGCGTAGGGCCTCACTCAAGGTAAATCCGGCCCTGTGTAAGGTAGCTAGTGTTCAAAATATTTGGAGATGGACATGAAATAATCATTGTTACGTCTATGTCCACTAAGGTTTTAATGTTTATAAAGTTAAACTTTAGAGCTGGACACAAGTTGATCATTCTGCTCATTTTAGAAAATATTTTTTGTGTGTTTTGTGGAACGCTATGAATATGTTTCATAAACCACCCTGAAACATATGTTTTTTTGTAAGTACAGAGGTAATCGACTCATTTATCTATGATGAGTTTTGTAAATAATCATTTTTCATCCAAACACAAAGTGGAGAAAACAAAACCACAACCATACCAATGAAACGTTTACTCGCGCTTGTGCAAGGCTGATGGTTATTATTAACTCTTCCAACAATTTGCACTGTCACTGGACATTTCCATACTATCAGATTGACCCCTGATGCAGGCCTGAGTGCCCAAACTTGGCCAAGTTGGGTCACTAAATAAAACTGCTTGTGTGAAGACTCATCGGTGTGGCTGTGGTTTTGTTGTCTCTGCTTTGTGTTTGGATGATATTGTTTGCAGAGTAGCCTTCTTTGTTTGTTGGAATAATCATTTTCATGACAATTTGTACTGATAAGTCCAATATTGTCCATATATAAATTCACATATCCATTGTGGACAGATGTGCGGAATACTATTTTGCAGAATGTAAGTGCTTGGCACCATCAATTTGTTTTGCAATTGATTCAGTAATATCATACCCTAAGGGGTATGTTCATTAAGGATCATTAAGGGTGCACAGGTGTCGTGTTCATGCATTATCAGCGACCAGTAGTTCTTACCACTATGAGAAATGCCGATAACATAGGGCAGTGATGGCTAACCTTTTTGAGCCCGAGTGCCCAAACTGCCGCACAAAACCAAAGAATTTCCTCAAAGTTCCAGCACGTCAATTAAACCTTAACAACAAGATTTTAGTATCTAAAAACTCTTTATAAAGTTGCCTGAACTATGTAACATCATTTGTAAAGGTTGGAATCTTTGTATTGTCAGAGAATCAATTTGGTTCACAATCCTTTGGTTTTCATTTCAATTTATTGGCAATTTATAATGTTTTAATGATTTCATTCAATTTAATGAATTTAGGAAGAATTTGATTCAGTTACACAATATATTTTAAATGTATTATTCACATAACATGTCAAATGTATCCTGAGTAAAAAAAGATAAACTTCTTAAAACTGTTAACTGTGTCAGGACTCGGTGTGTATTCCCAAAGAATCTATACATGAAAAAAATTAATGTGATGTTTGTTGTTGCATGCATGCTGATAACTTGTCAATCCTTGGCTCATAATGCGTTAATTTCAGAGCAACACATGCAGCACTCATGTCATCCGTTAATCTGTTTCTAGCATCACTTTCCCATCACTGAATATAGCACCCACTACAATATTAACAGCACTGCCTTTTCCTATGTAGGATTCTTATTATGTGAGTTTTGGGTGTTAGTGCTGGCATGGTAGATTTTCTCTAAGTCCCGAATATCCAAATTACAACGTATTAAAAATATGGCCAAAAAACGTCTCCATAATGCGTCTAAATTTGACCTTGTGACTTCTTCGCTCATTAAAGGTCACTGGCTTCTCATTAGTTATCAAATAAAATTTAAGATTCTGATCTGACCCATACAGAATTTTATACAGGAATTCCTTTATATTTGTCCAATCATTTAATTGCTTATAAATCTAGCCTATAAAGCCATACCTGGAACAAGAACTACCTGAAGTGCAAGCAGGGTTCAGAAAAGGTCGAGGAACGAGGAACCTGATCATTCTCTTGCACAATCTGTACATTGATCAAGAAGCAACAGTTTGAACGGAACAAAGAGAAACAGAATGGTTTAAAATAAGCAAAGGTGTAAAACAAGGCTGCATACTTTCCCCCTACCTGTTTAATTTATATGCAAAACAAATCATCAGAGAAGCAGGATTGTATGAAGACAACAGAGATGTGAAGATTGGTGGAAGACTCATCAACAACCTTCGCTATGCTGTTGATACCCAGGGGCTGCTCAAGGCAATCTGCTGTCCGAGGTGAAGAATGAGATGGTGCCCCCCCACTTAGAGGGAGGAAGGGCTTTTTCAGAATTCCAATCAGGGACTGAACCAAACCAAAAAGCCGTTTAGATTATATGGAGGGAATGTGAGATGTTTGCACACAGGGCCGTACCAAGCTGCTATCGTGCCCTGTGCGACTTGCAGCTTGGGCACGCACCCCCCCCCCCTCCTCCCCATACCTCCATCCAGCACTGCTTGCTCTTTCCCTGCTGCTGCCGCCCTCTGTTTTTTTTTCACGGCGGCACCGGCAGCAGGGAAAGAGCAGACAGTGCTGGATGGAGGTATGGGGAGGAGGATGGGGGCATGCGCCCCATCTGAAAGGCGCTGGCACTTTAAGCAGATCTGTCCCTACCTGCTCTGACATTGCATCAGAGGAGGGAGGGACCAGACCTGCTTAAAGTGCTGCGAAAAGGCTTGGGAGCACAATTTGGCTGCCTTCTATTGTCCTGCCAGCGGCAGCAGGGCAACAGCATACAGCCAAAATGTGTCCCCTAAGTCTTTGCGCCCTGTGCGACTGCACCGCTTGCACAGGGCTAGGTAGGTCCTATTTGCACACCAAGGAGCTAAAAGAGAGCAAGAATCAACAGCACAGTTTATAAAACTAAATTATAACTGATTTTTATTTTGTTGTTATAAACTGCGTTATGGTTCTTGCTTTTTCTTTTTCAACATATATTTTGCATCCACAGTAGGTGCAGAGCAGAACCAGGACATTCACCCACAGAACTCAATATTTAAAAAAAGAAAAAAAAATCTGATTCTGATCATCTCACTAACAGCAACAACAACAAGCACTATTCTCAAGTACCAGGCATATTGTGAACTAATACAAAACCCTACAACAAAGAGCAAACCTACCATACCATACCATATCAGCACAAACTTCCAAAACTCACATAAGGAGTCCATCCAAAAAAAGTCTCACTGTAAAAATACTACAGTGGGCCCTGGAACATCCATACACCTATTCAAAAGCTGAACAAGTCAAATTAATACAGTACAGTATAGATCTTTATGTACAAACTCCATGTTAAGAGAACACCTGGCCTCAGTCACACACTCACAACATCAACCCTCACCAAGTACAGAATAAGTAACCACAATCTAAAGTAAAAATAAAATTATGTAGACAAAATTTAAATTGAAACCCCAAGAAGCCAGAGTCCACATGCAGTGCAACATCAAATAAATAAGAGATGCAGTTCCCCAATATAGTGTAAAATATAAAAATATGCGTGCATTATCCTTGCCCTGGAAAAATGGGAATTCCACTCACCTCTGATGGTGCTCTGGCACGAAAATAGGGTTTGGCACGGCCTTTCTGACATCTTGGGGAGCTTGAGTGACCAAGAACAGGAACAGCAGCATGACCACAGCATGGATTGAAACAAGCAATATCTGGCTTCTGGGCTCCAGTGCAATGGCGGGTCCTGTTTGTCATGCACTGGAGCAGAGTTCAGTGCAGCCATGGAAGCCGGGATGGGAGCAGCATGTAGACGGCACTAGAGCAGCATGCGGTGACCAGTTAAGGCCCGCTAGGAGAGACTTGACTGCTGCAAGCTGTTTTTTGAGTGGTGCTGGCTGCCTCCTTCCCCAACCCCCCTGGAGTGTTACTGATGTACTTGTCTGCACAGGGACATGCTCTTTGAGCTTACAGTCTAAAACTGGGAGATACAGAATGTGAAAGATGCTATTGCCTGCATGCACTTTCCTCACCAGAACATGAGGGCCTTTGATGGATTTGGCTGGAGTGGCAAGTATTTGATCATAGAAGAGTTAGTCATGCCATCTACAAGCCAGTTTGCCTCTGTTTTTTGGGGGGAGCTGGTGTGGCTGAGTGTTTGTGGTTAAAGCTAAAGAGAGTGCCTTTTTTTTCCTTGGATGACTGTGTGCTGGATTGCCTGTTAGTCCTTGTTTTTCCACTTGTGCCTGGGTGCTTTTTTCTCCCAAGGAACATCCTGTGAGTGGCCCCAAGTCCCATCCAAAGGATAGGAGGGGGGGGGGGGAAGAACCAGAGGAGCAGCAGACACTCTTGTTCCGTGCGAGTGATCTTCAGTTTAAATAAAAAACAAGCCAGTGCAGAGCCTTCCTGCCTCTGAGGAGCCACCGTACAGATGTGTCCCGCCCCCAAAGGAAGTTACATTAACTTCCTTTTTGGGGCAGAACGCATCTGCATGGGCTCCTTCACAGAGACTGAAGGCTGTGCATCGGCTTGGTTTTTATTTAAATTGAAGATCAGCCGCAACCGCCACCGCCGCCGCCGCTAGAGAGGGTGAATCTGCCACTGCCGAGAAGCGGCCTCGGCAGTGGAACAAACTTGAGCGTTTTAAATTTTTTTTTATCTTTTGAAGGCGGAGTGAGGCGGCTGTTTTGGGGGCATTTTTGCCGCCTTCAAAACTTGCCGCCTAAGGCAACCGCCTCATTCCACCTCATTATAGAGCCGCCCCTGATGATACCACATTACTGGCTGAAAGTGAAGATGATCTGAAACATTTGCTTCTCACGATCAAGGAACATAGTCTTAAAATGGGCCCACATGCCAGTTGCAAGGCCTTCGTGTGCCACAGCTGGCACGCGTGCCATAGGTTCGCCATCGCTGACATAGGGTTACCAGTCGATAACATGTTACCGGATGGTAAGTTGCAAAACTGTGGAGAAGGGGTGTTAACTGGGTGGAGCATAGGTGGAGACAGCCTGTATGCCCTTAATGGCTGTTCCAGTACCTGGCATTACAAGCGCAGCCACCGGGAACCTTAATGCCATTACTAAAAATCAAATGCAAGGCTAAAATGTGCCAATGTCTGTATATACTCTGGGCTAATTGTTGAGCCCTATCAGAATACTGTAAAATCACAACCTGTTTGTCCATGTCAGAACTAACCTGCTGTTGTAAAGGTAATGGATGATTAGCAGACTTGGCACACAAAAATGCCACCGCTTTCCTATATAAAGTGGTATGTAGAATACCTTCCTCCAGTGCAACCCTTACATCCAAAAATGAAATGGATGCAAAGGAACAAGCCATAATAAATTTCCAATTGACATCTTGCTGGTTAAAATCAGTAAAATGCAACAAATTCTCATGAGTACTTAACCAAATGCAGAAAATACCATCTATAAAACAGAGCCATAGGCCCACATGTGAAAACCACCTAGTTGTATAAAGGTGCAGTTCTTCAAAAGAAGTTACATAAAGGTTAGCAATACTGGGAGCAACTGTCATACCCATTGACACCCCATGAATCTGCACAAAATATTACTCCCTAAACCAGAAATAATTCCTCTGAAGCACAAGGTATGCTAAAGACAACAAGAATTGCACCAGTATTGTATCAATGGGAGGATATTGATGTAAAGCTTCCTGGACTAACTCTAGAGCTTGAATTTGAAGAATATTTTATTTATTTAACCAGTTTTCTATACTATCTACAAACAGGTATTGGATACATTCCCTTGTCCCAAAAGGCTCACAATCTATGTGTACCTGAGGCAATGGAGGGTTAAGTGGCTTGCTCAAGGCCACAAGGAGTGCCTATAGGACTAGAAACCCTAGTTCCTTTGGCCTTAGATTGCTGTCCCCAGGTGAAACTTGAACCCCCAGCCCTCAGGTACAGTTTCCTAAACATTAGGGCACTCCTCCCTCTATTAGTGTAAAGGGCTGTTATATCAAATGTAACCAATAGCACAGAATGAGAGGGCAAAGAAAATTTTTTAATTTTATTCAAAAAATCAGTAGGAAATAGGAAAGCAGTTGACCGCAATCAGCTGTTACATTTTCAGTCACCATCCTTTTAAACTCAAGAGAATGCTTCTGATTGGGCAATTTTTACGGATCTGGCAAATTTGTACATCTGAGTCTGAATTCCTCCAGCAAGCAAAAGTTTTAGAAACGAAATTATGCGAGTGGGCTTACTCACATGGGATCATTAGGAATGCATTTTTGCTTTGAAGAGACTGTTCTGTAACATTCCCACTATATGTAGAGAGCAGGAGCTTCTGCAAAATTAATTTGCTGCTTTAGATACAAATGACAGAGCTCCAGAAGAGTTATGGAATGACATCAAGAAGGTTGTGTTGGAAGAAAAAGAAATCTCTACAAAAGGTGAAAAAGCAAAAATGGCCAAAATGGATGACGGAAGAAACTCAGAAAATTGCCCAGAATTGCAGAAAAGCTAAAGCCAGAGGAGAAAGAGAGGCAATCACAGAACTGAACAGAGATTTCCAACGTGCAGTAAGACAAGACAAGGAGAAGTACTATAATGATGTATGCAAGAAAATAGAAGCAGAAACAATTAGGGGAAGAACAAGATCAGCTTATTATTGGAGTGGAGGAGTGGCCTACTGGTTGGGGCAAGGTACTTAAGGTTGGGGGTTCAAATCCCACTAGAGGACAGCAACCTTGGGACGGAAGGACTGGGGTTTCTAGTCTCACAGGTGCTCCTTGTGGTCTTGGGCAAGCCACTTAACCCTCCATAGCCCATGTTCCCTGTAAAATAGTTATATCCAAGTTATAATGCCCTGTTCAATGTAATTTCAGTTTGTTTAATGTAAACTGCACTGATGCAGAATAGCGCGGTATATAAGAGAATGTAAATAAATAAATTAATTAATTAAAGCTATGAGCTCTCACTTGGTTTGCAGCTTGTCGTGCTGTGAGGGCTTGCGTGCATCAGTGATGCTGAGAGCTAAACTATCCGTAGTTTAACTACTGGCAGGGTCTCCCAAGATGGACAGGTCTCAGCTGAGGTGCCAGACGAAGACAAACCACCCATCTGGGCAGCAGCAGAATGGGATAGTGTTGACGGCGGAGGATCACATTTCTGTGACAACGGCAACAACACCAAACTTAAACTGCGCGGAAGGAAGGCCCGGCAATCTACTTCTGTATCTTGCCATGAAAACCCAATGGATAGTTACAACAAAACAAATTGTGCTATGGTGCTGGAAGATGAGACTCCCAGGTCGGAAGGCACTCAACTAGCTACTGGGGAAGAGCTGAAGACTTTTCAGAGTAAAGCCAGCATTTATGATGTGGTTGGATCAAAGCCCTCGGGAAGTCTGACTGCTGATGTAGCTGCGCATGAAATGAGAGTCAGAAGCTGTAAAGATGTCTTACACATTGGAACATGGAACGTACGAAGCATGAACCAAGGGAAGTTGGAGGTGGTCAAGAATGAAATGGAACGTGTACAACTTGACCTGTTGGGTGTCAGCGAACTGAAATGGACTGGCATCGGGCACTTTGCATCAGATGATCACATGGTCTACTATGCTGGAAATGAAAGACAAAGAAGAAATGGTGTTGCGTTTATAATAAAGAAGAAACTTGCAAGAACTGTAATGAAATACAATGCAGTCAGCGAACGCTTAATCTCTATTCGTCTACGAGGATTGCCTATCAACACAACTATAATTCAAGTATATGCCCCAACAACAGCTGCAGAAGAGAATGAAATTGAAGAGTTCTATGAACAAGTACAAGCTGAAATTGACAGAACATGCAAACAGGATATCCTGATAGTCATGGGTGACTGGAACGCAAAAGTTGGCAACAAAGAAGAAGGCAAAGTAGTTGGAAAATATGGACTTGGCAACAGAAATGAAGCTGGAGAAAGATTGATAGAATTCTGCAAGACCAATGATCTATTCATCTCAAACACCTTCTTCCAGCAACACAAGCGGCGACTGTACACATGGACTTCACCCAATGGATTGTATAAAAATCAAATTGACTACATCTGTGGAAGTCAACGATGGAAAAGCTCTGTAACATCAACCAAGACAAAACCTGGAGCTGACTGTGGTACAGATCATCAACTACTAGTATGCAAACTCAAGCTAAAGTTGAAAAAGAGCAAACCACTCATGAATGCAGCAAAATATGACCTTGAGAATATACCACTGGAATTTAAAGACTGCCTGCAAAATCGATTTGCTGCTTTAGATACAAATGACAGAGCTCCGGAAGAGTTATGGAATGACATCAAGAAGGTTGTGCTAGAAGAAAGCGAGAAGTCTCTACAAAAGGTGAAAAAGCAAAAACGGCCAAAATGGATGACGGAAGAAACTCTGAAAATTGCCCAGAAACGCAGAGAAGCTAAAGCCAGAGGAGAAAGAAAGACAATTGCAGAACTCAACAGAGATTTCCAACGTGCAGCAAGACAGGACAAGGAAAAGTACTACAATGACACTTGCAAGGAAATAGAAGCAGAAACTATTAGAGGAAGAACAAGATCGGCTTTCCTAAAGCTGCGAGAGTTAAAGAAAAAGTTCCAGCCTCGAATTGGAATGTTACAAGATGCTCAAGGTTCTATGTTGAATGATGCTGAGAAGATCAAGAAAAGGTGGAAGGAGTATACAGAGTTTTTATATGATAAAGATCAAGTGGACCAACAGCCGTTTCAACCTATACCTTATGATCAGGAACCATTGGTGATGAAAGAAGAAGTTGAAGCAGCATTGAAAGCCTTATCAAAGAACAAAGCACCAGGCATTGATAGCATTCCCATAGAAGTATTGCAGCAATCTGATGCAGCTGTTACCGTACTTACACGGCTCTGCCAAGAAATATGGAAGACAACATCATGGCCAACTGACTGGAAAAGATCTGTGTTTATACCAATACTAAAGAAAGGTGATCCAACTGACTGTGGAAATTATCGCACAATCGCTCTGATCCCACATGCCAGCAAGATTCTACTGAAGATTATTCAAAAGAGACTACAGCCATACCTAGAACAAGAACTACCTGAAGTGCAAGCAGGGTTCAGGAAAGGGCGAGGAACGAGAGACATCATTGCGGATGTGAGATGGATCCTTGAAAAGACTAAAGAATACCAAAAGGATATCTATTTGTGCTTTATCGACTATAGCAAGGCTTTTGACTGTGTAAACCATGAGAAACTCTGGACCACATTAAGAAGAATGGGTATACCAGAACACCTGATCGTTCTCTTGCGCAATCTGTACATTGATCAAGAAGCAATAGTTCGAACGGAACAAGGAGAAACAGAATGGTTTAAAATAAGCAAGGGTGTAAGACAAGGCTGCATACTTTCCCCCTGCCTGTTTAATTTATATGCAGAACAAATCATCAGAGAAGCAGGACTGTATGAAGACAACAGAGGTGTGAAGATTGGTGGAAGACTCATCAACAACCTTCGCTATGCTGATGATACCACATTACTGGCTGAAAGTGAAGATGATCTGAAACATTTGCTTCTTACAATCAAAGAACATAGTCTCAAAATGGGCCTGCACCTTAATGTAAAGAAGACAAAGATCATGACAACTGGCAAAATCAACAGGTTCATCGTTGAAGGAGAAGAAATTGAAATCGTGAACAACTTTAACCTACTTGGATCAACTATCAATAAAGAAGCAACAAGCAGTCAAGAAATCAGACGACGCATTGCTCTTGGCAGAATGGCTATGAAAGACCTAGATAAGATTCTCAAGAGCAGAGATGTCTCTCTCCATACAAAGATTCGACTTGTTCAAGCCATGGTATTTTCAATAACATCATATGGATGTGAAAGCTGGACAGTGAAAAAGACAGACAGGAAGAAAATTGATGCCTTTGAATTATGGTGCTGGCGGCGAATACTGTGTATACCATGGACTGCCCGAAGAACAAACCAGTCGGTACTAGAGGAGATCAAACCTAAGCTTTCTTTAGAAGCTCAGATGACAAGACTTCGACTTTCATACTTCGGACACATCATGCGAAGAGAGAGATCATTAGAGAAAGACATCATGCTTGGCAAGATAGAAGGTCAACGCAAAAGAGGAAGGCCAGCAATGAGATGGATCGCTACAATAACAGCAGCTACGGGTACCAGCCTGTCAACAATGAGCCGCCTGACTGAAGACCGAACACAATTTAGGATAGCTATCCAGAGGGTCGCCATGAGTCGACTCCGACTCGACGGCACTTAACAACAACAAAGCTATGAGAGTTAAGGAAAAAATTCTAGCCTCAAATTGGAATATTATAAGATGCTCAAGGATCTATGTTGAATGATGCTGAGAAGATCTAGAAAAGGTGAAAATAATAAACAAAGTTATTATATGATAAAAATCAAGTGAACCAACAGCCATTTCAGCCTCTACCTTATCATTTGGAACCATTGGTGATGAAAGAAGAAGTTGAAGCAGCATTGAAAGCCTTATAAAAAAACAAAGCAACAGGCATTGATGGCATTCCCATTGAAGTATTACTGCAATCTGATGCAGCTGTTAACCATACTGACAAGGCTCTGCCAGGAAATTTGAAAGACAACATCATGGCCAACTGACTGGAAAAGATCTGTGTTTATGCCAATATTAAAGAAAGGTGATCCAACTGACTGTGGAAATTATTGCACAATTGTTCTGATCCCACATGCCAGCAAGATTTGACTGAACATTATTCAGCAGAGACTACAACCATACCTGGAATGAGAACTTCCTGAAATGCAAGCAGGGTTCAGGAAAGGGCGAGGAACGAGAGACATCATCATGAGATGGATCCTTGAAAAGACTAAAGAATACTAAAAGGATATCTGCATGTGTTTTATTTGCGGAAGAGTCACCAGAACAGTGCAAGGAGGACACGGCCACACCTCTTAAAAACAAAGAAACCTTTCTCAGTAGATGCCTAAGGCATACCTGAGAAGCACTTATTGAGCTTTCAGCTACTGGTTCTTGTTACAATGTCCTGACTGCCATTGGAATATATATGCAATTGAATCTTAACTGTCTGACAGCCGAAACTTGTACAAGTCGGGTCTGTACCTTTGAAGGTTTTACAAAATAAAAAGTTTCTTTGTTTTTAAGAGGTGTGGCCATGTCCTCCCTGCACTGTTCTGTGTTTTATTTCCTACAGCAAGGCTTTTGATTGTATAAACCAGGCATGTCCTACTTCGAACAGGTTGTGATCTACTTTTTCTGGCCAAAAGTGCCGGTGATCTACCACCATGAAAATCAAGTTTAAATTAGTTTCAAATTAAATTTTAACCCAATAAAGTTGGATGATTCCCCCCCCCCCCCCATTTTTAATGAACCTTCTGTCATTTACTTGGATGTGATCAGCTGTTAAGCAAATTAAGCAAAAACAAAACAGAGAGACGAAGATCCAGTAAGAACTGCGAGGGGAAATGGAAAGTACATATTTTCTTAAAGTTTTTTTGAGTAATAACTTTCTTTAACTGTCTTAATAATTTTCTTTAACTTTTATTGAGTAATTTGTGTTAAATTTAGGTTGAGTATTAATCCAGGCTGATCTTGCATAATCTTTAATATTTCGCTCTTGCTCATTAGTGAGACGTCTGAGCCTGCATTTCATCCACCAGCTTCTTGAAGTTGAGTGAATATTGCATGAGGGCCAGTCTCAGGGAATCCAGGAGATGTTCATCTGTCATGTTGGAACGTTGTGTACTCTTTGTCATTTTCAGATGGGAAAACGCAGATTCACACAAATAAGTTGAACCGAAACAGGAGTGTACAGCTTCACTGCATCTTCTCAAGTTGGGAAATTTGTCTCTAGGCACTAGCTTTCAAAAGGATTCTTGCTCAGTACGGGTCTTGAGAAAAATGTCATTTTTAAGGGTTATTTGTTTTCAAGAGATGGCTTGTTCAATGAGTAATTTTTACTGATAGCAGCTGCAGTTTCTTTAATGTCCACATCTACTTTGAATGGGTATGACAAGTACTCCACAACTGTTCCAATTTTTTGGAAGTCACAGAATCTATTTTTGAATTCCTGGATAACAGAACAGATTTCTGTCACATACTTCTCGTTCTGAAAAACACAATTTGGCTATTGTCCCAGATGGTCCTACGTATTGGGAAAATGATCAAAAGTGTTGTTTGCAAGGTCAGTCATCATTAGCTCAAATTTGCTCTTGTAGGATGAAACTGTACTCATCATCTCGCCAATGCATTTGTTTTTACCTTGTAGTTCAAGGTTCATATCACTAAGTTCACCTGTAAAGTCAGTGAGAAATGCCAGATCACATAACCACTCCTCATCTTCCAACTCTGCTTGGTCATCTCCCCTCGCCTTCAAAAAATTTCTTATTTTTAAATCATTCAAAAAGACTGTGAGCTGCTTCAAGAAAACAATCTTTTACAAATTCCCCTCAGTGAAAGGTTTGCATTTCTTTGTGATCAGGTTGCTGACCTTGAAGGATGCTATGGTTGCATTGATCAAATGTGACCTTGGCATCGCCATCAACTGTTGCTGAGTAGCCAATTTCAATTTAAGTTCTTTGAGCTTCAGTTTACGAATTTCACTTTAGGGTGGAAAATCAGCATCAAACTTATTGCTATGCAGAGCCTTCTAATGACGTTCCAAATTACCCTTTTTGGGCAAGGATACTGGGGCGTTATAAATTAGACAACAACACTTGTCTTTCACCATGATGAAGAGGTAGTCCATTTCCCATTCATCATGAAAGTGGTAGGTTTTGCTCTTCATTGGAACACTGATCTTCGTTATACTGGGGTGTCTGGATGTAAGAAGGTCAAATCTGCTAAGTTAGTATAAACACTGACTGAATCTAGTTCAAAACTGTCACTGTCCCAAAGTCAACAGGAACTGAAGACCTCTGGATGATGTGCAATACAAGGACTGGAGATGCCAAACCACACATGCAGTTCTAAAAGTAAAAATAAGAATTCATCATACTGGCATCAATAATCAAATACCACCAAACAATCATCAAAAAAACTCAAACACCTGTTCAGTAAACCAGATAAAATCAAATACCGCCAAGCAAGTTCAAATACCACCACATGTGATTTAATAAATTTATTTTATATACTGCCTTTTATGATAGCAAGGTGGTCTACATTGAACAGGGCATTATAACTTGGAGATAACTATTTTACAGGGAACATGGGCTAGGGAGGGTTAAGGGGCTTGCCCAAGACCACAAGGAGCACCTGTGTGACTAGAAACCCTAGTCCTTTTGGCCCAAGATTGCTGTCTTCTAGTGGGATTTGAACCCCTGACCTTCTGGCCTGAAGTATCTTGCCCAAACCACTAGGCCATTCCTCCACTCCACTCCACACACTTCTGCACACAGTGTAGAATCAATGCAAAGGCAAGGCAAAATAAAATTGCAAAGGCAAGCAAATGTCACAGTGGTTTGAACCAATTTGAAGGCAAGGCATAGGCAAGTTAGAACAAAATTGGAAAAGCCCGCCAAAATCACCAAATTCTTGACACTTTGTTGTGTCTGCACAAAAACATTTAATGAAAGCGAACTATAAAGCGACCAATGACCAGCACATGACACAACTAATATGGTAAGTGTATTCAGGTAAAGCCCGGGCGAATGGATATTGCCTGGTATATAACACACTTCTAAGGGGTGTTAGGGCGGGGGCAGGAATGGGTGATTCTGAGAGGCAGGAGACCAGGTATGACGCTGGGCCTGTGGCATCTCATTGCGTGGCGCGGGCGGTGGCCCCCTGGGGTACCCACAAACTATTGGTACGAAAATAACAAGTGCCCCCAATATACCCGCAGGCAAGATTCCCGCAGGCAGGGAAAAAAGGCAAAGGATCAGCAGTGGCGGCAAGCCCTCGGCAGATGACCTGCTGGCATGAGCTCTCTCCTAGCGATGGGGCGAGCTGCTGGAGAGATGGAACCAAGTGGGGCTGGTGATCTACCTCTGACCCCTCCGTAAACTACAGGTAGATCACAATCTACTTGTTGGACATGACTGGTATAAACCATGAGAAAATCTGGGCGACAGTAACACGAATGGGTATAAAAGACCACCTGATTGTTCTCATGCACAACCTTTACATTGATCAAGAAGCAACAGTTCAAACACAACAAGGAGAAACAGAATGGTTTAAAATCAGCAAAGGTGTACAACAAGGCTGCATACGTTCCCCTACTTCTTTAATTTATATGCAGAACAAATCATCAGAGAAGCAGGACTGTATGAAGACAACAGAGGTGTCAAGATTGGTGGGAGACTCATCAACAACCTTAGCTTTGCTGATGATATCATATTACTGGCTGAAAGTAAAGATGATCTGAAACATTTGCTTCTCAAGATCAAGGAATATGGAGGCCTATTCTGTGTTGGATATCCCAGCTTTTGTGCGTCCAGTTGGAACCAGATGCACAGAGGTAGATGGGATTCTGATCCCACGGGGCATGTCTAGCTCCTGCATGATCAGAATCCCATCTAAGCCTATACCTGCAGGTCTGGACCCAATTCCGGGTGGCTTGCATATACAGGCATCTGCCCAGCTAACTCAGTCAGGGCTCCTGAATGGAGCCGCAGTACCATGGCATTCAGTTGCCATGGCACAATGGCTCTATTGATGAGCCATGATCCCCGCTGCCAACAACTGGATTCATTCCACGAAGCCTGACCCCCAATCTGGCCTCCCAATGCCATGGTCAGGCTGCAGGGAATCTTCTGTGGCCCACCCATCCTTTGACGTGCCCTGGGCCTGCCATCCCCTTCTGTCGAGGGAAGCTTATTCCACCTTAGAGGTGCAATAAGTTCCCTCTTTACTCTGCCAGCCCCGGATGTACAGGGCTGACATGAGAACCAGCCCTGTACATCTGGGGCTGCAGACCGCCCACTGCCTGCTCATTCTCTGCCTCTGCACTGTCCCTTTCATGTCCCTGTCTAACCTCCCCATGCATACTCCCTGTTCATATTTTGTGAGGACGGGAAAGGCAGATGAATAGCAGGGATGAACATGGTTCAGAATAGATCCCATAGTTTAAAAATGGGCCTGCACATTAATGTAAAAGGAGATAAAGAGCCTGGCAATTGGCAAAATCAATAAGTTCATCGTGGATGGAGAAGAAATTGAAATAGTGCACAACTTTAACCTACAGTACTTGGATCAACTTCAATAAAGAAACAACAAACAAGTCAAGATATCAGACAACGTATTGCTCTTCGCAGAATAGCTATGAAGGACCTAGACAAAATTCTTAAGAGCAGAGATGTCTTTCTCCATAAAAAGATTCAACTCATTCAAGCCATGGTATTTTCAATAACGTCATATGGATGCAAAAGTTGGACAGTGAAAAAGATAGACATTAAGAAAATTGATGCCTTTGAATTATGGTGTTAGCGACGAATACTGTGTATACCATGGACTGCCCAAAGAACAAACCTGACAGTACAAGAGGAGATCAAACCTAAGTGTTCTTTAGAAGCTCAGATGACAAGACTTTGACTTTCATACTTTGGACACATCATTTGATGAGAGAGATTAGATTAGATTAGAGATTAGAGAAAGAAATTAGAGAAAGGCACCATGCTTGGCAAGGTTGAAGGTCAATGGAAAAAAGGAAGACCAGTGTACGGACCAAGGGGGGGGGGCTGATTCTGTTGGCCAGATGGATTGGCACCATCCTTCTCCATGCAAGAGGGAAACAAAACATTGCAAACGAGTACATATAAAGGGAGGGCCTACCACTTCCTCTCAATAAACCACACCTCATACAGATTATACTCGTACCTGGCACAATATTCTCACAGATATTTCTTACAAAAAATCCTTTAATTCTTTCTAACTAAATTTCCCTCACCCTCTTCTTACAGCTATAAAGTAATTAAGAGATTTCCTGTCCATCCACTGATCCTAGCACAGTGAAAGAGAAGGATATATGGTTCCTAGCTACACTCAAAGATAAACGAAGGAAAACCTTTTACACAGACAAATACACACAGCAGAAAGAATTAGAATCATAACTACTCACTCATTAGCAGACATGCAGTGGAAATTTTACAAACCACCTTCTTCAGAAAATGGGGTGTAAATTCCCAATATTTTAAAGTTCTGTCCCGTTATATAGTTTTTCTTTTCCAATTAGTCCCTTTAATTAGTCCCTTTGCTTTCAATTCCAGGCATCTGGATTCTCTCCTTGGTCCTGTCATATCTGCACTCCCATTCCTGCTGACCTATTGACCCTTTACAGCCTTGTGTATAACCATTTGCTCATGCCTTTGTCAGATTTATTCCATTATCTGACCCTTTTCCCCCAGTTCAATTTTTTTTCACCTGGTTTGACTTTCCATCTCTTATTTTCAAGAAATATAGAAATTATATCTTATTAGTTCTCTGATATCTTCTGACAGTTTCCACACTAGAGTCATCATGAGTTGACACTGACTTGAGGGCACTTAATAACAACAGTACCCTTAGTACCAGAATGCCTACTCCCCGCCTCATCCTTTAATGCTCATTGGAGCCCTTAATACTGCCATTTTGTGCTCACAAATGGTGCACCTTTAATGGTCCCTAGTAAACATGCCCCTTAGTGTCTGATACATATTTATAATTTTTGTTTAGTTTCAGATCATTTACGTGACCCCTGATGCCAACTGTCACTGAAACACAGCCATGTAGGGCATATTTTTAAATTCATTGGTTGGATATTTATGGACCGTTTATTAAAAAGATTTATTTATATGTCTGAGTAGTGGTATTCTTTGTTTTATTCTGCTTGTTTGTGATACTTTCTGGACAATACCATACTTTATAAAATAATTCTAATGCTTTCTTACATGCTCCCCATACACAATCATATGGATATCCCCTCTTTAAAAATCTGCCTACCATTGTCTATGTTTGGGATTTAACATCCTCATCACTTGAACATTTCTGCTTCAAGCAGAAAAACTGACTCTCAGGCAAACCTAGTTCAGTGACTTAGATGGGCATTTAAAAATGTAGCAAGGTGTTAGAATCAGTGGGTTTTCTAAATATAGAAAAATGATTGCCATGAATGCTGAAGGCCATGTAATTTGTAGATCCAAAAAGGACACCAAGATTGGACTTGACACACATATAAACTTCAAATTAATCTCTCGTTCATTCAGCCATCCATAAAAAGCAAGAAATCCTCCACTGAATCATCCCAAATTATCAGCACATCATATACAATGCCTCATAAATTTGATTAAATTTTAATACTGAGATGTTGCAAGCATCATTGTTCAAGAAAAGAATGTACATGCTAGTAACACTAGATATCTAGCATTACTGGACCAAACCACTTATAGTAGTAGAGCAGTCCTGAAATAGGAACACCTTTGCCTTTATATTTTTAGTGGGGATTGTTCTACTAAGTGGTTGGACTACAAATAAGATGTTTCATTTCTTGACAGTCCCCTGCACAGCAATGCTGGTCGTCTACATTGCTTACTGTTGATTCACAACATGGCTGCAAGATTATTGACAAGCTTAAAGAGACTGAATTACACTATTTCTTTTCCAAAAGCTCTGCATTGGTTATCTATTGAAAAGCAAGTAAAGTTTTCTATGGGGTGCGCTAATGTTAAAGTGCATTAATTCACCATTAATGCACACCCACAGCCAGACCGTCCACTGCGAACCCTCCCTCGCTAGGTTCAAGGCCACCCTGAAAATCCTCCTTTTCTAGTTAGCTTTTCGCCTCTTTTGTTCCCCCTCCATGACCCTCCCTATGATTTTGTCATTTCCCAGTTCTAACATCCTGCAGTGACACTCCCTCCTCGTCTCCCTCTCTCTCTTTCTCTATCTTTTGACCTAGCTTTTTCTTTCCTTTCTCTCTCTCTCTGTCCCATATGATAATAGTGTTCCTTTTCCCTTTTCATTCGTTCAATGCAGTCCTTTGTATTTTGTACACCACTTTTATGCTTCGGCCTAAGCGGTCTATCAAGAACCAAAATAAAGATAAAATAAAGATAAATATTAGCATGCATTACTAATAAATAGGACCCAGGGATTAACATGGGACCTATGTAAAATTAATGTGCTTCCCTACACCCCTTCCCAGCAATTCTGCCAATCAAGAAAATCACTTTTATCTATGCTCTTCTCTTCTACTGCCAACTCCATACTCCTTTCCTTCCACCTTGCTGCTCTGGGTGCCTGGAATAGACTACCTGCCAAGCTCCATCCCCAGTCCTATTCAAATCCAGGCTAAACATTCATCTCTTCAAGGCTGCTTTTGGATCCTGATTTTCTTATTATCCAAGCTGAAGAACCCTAATCTCTTTAGCTTTTCCTCATAGGAGAGTCATTCCAATCCCTTTATCCTTTTGGTCACATTTCTCTGTGCCTTTTATAATTTATTTAGACAGTTTTGTATACCGCCTTATCCTTCAATCAAAGCGGTCACAACACAATTGGGGGATACATTTAACACACGGGGATATGAGACACATACACTAATACTTACAGGGAACATGGGCAATGGAGGGTTAAATGGCTTGCCCAAGACCACAAGGAGCATCTGTGGGACTAGAAACCCCAGTCCTTCCGGCCCAAGGTTGCTGTCCTCTAGTGGGATTTGAACCTCCGACCTTCCGGCCTGAAGTACCTTGCCCCAACCACTAGGCTACTCCTCCTCCCAATGCTGTTATGTCTTTTTTTTTTTTTTTTTTGAGATGCAGAGACCAGAATTGCACACAGTATTAGGGTGCAGTTGTACCATGGAGAGATACAGAGGAATTATGATATCCTTAGAAACAGAGAAACATGACGGCAGAAAAAGACCATATGGCCTATCTAGTCTGCCCTTCTTTAATTTTATTCTCCATTCCTTTCCTCGTGATTCCTAACATTGTTTGCTTTTTTGGTGGCCCAACATATTGAACAGAAGATTTCAATGTATTGTCTAAAACCACACCTAGATCCTTTTCCTTGTCCACATCAAATTTCATCTGCCATTTGAATGCCCAGTCTCCCAAACTGGAAGAAGAAATTTATTGTGGACAAGTGCAAAGTTATGAACTTAGGGAAAAATAAACTATGGTTACACAATGCAAAATGCCACTTCAGGAATTACCACCCAAGAAAAGGATCTAGACCTGGTATAATTATATCCCATTCATGGTTAGCCATGAACCATATGTTCGTGGCTTTCTCTAAATCCAAGTCAGCCTCTTCAATTAATGTCTCAAGATCCAGAATCTTATTTCCTATATTAGGGACATTCATGCACACTGCTCTTCAGATCTTTTCCCCCTTTTCCCAAATCTAATGAGGTTTTTAATGTTTTATATTTCTGAGGGCTTTTACTTACCTTGGGGCTTTCTTTACCCATCCCCAACAAATCTAGATTAAAGCCCAGCTCTGCTCAGCAGCCCTTGGAAAATCATTCCATGGTCCAGGAAACCAAAATGCTCTTGATGACACTATCTATGCAGCTATGAATTTATCTCTAGATTGCATGATTCTCTGCCTTGACCTTTACCATCTACAGGGAAGATTGAGGAGAATACCACCTGTACATCTGTTTACGTCATAATTTCTCCCAGAGCAATGAAGTCTCTCTTGATTTGCTCAAAGGGATGCCTATTGTATAATTTCTGCCAGCATGGATGAGAAGCATCAAATAATAGCCAGTAGGCTTGATGAGTCTAAGCAAACAATACATAGAGGTCTATTCTGCTATGCAAATAGAGGGGTTGGATGTCACTTTGGGCTTAGTTGGGAGTGGGGGGGGGGGGAGCGTTCCAGAGATGGAGTGAGGGCGGAGCATGAATGGTCTGTGACCCTGGATGTATAAGGCCGATTCTGAGGTCAGCCCTGTATGTCTGGGCTCAGCAGACTGGATGGGGGACTTATTCCACCTCGGAGGAAGAAAAAATCCCCCTGAACGTCAGGGAACAGCAGGCCCTGGCAGCGGCGGAAAGGTGAGGGGTGCAGGGGCTTCCCCGCAGCCCGATCCTGGCCATGGAAAGCCAGATCGGTGGTAGGGCTGCGGGAAAAGGAGAAAGTGGTCGGCATCCAAGAGAACTTGCCTAGGAACCGAGAAAGGGTCTCCCCAGCAGTGGCCACAACTACAGACCCTGATCATCATGATGCCTTCCAAGCAGAGGTCTGTGCATGGTTCAGGGACCTAAAGACAGACATTTTGCAAATACAAGCAGATGTGGCAGGCATTGATAGCCTGTGGGCAATGCTGATAGACAGGTAACCGAGAGGAGGAGGTAGAGAAGTGGATGGATGAGCAAATGGAGTCAGTGGGGACCCTTGAGAACAAACTGCTCCTCCTAGATTTAATACCCAGCAGAGAGCTTGTAGTTTAAATTTAATACTCACTCAGGGCCTAGTATCAGCAAAGTACTTTTAGTTTAAATTTAAAACACAGAAGAGAGCTTTCTGGTTAAATTTAGAACCCAGCAGAGAGCTTCTAGTTTAAATTTCATAATAAGTCAGAGTCTAGCAGAAGCAAAGAGCTTTAATTTAAATCAAATCAGAATATAACTTAGCATAAAAGGCAAAACAGGGTCAGTATTCATTGAGAGACCTTTACAAAGAGGCCTTCTACCTAGGGGGCAAGAGACCTGTGAAACATTTTCAATAGGTGTTAAAGCCAGGTGGCAGGTCAAAAGGCCATTTTGAAAGACGCCTTCTATCCAAGCAAGGACTGTTAATCACCCAGGAAGTTGGTCACAGCTTACCTCAGCATCAAGGCATAAATAGTTCAACCAGAGTTCTGTGATCCTCAGTCTTGAAGGACTAGAAAAGGGGAATGCTACTTCTGGAGAGAGATCTGCAATTGTGAGTATATACTTCTGGGAATTTTTCTGAAGGGACTTCTTTGGATTAAAGCTGATTAATCTGTGAACCCAGTGTATTTGTTAAATCAGTCAGGGCCTAGTAGCAGCAGTTTAAGTTTAAATTTAAAACGCAGAAGAAAGCTTTCTGGTTAGATTTCATACCCAGCAAAGAGTTTGTAGTTTAAATTTAATACTCGCTCAGGGCCTAGTATCAGCAAAGTGCTTTTAGTTGAAATTTAAAACACAGAAGAGAGCTTTCTGGTTAAATATGGAACCCAGCAGAGAGATTCTAGTTTGAATTTCATAATAAGTCAGAGCTTAGCAACAGCAAAGAGCTTTAATTTAAATCAAATCAGAATATAATTTAGCATAAAAGGCAAAACAGGGTCAGTATTCTTTGAGCAACAAATAAAGTCTTCTAGAGAACTTTACAAAGAGGCCTTCTACCTATGGGGCAAGAGACCAAAACTTTTTCAATGGGTGTTAATGCCAGGTGGCAGGTCAAAAGGCCATTTTGAAAGACTCCTTCTATCCAAGCAAGGACTGTTAATCACCCAGGATGTTGGTCATAGCTTACCTCAGCAGCACAGGACAGGGTACTGTGTAGCAGCCCTCTTTTAATAAGTGTTATGTCCCTCCCTCCCTCCCCAACACCCACCCACCCCTGAGATAATCGTAGCTTTGTAGATACTTTCACATCTTAAAGGAAAGGAGGTGCTCTCAGGTGCAGCTCATTATCCAAATCAGTCATACACTAAGGACCTGAGATTAATTAAGCTTCAGGTGAACAAGCTATATTAAACATATTAGGTGCAATTTTATTAGTATAAATATCCACAGCAACCCTTAGTAAGTAAAGAACTTAAAGATCTAAACACAAGCTAAAAACTAAGATGCAGATAGCAGTCCAGCAGAAAGATGGGGGCTTTCCAGTCTATTGCATTGAGTGTCACATGTATGATTTTCTCCCAGTTGGTGAGAGGTCTTACGTGTGCACTAGGTGCAAGGAGCTCTTTGCTCTCAGGGAACGAGTCCATTCTCTAGAGGCTAGAGTAGCAGACTTGGAAGACATATGAAAGACAGAGAGGTACATAGACGAGACCTACAGGGATATAGTCCTCAACTCCCACCTCCAGTCTGGCAGCATCCCTGTTGCCATGGAGGAGAGAGGTCACGTGACAGGAGAGCATCACCCTGGCATGGCACCGAGGAAGTTTCTCCAGAGCCATGTGCCTATGAGGGAAGGGTTAGGACAGCCGTTATAGTTGGTGATTCGATCATTAGGCATGTAGATAGCTGGATGGCTGGTGGACATGAGAATCGCCTGGTAACATGCCTGCCTGGTGCGAAGGTAGTGGACCTCACGCTCCACCTAGATAAGGTCTTAGATAGTGCTGGGGAGGAGTCTGCTGTCTTGGTACATGTTGGTACCAATGACATAGGAAAATGTGGTAGAGAGGTTCCGGAGGCTAAATTTAGACTTTTAGGTAGGAAGTTGAAATCCAGAACTTCCAGAGTAGTGTTCTCCAAAATGCTTCCCATTCTACGTGCAAGACCCAAAAGGCAGACAGAGCTCTGGAGTCTCAATGCGTGGATGAGACAATGGTGCAAGGATGAGGGTTTTGGATTTGTTAGAAACTAGGGAACATTCTGGGGAAAGGAGGGGCTCTTCTGAAGGGATGGGCTTCACCTTAACCAGGATGGAACCAGGCTGCTGGCATTAACCTTTAAAAAGGAGATAGAGCAGCTTTTAAATTAGATAATATGGGAAAGTCGACAGTCGCACAAGAGCACATGGTTTGGAAGAATGTATCCTTGAAGGATACTACCAAATGCAGAGAGGTTCCAAAAAAGAGTAAAGTAGCCCAAATGCCCTCAAGTATGGAGCAGACAGAGCCTAAAGATTTATTTTTATTTTATTTATTTATTTACAATATCTTCTATACCGCCCTATTCAGCATCAGCGCGGTTTACATGGAACATAACAATCAGACAGAGTACATAAGTCTGAGTTTACAATTAACAGGAGAACCAACTTGGATAACCAAAGATAACTATTTACAAAATAGTGTCATAGAAAAACATAGAATGAGACTTAATGGTCAAGGACCCCTTGCATGGTGTGGTCTCCTGGCTGACAAGGTGTGTTGGTACAGTTATTTATTTATTTTATTATTTATTTTACATTTCTTATATACCGCACTATTTGACATCAGCGCGGTTTACATCGAACAAAAAATTCAGAACATAAACATGTAACTGATTTTACAAAAGATCCCAAATTACCCATGCCTACCAATAGCCAAATTAATATGAATAAAATACAGTCTCTAAAATGCTTGTATGCAAATGCTAGAAGTCTAAAAAATAAGATGGGAGAGTTAGAATATATAGCACTAAATGAGATGTTAGATATGATTGGAATCTCAGAGACATGGTGGAAGGAGGACAACCAGTGGGCCACTGTGATATCTGGGTACAAACTAAATCGTAATGATAGAGCTGATCAAATTGGTGGAGGAGTTGAGCTCTATGTTAGAGAGGGCACTGAGTCTGAAAGGATTAAAGCTTTGCAGGAAACAAAATTTGCTGTAGAATCTCTATGGATTGAAATTCCATGTAAAAAGGGGAAGGCGATGGCAGTGTGGTTGTACTATCGACCGCCTGGCCAGAATGAGCAAATGGATGATGAAATGCTCAAAGAAATCAAGGAAGCTAACAAAAGTTACAGCACAGTAATAATAATGGGCAGGACAAGCTAGGGAGATAAAGTTTGTAGATGAAATAAATGACTGCTTCTTGGAGCAGCTGGTTCATGAACCGACCAGAGGAGAAGCCATATTGGACCTAGTCCTTAGTGGAACACCAGATCTGGTGCAAGAGATAAGGGTATTGGGGCCACTTGTCAATAGATATCATAGCATGATCACATTTGATTTAATTAGTGGAGGAGGGATAGTAAGGAAATCCACAGTACTACCTTTTAACTTTTGAAAGGGAGAGTATGATAAAATGAGGAAAATAGTTAAGAAAAAAACTAAAAGGAGCAGTTGCAAAGGTAAAAGACTTACATCAAGCTTGGGTGTTGTTGAAAAATACTATCTTGGAAGCCCAGACCAGCTGTATTCTACGCTTTAAGAAAAGTAGAAGGAAGACCAAAGAACTGCCAGCATGGTTTACTGTAAAGGTGAGGTCAGAGAGGCTGTTGTTGCCAAAAAAGCAACTTTCAGGAAATGGAAAAAAGAGCCAAACAACGAAACCTGGAAACAGCACAAGCACTGGCAAGTTAAATGCAAGGCATTGTTAAGGCAGGCAAAGGGAGAATTTGAGAAGAAGCTTGCTGTGCAAGCAAAAATGCGTAATAAAGACTTTTTCAAGTACATTTGTAGCAAAAAACCTGTGAGAGAGTCAGTTGGTCCATTAGATGATGGAGGGGTTAAAGGGGCACTAAGAGGCGAAAAGACGATAGCGGAGAAACTGAATGAATTCTTTGCTTCGGTCTGTACTGAGGAAGATGTAGGGATGTTACCCATGACTGAAGTGGTATTTAAAGGTGCGGAAGAATTGAAGGAAATATCGATACATCGGGAAGATGTATTACAACTGTTAGGTCAACTAAGAGTAGCAAATCACCTGGGCCAGATGATATACATCCAAGAGTGTTGAAAGAACTGAAATGTGAGATTGCAGACCTGCTATTAGTAATCTGTGAACTATCATTAAAATCATCTGTAATACCTGAAGATTGGAAGATGGCGAACATAACACCAATTTTTAAAAAGGGTTGCAGGGGTGATCCGAGAAACTACAGACTGGTGAACCTGACGTCAGTACCGGGAAAAATAGTAGAAACCATCATAAAGAACAAAATTGCTGAACATTTAGATAGTCATGGCTTAATGGGGACAGCCTACATGGCTTTAGACAAGGAAGATGTTGTTTTCCTAATCTGTTATGTTTTTTTGAAGGTGTGAATATACAGGTAGACAAAGGTGAGTCGGTTGATATAGTGTATTTGAACTTTCAGAAAGCATTTGATAAGGTCCCTCATCAGAGACTTTTGGCAAAACTCAAGAGTCATGGGATAGAAGGCAGTGTACTATTGTGCATCAGGAACTGGTTAAAAGATAGAAAGTAGAGGGTAGGGCTAAATGGCCAATTTTCCCAATGGAGAAAGGTAAATAGTGGTGTACCCCAGGGATCTGTGCTGGGTCCGCTGCTTTTTGACATATTCATAGAAAAGGGAATAACGAGTGGGGTTATCAAATTTGTAGATGACACAAAACTATTTAAAGTTGTTAACACCCAAGAGGATTGTGGAAAATTGCAAGAGGATCTTGATAAATTGGAAGACTGGGCATCAAAATGGCAGATGAAATTTAATGTGGACAAGTACAAAGTTATGCACCTAGGGAAGAACAACCCAAACTATGGTTACACAGTGCAAGGTTCCACATTAGGAACCACCACCCAGGAAAAAGATTTAGGCATCATTGTGGATAACATGTTAAAACCCTCCGCCCAGTGTGCAGCGGCAGCCAAGAGAGCAAATAGCATACTAGGTATCATAAGGAAAGGAATGGAAAATAAAACAAAGGATATTATAATGCCTCTATATCGTTCCATGGTGAGACCGCACCTTGAATATTGTGTGCAATTCTGGTCGCCGTATCTTAAAAAGGATATAGTGTTATTAGAAAAGGTTCAGAGAAGAGCCACCAAAATGGTAAAGGGGATTGAAGCCTATGAAGAAAGGCTAAAAAGGTTAGGGCTCTTTAACCTGGAAAAGAGACGGCTGAGGGGAGATATGATAGAAGTCTATAAATTAATGAACGGAGTTGAACGGGTAAACTTAGATCAATTGTTTACGTTATCAGAATATAGAAAGACTAGGGGACATGCAATGAGACTACAGGGTAAACTATTTAATATTAATAAACAAAAATATTTTTTCACTCAACGTGTAATCAAACTCTGGAATTTGTTACCGGAGGATGTAGTAAAGGCTGTTAGTGTTGCTGGGTTTAGAAAAGGTTTGGACAAGTTCCTGGAGGAAAGGTCCATAAACCATTATTAAGAAGGGACCCAGGATATCAATGCTTGACCCAATACAAGCATTGTGGAAGCTGTGTCTTTTGGGGAAACTGCTAGGTACATATGACCTAGATTGGCCACTGTTGGAAACAGGATACTGGGCTTGATGAACCTTGTTCTGACCCAGTATGGAATATCTTATGTTCTTATGTTCTTGATCATCAGTGTGAGAGCCTTGAGGAAAAGATTGAAGATTTGGAAAATCAGTCGAGGAGAAGTAATATTTGATTCAGAGGTATCCCTGAAGGGAAGCCTTATGTGGATTGTGCTGCCGTGGTGAAAGATATCTCTAAGGCCCTATTGCAGGCCACTGGTGTAAAAATTGAGGGACTAAATTTTCGGATTGGTCACACACATTGAGTGGCAGGCCTGATGGGGCAAAACAATAACAAGCCATGTGACATCATCATGATTATGGCACGAAAGAATGAGTATTGAGCAGGGCCTAGATGGGAGGACCTTTCAAGTGGGGGACTTGTCTAGTGGAAATATATTCTGATTTGGCCCAAATTACTTTGCAGAAGCAGTGCCAGATGAAGGATATATTGCTTAAGCTCTGTGAGGAGGAAGTGAGGTATGGATGGACCTTTCTCATTGAGCTTAGCTTTATTTATAAAAGATAGAGACTGAGAATGCACTCTCGCGAAGAAGCAGTTTGAGCCCTTGTTGAGGCAGGACTAGCTGGGCTAGAGCTTGATCTGGAGACCAAGGAGATAGTTCAGAAGGAGCACCCACAGTGGCAGACAGTCCACAACAGCCGTCACAGACTTCGCCGCCAGTCAGGCAATGCAGAACACCAGGGAATAGAAAGAGGGCCAACCTGATAATCCCTGAGCGAAATTGTTGGAATCACTGAGGACCTTTTTCGCTCTACTTGTTGAGTCATAAGCCTAAGGAGCTTTACTAATATGACTCGAGAGTTTGTTTTTGCTGGATTAGTAATTAATGTTATACAGAGGGTTACTTGGGGGTAGAAGTAGGGTGGTGTGGGTGGTTGAGAGCGGAGCATGTTTGAATATTGTTTGGAATGCAAAATGGGTTAGGTTTGAGTGTTGCATATGGGGGGAGAGAGGGACTTGGAAATTGGGGGGGGGGAGGGGGTAGTTGGGTAACTGGGTAGGTGAGGTCAAGAGGATCAATGGAAGTGGTAGAGTGTGAATGGAGTGCAGGGGCTGGTTCAGTTGTCCGCCTGGGCTATCCATGGGAGAGAGAGAGGATTGGCAGGTAGATGGGGGGGATAGGGAGGAGGGGAGAGGGAGGGATGGAGGTTTTAGTTAACAGGTGAGCTGAAAATGGTGACACAATGTTAAGGGGCTTAACTCACCCTTTATTTGCCAAAAATTGGATAAGGAAGTGGTGCATCAGAAGTCATCATTTTTGTTGCGTGCCCATGAAGCATTGGTGGCTCCCCGGGGATATGATATTTGACTTTTTGCATCAAATACAGTGGAATGGAAAAAAAAGGGGGGGGCATGTTCTAGTTGATTCCAAATTGAGAATGGAAATAAATACCATGATTCAGGATTGAGGGGGGAAATACTTATTGGTATGGTTGAAGATTGGTGAAAAATGGTTTTGTGTGGCTAATGTTTATGCACCTACAGGGACACAGAAGGCTTTGTGGGCTGCCTTGGTGGATGTATTGGCTACATTGGGAGAGGGGATATTGATTTGTGGGGGAGATTTTAACTTGACATAGGACCTGGGAAGGGATGGTATGGGGAGGGGGACAGGGTTGAAAGCAGATATGGTTCGGTACCAGCAGTTTGTTAAGCAGCACTGTCAGATAGATGTCTGGCATTTTTAACCCCCGGGTAAATGTCCATGTTCATTTTATTCCCCCGTCCATGGTTCTTATTCCCGATTAAATGTTCTTTGGTTGGGGAAGGAGGTAGTGGGGAGGCTTTGGGGAGCTGAGATGGAAGCTATTACATGGACAGACAATGTGTCAGTAGAGGTGAGGTTGTCGGTGAAAGGGGGAGAGCGGGGACCCCAATTATGGAAACTAAATGAATCATTGTTGGAGGATGTATGGATGTTGAATGAGGTGCAGCAACTGATACCAGAATATTTTAGTATGAATGACAATGGGGAGGTAAGGTGGGTGGATGATATGGGATGAATTTATATCAGTTTTGAGAAGGGTTCTGGTCAAAGGGGGGGCACAAATAAAAAGGGAATGAGAGAGATACGAGGTACAGCTTTATCAGCATTTATTGAGTCTGGAGGAAGTTGATGCGAGGGAGCCAGGGGGGAAGTATACGGGGCAAGCATTGGCAGTTTGAGCACAACTGAATGCATTGGAGGCTGTGGCTATTCTTTACCGCATGCAGCTACTCCACCAAGAGTTTTTGGAAGGGGATAATAAGGTGGTAAATATATGGCTCAATGTTTAAAACAGTGCAAGATGAGATCCTATATTTTGCAGATTAAAACAGCAGGGGGTTCGCTTTTAAGAGCAAGAGATTAGAACAGCATTTGCTACATTTTATCAGGCCCTCTATGCAGCCGTCCCATCTCCCCCAGAAGGTCACATCTCTAGCTATTTAGGGTCTATACCTTTGCAATGCTTAGAGGTAATGGAACAACAGACATTGGATAGAATGATCATGGTGGAGAAAGCATTACTAGCTATTAAGATGCTTAAGGTAGATAAAGCCCCAGGCCTAGATGGACTGATGGCCCGTTTTTATAAAAAATTTGGTGGGGTCCTGGTGGGCCATTTGGTGTGATTGTTTAATGTGCCCAGAGAGGGTGAGGACTTGGCAGATACGATGGGCTGGGCAGGAATATTTTTGATAACTAAAGAGGGGAAAGATGTGGTTTGGCATGGGCTTTTTGGGTTCAGTGAGAGTTTTATATTGGAATCCAAAGGCGTGCGTCTGGGTTAATGGGGGATATTCTAACTTTTTTCTTCAGTGGTGGGATTTGTATAAAGGGTGTGCCTTTCTCCAGTCCTGTGGGACCACTCCTGACTACAAAGAAGCATTGTAAAGGTCAGTCAGTAGAATGTCCCCAAGATCCTTCAGTATTCCCGGATATATCTCATACTGTTGCATTTGTCTTCTTTTAGTTAAGCTAGTTCCTCACAAACACAGTCTTCTGAACATTGTTCAAGATCCCTGTCACCTCTGTTTGTGGGCTTTTTTCTGAGGTCCTGTTCCTGGCCCTACATCTGTGAATACAGAACAGAAATATTTGTTAAGCAATTCCGCTTTAGCCTCATCAGTTTCTACATATTCCTCCCCTTTACTCTTGAGTCTGACAATATCACTTTTGCCCTTCCTTCCCTCATTAGCATATCTGAAAAATGTCTTAGCCCCCCCATTTTATTGCATTGGCTATTTCTTCTTCTTTTCATATTTTTGCTTTCCTTACTACTTTGCTAGCTTCTCTAAGTTGTTGTTTTTTTTTTAAATATAAATGCGCGACTTCCCCTCTCTGAGATCTCTTGTATTTTATGAAGGCCTCCCTCTTTTTCTTCACCTTTTCAGCTACTTATTTTGAGAACCATAGTGGCTTCCTTTAAAGGAAATGAGAAGACCTACCAAAGTATTTAACCTTTCCTCAGCTGCCATTTAAGATAAAAAAGAAACTAGTCTCTGTTCTGATTCCCTATGTGTAGTCTTGCATGCTTGTTCACCTGTTTGGATGTAACAATTTTTTATCACTTGAAATTACTAAAATCTGTTACATCTCTGAGGTATATAGGTATACTTCTGTCTTAATCAGTCAGTTAATTGGTGAATGATTCTATATAATAAAATTTCTCACATGGAATTGATGAGGGTTGGGATGGGAAGGGAGGGCATTAACACATCAGAAGTACAGTGACTTCAAAGAGTGCTTTTCTTCCTCATTGAATTTGTAGGATAGACGGTAAAAAAACAGCAGCAGCAAAAAAGCTTTGGCTAAAACAGAAAAATATCTTTCTGCAAGCAGTTACAAAAAATAAACTAGTAACCAAAATAACAATAAATGTTATCGAATAAAAATAAAAATATCATCCTATAAAAATTCTCAGGCAGAGGATTTGCCCTCCAGGTATAGCCAACTAGTGTTTTTTTATGTGAAACTAATATCTTCGTTCAGATTCTGTGTGTAATCTGAGGAGAATCTGGGAATAGAGGAAGCTTCAACAGGTAAAAGAACATAATTTTGCTGGGAAATTTTGGTGATTTAAAGCTTAGGACAAAAGAGATTTTAGACTTATTTGGAAAATAATATATTTTAAATTCTTTAAAAGCATAAAATAATTATTAACTTGGCTTAAATATTTAGAATTAATTTTTCTCTAGTTTGTAGTTAAGTCTTGTATTTACTTGAAATACAGGTTTAGAATTAATTTGCTCTATTTTCAGTTAGGCTTTTTATGCCACTAATAAATCAGAAAAGTGGTTAATCTCTTTTCAACCCCATCCCTCCTGCATTTCCCACTCATTCCAGGCATATCCCTTAATTTATAGTCAGTTTTCCAAATTAAAGGCCCCTATTAGTAAAGTCCACTAAAGATTTGCAATTAATGAGCCAAACACATCAGCAGAACCATCTAAAATGCATACCACAGGATGAGACTAGTCCGAAGCCTTAAGCCCCTCCTCTCTCAGGATCACTTCCGCACAGTCTGTCAGGCACTAATAACCCCAATCCTAGACTTCTGCAACCCAATCTATCCTGGACTAACAAAACAGACAATCAGGCCACTGCAATTGGCGCAAAACACAGCAGCACGCATAATATCTGGAACTACAAGACAAGCACACATCACACCCACTCTAAAAGAGCTACACTGGCTACCAATCGGATCTCACATCAAATACAAGACAGTCATACACATATTCAAAATCAAACAACAATCATCAGCTTTCAGCCTACACCCACTCATACAACCCGACAGCAGCACAAGACTGAGGAGAAGAGGCACATCCAACCGTGTCAACACTCCAAGAGTCTTCACCAAGGTACACAAGGACACCGAAAAACAAACTTTATCAAAGGCGGCTCCAACAATTTTGAATGCCCTCCCCGATGAACTGCGGTCAACAACGGACATTAAGGACTTTAGTAAGTTGCTAAAAACTACCCTCTTCATAGAGCACTATGGTGACATCACTTAAACTGTGCAACAGACAATCCCCCAGATCAATCACCCTCCCCTCACGACACGATTATGGTACTGAATTAAAGTCCTGATGTACATAGTATTGTAAATAGCACACACTGTAAATAGCTCACCAAGAATCAACAACCATATACACACACACGCACTCAATGCTCACTGCATGCACACACTAGACACAGTAATTGGTTGATTGTTTGCTGCGTAGACCGCCTTGATTGTAGGAAAAGGCGGTATAGAAATCCATTTTAAATAAATAAATACATAAAATAGATATGAGTTTAGAGAGTGCTAGAGAGGGTATTTTATTTATTTATTTTATTATTTATTTAACATTTTTTTATATACCGTCTTTCAGATTCTCAAGGCAGTTTACAGTGACCATAACTTTGCTTACACAGAACTTTTCTTCAGAACTTTTCTTAATAACTGACTAATGTAAATATTTGACTGATGTAAATAGTTCAGCATATGTATAATTATATGCTCCATGTTATTGTTCATGAAAAGTTAATTGTACATAGTTTAAAGAAAATACTATGTTCTATGTAAAACAATGTTCAATATGTTAATTGTAAACTGTTCATTATGTTATTTGTAAACCGCCTTTGATCTTGGGAAAAAGCGGTATAAAAGAAAAGTATAAATAAATAAAATAAATAAATAAACTATTTACAATGTCAAATATCAACAGTGTTTACAGATAACATGTAACATTGGCTGTCCTGAATATTTGGTACCAATGACCAAGGCCGTACCAAGCTAGAATCACGCCCTGTGTGACTTGCACATCGGGTGCGCATCCCTCATCCTCCCTCCTCTGTCCAGCCGCTGCCTGCTCTTGCTGCTGCCACCCTATGTTTTCTCCACGGTGGTGCCAGCAGCAGGGAAAAAGCAGAAGGTGGCTGGAGGGAGTTGGAGGAGAGGGCATGCTCCCAATGTGCAAATCACTGGCACTTTAAGTAGATCTGTCCCTCCCTGCTCTGACATCGCGTCAGAGGTTGGAGGGACCAGACCTGCTTGAAGTGCCATAAAAAGTGTCTCTGGCCAGTAGGCTGTTCCTGAACCATGGGCACACACTGCTATCTGATGTAAGTCTATACAAGGAAAGCAGTCCAGATGCCCCCAAGCTTAGTCTAAAACCACAGTTAACAGCTATAATAGTGATCCCCCAAAAACCAACAGTTACAATTGATAGGTTTAAGCCAGCAGAGAAAATAGAAAAATGTGCTCTTAGCGCAATGGAGGCTCCTCAGCTTCTGCAAAACTGGCTCAGGCCAGGTGTGCAATGCTCCAAATCAGTACCTCTCTGGGAATAGGGTTTCCCCAAACCGTTCAGCAGTGGTAGAAGCCCAGTTAACTCTCTATCTGCCACACACACTGCTATCTGATGTAAGTCTATACAAGGAAAGCAGTTAACAGCTATAATAGTGATCCCCCAAAATCCAACAGTTACAATTGATAGGTTTAAGCCAGCAGAGAAAATAGAAAAATGTGCTCTTAGCGTAATAGAGGAACTAATATTGCAGATCGGGTAGTGCATACTACCTCTATCCAGCCATCCGTCCCATTGGCGGGTAACCATCAAGCTTGTGGATCCTGCGATATGTGTTTTAATACTATGGAGGGCACCGTATGGGAAGATCCTCATACTCAGATTAGTTACTCCCGGCGTTATATCACAGATTGTACATCGGATTATGTAGTGTATTTAATTATGTGCCCTTGTCATTTATTTTATGTGGGCATGACCACACGGTCAATTCGCAAGCGCTTACAAGAACATCGTTCACGTCTCAATACAAAAACGTTAACTGCTCCTATTGTCCAACACTGCCTGTCGGCTTCTCACAGTTTTGAACAACTTCAATGGACAATTTTGGATATGGTTCCTCCACTTTCTAGAGGAGGAGACCGTCGGGCAGTGTTGCATCATCATGAGCAACGATGGATATTCAATCTTAACTCGGTGGCTCCATCGGGTATGAATGCGGAGATCGAATGGTGGATGATTCGATGAACTTTAAATTTGTTAAATTTGTCATTTCGTACGTCATCAGCAGGTTCCATATGCATTGATGACGTCATCTAACATTTGTCCGGAACAGGAAGTTGGCTGGGTTTGCTTGAAAAAGAGCCAGTGCCACGGCGGGCTTGAAACACAACGGTTTGTGTCGCAACATAACCCATCCATGGTTTGACTGTTATGGAAGAATATTGGCAAGCTCATCAGGAGTTTTTCTGGGAAGCCGTTTAAGGATTTGATCGGTGCCTGAAACAACCCTTAGGGGTCTCAATGGAGGTTCATTGAACTGAATCCTTTCCCAGGCACGACGGTGTTGGAATGTTTGGATTACGCCAGTTTACTTCACTATTCAGCTAAGTGTCATTACTTCCATATTTATACAGTTTGCTGGTAACAGAATGGTTCTGACAAAGAAATGTTGATGCAAGTTAGCATCTATTTTATGCACGGGCTGGTCCTTTTGGGCTTGTTATAGCCTGGGGCATATTTAGGTTACACTGACCTTTTTAAAAAATACAGTTGAATAAAAGGAGGGTCTGTCAACTGAGAGTGTTTGTACACCCTCGCGACAGGTGATCCGACAAAAAATCAAAGTTAGGAAATTTTTCCTGTCATACACAAAGGTTGAAGATTTTTATGGGACAGTGAATGATCTTTAAGTTATAGATATAGTTTGGGTTCATTTCACAGAGGTTTATTTTTTGATGTTACTTCTTAGCGTAATAGAGGCTCCTCAGCTTCTGCAAAACTGACATAGGAAAATGTGGATCTATAAACCAAATTTAGGCTTTTATTGTATGTAGAAAGTTAAAATCCAGGACCACCGGGGTAGCATTTTCAGAAATTCTTCCTATTCCAGGTCCTGAGAGAGAGGCAGATCTCCAGAGTCTCAATGGAAGGCTAAGGCAATGGTACAGAGAGAAAGGTTTTCAGATTAAGGCCACATTCTGAGGAAGGGAGAGCCTATTTCACAAAGATGGGCTTCACCTTAACTGAGGTGGTACCAGGCTGCTGGCACTAATATTCAGAACAGAGGAGTTTTTAAAATTAGAACCCTGGTGGAAAACTGATATTTGGTCAGGAGAGCATGGTTTAGAGTAAGGTATTTTTGAAGGACACCTTCCAAACAGGGCATCCTGATACAGGGGTTACAATAAAAGCTAAAATAGTGCAGACAACTTTAAATAAGGATCAGTAAGTGTGAAAGATTGCAAAGTATCACTTTTCAAGTTCTATAAAGGTTGCAAATTCAAATATACGTTGAAATGTTTGTATACAAATACTAGAAGGCTAAACAATAAGATGGGAGAATTGGAATATACTTTATAGCACTAAATGAAGAGATGTTGTTAAGTGCCATAAAGTCAATGTCTACTCATGACAACCCTCTGGATAGTTGTCCTAAACTGTGTTTGGCCATCAGTCAGGCAGCTTATTGTTAATAGAATGTCATACATAGCTGCTGTTATTGTATCAGTCCATCACATTGCTGGCCTTCCTCTTTTACACTGACCTTCAATCTTGCCAAGCATGATGTCTTTCTCTATTGATCTTTCTCTTTGCATAATGTGTCCAGACTATGAAAGTCAAAATCGTGTTATTTGAGCTTCTAAGGAAATCTTAGGTTTGATTGCCTCTAGTAATGACTGGTTTGTTCTTCGGGCATGCCATGGTAAACATAGCGTTCTTCACCAGCACCATAATTCAAAGGCATTTTCTTCCTGTCTTTTTCTTCTTCACTGTCCAACTTTTGCATCTGTATGATGATATTGAAAATACAGCTTGGACAAGTCAAATCTTTGTATGTAGAGACCACGCCTCTACATTTAAGAATCTTGTCTAGGTCCTTCATAGCCATTCTGCCAAGAATAGTGTGTCATTGGATTTCTTGACTGCTTGTCATTTCCTTATTGATTATTGATTCAAGCTGGTTAAAGTTATTTACTATTTCTGTTTTTTCTCCATCAAGAATGAAATGATTGATTTTGACAGTGCTCAGAATCTTTGTCTTCTTTATATTAAGGTGCAGACCCATTTTAAGACTATGGGTCCGATTCAGAGTCATGGGTTGCAGGGCTCCCGCAAGCCGTCTTGACCCTATTCCCTCTCCTGCTCTCCCCGCACAGCTAGAGCTTTAGGATGGGGAGAGCCAGCAGGAGGTGGGAAGGGGCAGGAGCAGGACAGAGCGGGGGTGGGCTGAGCCGGCAGGACATACAGGGCTGATTCAGGTCAGAGTGGATGTGCTGGTATGCTATCTCAAAGGTGGAATAATCAGCACCAGTGGGCCAATCAGGCCTGGGATCCCCTTCTGGAGCTGAGGCCAGATGTGGGAGGGTCCCCGCCACCCAATCCAGGCCCCGGCTGGCCAGCCATGGGTCGGGCAGAAGGAAAGAGGGGGCTCTTAGCTGCATGAGTCAGGGGTGCCTACAGGGAGGATATCCCTGCAGGCAGGCAGGGGAACGCTGCGCCATCCTCAGGCCCGATTCTGTGTACTGCAGGAATGTTTTGTTCCTGCTGTCCAGAATCAGGTCCTAATGGGCCCATCTTACTCAGGGCTGTCCGGATGGCAAGGACGTGCCCCTTCGTGAATTTGGCTCCACGTTTCTTGATCTTAAAAAACAAATATTCACTTTCAGCCAGTAATGTGGTATCATCAGCATAACGAAGGCTGTTGATGAGTCTTCCACCAATCTTCACACCTTTGCTGTCTTCACACAGTCCTGCTTCTCTGATCATTTGTTCTGTATATAAATTAAAGAGGTAGGGGGAAAGTATGCAGTCTTGTCGTACACCTTTACTGATTTTAAACTATTCTATTTCTGTTTATTCTGTTTGAACTGTTATTTCTTGATTGATGTAAAGGTTGTTTTTGAGAACTATCTGGTGTTCTGGTATACCTATGCTTCTTAATGTGGCCTAGAAGTTTTCATGATTTGCACAACCAAAGGCTTTACTGTCTTCCATAAAACACATATAGATATCCTTTTCATATTCTTTTGTGCTTTGCTCCTTGTCCTTTCCTGAACCCTGCTTGCATTTCAGGCAGTTCTCATTCCAGGTATAGTTATACGGTCCATTGAATGATCTCGAGTGAAATCTTGCTGATGTGTGGGATCAGAGCAATTGTATGATAATTTACAATCTGTTGGATCACCTTTCTTCACTATTCTTATGAATACCGATCTTTTTGAGTCTGTTGACGGTGTTGTTGCCAAACCTTTTGGCAGAGTTTCGTAAGTATTGTAACAGCTATTGTTGTAATACTTCAATGGGAATGCTATCAGTGCCCAGTGCTTTATTATTTGATAAAATGCTTTCAGTGCTTCTTTGACTTCTTCTTTCATCACCAACAGTTCCTGATTGTAAGGTCCAGGATGAAAGAGCTGTTGAACCACTTGATCTTTATAGTATAATGACTCTGCATATTCTTTCCATTTTTTTCTTGATCTCAGCATCATTCAAGTAACTTTAGAAAAGTCAATCTTGTTCTTCCTTTGATTGTTTCTGATTTTATTTCCCTGCATGCCTCATTATAGTACTGTCTCATTTTGCTGCACTTTAGAAATCTCTGTTAAGTTCTGTGATTACTTTTTTTTCCCTCTGGTTTTGGATTCTCTGCACAATTTTCAGAGTTTTCTCAGTCATCCATTTTGGCCGTTTTTTTTTTTTTTTTGCAGAAACGTTTTGTTGTCTTCAAGCACAACATTTTTTATGTTATCCCATAGCTCTTCTCGTACTCTGTCATTTGTATCCAAAGAGATGAATCAATATTGCATGCAGTATTTCAATTCTGGTGGTATATTTTCAAGATCATATTTTGCTACATTCATGAATGGTTTGTTTTTTTCCCATTGTAGCTTGAGTTGGCATACTAGTAGCTGGTGATATATACTACAGTCATCTCTAGATTTTGTCTTTATTGATGTTATTGAGCTTTTTCATCGTTGACTTCCACAGATGTAGTCAATTTGATTTGTATACAATTCATTGAAGAAGTCAACGTGTATAGTCACCTCTTGTGTTGCTAGAACAAGCTATTTGAGGTGAATAGATTGTTAGTCTTGCAGAATTCTATCAGTCTTTCTCCAGCTTTGTTTCTGATACCAGGCCCATGTTTTCCAACTTTACCTTCTTTGTTCCCAGCTTTTGCATTCCAATCACCCATGATTATTGGTATATCTTGTTTGCATGTTCTGTCGATTTCAGCTTGTACTTGTTTATAGAATTCACACATTTCTTCCTCTCTTGCTGCTCTTGGCACATACATCTGAATAATAGCTGTGTTCACTGATTGCATTTCATTTCATTACAATTCCTGCAAGGTTTTTCTGTAATTATAAATGCAGCACCATTTCTTCTGTCTTTCATTTCCAGTATAGTATATCATGTGATCATCGGATTTCAAAGTACCCATACCAGTCCATTTCAGTTCTATGATGCTCAATAGATTGAGTTATACACGGTCCATTTTATTCTTGACTACCTCCAGCTTCCCTTGGTTCATGCTTCATATGTTCCATGTTGCAATATGTAAGACATCTTTGCAGCTTCTGCTCTCATGTCATGTACAACCCCATCAGCAGTCAAATGTCCTGAGGGTTTTGATCCAACCACATCATAAATGCTGATTTTATTCTGAAGTGTCTTCAGCTCTTCTCCAGTAGCCCGCTGAGTACTTTACAACCTGGGGGTGGGGAGGGGGGTCACCAGGCCTTTTTCCACGCAAGTAATGCCAGTGTTGTTGTCACAGAAATATGATCCTCTGCCCCCTGTACCATTCCATACTGCTGCTGCTCAGAGGGGTGTTTTGCCTTAGTTTGGCACCTAAGCTGAGACTTGTCCTCTTTGAGAGACCCTGACAGTAATTAAGTTACTGATAGCATAACTCTCAGCATTACTGATGCACACATGCACTCGCAGCACAAGTTGAAAATTAAGTGAGGGAATGAGGAGATAAATATAATAGGCATCTCGAAAACCTGATGAAATTTTATTACTTGAAATTCCTGCCTAGACAAAATGGGCAAATTATAAAATGTTAACAGAAATTAGGGAAGTTAACAAAATAGGCAACATAGAAAGAATAGGTGATTTCTTTTACCCAGTAATATTTTTATTCAGTTTATTAGTACTTTCCATTACAAGAATTTTTCAGGAATTGGCAAAAAACTGTAACAATCAAGTTAAAGGTGTTTCAAAGAAAAAATATAGCTGAAAGTCCACCAAGGGAGAGAATAGCGCTTCCAGGAAAACATCAAGAAGAAATCATAGAGTAATCTCACTCAATAAATACAGCAAATTTAGATAAAGGGCTAACACTGGACAATTACTAATGAAAGAAAGAATCAGAAATCTACTTGTCAGCATCTAATTTTCAATAGGGAGACTACAATAAAATGAGTAAAATGGTTAAGAAAAATAGTAAAAGGAGCATCTGCAGTGATCAAGAGTTTACATTGGATATGAATATTGTTTAAAAATGTTATCATGGAAGCACAGACCAGCTGTATCCCATACTTTAAGAAAGGCAGAAGGAAGGCTAAACAGCAGCCATCTTGGTTAAAAGGTAAGGTTAAAAAAACTAGTAGAGCCAAAAAAATCTTCCTTAAAAAATGGAAAAAGGAACCAAATGAAGAAAATAGAAAATAGCATAAGCACTGGCAAGTTAAATGCAAGGCACTCATAAGGAACTAAAAAAGGGAATCTTATATTATCTATATAAGCTGTCTATCATAAAATCCGGACCCTTCGCCATCTTCGTCAGCTATTAGAACCTGAAGACTTCCGAACTGTTTTTCAGGCCCTAATAATGCCTCACCTTGACTATGCTAATGTGGTATTACATGGCTTACCAAAGAGTACCACTAACCCCTTACAACTTGCTATGAATTCTGCTGCAAGAATCCTTCATGGAGCTTCCAGAAGATCCCACATCACTCCAATACTAAAACAGTTGCACTGGCTGCCCATACAAGCCAGGATCTCCTTCAAGGTTCTAACAATGACCCATAAAGCCATCAAGAAATTCCCGGCTATTGCTATTACCGACCTAGTATCTATCACACCTCCTAACCGGCTAAGGAGATCGAATGCTGCAAACACCCTCATTCTACCTAAGGCAAGCACTAAGTGCTCCCAAGCTACCAGAGCTAGAGCCTTTGCCTTTTTTGCACCCTCTTGCTGGAACGCTCTACCGGCGGCTATCAGAAGCATCAGTGATCTCTCCCAATTCAAGAAGGAATTGAAGCATCACCTTTTTCTCCTTCACTACGATGTTGCAGTCCCCCCCACACACTCACCTACCTCCACACCTCACGGTAGCTCCTCAAGCCCACGCATCTTACACTCCTAGTCTGAATACCCGCAACCACACCTTAACCGCCTCCATACTTAACCCACCTTGAGTAGCTCGTGCTGTGCACTTAACCATGTATATAGTTACATTAACTGGCTTGTATATAGTTATCATGTTCTCCCTGTTAAGAAACTTGTTATTGTATACCCAAGTTATTTTTACCTGTTTATTGTAAGCACAAATCACTAAACTGAGATGTGTAGATTTAATGTTTATTGTAAACCGCACTGATCTTAAATAGCGCGGTATAAAAGAAAATGTAATAAAATAAATAAATAAATAAATATTCTTATGGTTAGGGAAGTTACACATTTACTGGCTGCCAGTGAACATGTAACTACTTTTGTATATCATCTCATTAGTAGTTAGCAAGCTGATTGATGAGGAAGTTGGAAGTCATACTTCCAGGACCAAGAACACCCCTCAAGAAGAGTTGGTAATAGAAAATGTGAAGAGTACCCCTGCCTTTCATCTTCTACTCAGTCCTAGAAGCACCAGCAGCCCTCAAGGAAACAGAGAAGAACCATGTAAATCATCTGAGGTGTGGATGCATTTTAAAATGCTTGAGAATCTGTGTATTGCAGAATATGTGTTTCTTGGAAGGTCGTCTTTAGAGGAACGCTAATGGCCATCTTTTGAATAGTAGTATCCTGGACTATTTGCAGTAGCAATATCCCATTTGAGCTAGGGACTATGCTGATGCTTTCTTACCACTGCTGCTTGCAGTCTAGCTATAAAAAAGTAGACTTTTATTTCCCAAGCTGAGCATACAGCTTCTTCCCCCAGTGCATTGGCAGATGAGTAGCTCCAATGCCCATATAAACAAATCACCAAAGAGGAGATGGAATGTGTTTGGCTTCACTGCCCCAAGACAAGTAACAGGCAGCAGGAAAAGTGCTGACATGGGATATCAGGGAAACAATTGCCTGGTTTACCAGTTCCCTGCAAGTGGCTGAGAAGGTTGGATTTAAGAGGATATTAGCCAGGGGCGGCTCAAGACAATCTGCTGCCTGAGGTGAGAAATGAGATGGCACCCCCCCCCCCTTCCCACCAGAAGCCAAAATGGAGGGGCCTCCTCAGAGCTCTAGTCAGAGAACAGGGGGTCCCCTTATGCAGGACATTGTTTAGGTAGTTGCCCCAAGAATACAGAAAGCAATATTTCTAACCTATATATATATTTTTTTTAAACTTTGCAGTGATGTTTACTGTATATTCAGCAAACATGTAGCAGTTTAATTATGTAGCCCGGGAATCTAATACAAAAAAACCACATAGATTCCTGATACTGTACACTGGGCCCAGGACCGTACCTAGCCTTGTGCGGCCACACAGGGCGCAAAAGCTTAAGGGGCACATTTCAGCTGTCCGCCGTTGCCTGCCGCCACCACTTTTTCTTCTCTCAGTGGTGGCAGGCAATGGCAGACAGCCGAAATGCACCCCTTAAGCCTTCTTACGGCTCCGGGAGGGACCAGACCTGCTTAGTGTGCCGGCAACTTGCACATCGGGTGTGCGCCTCTTCTCTCCCACCCCCATAAAGTGGCTAGAGGGAGGTGCGGGGGGTGGGGGGGGGCGCCCGATGTGCAAGTCACACAGGATGCATTTCATGATCGATGTGTCCTTGACTGGACCTGCATGTTATTTAGTGTAAACATATAGTGGACTCTGTAAAAGACAAAGGAGATGCAAGATGATAACACACCAAGGCATCTGTGTGCATGTGGGCTGTGTCACTAGCAAGGGGATCAGCACTAACTTCAGAGGCATGTGTTTCTGACCCCTGCAGTTAGTGCAGGCCCAGGATACAGCACAGCACAAGCCGGCACATGGACGCATTTAACACCACTCACTGGTAAGGGCTGCAAGTACGATTAGTGCAGGCCACTCATGCCCATACTCATCACGAAGCACCATTTCTGCCTCTGTCCCTTCCAGTTCCTGCCCCATTGAGTGCTACCAGGGCAGCCTGGGATTTTTGACATAAGGACCCATGCTACCTTTTAGTGTGGCACTTAAACCGCATGCTAAACCTTGTGCTACCACATAATGTGGTTAGTGAACATCCTACTTAATGTGTTTAGAGGTCTCATTGCATAAAATGGGACTTGTGTTAAGTAACATTTGCTAATGCATGTTAGTATGTGGTATTGGGGCAGCACCTTTTAGTAAATATGGCTCTTTGCGAAGTAACAAAAAATCCTGCTAAAGACTCAAAACCTATAAAGGAAATACCATACCAAATCAACATTAATTCCAAGGATTCAAACTGCAAGAACATCCCTACCTATGAAAAGGAAAATTGGAAATATACCAGACCCTAGAACAGCCATGTGCCTCCTATAGGGATAACGTAACAAACAGGACTGCTATAGATTCTTACTCAGAATCTTTCACCTCGGTCACACACAAAACATGGACGGACCCTCAGCAAATACAGAATAAAGGACCACAAACTACAGATATGCAACCTAAAACTGAAATACAAACTCCAAAAACAAAAGTGAGAAGAACAATACTGGAAAAAGAGAAATACAAATGTTATTTCCTACTATACTTTACAACAGGAAAATAGAAGAGATGTAAAATTTCCCGTGCTGACATAATCCAACACAAAAGAAATTGAACATTTTCTAATTTTCTACCTTTGTTGTCTGGACATGTTATTTTTCTGACTGAGCTGGTTCCAGTCATTCGCTTCCACTTTACTTTACCAGGGCTGCTTCAACTGCTTATGAAGCCCTGGGCAAACAAGAGAATGGATCCCCTCCCCATTTGCAGCCTCACCCTCCACCCCCCATTCACGTGCTTCCCCCAGCAGCAGAACAGTCTGCCCGTGGGAGGTTGGATCCCCACGGACGGAAAAGAAGGGCATGACTGTAACAGCAGCCCAGATACAAGCTGTGTGCCCACAGCGATCCCATCTCCTGTGGGAATACAGAAAGCATCTTTGCTGTGATCGTGGCTATCCCCCTTCTCTTCTGCCTACGGAAGAGGGATCGCCATGGGCAGACAACTTGCATCTGGGTCATGATTGTGTCTCCCACAAGTAGCAGGGAAGGGGAAATCGCAGCCCAGTTGCAAGCTATCTGCGTGATCAGGGCGGCTCTCACACATGGGTAGAAAGGCAACTGGTCCCCCACTGTGCAGGGCACCTGCCCCTTTTGTCCATAGGTAAAAGTGGCTCTTCCTTTATGTCTGTACGTCAGGTGCTTTCTCTGACCCTTTTCAAATCCAGGCTGAAACTCACCTCTTCGCTGCCGCTTTCGGATTTGACTCATCTGATCTCCTTGTGTTTCCCTTGTGTTGTCTGTCTTGACTAGATTGTAAGCTCTAATGAGCAGGGACTGTCTCTTATATGTCTGTGCAGTGCTTTGTACATCTTGTAGAGCTATACAAATGCTCAGTAGTAGTGGTAGTTCCTTTGTCATCTCAGCATCTGCTTTCCACTTTTTATGTCTCGTTCTATCTTCTTTCCTTCCTTCTCTACCTGTTCTTGACACTTTCTTTTTAATCTTTTTCCCCCATTTCTTCCTCCTCCATCTCTCTATCCACTCATATTTAGATTTTACCTCTCATTCTCTTTTCTTGCTCCCAGCCCCATCTGCTCCTTTTTACCTCTTACCTACCTAACAGCTCCTGCTCCCATTACACCTCTCTCCTTCTTCAACCTCCTATACTCTTGTCTTTCTCCCTGACCTTCTGTCCATTCCTCACTCTTACCCCTTACCCAGCCTCTCACAGCTTCTTCTTCACCCCCTGCATTTTCACCTATTCACCCCTTCAAGTACCCATTCCATATCTCCATAATTCCCTCTTCCTTCACCCCTCTTTCCTTGCCTTCTCCACATCACTCTCCCCTCCGTTCTTCTCTCCACGTCTGCTCTTTCCTACTCATCTCTGTTCCCCACACTTTTCTCAGCTCTTCTTTCCCTTCCTCATCATCCCTAACCTCTTGCCATTTCCATCTCTTTCCTCCACCTTTTCTCCTTCCTTTGTTTCCTATCCCCATCACCCTTAGAATACACATGCTCTCTTATTGCTGTTCCTCTTATGAGCCGCTCTCCCAATATCCTCTAAACCTCTTGCATCCTTCAGGAATCGCTAAAAAAAAAAAAAAAAAGGCTCAAGCCAGCAGTTACAGCAAGTCGCGCAGACTGCTTTTTCTCTCTTTCCCCCTCCCTCCCGGCCCAGCACTTTCCTCCCTCCCCAAATCTCTTGCTGCCGCTATGGGCTTGATCAGTAAAGAAAGTGGGGCCAAGCCTCTCTCCCAGTATCTTTCAAATCTCTTGCACTCTTCCGCACAGCTGGTCAAAGCAGAGGGTATTAGTATGCATTTTCCAGCAATAATGAGAGCACTCAAAATGATTCACATGTCTGCCACTCCCTGAAGGCATACTGGTGGCAGCTCGGTGGGGCAGGGGCAGGCTGCAGGTATAATGGGGGAGCAAGATATAGGTAGGCCATACTGTACACTGCGGCAATAGATCATAGACATACCTTGGCCCATATCTTAGCAGAAATAAGGGCAATGATGGTGGGGTGGGGGCAGGCAACTAGACTGTAGCCAGAGAGAACCATGGTTCCTGACTTTTGTGTAACAAAGTGTGGAGAGTATAGTGAAAGAGCATTCTTTTTTGTAGTGTCTGATACTTTGTACACCACACCTGTTAGTAAGAGACTTCCTGGGCCTGTGGAACAAGGGAAGTGATAGTCCCAAACAGAGGTTATTGATCAAGAAATGCCAAAAAATAAGAGAATATTTCCACTGGAATGTGAAGGGCTGACATAGGAAGCAGCAGGGATTTCCACATATCTATTGCTAGAGAGGTTAGTGTAGAAATAGGCTGTCCTCCATCCAATGTCATTTAAGAATGAGATTGGTATTACAAGTATCACAGGGCATTGGGACTGGACAAATATGATTCAGATCATACAGGCCCTAAAACCAAGCAGCCCACCACCAAAACATCCAGACCTAGCACTAGTACCATGGTGACACACACAGAGGTGTAGTCACACCCTGAGACACAGACATGCATTCAGAGGCACAGGCACATCCATATCAATAGCCACATACACAGGCCCAACCACACCCACCCAGAGAGAGACAAGCACACAGTCAGGCTCAGACACATATTTACAGTCAGCAATAGCAAGCAGGCAGAGAATCCCAAGCAACAGATAGGCACTGACAGTCACAGGCAAAGAGCAAGCAGACAGACAGACAGGGATGAGGAACACTAACCGGAGGAGAGAGAGTAATAAATTGTAGGTAAGGAAAAAGTAGGGCAAGAGAACCAACAGGACAAAAGTACAAAGACTGACAAGACTCTTACAAGTAACTCCCAACATCAACCACTAGGTCATGTAAGAATTAGTCCTACCATAGGCATCTTATGTAACAGGTGTGCACTAGTGTGGTCCACAAAACAATGCAAAAAGTTAATGCTTGTAGAATCATTTCTCCATTAGGCTTATTTTTGTCAATTCGGGATAGCTTGCTTACCCTTGAAATTTCAGCATGAACGTGAAACATTTAGAGGTTTATGAATGGGAAAATGTATTTATGTATTGAAAATATTACTTTTTAAGGCTCAGTTCAGGAAGACTGCACATGAGTCCAAGGATATCACAGATATGGCTCTGTTTGTCAGTCTTGTTTAGATCAGACAGTGGATTGAAGCACCATTTGCAATCCAAACTCCTCTCAATGACATCAAATTTTATAATTTCTTAAGACTTACCCAAACCAGGCTATTGCATTTTCAAGGCACTTTTGGTTTTTGTCTGAACATTTGGCAGGCTTAGCCCTTTTTGATGACAAAGTCTCAGCAGAAACAAAGAAAAAGATGGTGAAGAATCTTCAGTGGCCACAGCTAAAAGACATTCCAGTTGTCTGCTGTTTAGTTCAGATGACATAAAAACTGCCAAAAGGGGTGACCTCCAAATGTAATTTATTTTCATTAAAATGTTGTGTGTTTGTTATAAATATGATAAAGAACAAAGCTAGCCTTGTGGAGAACTGAAATCTGTTGGTTTGGCTTTTTTGGACCATCCTAGTGTGCACACATGTTTGATGTATGCACTATAAGATACATAGTTCATGCATATTTTGGCAATGCACCCCTAACACATCCGTTTTTGCATCCATAGTTATGTACCATTGCACTCATATGTATACATTATCCCCTTTATAGCTTGTCTCCTGTGTCATAATCCTCCTTTTATGTGTGTAATTCCCACTTTTATGCACCACATTTTGTTTTTCAAAATTATCCCCTAAAGGATGATTCATGCATAAGATTTATTACTATATGTTTTTACCAGCCCTTTGATCCATTTTCTGTTTTTCTGTAATGGAGAATGATTTTTCCCATTTCTGACCTCATCCCATTTTGAACACTGGCGTTGCTAGACCGCACTACTTTTAGGGAGAAAAGTCTTTTTTTTCAAAACTGCTTTTGGATTTACAGCCTGAAATGAGTTCTGCAGAAGGATAACATTCACAAAACAAAGTTCATAATGCACTATTGTCAAGGAAAACATTTATCTAAAGAACCCAGAAGGCAAAGTAATATTTCCTTTCCTTTCCTTGTTTAAGTATCAGAAATCACAGGTAAGGAAAACATTTACAACTCTACCGCATCATGATAAAATAAGGCATAAGAAAATATGGCACTTTATAGTAGGATTTTTAACACGTTATTTTGATCCTCGGTGATTAAACATATTTAAAGGACAAATTTCTCAAAGGCATCTATCCAGGCAGCAAAATAGCTACCCAACTATGAAACTGTTCCCCATCATGAATTTAAATATAGCTTCTCTAAAAATGTGTGATCTCAGAGAAGGGGTTAGTTTAGGAGTGCAAGGAACTCTGTCTATATATATTTGATTTTCAAATTGTGTATGCATTGTTTACACACATACATTTTCACCATCTTTTGAGAAAATCTGTAATTGTAGGAGCCAAGCTTCCATCTCCACAATCATTGAAGTCAGATTGCAAGACTCATATCCTTCTCCCTTACTCTTTCTGAGTCCCAAAGACAGATTGCAAGCCTTTCAGACAGCTATGTCTCTATATCCCTATCCTCATTCTTCCCCCACACTCTCCAGAGGCAAGAGAAATAAGAATGCCTCATTCCTTCTCCAGTGCTGACAACATATAAATGCTGCTGGTGGCATGTTTCCTTCTACTTCTTAGAAAGGTAAGAGATGAAGATGTGGAGAGATATGATGACAGAAAAAGACCACATGGCCTATCTAGTCTGTCCTTCCATAACAACTACAACAGTCCCCTTTTTACCTTTAGAGATCCTAGCCGAAGAGGTACTAATATAATTACTTTGCTGCCCCCTCCCCTCACTGGAAGGATTCCAATGGAGCCTTCACAAGCTGCTTCTTTGTTCCAACAATGACTTCTTAGTGTTGGAATACTGTCTACAAGCACAGTGGGGTTACAGGAAGGCTAATGGATATGTACATGACTTTCCTCCAGTGCCGAATATTATCCATATTCAGGCCAATGTAGAAAGACTAACACGCCCTTTGAGTGCAGATGATGCAACTTACAAGCACAAGTTCCAACATGCCAAATGCAGAAAAAAGACTGACATGTGTAAACAGCAAAGGAAAGGTATGCGCACACACTAACGCCAAACATATTTAAATTATAGGCAAATGAGCTGTACATATTAAAATGGCATGCTAATATTGTCTGCACCCAATGCAGAAAAACGCTGGTCTGAGGTGGCCTAAACATCTTGCATGTGCCCCCTATAGTATTTGATGGCATCCCACATCTTGTATTACATGCTGTGCGCGGGTTGTTGCACCAGCCCGTAATAGTTTAAGGGGGGGGGGGGATATGTGGTAAGGAGAGTGCAGCCCAGCCTGGAGAAACAAAGGGAAAAGGGACTTTTTCCTCTTTGCGGGGGATGGGTGCATCTGAACACATATACCAAACTAAAGGCAGTGAGAGAAACCACAGCTGTAGAGCTAGGCTAAAGCCCCACCCAGACTCCATAGCAACCCTAGGTAAGGATAGGAGTTACATGGGGGTGGAGTCAGAAGGGGAGGTGCCCTGCTCAGCGTTTAAGTTTGAGCAAACAGAGAAGAGAAAAGGTGAGCACGGGGAGCAAAGCAAGCCAAGCCAGCAAGGCAAGCCGGGCAAGCAAGGCCAGCAAGGCCAGCAAGGCAAGGAAGCCAAGGAGGCCACGGAGAGCCAGGATAAGAGCAAAGGTAGCCAGCGCTGCAGCCAAGAGAGCAGCAGACAACACTTCCAAGAGAGGACCAAACAGAGTGGCAGGAGGGAGAGAGACAGAAGGTTGGTGGTGGAGAAGCCAAGGCAAGAGAGCTCAGACTCCTCTGAAGAAAGGTGTGTCTTCAGGCAGAGGAAACCTCGTATAGCTGAGAGGAAATCCTACAATGATTCCCAGACTAGCTCTGAGGCAGAGATAGCTACAGCCAGCAGAAACTCCAGCCGTGAAGCTCCCTCAGTAAAACTCCAAGGTAGGAGAAAGAAACCAGACAGAGCTAATGTTTGTATTTCTTGCTCAGATTCTGAGGAGAGGATTATATCTGGAAAAATCCAGAACAGAAGAAAGGGGTTTTTAAAGAAAGCTGAACAAGGAAAGCCTGCTAGGGTTCTGCCAAAGGAAGGGAAGGCAGTACAGTGGGATAGGCTGTTTAAGCTTTTAAAAGACATTAACCAAAAAGTACCTGAACAGTTCCAAGATTCCCCAGCAGCCAGCTCCGGAGAAAGCATGGAAGTGGATGATAGGGAGAGTGACCAGGGATCCACATGTTCTGAGATGGAGTGTGCTGTATGCATTGGTGCTAATTGAAGGAAACCAAAATAAGGGGAAGGATTAAGAAAGCTGTATCAGTTTGGCATAGCTGAAAGCAAGAAAGAAAAGGGAAAAGGAATCCTATGTTGAAGCAATAAGATTCTTTCCTACAGAAAGTGGATAGTGCAATCAAGTCTGTGCTAGACAGCTGAAACTGTTTAATTGCAAGCAGCAAAGAGAGAGAGCTGGCAGCACTGCTGATCTTGATTGTATGTTGTATCTACATGTTCCTGAGTTAACCCTAAAGCAAGAGGCTTCTTAAAGGAAAAGGGGAAAAGAAGCTATTGTAAATAATTCCACTGAAACACTGTTTTCATGTTCTTTATTTTGGAGAAGTTTATCCTTGTTTCTTTTTGTTGAGAGTAAAAGTTTCTTTAAGGACTGTTACCAAGTTGACCTAAACGGAACCCAATAAAATTCCTGTGCGCTTTAAACATCCACTTGGTTTTACTTTGAGTTCACAACTACACCTTTGGAACAAGGGAATACAAGATGGACGCCCGTCCCTACTAGGCGACCGCCTAGGAGGGGTGCGAGCGCCACAATAGCTAATGGTGTGCGACTTCAGCACCGGCTTTCTACATCAGCCTCACTATGAAGTGTTAAAACCCTATTCAGATCCTGTAGCAAACCTGCCATACCATAATAGCACTGCCAGGACTCCGAGCACCAACCCTACAGATAATATATTTCTGCAGTGTTAAGGGAACAGTAGGTAAAGAGACAGTGTTAATGGGGAGGAAGGTGGGCGTTGACAGTGGCTGTTCTCTTAATGCATGTTGCGCAACCATGTGTTAAAGCCCTTTAATACAAGGAACCCTAATGGCAAGTAAGACCTCGTGGAAAATTTGCAACAGAGTGGACTCCCCTGAGGGAGTGGATAGCATGAGGAAAGATCTACAAAAGTTGGAAGAATGGTCTAATGCTTGGCAGTTACGATTTAATGCGAAGAAGTGCAGTGTCATGCACTTGGGAAGCAGAAATCCAAGGGAAATGTACGCAATAGGGGGTGAGAGGTTGGTGTGCACGGACCAGGAGAAGGACCTTGGTGTGATTATTTCTGAGGATCTCAAGGTGGCAAAACAGTGCGACAAGGCAGTGGCAAAAGCCAGGAGGATGTTGGGTTGCATACAAAGAGGAATTACCAGCAGAAAGGGAGAGATACTAATGCCACTGTATAAGTCACTGGTGAAGCCTCACTTGAAATACTGTGTTCAGTTTTAGAGACCATATCTTACAAAGGATGTAAAAAGACTGGAAATTGTTCAGAGGAAGGCGAGCAAAATGATTTGGAGCCTGCATCAGAAGCCTTATGAGAAGAGACTTGAAGACCTAAATATGTACACTCTGGAGGAGAGGAGGGATAGGGGAGATATGATTCAGACCTTTAAATACTTAAAGAGAAATAATGAACAAACAAACCTCTTCCAAAGAACGGGAAGCTGTAAAACTAGAGAGCATAACATGAAGCTGCAAGGGGGTAAATTGAAAGGCAATGTCAGGAAATACGTTTTCACGGAAAGGGTGGTGGATGCTTGGAATGCTCTCCAGATGGAAGTGGTGGGGGCAAATACAGAGACAAAATTCAAAATGTCATGGGACAGACACAGTGGATCCCTTTACAGCAACAGGATAAAATCAAAATAAACATAACTATCTAATTTCTCAACAAATAGGGGTGTCCTACACGGAGCAGTGGGTTCACCCCTGAACAAAGACATGGGGAGGGGTGGCCTGCAAAGAGCAGCAGGTGCTCCTACTCTTGCCATTTTACTGGGTAGACTAGATGGACCATACTGGTCTTTATCTGCCGTCATTTACTATGTTACTATGAAAGGGTGAGGGGAGAGAGCCTATTTAAATGTCTGCAATGTGATGTTGTGCCCAAGAAAGTGATAGTAGTGCTCCAGTAGCAGCAACAGCATAGTGCCCAAGTATGAAAGGGCACCATGTTATGGTGCAAATGGGGCAAAGGAGGTGGAACTTTGGTGATGCTGTGGGTGTTTCTAGTGCACAAGGCAGAACAGACAGCTGCCCAGATGGCACTCATGATCTCATACTGACAGTGGAGGCACACAGATATGCTGCTGCTACAGAAAAATGATGTGCCACATGGGACAGTATAAGGATTCCTAGTGCCCTATGCAAAGACTCTGGCTGCCCCTCCTTGAAGCTGAAGCTGGCTCTGGAGGAAGAGACCAGTAGTGTCAGCAGCTGTAGCTCTACAGGTAGCAGCAAAATGCTGCCGCCTTGGGAAATACCACAGCTGCAGCTGTTCTCCTCCCCCCCCCCGAGACATATCAGTGGCAGGTGGGGATGGGGTCCTAGCAGCAGCAGATGGTTGAGGGGGCGGCATGGCCATCCATGTGTGCCTCTGCCCCCATCCAAACCTGGTGCCTTAGGTGCCTACCAAACCCACATGTTGGTTGGGCCAGATCTGCGCATCACCCACACTGACAGCATGCTGGCATGTCAGCATGGTATGGAGGTGTTGGCAGAAGGTGTAGCGGAACCCACCTGCAGCAGACAAAAGCCATGTCCTGGTTCTGTGTGCCATGCACATCATAACATGTGCCAAGGTCTGTTTGATGGGAAACATGTCAGTCCCAGAGACTGCTACAGCTATATGGCAGCACTGTGGCTCCATACACAAAGCTGATGCATATATGAGCAGATGGGTCACAGATTCAAGACCAGGCTGTGGATCATGTATTGCATGACCCTGTGGGTACACTTTAGCCTACAGCGCAGGTATTGCACCAGCATGTGTAACCCCCAATGAATCAGCCAGCAAGGGTACAGACACCCATCAGCTACACAGACTCCACTATTCACAGCTGGATGGAAAGGCAGGCTGATAATGCTGTCACAATGAGCAGGCATTAACAAATGGGCGTGAATGTCAGAATGCGCTACTAGCGCCTGCACAAAGAGCTCACATTAACAATGCTTGGGCTGATATAGAGACCAAAGTGGCAGGCAGGAATGCCAACCATCCCCACTTTTGCACAGTGCGGCAATGTGAGTGTGTGTTTGTGTGCGTGATTTGTAGGCCGGGTCCACCTACAAAGTCTCCCCAATTACCAATAAACAGTTCAGACAGCAAGTTGCTCAGCTACAAAGAAACTTTTTTTTATTTGGCACAGCAAACAAATGGTTATAGATGCAGATAGCAAGTGCCTGTCTGAGGGACAGTGGGGCAGACTTCTCTCTGCAAGGGGAGAAAAGAACTGCCCCAGACCCTCTAAAATTGCTGTCTTATATATACCTCTCTGCTTCAAATTCTAAATAGTTTCAGCAAATGCAAAACTCTTTCCCAGGGCCTTCTATGGTTATGTAGCTGGATCTGCTGATCAAGGTTTGCCTAACTATGCAATCAATCATAGCCCTCTGCCTCCTCCTGTGTTTTTTCCATCTGCTGGCACCAATTGAAACCTTCAGGGCAAGAGCATTAGTTGAATTCCTGGCTTGACCTGTTTGAACCTAGGCTTATATCCTTGGACACTTCTGTCCAAAGTATAGCTTTTTTAGGCTTTATAACAGTAGTAAGCTGCATGTGCTCTTTTCCTGTTGCCCACCTGTTTGTGCCAACCATATATTGCTGTGTCTGTTTCAAACAGGCCAGAGTGCAGTTATAAGGCAGACATATATGCAATCATAAGGCAAACATATAAAGCAGATCTGAGCTGATTATCCCTTTATTCCAATTATCCCTTCATTATGTCTCTCCAGAGTTCTGTGGCCTTCTGCACTTCACTGTACTTCACATTGCCTAAGCTGTTCCCAGTGTTAGTCTGCAATGTGTATGATGAGGAGCAGAATGTGTCTCCATTGGAAGTGGAGTAAATGATTGGGACATCTTAGTGCCCATATGCTAAGATCCTCACCTTGGAATGGATTCTAACAGCCCTAGTCCTAATACTGAACCACACCATCTGGTGATCACTGGATGCAAAATGATCTCCCACTACAACATCAGAAACACTTTCACCATTGGTAAGCACCAAGTCCAGTATGGCCCCTTCACGTGTGGGGTCTGTTACCAATTGCCTGAATAGTTCTCCCTGTAGAGAATCCAGGATCTCCTTACTTCTAGATGATACTGCAGCAGGAATGTGCCAATCAACATCTGGCATATTGAAATCTCCTATCAGTAGCACTTCCCCTTTCCTAGCAATGCTGCGTATGTCTTCAATTAACTCTCTGTCCACCTCTTCCTCTTGTGAGGGAGGTCTGTATATCACACCAATGCAAAAAGATTTCTCTTTCCCTCTTTCTAGTTTAACCCACAATGCCTCCTCTCTCCCTTTTAAGCTCTGTAATTCCAAAGCTTTAATAGTAGTCAGATATGACATTATGACTGTGACTGTATAGCTTTGGCTCCATCACATCTCTGCATTACATGCAGACACATCTTACCCCTCGGATAGCCACCCACAGATATCAAATCATGTTTGTACGTGCCCCTTTTGCTCAGTTTGAGCGACTCCTGTCCAGTTTTTGTATGCAGTTTTGTCTGGGTTGTTGTATGATGGATGGGTGGCTGAGACAGGCGTGAGACCCTCATGTTTGGTATCAGGCCTTACACATGGCACTGACACACATTTTTCCCACACAGTACAAATGCATTGGAGATGGTACCTCCGGTACATTGGTGCTGCCAGCCCATGCCACACTCTCCTCTGCTGCCTTCCTTCCTTCAGCCAATTCTATGGCAGCTATATGCAGTCATGTCTTCTCGGGCAAGCTGCTACACTATAGCCTACACAGGTATTCTTTTCCACATTTGGATGTTTCACTTATGCCTCGTATGTGCCTGATCTTCACGTCGCTACTCCTGCTCCATCCTCCTTTCAAAGCGCACATCATGCCACTTCTGACTCCGCTGGGTGACACATCTTCCCCATCCTATGCCACACACTGACAGTAAGACATTTTACATGGGCACCCCCCAGTGCATAGGTACAGCTACCTCCCACATGCTTGTCACGCTTACTGGCTGGCATGTTGGATGCCCACGGATTTGTCAGGCCTTTCAGCTCCCACCTGTCCTTCCATTCATCACCTTTATATTGGCTTTTGCCGGGGTTCTCTTATCCAGCAGTAAAGTGACAGCAGTTTTTGGCCATTATGGTATACTCTTGACACCTTAACACCCGATATCCTGTTACCACTTGTTAAATGATCCATTGTGCTATTACCACCGGAACGACTCCTACCCACCTAGAGCATTTTTTGCATGGAAAATACCTTAATGCTGCCATTAACACTCATTACCCCTTGCTCCCTTAATGCCCTTTAGTAAGCATTCCCCTTAAACTTAGTTATCTACTCTAAATAGGGACATTGATAACTTTGATTCTTCTGTGGCAATGGAGGGTTAAGTGATTTGTCCAAGGCCACAAGTAGTACTAATGGGAATCAAACCCTAGTTTCTTTGTTCCTATGCCAGTGCTCTAACCACTAGGCTGCTCCTAGACAATATATCAGATCTTTCTTGCGTCATTGTGTGCAAGAGCAGAATGTTGAGAGTTGGAGTATTTGCAATTGGATATGTTCTAAAAGGTGTCTGTTGACTGAATTTGGAAGACCGCTTTTGCTATAGGTTACTTGAAATATAGATTGATTGGTTTCTATTGTCATGGATTCCTAGAGGTGTATGTTTACTGGGATAAAGTGAAGCTTCTGGTTTCTTTGGTGTCATATAGTTAGTCTTTGAAGTGCTTTCTGAATAAGTAAGTCTTTAGCTCTTCACAGAATGTTATAACTTTATGTATATCTCTTAGATTATCAGGAAGGTCATTCCAAAGATTAGGTGCATACATGAAGAAGGTTCTATTGTGTGTTGTTGGATTAGCCTTTATTAATTCAGATGGCAGGGCTAGCATGCTTTGCATACATTTACTCTTGCTTCTGGTGCTTGTTGTTTCATGTATGAGGAACTTTAAGTATGTTGATGATAGATTGTGTATGATCTTGAATGTATTCATTAATGTTTTATATTTGATCCAGCTTGTCAGTGTTAGCCAATGTAATTGTTTGAGAATTGGCATGATGTGGTTGCTTTTTGCCATTCCTACTATGATTTGGGCAGCAGTGTGTTGTGCCATTTGCAGGCATGTTTGGATAGTCCTTGGTAGATATTATTGCAGAAGTTAAGATGTGGGAAGATGAGAGTCTGGAATACCATGTTGAAGTCATATGTTATTAGTAGTGGTCATAAGTTCTGTAGGGTTTTTATTTGTTCTATATGGCTCTGGTGATCTTGCTAATGTGTAATGCGTAGTCGAGTGTTATGCCTATGTATCTCACCTCATGCTTGACTTCCAGTTCTACATTATTGACTCTTAGGGGTACTTTTGCTGAGTATTTTTACTAAGGACCGTTAAGGGTGCAGCATTTGTGAGTGCAAAACAGCACCATTAAGTATCCCGACATGAATTAAACGAGGGGGTGGGGAATAGGCATTCTGGCCTTAACAGTGACAGCAGCTGGTTAGCACCCATCGTGCACAGTAACACTTGCTAAGGCTGGTTGCCTTAAGGTGGGATAAGTGAGTCTTTCTGCAAATCACTCTTGATCCACAGGTTGATCTTAAACCTATAACCCTTCTGTCTTACACACAGCGATGATGTGTTAGGAGCTATGTGGGTGCATGGGTGCATTTACTCCATGTGTGTGTATGTGGTCAATGTCAGGATGTATGAGGGCATGATGTGGGGTATGCCTCTGTCTGCACAGCTGTCTGCAGGCTCTGTGCCATACCTGTCTGACAGGGTATGTTAGGCAGGTGTGGGAGAGGAACATCTTGTTATGTCTGTATGTAGTACTGCATTTGATATGCTGCTGATTCAACTGACATTCATGTCTTACATATGGGAAGTGATTAAAACTCTTACTCAGGCTTTGATCAACTTTATAGGTCCGGTCATATCAACTTTCATTTTATTTTTTATGGTCCGATTTTTTATCCATAATGGACCTGATTTTCTATGTTGAAATGCACACTGTATTTAAAGACTTGTACAAAAGCGGGCAGCCTATTAGACAAATCTACTACTTAGCACCTATGGTCGCCAGCGTACTCTGATTAAATGATGATGTGTGGTAGCCATTATGAGCAAGCTCCTTTTTTGCTCCAAAAGAACATTCAAATACACCGATGAGAGGCTATGCCATCGTTTTACAAGACAGTGATATTGCAGGTTGAGCAATGCTCTAAGCAGGTCAGTTTCTCTAATATACACAGCCTCTTTTAGTGCACATGACTTGAAGCACTTTTAGAAAATAGGATTTTGAATCACAATGCAATTTCCTTTGTAAATGTCATGTTTTCAGTTAAAGTTTAGCGGGTCACTTTTTGAGCAATTTAAAAGTTTTCTGCTCAGCTTTTAGTTCAAATGATAATCTATACCCATACCTCTAGATTAAACTTTAAAATAGTAGTGTTTCTTGCTGTCCCAGTTAGATATAAGATGCAATATACATTCACTCGTTAATATCACTCACAAATGTTTCCTTCGTGGTTGGTCAAAATATCAAAGGAGCTCACTCCTGGCTTATGAATCGATGCAACCCCCCCCCCCTCCTGTGCCCCTCCCTCCTTGTATGTCACAGAAACACAAATATGGTTAGGAATTCTAATCATATATTTGTTGATGGTTTCTTTATAGAAATATTTGTCCATGTAAACAAGGTGAACAGAAATTATCTGGTACAAATTTTCACTTATTATTTTATTCATTTTATGCAATTATTGTTCACATGTGCTTGTTTTTTTATCAGATGATGTAACATTATGTTTAGCGTGAAATGCCGTTTGAGTAATCCTGTATCAGCCCAATCTACTGCAAATAAAATAATTCTGTTATACACCTCGCTCCTGACTGGTGCTGTTTCACACGCGTGTGTTAGTGCTTTGTTACTGGATTCTGCCAGAGGGGTAGGCCAGGATATATGAACACACACATTTTAGACCATAGGTAACCTAGCAGAGTGACTAATAAAACCATTTCCTGATGTGTGCTTGAGGTCCAGTCCTGGAATAATTTCATAATTGGCAGACCACAGCGGGTAATTTAGATCCCTCCCTCCCTGAAAGCTTGGCAAGGCTGCCTCTTCAGTGCTGTGGGTGGCCTTAAAGCAGCAACTCACATGCGGGTAGTCCTGGCATGCCACTCCTGCCCCCCTCTGGCAGGATGTAGCTGAGGGGGCCAGGAGATGTATGCCATGAGCACGTGTGATGCTCCCTTAAGCCTCACCACCACCACACAACAGGGAGCAATTGCCATGCCACCTCCCTCCCTTAGGTGAGACAATGGATTCTGGGGTGGGGGCGGCATGGGGGATCCTCCCTTTCAAGCTGTGGAAAGCCTCAAGGCAGCAGTGGGCAGGTTGCACAGCAGGGGTCTGCTTATGGTGACAGAAACCCATGGCATGCCCCTGATAGTACAAACAGCAGCATTGCACCTGACATGCAGGGCAGGGACAATGGTATCTTCTGCACCAGGCAGAAGCTGCCGCCACCACCAATCCCACACCTAAACACTGCTAACATGGCTGCATGGTGGCAGTTGCATGACTCATTTATGCATGCCACCGCTCTCACAGCAGAGTCGCACCGGATATCATGTATGTACATCCTAGGCAGATGCCTAGTTTGCCTAGCAGACTAACCGAACCTGCCAAATAACATGGCACCGCCTTTGGCACTTTGGCATCAACAACATAATGCCCTTTATTGAAAGGGCACCATGTGTGACTGGCAATGGACCACTACTATCACAAATTTTAGGACTCCAGTCTGGGAGGTAATCACTGCATACACGTGAATGGGCTCCCTGTGTGGTGTTTCACAGCCAAAAACAGTTCTCTCCCTCTAAAATGAGCCTTTAATGGCAGTTTTGAGCTGCCATTGAGGTTCCCAGCAGTTGTGCCTCTAACGCCTGTTGACAGCACCCGCCATTAGGGGAACACATGCTGTCTCCCCTCACACTCCACCTAGTTAACACCCTCTCTCCACCCCTTTGTACCTTAATACCTGGTAACAGGCTATCGGCCATTAAGTCTACATTATTGGCGCTTTCCGATGCATTAACTGCTAGCAGGTGCTAATAACGCCTGCTAATGTCACCTTTGCACCCTTAACAGTTCTTAGTAAAAGTACCCCTTAGTGTTGTTGTTGCTTTTTTTTTTGGGGGGGGGGGGTGAATGCTTTGTTCCTAGAGATGTATAGTACCTCTGTTTTCTTGTAGTTTATTTCAATTCCATGTTATGTTAGGCATTGTGTAATTTAATTGAAGCAGCTTATTATTTTAGTTTGATCTGGGTTGGAAATGTCATTGAATGTGTGCAGCATGATATTGGCATAAATACTGTAATAAATTGTGTGCCTATGGAGGATATTGCATATGGGTTGTATGTTTATGTTGAAGACTAAGGAAGACAATACTGAGCCTTGTGGGGCACCTTGATACTGCTTTCAATAGAGGGAAGCTATGCAGTTCAATTAGTCAGACTAAGAGAAATGATTAATACCCAGTCACAACAGGAAGATAAATACCCTCATTGTCTCCAGTCCTCCAAAACCAGCAAGTTAACTGTTCTGCCCATTTGTATCCATAGGCCCTTACATGGGTATCTTCTAGGGCAGAAGTTCCCAATTCCAGTCCTGGAGAGACAAACCCATTCAGGTTTTCAGGCTGTTCCTAATACATATGCATGAGATGCATTTGCATGCACTGCCCCCATTATATTCAAATATATCACATGCATATTCATTAGGGACAGCCTGAAAACCTGAATGGTGTTTGGCCCGCCAGGACTGGAGTTGGGGACCTCTGTTCTAGGGTCTATCAAAAGGGCATTCTCCGTTGAGATACCCTTTTAGAAGTTCTTAGTTTTGGCAGGAACAATTTTGTCAGTGTGAAGAGATGCAGCTGAATGAGCTCCTGCTGATTCCTATAGCTTACTGGAGTCACACATCCAGCCTGAAAGTGCTGTGAAATAATGCAGAAGAAAGCCAAGGCTTAGCAATAGATGAGAGAGGCTGCTAGAGCAAGTCCTCAGCATTAGCTGATTTTACATTGCTCTGGCCAGACAAATTACATCAATTGCCAAAGTTTTAAATGGACAACTTCCTACGTTCTGAAAGCGATGAAAACTGATGCATAAATAAGTTAAGACCTGTTAATGATTGGAGAGAACTACTGGAACAATTCTCAACATCAATGGCTGTTAAATAATCCTAAGGGGAGCAACAATATCTGGGGCAGAGCTACACATTGAAAGCTCTGGCTGGTTGTCTTGGCTTATAAGATCCTCAAACTGGCCAATAAGTGCTGGAAACTAGGTATGTGCAATCCCAAACATTCTCATGCCTTTACATTTTTTTTGTGTTTTTCATTTTATATAATAATTCCTATTACTCAACAGTGTGAACTCTCATGAAAGAATGAGCACTGTTGATAGGAACAAGGAAATCCCAGCTTTCATTGCAAATGAAAGCACATACCTACTAGAAAATGGTGCAGAACTAAACCCAGAACAAATTAGGGTTTCTAGAAAATGTCTCCAGTATTGGCTACTCTCCAATAGCCGCAGATGGAAAGTTTTGTTGTTTTTTTCACAGTACATAATTAAGAAATGGAATCTGTTTCTTGAGGATGTCATCAAGATGATTAATATAGCAGGGTTCAAAAGAGGTCTGGAGAAGTTCCTGGAGGAAAAGTCAGTAAAGGCTTATTATCCAGGTAGACTTGGGAAAACCATCATTTATTCCTGAAATAAAATGTGAGAAATTTGATATTTGTGACCCATAATGGCCACTGACAGGTACAGGATGCTAGGTTTGATGGACTTTTGTCTAATTCAATGAATCATCGTATTTTATTTTAAACAGAAGGCAGTTCTTTGACATTCTTCCTTCTGATGTAGATAAGCAGTGAAACATGGACCAGGAAGAAATGCACTTCTTTGTTGAAACTCCACATGTGTAGCTTAAGAACATTTTCAAAGAAAAAAGTACTCAGATGGTTTCCTTTTTTACTGCATGTTAAAATCAGCCACATACTTTGTAACTATACTTTCTGTTTGATAATTGCCTCAATAGATGTGACACAATGACAGTAATTTATTGTAAAGATTGTGAAAGGTTCTAAGTCCACCTGGAGACAAAATGAGTTCACTCAACTTAAAGGGAATTAACTTAAGAATTAATTAGGGAATTAATTAGATTCCATCCATATACAGTATCCCACTGCTCCCACAAGGCAGGATTAGGTAGGTTGCAGTGGGTTCTGGAACAACCCCCCCCTCCCCCCCCCCACACCTCCTTCCTGAATGATACCCTTTCAAAATGCATTTGCAGAACTGGGGCTTTATCTGTGCTTTTGAAATGGCTGTTGTACCACTAATGTTACCATGCATTAACGGTCTGACTGATAGTGGGGAATGCAGTTATCTTCATCTCTTGGGGTGAAGCACTTTGCATTATCTTCCATGTTAACAGTTATTGAGTGGTAATGACCTTTGTACTAAACTAAAAAAAAAACAGTCCCTACCTGTTTCCACATCAGCTATTTCCACATCAGCTATTTAACACAACAATTAGCACCAGTTATCACGGTGCCACTCAGCATGACCTGAAAGCCCTAATACCTAAATAGCTTAGAAAATAGGTTCCTTACTTCTGCAAAATTTCATTGGAGTCTTCCCACCAGAACTACTGTAGTAAGATCTGGGAATCTGAGTCTGTCTTGTATTTTTAAAACACAGGAATATCTGGAACTGGGCAGTTGAATAGCCCACAGTGAATGTTATGTATCCTGCTTAAAATGTATGCTTTTCTGATTCTCCTACTGTATTTCAGTACCGTTAATTGAAAAATGCTAATTTGTTAAGCATACAATACAAGCAAATCTCTTACCTCTGCAAAACTGTACTTTTGACCTGGATGACACTGTTTCATTGATCTTGTTTTCTGCACAGTTAATTCTGAGGTCATATTAATTACTTAACTGAATCAAAACTCAATTCCAGAAATGATCCTCTGGGGGTAAAATTAGAAAATTAAGTGGTCAGCACAAAAAGGTAAATTGGCAATGATTAATATCTGGCATGCACAGAAATTATTGTATGCATATTGTTGGCTTGGAGTAATTGTGACCCTAACAAAATAGAGGGTATTTGCTCATCAACATAATAAATATGCATTTACAATGTCAGAAAACCACATAAAGAAAACATTTTGCTCTGTATCTGACAGAGATGCACACAGTGTATATTGGAAACATGATAACAATGAACAAATGGTTGAATGAAAACAAATATTATATAATCTGTGAAAAACAGTGCCATGGACAATGATGAAAATTTCCCCTGCTAGATTTCAGAATTTCTCTAATACGCCTCTCTGCCCCTATAAAGGGGAACACGAAAATGATAGTACAAAGAAAATCTAAACAATCACAGGGTTAGTTCTTTTTTTTATTATATTTATGTGAGATTTTCAAATAGACCATAATTTTGTAAAATGTACAGGTGCTTTTAGTGGGTGTATTTTATGCTGTCTTCAAAAGGAAAGTACGGTTAGTGGAAATGGTGCTTTTTAAAAGTTGATGATTATTTTGCATCTGCTGGTTTGTGTACAGGTGAAATAGCAGGCATGTCTGTGAAGATGTCTCGTCCATCCACTCTTTTCTTCTCATGATGTAAGCATTCTAGTGAGAATACTACCTCACAATCCAGCAAAATGTGCACATGATTTAGAAGCACACCTGAAGTATTGCTTTGGATCAGGAGGGCAAGATTAACCAACCTAAACCATTGCACGTAGTTTGATGACTTTGAAAATTGTCCTCAGACCATTATGTGCAAGTAGGCTTAACAAAAAAAAAGATCAGTCTTTTTTTCCACTCAGCTGTAATAGTACAAAGTGTGCTTTAACAAAAGCATGGATGACTCCATTGAAAATACTGTGCATTGTTCGAAAAGAAGGAATGAGAGGCATAGGCTACAACTTAGAGGTCTAAATGGATGCTAAATTCTTCTGTGATGAGAAGCATTTTGCACATTTGCAGGAACCTTGAGCCCTGCCTCTTGCAGATAACACAATTATCTGTGGTCAATGCTCCCCAACAAAGGGCAGACCACCAAGAGAGGCACACTGGACCTTGCTTTCAGCCATATGTGAAGCTTGCAGCACTTAGAGCTTCATAAAATAAAGTGATCCTACCTGGTTTCTGGGAAGCCTTCCATAGTAAGAGGCAGAGCTGGTCCAAAGGTACAGTGTCTGATGCCCTAGGTGAACCTTCTTCCATGATCCCTCTTATACAGTTGTTAGTCTAGTATATTCCCTTCTCTACTCCACCCTAGTGCAGCATCTTCCCCTCCCTTGCTCCCCACCAGGTGTCTAGAATATCTCCTTCCCTTCCTACCACCTCCCCCAGGTCCAGCATGTCTCCATTCCTTCCCTTCTCTTCTACCCCACCCCCCTCCCATTATCCCAACACCTCTCCTTCTCTTCCCCTCCTCCTCCTCAAAAAATGAAACAGCACAGCAGTGGACCTCGCAACACCTGTGCCTACTCAAGGTCAGCTGCATCCCACCCCTCCAATGTCCAGTCTAGAGTATGTGCATGAGTGCTGCAAGGCTGCTGCTGCACCACGTCTTACTTTTTTAGGAAGATGGAGGTAAGGGGGAGCAGTGGCAGTAGTGTCAAGGGGAAAGAGATGGGTGATGCTGGTCATTTTAAGGTGCCACTGTCACTCTTTGCTGCCTTGCCCCAAATTCTGCTGCTTTAGGTGGATGCCTAGTCTACATAGGGTAGGGCTGGCCCTGGGAAGAAGCATTTCAGATATTTGCAGACCCTAAAGCTCTGTCGCCAAGAGGTAACATGATCTCCTACAAATGGGTTGTCAACTGGGTTGTCAACTGGTTCCAGATGCACCAGACAGGCTTGATCCAGGCCTGTGTTTACCCTATTGCATGCAAGGACATGTATTCTGATTTCTCTATAGCACTCCTTAAGAAAAGCAAGACAAGTCCCTGCATGCAATGGGGTAAACCCAGGACTGGATCAAGCCTCTGGAGTCAGTTGGCAACCCTACTTTCTGAAAGGCCATGCAAAAGGGCCTTGCCTTTGTGTGCATGCCTTCATGCAGGACTGAGTGCAGGATTGTTTATATTTTATTTCATTAATTTTGCTTTTGTTAGATTTGTAGGATCGTTAGGGTTGTATGTATGGTGCTAACCGGGTCTATTTTGGGTGGGAAGTTTGGCTTGGTGTAGGGGGGTTGGGAACTGATGTTTTACTTGTTTAAATTTGTGTTTGTTTTTAAGAAGTAAGGAAAGGGAGGGGAAAAATTAATTAATTTCTATTGTTAGGGAAAGAGGGCATTAAACAAAAGGAAGAGTATGAGAATGGTCATATTTTCCAGAAATGGGGATTTTTTTTTGAGGGGGTATTACTAGTTGGAGACTTCCCAGTTGATTTAGCCAGATTTGTACAGCATTAGATAGATTGTTAAGGGTGGGTGGATGGAGGAGACGCGACAACAGAAAGGTATGAGAATGTTAATGCCTGTTTCATAAAAGCAGGGTTGGAAGAAGTACATACAAGTAAGGAAAAAGGGCTCATTTTCTTGAATGTAGGATGGGTGAGGAGTAATGCAGAATTACTGGATGAGAGGTAGTAAGCTGTAAATGGGGTATTATGTTTGTAACTGAGACATGATTGAAGGAGAGTGATTCTGAGGTAGCATATCAATTATATCCCCCAGAGTATGATCAGTATGATCAGTTACATTAGGAGCACTTGGAAAAACAGGGAGGGTTATTCTTTTTAGAGGAGACTTGGGTTTGGTCCAGGTACCTGAATAGAAGCTCTCTGGGGTACATAATCTTTTAGTTAAATGGGAGGAAGGTATGGGTTTGGGAGATTTGCTGTACTGTACTATTACAATGCAATGCATGCCTTTGAGTCAAAATTGACTCCTAGCAATCCAGGATTTTCTTGGTAGTAGATTGTCAGGCCTTTCTTCCAAGGAAATAGAGGATTAAGTGATTTGCTCAAGGTCACAAGGAGGGAATTAAACCCTTGTCTCTTGGCTATCAAGATAGTGCTCTAACCACTAGGCAACTCCTCCACTCTACTGTGTTTCTGACCCTACCTTAATTCCATTGGAAGATCTCATCCAACTTATTGACGAGGGAGTTTTTAGATATATGGGGGTTATATTTAAGGTTTGTAAAATAGTGCAGCACTCCTATGGAGGACCACACAGCGGTACTTATAAAGGTCATTCATCCATTGAAGGGGAAATGGCTCGTTCTACTTAACCCTAACCATGTTTTTTTCAGGTCAATCACTGAAGACGTCTCATTATTAATGTTGAGGTTTGAAAAGGCTCTAAACACTCCAACTAGTTTGGGTAAAGGTCTATTCAGCTTAATAAGAGTCACCAAATGGTCATTAGCAAGTAAAGCATTCTGTCCTTTCTGGATCCATTTGAAAGCTTTTTATTTCACTATGTCGCCTCAACTTTCCTTCAACACATTATATTTCTCCTTTGATTCTTTTTCAAAAATATTTGAAGGAGGTGTTGGGGTACCAGGATCCTACTATTGTTTTTATTAATAATTTGTACTATTTGCCTAGGGGCAAGAAATAGAATGGAGGGGAGGGGGTCAAGATACCCTCTTATCTGTGGATAGCCTGAATATTTCTGAGCTTACTGAGGCCTCTTTGGATGAGATTCCTTTGAGAGTTACCTTGCTGCTCTCATTCAACTCAGAGAATGATAGGAATACAATTTTGAAACTTTTTTTTCAAAAGAAGTCAGCACTTTTTTGTGGGCAATGTGTTAATCTGTTTTCCGATGTTTCCAGGCAAACCCAGATGAGCTTTGTGTCCCAGAGTATTAGAATCAGGTGCTTCTTTCTTTTTCAAATTTCCTTGTAAGTGCCTGGTAACATCGGGGTTAGATAAGTTAAGAAGCATTTAGAGAATTTTTTGTCAGCTCGCAGAGAGGTTTCAGTTTCTTCTGTTCCCTGATTTCTTTATTTTGTATATGCTGGATCAGCTAAGTATAATGGGTTTGAATTTAGGTTATACCAGATGGTCTTGAATTTTCATTTTAGTGTATATTTTCTTTTTTTTTTTTCCTGACATTTTCAAATGATGTTGCACATTCTTCTCTAGATGTGGGCTTGTGAGTTTAATTTTCTTAGGAGTTTTGTAAATGATTAATTTCTATTCAATTTTGTATGTTTCTTGTATACATTTGGTATACTTAAAAAAAAAAAGCATTACATGTGTACACATCCTACCCTTTGGATGTCCACCTGCAGGGCTCAACTCACGTTCTTCCGTGACCCATATGGGCTGTTTGAGCAACACCTGGCCAGTTGTTGTATGCACGTTTTTATGGAGGGTTGTATGGTGGTTGGGTGGTCACCACAGGGGTGTGACCAACATGTATGGTATCAGGATTTCCATGTGGCACTTGAACACATGTCTCCCTTGCACTACACCTGCCTTCATGATGGCAACTCAGGGGCATCGGGACTGCCAGCTCATCCCAGCCTCTCATCTACCATCATCCCTCCATCAACCCATCTGCATCTGCTGGCTATGTTCAGTCATCTAGTCTCCTGCAAGCTGCTACATCATGGCCCACACAGGTACTCTTTTCTGCATGTCACATTTTCATGCATGTATCTCCTGTTCCTGATCTGTGTGTCATCACTTCTGTTCCGTCCTCTGGTTGCTGCACCCATCATGTCACTTCGGGATCTGCATGAGGACATGTCATCCACATCCTTTGCCATTCACTGCCATTGCAGCATTTCCCATTGTCGCACACCAGTGCTTCGCTACAGCTGCCTCCCACATGCTCATCCCACTTATTGGCTGCCAAGTAGGGTGCCCATGGATATGTCAGGCCCATCAGCTCTTACCTGTACTTCCATCCCTCCCCTTTACATTGCTTTCCATGATGATACTCCCTTTTCCAGCGTTAAGATGAATACCTGGCACCTTAACGCCTGATGTCCTATTAATGCACATTAAGGGGCCCATTGCGCCGATAATGCCGGATCTCCTCCTGCCCACCCAGAGCCTTTTTCGCATGGAAAACCCCTTATCACTGGCATTAATGCTCGATAACGCCTGCTCCCTTAACACCCTTTAGTAATCATACCCCAATGTCCGACAAAATAATTATTCATCGTTGGATAAAAAAGCCTGCATTTGTTTATTAAAATCTGATGGCATAGGGGAGAGTTCAATGCTTCTAAACATTCTCTTGAAATCTGTGGAAGCCCCTGATTCTAGAAAAATCATTCCCTGCACTGAGATTCTCTGACTTGTTAGCATGCAAATTTCTATAAAACTGATTAATGCCCTATTTATAAACTTGTTTGAATTGTACCTCTTGCCATTTCTATCGTTTTACAACTAGGATGCATTGGGTTCTCTCTGGCATTTGTATTAAACATGTAAAACATCTACTCACTTTATTGCATATTTTAACAAATTATGTTTTTGATATAATAGTACAGTGATGTATTAGTGTATTCATTTATTTTGAAGTTCAAAGATGTTTCCCTTATTAGTAGCAATCCAAATCCTTAATTAGCAGCATCCTTGCATTTTTTATTTTACTGTATACCCAATAAAAATATATGGTGATCTAATGCTTTGGGCCACATTAAGAAGCATGGGTATACCAGAACACCTGATTGTTCTCTTGCACAATCTGTACATTGATCAAGAAGCAGCAATTTGAACGGAAAAAGGAGAAACAGAATGGTTTAAATTAAGCAAAGGTGTAAGACAAGGCTGCATACTTCCCTCCTACCTGTTTAATTTATATGCAGAACAAATCATCAGAGAAGCAGGATTGTATGAAGACAACAGAGGTGTGAAGATTGGTGGAAGACTCATCAACAACTTTGCTATGCTGATGATACCACATTACTGGCTGAAAGTGAAGATGATCTGAAACATTTGCCTTCTCACGATCAAAGAACATAGTCTTAAAAAAGGCCTGCACCTTAATGTAAAGAAGACAAAGATCACGACAGCTGGCAAAATCAACAAGTTCATCGTTGAAGGAGAAGAAATTGAAATTGTGGACATCTTTAACCTACTTGGATCAACTATCAATAAAGAAGCAACAAGCAGTCAAGACATCCGACAACACATTGCTCTTGGCAGAATGGCTATGAAAGAACTAGACAAAATTCTCAAGAGCAGAGATATCTCTCTCCATTCAAAGATTCAACTCGTTCAAGCCATGGTATTTTCAATAACATCATATGGATGCGAAAGCTGGACAGTGAAAAAGATAGAAAGGAAGAAAATTGATGTCTTTGAATTATGGTGCTGGCATACTGCGTATTCCATGGACTACCCGAAGAACAAACCAGTCAGTACTAGAGGAGATCAAACCTAAGCTCAGATGACAAGACTTCAGCTTTCATACTTTGGACACATCATGCGAAGAGAGAGATCATGAGAGAAAGATATCATGCTTGGCAAGATAGAAGGCCAACGCAAAAGAGGAAGGCCAGTAATGAGATGGATCGATACAATAACAGCAGCTCCGGTACCAGTCTTTCAACAATGATCCGCCTGACTGAAGACCAAACACAATTTAGGACAACTATCCAGAGGATCGCTATGAGTTGACACCGATTCAACGGCACTTAATAACAATAGAAGCTTGGATGTGTCAAGGTGATTATGATTAAATTTCAAAAATGATTCACATTTACAGAGAAACATTTCTCTGAACACTGGATCATTTGATAATGTAAGTGTCATATGCCAAATATAGCTAGTCTCAACTTTATTAAATCTAAAGTCCATGACTAGAGGGGTATGTAGCTAATTGCCCAGTATCCATTGTATTAACTTTAGAACTAGCCTTTTCAGAAAGAAACAAAATAGTCTGGACAGCTTTGCATTGTGTGCTGTACAACCTTGAAAAAAAGTGTATATTCATTCCACTGGATTAAGCACTTAACAAGTATTCAGGTGAGCTTTTACACAAATACAGAATGCCCCAGTATCTACTAGACTTTGAGTATTTTGGCTTTAGAATCTCTCTCAATTGCAGTATTTTCAACATTATTAAAATTTCATGTTATTAATTAATTAATATTCAAGAGATTACATTTAATTCACAAGGTTTTAAAAACAAAGTAAAGCTACACACATTTGGTGCACACGCAGATGCAAAACATATCACCTTTACAATGTTCCCAAAAACAATTATAGATCTCCCTTCTGGATCTTTAATCATTTGATTTTCTGTAAATAAAATATTTTTTATGAATAAAGAATACAACTCTAGAATGACTAGCTATCTGTTCTGTAAAATAATGCACATGTCCTATACACTTCCATTTTCATTTCTTATGATCTACAACAGTAGTTCTCAATCCAGTCCTCTGGTCATATGTTCTTATTGCTAGGGTTCAGCACCATGAGACCAGTGCTATTTTGTTTAGTACCAACGATGGGGGCAGGAGCAAGGGGGGATTGTTCCTGCCCTCTTCCTGTGGACCACTAGGGACATGTAAGGTAAGGGCTGGGGGAGGGGTCCAGGGGGCCCAGCTGGCTAGCCATAGGATCTTTGTTGCTGGGGGTGGCCCTGAAGATCCCCCCCCCCCAAAGACAGCATCTCATAGGGGCTGGATGCTGTCAGGGGAGTTGGTTCTGAAGGGGGGATTGTCATCATCAGGTGTTGCTACTGTGGATGAAAAGATGCACAGCACCGACACCCTTTTGCCAGTAGGGGAGGGGGGCACAAGGGGATTGCATGCATCCATTGCCACCACTGCCAATAAGCAGTGACTGCACAGTGGCACCGCAGATGGCTGGCCTGTAGATAACACTATCTCCTGAGGTGGCGTTATCTGCAGCCACATTATTGACTATTGAGCAGCCAGCAGATGACATCAGAATAGCAATATCTGCGAATGAACCTAAGAAGTGAAGTAATGGTCGTTTGAGCACTATGTTTTTCATTTGGAAATATCCAACTGATCTTAACTGAGAAGTCAATAATCTTAACTTGTTAAACTTTGTTGAAAAGGGATCCATTCAATTGTTGCTCTCCTTTGATTTGCCTTTTCTAATTCTTCTAAACATTGTTTGAGTAGGGTAACCAAAATTGCATAAAATATTTTAAGAGGGTTATTTGCTAAAGAATTTTTAACACGTAAATCCTGTTTAATAGAACTATGTGATGGTATACACACATAAAATATATGTGCACAGAATGATCATGTGTACTTTTATGTGGACCAAGTGTAGATTCTTCTGGGGGCATAGCATGAGTAGAGAGGAGGTAAATTTTGAGGCATGCACACGTTTTATAAAATATGGGAGTAGATAGAATACATGCACATATTCTACCAGTGCAGGTAGAAATTTATGCACAATCAGGACTGATTATGGGTGTCTATGTTATAAAGGCACAAAGGCACCTATGTTGTCTTTGTAAAATATAGCTTAAAGTTGCCTTTTTGAACTTTTCACCTATGCCCACACTAACAAAATTACCCCTCACATATGGTCATATCATAGGGGCATACTTATTAAAATACGGTAATTGCTTTTGCAGCTACTGCATAGCATATGTGAAAATGCTGTGGGGAATGTCCAGCACCAGCCCTGCAGATACTGCAGAGGATTTGCAATTACCATGGTGACCCGTGATCCCTGCATTTGTCAGGAAGCGTGGGAACTAGGCATTTACACATAGAAATGGCTTCCATGTCTAAATAGTGATTTTAGAAAGCGCTGAATTTACGTGTGGTTGTCCTTACTATGTAGAAATTGCAAGGGGGTATATCAGAGGTGTAATTAGGGAGTGCTTGGATGGGTCAAAAATCTACATGTGTATTCCCTATTTCATATATTTTTGTGTAGGTATATTCCATTCTGCACATCCTGGCCTCTGTGCGTTTGGTTGGAACCAGACACACAGAGAGAAACCCGATTCTGATCCTGCGGGACACGTCTAGCCCCCATGGGGACCAGAATCACGACCACTGTTCCCTCTAAGCTGTGCGCGTGTGCACGTGCACACACCTCACTGAGCGAGCGCACATACTTTACAACAGAGCGCACAAAAATTACAGCTCTGATTCTGATAGAAAACAACACAGACATCTAAAAATGTAAAAGTTATGATTGTAATTACTAGAAATTTCTCGCTTCATTTAGTAATCGTCTATTTTCATTTAATTTGATTAAAATCAATGTGGTGTACATTCTGACGTGGTGTATTCTGACGTGTAGTCAAATTTTAAAGTATATAACTCCGAGTGTCATTATGTGGTGCACAAAAATTTAACCTTCCTTCAAAAGCTGCACACAGCTGATATTTTATGCGCACGCAGCCTATAGAAAATTAGAGGGAACATTGATCACGACTAGGCCTGTAATGCAGACTGGGACCCGATTCCCATTGGCCTGCATGTACAGGCCCCTGCCCGGCTAACTCAGTCAGGCTCCTGAATAGAGCCGTGGTGCCATGGCATCCGATTGCCATGGCACCATGGCTCCATTCAGCAGCCGTGATCCCCGACTGCTAACCACTTTTGCCTTTCCCTGCAGCCTGATCCCCAATCTGGCTTTCCATGGCCAGGGTCAGGCTGCGGGGAATCTCCTGTACCCCCTCACCTTTTTGCTCCCAGCCAAGTCTCCCGTGCCCCAATATCTAGGGGAACTTATTCCACTTCCGAGGTGGAATAAGTCCCCCGTCCAGTCTGCCTGCCTCGGATGTACAGGGCTGACTTCAGAATCGGCCTGCACGTCTGGGACTGTGGACTGCCCACTTGCTGCCTTAACTCCACCTCCGTACCGCCCCTCCTGCCCCCATCTAAGCCTCCCTGTACAGCTCCTTGTTTGTAAAGGGATGCTTAGTCGGGGACGGCAAGAGGGACGAATAGCGGGGATGGACGTGGGACAGAATAGACCCCATAGGGAATATACATGTATGACTGCAGTTGTCCATGAAGGGATTTGTTGCTACTCCCTGGTACATATAGCTTTTTAAAAAGTGCTCATTTCAGTCAGCTCTTTACAGAAGGGTTTAAGGGTGTTATCATCCTTAATCCCACATTTTATTTCTCCTCCAAATTGAAATTAGATAAAGATAGTTGCGTCTATCATTAACTGGTGGTATTATACATATAGGACCTGATTTTTGAAGGCATTTACATGGGTAACTGCCCTAGTTACCTGTGTAAATTCCTTCTCTGGGATTTTCAAAAGACACCTACACAAGAAGTGCCCTTTGAAAATCCCGGATATGTCCCTAACGCTCCCAGATGCTATGAGGTTAGCATCAGGGCGTGTTAGGGGCATTCCGGGACAGAGCGGGGACGGAGGAAAGGGTCAATCAGGTAGCAGTGATTTTCAATGCTATCTGCTTAGCCCTCTGTGCCTTAAAGATAGGCGAGCATTTTCCTCACCTATCTTTCAGGCATGGTGGCTAAGCGGGTAGCATTGAAAATTGGTACTACCCGGCTAGCCCCTGCGGCTTCCGGGTTGTGCGGTGAGACCACATATGACCTTGACATTGAAGATCGAGGTTAGGTGGAAGGGGGGCGACTTATGTGCCGACGTGATGCATAGCACCACCCAGTTGAAAATCGGGCCCATAGGTTTGCAAAATGGCCAACATGCACATCTAAATGCTGGCACTTGAACATGGAAATTCTGAAATATAAACTTCCACATGTAAGTGCCAGCACCCATATGTGGAGGTTGCTGAGTTTCCTCTTTGATTTTTCCCACTTTTAGATTTGCACCATGGGTCTTCTGGCTCCACATATTGGCAAATAAGTTTAGTAGAGTCTTTTCTAAAATGCTGCTGGCATTGTGCATCTATGACCTCAACGTCTCAATTCCAATCTCTAGATACTTTCTAAAATGTGTCAATGGGGCATGTTTACTAAAGTGCAGTAGATGGGAACACGGGGTTTAGCATGGAGCTAACACAGTTTTTTGTTGTGCAGTGTCCAGGAGCATGCGGCCCAAGACGGCCATGCTAAAAATAGCATGCTACATGAGCAATGCATAAATAGGCAGTGTTAAGGCAGAGAGAAGGTGGAGATGGGGTACAGGACTGCAACAGGCATGCTAACTACACAAACATACCACTAGCATGGGTACAACAACCGTCTGCCTCTGACCAGGTGCAAGTTGCATTCGCTGTGCTTGCATGTTCCAAACACATGGTTTGTACGTGAGTGTTAGGAAATATGAAGGGCAGAAAAAGAGCAAACACATAAGAAAAAAACCCAGGGCAAATAGATGATGTTAACAGAATTCATGGATACCTGCCTAGGCCACCTGTTGAAGGGATGCATGGTGCAGTTGTCATGGAAGTGGACCAAAACAGCCTGACAACCACAAAACCAGGGTCTGCGGGTCAGGAGTGACCCTGCTGGCACAGTGAGCAAACAACCACAGAAACATCAACAGCTGTCTTGATGGACTACTGTTCATGTTTGTATATGCACTACATAGTTAGCAGAGAGCTACTAGTGTTATGTGCTTGGGGGGGGGGGGGGGTGATCAGGAAATAGGGCCTGTGCTCTGTGGCCTCAGCCAGTACTGACCATATGTACAGAGTTGGAGCCAGCAGATTACAGCAGGGGTTGGGGCATACAAATGAGGTTTTCAGCTTACTGACTACATGACAATGTGGCATTAAAAGGTGCCATCCAACCCCTACTTTCCCTACATGGGGGCATGAAGCAGTGCATTCATGCATCTGGAGGGGACCATGCCGCTGCCATGGTCATGTTCCTGTAAGCAGATGGCCTCTCACCCAGTCCAAGGTAGAATTGAGGCCTACCAGCTCTGAGAAGCTACTTAAAATTTCTAGCACTGAATATGGGTTTCCTGTGTTGGAGCTCACTGATCGTTGTCCTATCCCTGGCCTAGGGGTTGAGGCATTTCATGGAACTGGGTAGCTTTTCTGGGCTCCCATGATCTTGTGGGCTTCAGCTTCCTTGACTGCTGGGCTACTCAACCTGGTTTAGCCACATCCATGGGGTTCTTTCCTGGGGGGGGGGGGAGGGGGAGCATGGATGCCCTCTGTGGGCTGAAATCACCCCCCCTGATAATATCGGACCACAGGGGTGGGTGTCATATATGGTGAGTCCTTGTGGTGCTTCTTGACTCTATGTGGTAGAGGTACTGACTGATAAACTGTCCAGAGTATGTGTCTCCCCCTCTCCCTCCTCCTCCCTTCTCCCTCTCCCTCTCTCCCCTTCCCCTTCCCACTCCCCCAATATGTTAATACTGTAAAATGTATATGTATAAATTAATAGTGTAAACTTTACATACATAATTGGATAGAGTCAACAATCCCGTATTATTAGAATGATGCAATATTTTCTCTCTTCTACAGGACTGCAGGTGACGTTTTAAAGTGAGATCATCAAACACTGTTATCCATCGGTTCTGAATGAGACAGCTGTTAAGAAACGATTGAGTTAATTAGGCAAACTAATCAATGGCAATTTACTATGTTTAGTCAGCAGAAAGTATCTCATCTGGTGCCTCACAAGAATTATGAAACATTTCACGAAGCAAGCAAAGCTGTGTTCCTCTCTATTCAAGATCCTCAGTTGCAGTGTTCTGAGCATATATATTTATTCAGCAGTAATAGAATAGTGTGAAATACAACACAAAGAACAAACAGAATTAGAAAAATAAAATAAAATAAATAATTCATTTTTGTGAGCCAGTTATAGTTTTGCTTGTGGTTGACATTGTCTAAGACAAGAATATGCAAATTGAGCTATCAAAACCGGTCAGGTTTTTAGGATAACCAAAATATGCAAATGATGTGACTAATCTGAAATCCTGACCTCTTTCAACTGATGCTTGATCAGATTGTACATAACTGTGTAGGTTCTGACTTTTTAAAATGCTTTACCAGGTATAATGGCAGAAAAAACATCACAGTAGACAGGAAGTGGCAGGAAGAAAGGGCAGAACCAAGATGATACTATGTGTGCAGCACTCCCGAGAAACTCATTACGACACTCCAATCTCTTCCACGTTTTTCCCTATGGTCAAATATTTATTATAGAGAAATATAAGAATAAATTAAAATGTTTCCTGAAGTGGTTCTGAAGCCCCTGAATGGGCCTCTGGATGCACGAGTTACTGCTTCAGAGATTAGAGAAGGTGCTATGGTGGAACGTTTTAGGAAGAGGGAACCTGATCCTGGAGGTATTACTGCATCTTCAATCCTGAACCCTGCCATGGCTGACAGAAAAATACCTGGCTTTCCTTTTGTTTCACTAATTTCTCTGTCTGAATCATCAAAAAGATGGCTCTCAGGTTGGTATCTGGAACAAGGCTTAAGAGGCATGATGGTGCTTTGAGGACAGTGGAAACATCTGTGACTACAATAGATAGCAAGTGGGAGATTTGAGCAACAAGTAAAGATCTTGACCTTACATGCCCCTAGGTCAAGCTTTTGATAGCCTAACCTTTCCTTCGGCACCTGTTGGAGTTTAAGGAGGAACTGGTGTCCCTCCAAAAGAAGTCTCCAACCTGAAGCTGAGGAGCTTATGATCGCAAAAGGAGGCAATTTTATCAGGTTTTTTGCTGCAATTATGTAAATTTCAACAGAATACTTTAACACAGTTTAAAACACAGAAGATTATTAAGGGCCACCAGACAAAAAATGAGTAAATGGTGATAAAATGAGAGCATTAGAATATGCAAATGCTGCCCTCAATAAAGATAACACTATACTACAGATAAAGCTGGAAATTGTACAGAAGATCACCCAACATAAGAATTTGCATTACCTTAGTTTTCCTTAGAACAAATTGACCTTTCCTTTGGATAGGTTTTAAAGCTGTCCTTTGAAGATTTGAAAACTATTCTAGAATCTTTGCCCTCTATCAAAAAAAAAATTCAAGTTCTCAAATTTATTAAGAACATAAGAATATAAGAAATGCCATACTGGGTCAGACCAAGGTCCATCAAGCCCAGTATCCTGTTTCCAAAAGTGGCCACAAGTACTGCACCTGTCGGGTTCTCAAAAAGATACACATGTTCCATAATGTTTGTATTGGGGTAAGCAGTGGATTTTCCTGATCCTCTTTAATAATGGTTTATGGACTTTTCTTCCAGGAACTTGTCTAAATCTTTTTTAAATCCAGCTATACTAACAGCTTTTACTATATCCTCCAGTAACGAATTTCAGAGTTTGATTATGCATTGAGTAAAAAGAGGTGGAGGCTCAAATGGAAGAGAGGAATACATGAAGCCTGGGGGAAGGAGCTTTTCAAAACGTTTAAGTGAAGAATTGGCAGGTTGCTTTCAGTGCAACTATTTTATAATTAACACTAAAATATTTTAGTGAACATCTTTGTAAAATAATGTACACTAAAAATGAAACAAAATGAAAAACAAAAAGGAAAATAAAATAAAATAAAATAGTTAAAAAGTCTGGCTTGATAATGAAGAGATTGGGATCTGATTCCCACTAGCACTCCTTGTGGCCTTGGACAACTCTCTTAATTCTCCATTGCCTTGGAAGAAAGGTCTGGCAATCTACTTCCGGTCACACTGCCAAGAAAACCCAGGAGCTGCTGGGTCACCAGGAGTCGGCATTGACTCAAAGGTACACATTGCATTTTCATTGTCAATGAAACAAAACTGAAATTAGATGACAAACCATGCTGCAGTCACTTTATTTTGTCTGCCTCCTTTGATCTGGACTTAGACACAGACTTGATTCTGAAATTGATTTTCATGGTCATAACATAAATATGTTCTCTGATTTGACCTTTATTACTTAAAATACCTGAAGTATGTCTTCTTTACCCTTTGGTGGTTTACATTGAAGTTTCTTTTGTGTTAAAGTTTCCTTGCAGATGTATCTACTACTACTTATCATTTGCAGAGCGCTACAAGCTCTACGCTGCTCTGTATCATTAAGAATGGCAGCATCACTTTATATTTATAGACCCTGATTAGTTGAAGTTATTTCTATATGGTTAGGCTATGGTTCTCATGATTCTGACTTAGAAACCACAAGGCGTTTAAGCTCATCTGAGAAACTGTAGTGGAGCTGCAAGCTTTTGGATACTCAGAGCTGTTGGCGTTTTGTGAAAGCTACTAAGTGTGGGTTATGTATCTTTCCATGTGTTCCTTTCTTTTCTCCCATTAACAAGGATAGCCATACCAGGGAAAGGGTCCTTCAAGCCCATCTCCCCACTCTTTTCCGCCCACCCCCACAAAGAAGACACTATGCTATAGCCACTGGAAGGAAAACACTAGTCGCAGCTTTATTCTAAGCACATTCTGAAAAGCTCAATGCAAATAACAGAAACAAGGCTCAAGTAAAGACTTTAAACATTGCAACAAACCAGACAGGGTTGCCACTGGCCATGTTAATAATAAAGTGGCCCACTCATCTACCCCCTGCCGCTGGTCACTCCAGCAGCCAACACCCCCCCCCCCAACCGCCAGCCTCACCATATTAGTAGCAAAGGTCAGCATCACCAGATGAAACCCCTCCCCGAGGTTTCACCCCCACAGCCCTTATGGGCTCAGATCACCTCATCTGCGCCCTACATTGAGGGACCATATGTTTCCATCTACCCGACTGTCCCAGGTAAGTGCCTCCCCCACCAGCTGCACCATACAAAACTCTTTATCCTCCGCTCTCACACCCTTGTAAAGGGTGGGTAAGGTGGGGAAAAAGCTCTGTTGTCCAGCAGCCAGAAGAGGAAAGAGGGAGGGGTCCACCTGGCAACGATAAAAATATTTCCCTGGCCCCTCGCTCCCTCCTCCCACCACAATCAAAGGGGCCAATCAAATCCCGAATTGAAAGGTGTGAGATTCGAAAAGTCCTCACCAATACTAGCCAACCCCTCCCAACCAAACCAAGCCAGCTGGCACTGAAGGACTCCTCGGGGTGGGGGTGGTGGGGTCATTGCCAAAGCTAGCACCTTCGATCCAACCTCTCCCCCCATTCCCCAAACCATCCAAGGCCCAAGCATCGAGACCCCGTATCCCCGGGCCGGCACCTGGTCACTGCCGGCTAGCTGGGGACCGGGGCACCGCAGACTCGATTATTCTTTGCTTGCCATCCCATTATTTGTGGACATGATTTATATCCTAATGTGCTGAGAAAAAGTTTGCAAAGTCCCTAGAATGGTCTGCATTAGGACTGTGCATGGTCAAAAAGAGTTTGATTTGAAACAAATTTTGTCTTTTTCACATCTGCATTTCTTAGGCAAGCATTGTATGTACACTAACATTTTTTAAGTGTTTAAAACAACTGCACGGATTAATTTTTTAGGTATACCTGCAAATAAATGATTTGCATGCATCTAAACTAACTGAATGCATGCTTACAAATGCACATCCCTAGTCTGCATTATAGCACAGTTTATTCCAACAAATGACAGGATTCAAATCTAAATCCTGATTAAAAAAAGATAAAATGATTGAAAAAATAACTTGGTGAAAAAGAATATATTTGGATTATTTATTAAACAAAATATCAAATTATAAGTATCCTTATATAAAAGCGTATGTGAATTAGGGAAATGGATGGCAAAAATGTTCAGTTCATTATCATTTGATTCATCTTCTGAGTTTGAATTATTTGAATGATTTGGGATATTAGGGGTTTTTCTTAACCATTTTCCTCATTTTATCATAGTCTCCTTTTTGAAAGTTAAATGGAGAAAGTGGCTATATATTACGGACATATCAATTTGTATATGATGACACAGTGTAAAATAGTAACATATAGGAGGTTATTTTGGAAGCCCTATTTATTTATTTAACCAATTTTTATACTGCTTTATCATTTCAGTCAAAGCAGTTTACATTGTAACTTAAATTTGGTAATGTACATTAAACAGGGACATTGATAACTTGGATTTTTCTGAGGCAATGGAGCATTAAATGACCTACCCAAGGCCACAAGGAGTCCTAGTGGGAATCAAGCCCTAGTTTCCTGGTTCCCAAGCCAATGCTCTAACTATTAGGCTACTCCTCTGAAAATGGGCACAGAGATGTCCAAACCACAGAAATGTCCCCACAGCCATTTTAGAAGCCTGTGGATGTCTCCCATGTGAGACTGTCCAAGTCAGAATGGGATGTGGCCAGGGCCTTCCAAAGAATTTGGACTTTTTCGTCCAATCTCAGAAATGTCTGGATGTCCCAGGCCTTTTCAAAGGTTGTGCTTACTCTTGGCATGAATAGGCATCTGAAAAGTGCTTGTTTTGTTATGCAGCATACGGAGGGTGTGGAGAAGGAGGTGCCCTTATGTCCCCTTCTTTTAACAAGTTGATAATCAATACTCACAGGGTTTTCATTTTGCCATCCGCTGGATGTCCCCATATGCAACTTTGTGTGAGATGGATTTCCATACCCCAGCAAGGATTTCTGTTTCTGAAATCCAGCTGAGACATAGACTTCCTGGTATTTTCTTGCACATTTTGCCCTGGATGTCCCGGGTTGCACCTGGACACCCCTTCTAAAATACCATGTGTAATAAATGCTGGCAGATAAAAACCAGCCTGGTCCATCTAGTCTGCCCAGTAAGGTAGCTAGAGTTCTACCTTACACTTCATTAATGCTACCACAGTGTGGCAGAAGTTATGTAAGTTTTCATGAAAAGCAGTTATCACAGAATTAAATTATCTGTGAGATATGTACTAACATGATAAATTATATGATAAATAACCAATCTATACTTAAGTCAGAAAATGATAAACATAATTAAGAAATTAAGAATTGTTTATTTATTTATTTGATCGTTTTTATATATCACTTTATCTTAGAGTCAAAGTGGTTTACAGGTCCCTTACCATATTCTTACAAGTAACACCATTATACAGTGAACTTTTATGCTTATTTGAACCAGAAATATAACTATGGAAGGGTAACCATTCTTCTGGGTAGGGAGGGCAGTTTTATAACATAAACATAAGCAAGATTATCTGTTGTATTTCTGAATGTGTTGCTTCTAAAGTGCTCTAGGAAAAGGTGAGTTTTTAGCCTCCTGCTGTTATTTCAGCAGCACCTGTTATATCTTCTGGGAGTGTGTTCCAGATGGAGGGTGCATATAATGATAAGGCTTGTTTACATATGACTTGGCTGCTTTTCACCTTTAAAGTTGGAATGGTGAATGTGTTGTATGTGTTAGGTCTTCTTGTTCGGTTTTTGGCTGTTTTGTGTAGTAAGGATTGAAGGTAATCTGAGGATAGATTGTGTGATATCTTGAATATTTCTGTATTTATTTTTATTTTATTTATTTATATTTCTTATATACCACGCTATTATAATCAGTGTGGTTTACAGTTGAACAGAACATACTACAATGTAACAGGTCACATTGAGTTTACATTGAACAGGGGTAGTAAACATGGAAGAAACCGGGGGAACTATATACAAATTATGAATACTCTTACGAAGGACATATAAGGATCATTAAACAGAGGCATATGCTCATGGATCAGGGAGAGAAGGTAGGGGAAAGCTGATTTACCATTATCTGCGGGAGGCTGATCTATGGGATGGGCTAGGTAGGAAGGCAAGGTGATGGCTGTGTGCTTTCCGGAATTGGTATCAGGGTAATGTTGCAGGAACAGGTGGTGTTTGAGAGCTTTTCTGAATAACGTTAGGTTCAAGATGGCTCGGATTTCAGCTGGGAGGGCATTCCAGGCCATAGGTGCGAAAATGGCGAAGGCTCTACTGGCCGTTGTCTTAGTATATTTTATCAACAACTTAGGGACTTCAAGTGTGTTCATCAATGTAGATCTCCTGGTTCTGTAGACTGGTGTGCTGTGGAGAAGTTTACTGATGGGCGCGGGGGGCTGGTTCTTGAGGGTTTTGAATGTCAGGACTAGAGTCTTGTAATGGATTCTAGCCTGCAGCGGTAGCCAGTGTAGGTTCTTCAGGACTGGCGTTATGTGGTCTGACCTTGAAAGTTCTACCAGTACCCTCGCAGCTGAGTTCATGGCAAGACGGAGCGGGCTTAGAGTCGACTGTGGAAGTCCATGTAGGATGATGTTAGCAAAGTCGAGATATGGGATAACTAAGGCTTGGAAGATTGATCGGTAGTCAGAGAAGTCAAGTAGTGGGCGGAGATGACGTAGTGATCGGATCTTATGATATATTGCTTTTGTGGTGTTTTTGACATGTGCTGACATGTCTAGCCGCTGGTCAAGAGTAATGCCTAGATAGCAAATTGTGGATTTGGCCTTCAGTTCAGTATTGTTGACTTGTAGTGAGGGAGGTGGCGTGAACTTCTGGTTTCTCGTGACGAATAAAACGTCCGTTTTACTGTAGTTAATCTGTAGATTTTGAGAGAGGAGCCAATCTGCTACCGCTTCAAAGCATCTTAATATTGGGGAGAAGTCAGGTTGATCAATCTTGAAAGGTGTGTAAATGAGGATGTCATCTGCATAGGCAAGGCATTGGACATTGAAGGAGCGGATTAAAGCACAGATGGGCTGCATGTAGATGTTAAACATCAATGCAGATAGGGATGAGCCCTGCGGTTCACCTTGCTTCAGTGGAAATGGCTCTGATGTCGTGGGACCTGCTCTGACTTGTTGCCATCTGTTGCACAAATAAGATTTACACCAGGCTAGTGCTGAGCCTTGTATCCCTTTTTCTTTGAGGCGAAGTAAAAGTGTCTTGTGGTTCACTGAATCAAAAGCAGCTGCTATGTCCAAGAAGACGAGGACAAATCCTTGGTGGATGTTGTCAAGTCCTGTGACTAGGTTGTTGAAGAGGGTTGTGAGGATGGTGTCAACACCGTGTGCTTCTCTAAAGCCATGTTGGGATGGGTCCAGTGGTGCTTCAGTGTCGACGTGGTGTTCGATTTGTCGCTGGACTACCTTCTCAATGATTTTGGCAAGCAGTGGGATGCTCGAAATTGGTCTGAAGGACTCAACTTTAGATGGGTCGAGTCTGCTATTTTTTAACAGAGGGTGGATTGATGTGTATTTTAAGCTTTGAGGGGAAGGACCCTGTTGAGAGGGATTGATTCAAGATTCTGCATATGGTTGGACTGAGGTCATGGCACAACTCTTTAATCCAGCTTGCAGGGCAAGGATCGTTAGGAGCAGTGGTGAGGTTAATAGAAGAAATAATATTGACAATCTCTTCATTGGATACCTCAGAGAATTTCAGCAGAGAGGTTGGTTGGGAGGACACATGCGGGGTGGAGAAGGATATGCTGGATGCATTCATATTGGTCTGGATCATCTTCGATTGTGTTGTTGTTAAGTGCCGTCGAGTCGGAGTCGACTCATGGCGACCCTCTGGATAGCTATCCTAAATTGTGTTCGGTCTTCAGTCAGGCGGCTCATTGATGACAGACTGGTACCCATAGCTGCTGTTATTGTAGCGATCCATCTCATTGCTGGCCTTCCTCTTTTGCGTTGACCTTCTATCTTGCCAAGCATGATGTCTTTCTCTAATGATATCTCTCTTCGCATGATGTGTCCGAAGTATGAAAGTCGAAGTCTTGTCATCTGAGCTTCTAAAGAAAGCTTAGGTTTGATATCCTCTAGTACCGACTGGTTTGTTCTTCGGGCAGTCCATGGTATACACAGTATTCGCCGCCAGCACCATAATTCAAAGGCATCAATTTTCCTCCTGTCTGTCTTTTTCACTGTCCAGCTTTCACATCCATATGGTGTTATTGAAAATACCATGGCTTGAACAAGTCGAATCTTTGTATGGAGAGACACATCTCTGCTCTTGAGAATCTTATCTAGGTCTTTCATAGCCATTCTGCCAAGAGCAATGCGTCGTCTGATTTCTTGACTGCTTGTTGCTTCTTTATTGATAGTTGATCCAAGTAGGTTAAAGTTGTTCACAATTTCAATTTCTTCTCCTTCAACGATGAACCTGTTGATTATGCCAGTTGTCATGATCTTTGTCTTCTTTACATTAAGGTGCAGGCCCATTTTGAGACTATGTTCTTTGATTGTGAGAAGCAAATGTTTCAGATCATCTTCGCTTTCAGCCAGTAATGTGGTATCATCAGCATAGCGAAGGTTGTTGATGAGTCTTCCACCAATCTTCACACCTCTGTTGTCTTCATACAGTCCTGCTTCTCTGATGATTTGTTCTGCATATAAATTAAACAGGTAGGGGGAAAGTATGCAGCCTTGTCTTACACCTTTGCTTATTTTAAACCATTCTGTTTCTCCTTGTTCCGTTCGAACTGTTGCTTCTTGATCAATGTACAGATTACGCAAGAGAACGATCAGGTGTTCTGGTATACCCATGCTTCTTAATGTGGCCCAGAGTTTCTCATGGTTTACACAGTCAAAAGCCTTGCTATAGTCGATAAAGCACAAATAGATATCCTTTTGGTATTCTTTAGTCTTTTCAAGGATCCATCTCACATCCGCAATGATGTCTCTCGTTCCTCGCCCTTTCCTGAACCCTGCTTGCACTTCAGGTAGTTCTTGTTCTAGGTATGGCTGTAGTCTCTTTTGAATAATCTTCAGTAGAATCTTGCTGGCATGTGGGATCAGAGCGATTGTGCGATAATTTCCACAGTCAGTTGGATCACCTTTCTTTAGTATTGGTATAAACACAGATCTTTTCCAGTCAGTTGGCCATGATGTTGTCTTCCATATTTCTTGGCAGAGCCTTGTAAGTACGGTAACAGCTGCATCAGATTGCTGCAATACTTCTATGGGAATGCTATCAATGCCTGGTGCTTTGTTCTTTGATAAGGCTTTCAATGCTGCTTCAACTTCTTCTTTCATCACCAATGGTTCCTGATCATAAGGTATAGGTTGAAACGGCTGTTGGTCCACTTGATCTTTATCATATAAAAGCTCTGTATATTCCTTCCACCTTTTCTTGATCTTCTCAGCATCATTCAACATAGAACCTTGAGCATCTTGTAACATTCCAATTCGAGGCTGGAACTTTTCTTTAACTCTCGCAGCTTTAGGAAAGCCGATCTTGTTCTTCCTCTAATAGTTTCTGCTTCTATTTCCTTGCAAGTGTCATTGTAGTACTTTTCCTTGTCCTGTCTTGCTGCACGTTGGAAATCTCTGTTGAGTTCTGCGATTGTCTTTCTTTCTCCTCTGGCTTTAGCTTCTCTGCGTTTCTGGGCAATTTTCAGAGTTTCTTCCGTCATCCATTTTGGCCGTTTTTGCTTTTTAACCTTTTGTAGAGACTTCTCGCTTTCTTCCAGCACAACCTTCTTGATGTCATTCCATAACTCTTCCGGAGCTCTGTCATTTGTATCTAAAGCAGCAAATCGATTTTGCAGGCAGTCTTTAAATTCCAGTGGTATATTCTCAAGGTCATATTTTGGTGCATTCATGAGTGGTTTGCGCTTTTTCAACTTTAGCTTGAGTTTGCATACTAGTAGTTGATGATCTGTACCACAGTCAGCTCCAGGTTTTGTCTTTGTTGATGTTACAGAGCTTTTCCATCGTTGACTTCCACAGATGTAGTCAATTTGATTTTTATACAATCCATTGGGTGAAGTCCATGTGTACAGTCGTCGCTTGTGTTGCTGGAAGAAGGTGTTTGAGATGAATAGATCATTGGTCTTGCAGAATTCTATCAATCTTTCACCAGCTTCATTTCTGTTGCCAAGTCCATATTTTCCAACTACTTTGCCTTCTTCTTTGTTGCCAACTTTTGCGTTCCAGTCACCCATGACTATCAGGATATCCTGTTTGCATGTTCTGTCAATTTCAGCTTGTACTTGTTCATAGAACTCTTCAATTTCATTCTCTTCTGCAGCTGTTGTTGGGGCATATACTTGAATTATAGTTGTGTTGATAGGCAATCCTCGTAGACGAATAGAGATTAAGCGTTCGCTGACTGCATTGTATTTCATTACAGTTCTTGCAAGTTTCTTCTTTATTATAAATGCAACACCATTTCTTCTTTGTCTTTCATTTCCAGCATAGTAGACCATGTGATCATCTGATGCAAAGTGCCCGATGCCAGTCCATTTCAGTTCGCTGACACCCAACAGATCAAGTTGTACACGTTCCATTTCATTCTTGACCACCTCCAACTTCCCTTGGTTCATGCTTCGTACGTTCCATGTTCCAATGTGTAAGACATCTTTACAGCTTCTGACTCTCATTTCATGCGCAGCTACATCAGCAGTCAGACTTCCCGAGGGCTTTGATCCAACCACATCATAAATGCTGGCTTTACTCTGAAAAGTCTTCAGCTCTTCCCCAGTAGCTAGTTGAGTGCCTTCCGACCTGGGAGTCTCATCTTCCAGCACCATAGCACAATTTGTTTTGTTGTAACTATCCATTGGGTTTTCATGGCAAGATACAGAAGTAGATTGCCGGGCCTTCCTTCCGCGCATTTTAAGTTTGGTGTTGTTGCCGTTGTCACAGAAATGTGATCCTCCGCCGTCAACACTATCCCATTCTGCTGCTGCCCAGATGGGTGGTTTGTCTTTGTCTGGCACCTCAGCTGAGACCTGTCCATCTTGGGAGACCCTGCCAGTAGTTAAACTACCGATAGTTTAGCTCTCAGCATCACTGATGCACGCAAGCCCTCACAGCACGACAAGCTGCAAACCAAGTGATTGGAATAGTCTTGTGGCTGAGGCATGGGTGGTTGGGCTAGTGCTGGGTCGCCTGTTAGGGACTTTACAATATTGAATAGGTCATGTGGTTTGTTCAATGATCGGTTTAGTAATTCTGAATGGTACTGTTTTCTTTTTTCCATGTTTTTTTCTCAGTGTGTTTGTACGTGAGCAGAGTATCCACAGAGTGCCTCGGAGGTCCGGGTGTGGCGCCACTGTCTCTCGAGCTTGCATAGGTGGAGAAGTGATGCTCGCAGATCCTGGGAGTACCATGGTGCGTGTTCCCGTTTTGCTAAGTTATTGTTGGTGGATGGGAGGCAGGCATCAGCTCTGAGGGCGTCATCCCAGTTGGACACCAATTTGTCTGGATCAAGGGATTCGTTGGCAAGGAGAGGTAGGATATTCTTGAGAGTCTTATCCTTAACAAGGGGTCGAAAGCGTGTTGTTATAATTCTAGGAGGGGCACATGCTTTATTGCTGAATTTGCTGAGGTAGTTGGTGGGTATATGGAATAGGAGTAGATGATGGTCAGACCAGGGTGCAGGTGTTATGGAGAGCAGCAGGCTCTGGGTTGAGTTGACAGCAGTCTGAGTGGCGAAGATCAGGTCCAGTTTACCACCCTTGCTATGAGTGGGGGAGTCGATGAGTTGCATATAACCCAGCTTGTTCATTGCGTCAAGGAAGGCTGATGAATGCGTATCTTGTAGGGAGGGAAGGTTGAAATCTCCCATTAGCCAATTTAGGGAGCGTGGGTTATTGGAGTTACAGGCTAGGTCAATTATTGATGGTAGATCATCTGGTGATGATGTTGGAGCTTGGTAAAGTAGGTTTATTTATTTATTTACATTCTCTTATATACCGCGCTATTCTGCATCAGTGCGGTTTACATTGAACAAACTGAAATTACATTGAACAGGGCATTATAACTTGGAGATAACTATTTTACAGGGAACATGGGCTATGGAGGGTTAAGTGGCTTGCCCAAGACCACAAGGAGCACCTGTGGGACTAGAAACCCCAGTCCTTCCGGCCCAAGGTTGCTGTCCTCTAGTGGGATTTGAACCTCCGACCTTCCGGTCTGAAGTACCTTGCCCCAACCACTAGGCTACTCCTCCACTCATAGGTGGAGGAGTAGGTTAGGTTAATTGAACAGTGTTCGTTCGATATGGAGATTATGTCCAGATAGGTTGAGCTAGTGGTGTTGCTTAGTAGAAATTGGAGTTCGGATCTGGCAAGGATGAGTGTGCCGCCTCCCCTCTGGTGGGTCCTATGGCAGGCAAAGATTGAGTATCCAGGTGGTGACATCTGGTTGATTAGAACATTATCACAGTCAGATAACCATGACTCAGTTATCATTAGGATATCGAGGTCATGGAGGGTTATCAAATCATTGGCTACAGGCCATTTCAAGCGTATTGATCTAACATTTATAAGTGCACATTTGAGTAAGCGTTGGTAGTTGTATTTCTCAGTTTGGTTCCTCTTAAAGCGCTGTAGAGGGATGTGTAGAAGGTGTGGATGAAGTGTATTAGCTTTTGTTGAGGAGTGACGGGTGTTTTCAGACCATCTTTTGCCATTGTTGTAGAGGATTGGGATGTGACTGATTCCAGGGTTAAATGTGTGTGATAGGTTGGGGGCCCAGGCGGTAAGGAGGAAGAGGGTTAAGGACAGGATTGGATGCATTTTTGGGTGTTCTATGTGAGACAAACTACTCTAGGTGCAGGGCTGATACGTTTTAGTACAGGATTAAAGAGAAATAACAAAGTAATGCAGATTTGGGCAAAAATATGGTAAGCAGTGTTCTGGAAGTCAGTGTAGTTGTTTTAGTATGGGCATTATGTGTACATATCGTGATGCACTGTATAGGATGTGAGCGGCTGTGTTGTGGGCCATCTATAGCAGATGCACTGCATACTTTGGTATTCCTTGGTATATTATGTTATAGTAGTCAAGATGTGGGGATATTATGGCCTCAAATACTCTTCAAAAGTCGCTGATGTTGAGTATTGGTGTTGTAATACTCTTATCTTGTGGTATACAAGCTTTATGGATTTGCTGATGTGTGATTATAGGGTTAGTTTCTGGTCTAAAGTTAAACCTAGATAACTAACTTCTGGTTTAACTTCTAGCTCAGTATCCAAGATTTTTAATGTAACTGGTGGGTTAAAGGTTGTTTCTCTGGCAATATACAGTACTTTGGTTTTTTTTTTGTAATTTATCGATAGTTTGTGTTCCGAGAGTCAGTGTGCCTTGAGGCAGTTTATTAAAAGTGTTTAGACTAGTTAGCTGTGGAAAAATGTGCATGAATCATAATATTATCTGTGTATATATGGTAGAAACATTGTAGGCTTGTGTAATTGAGCATATTGGTTGTATGTAAATATTGAATAGAAGTGATGATAGTTCAGATCCTTATGGAACTCCTTGCTGTTGCTTAAAGGGAGTGGATTTGTGTAGTCCTATTACTTGTTGGAATTCTTATAAATAAGAATGGAGTCATTCCAATGTTGTATTTTGTAAACCTATGGGGTCTGATTTTCAACAAAGTGCTGAGGCCTGCCATACCTGCAGAAAGTTACCCGTTCAGGAAAAGTGTGAATCGTGAGTCATACGCCTCCAAAATGTGCAAACAATGAAAATGCAGCACAAACCGAGCACAGTGGCAGTCACTCACCGTGGCATATATGGGTAAACACAGGACCCATAACCCAGCATCTGTGCCTAAGGTTGACCCACGATACCCGTGTATGTGTGCAAACCAGGGGCCAGAGAAGCAAGATAGCATGGATCCATGAACCCACAAATTGCCCGTCTGGCGTACCTGTGCATAGACGACACCGTCACACAGGCCCTGCGGGCTGCCTGTGCAAGAGTCCCCTGTGGCTGGGTGGATAGACACCAGTGGCATGGCGGCGAGGAGAACTATCAGTTTTAGCCCTGATGAGAGCAAAACCCTTGCCTGATCCATGCTGCGGCATGAGGCGGTTCTCTACCTCAGGAGGGGGCCATTGGCTAAACCTGTGGCTGTCAACAGCTATATGGAGAGGCATCCAACTCTGGCTGCGCAGGTGAGGAGACCTCAATGGGCGGGGGAGGGGGCCGAGTACCATGCTAGGCCACACACACCCTGAAAGGCATAGATGTATGTCTGCATAGGGAGACAGGGCTGTGTTGCTAAGCCAGATGTATGCTAAACAGACATCAGTGGGGGGGACGGGCCATGCATTGGTACAGGTGCCAGTCCTGATTGCCCGCAGCAGGAGGCATACCCACCCACAGCTGGTGGGGAAGCCACTGCACCCCCTGGTGGTGATTGGCAGCAACACCACAGGGCATGTACAGTGATAGCAATTCCTGGTTCTGCCCAATCCAGGGGACCCCGCTGGCCAGTGCAGATGTCCTGGACACCTCCCCACTCCCCACTCCCCAGCCCCTGTGACCCCAGTACAGGAGTCTGAGAGGGCTAGTGGCAGAATCCACATATGTGTCGCCCATCTGTCCCTGCAAGTGGATCTGCCACCACTGTCTAGCTATGGCAACATATCAGTGATGTGATGCCACAGAACATGACAGATGTATAATGATGAACATGCACAAACCGTGACACCCTGTCCTGAATGGCATATAACAAACCATGCAGTAATGTGGCCCCTAAGGCAGTGAATGTCCCCTAGCATGACTTGTGCCCACAGCCAGAGCTACATATGGCCTACAACCAAGTACCATGGTGCCAAGGAAAGTCTGCAGGCAACAGATAGGATCAAGGGAAGGGGGGAAGACTGTAGAGGTGGCTGAAGAGGCCAGAGGGGTGACACAGGTGAGGCAGTGGTCCAGATGGCACCATTGCTGGTGGCACAGGGCATATGTCAAAGGGCCAGGGAAGTGGTGGGCAAGAATATGATGGCATCCCATGCATCCCATACCTGCCACCCATGGGTATGCCCCTGCCCCTAGGATGGGCAGAACACCAGACTAAGCCAGGATACAGGTATGCACAACAAATGATACAGAAGCACCCAACTGAGCCCATGTGTGTCCCCCCTCTCCCACAGTGAATATGATATGTGACACACCCTTAAGGCCCTGAAGTGCCACTTTTGCACACTGTGCTGAAAGAGACTGAACCTGGTGCAGTGAATTAGGGAGTAGCTGGCAGCCAAGGAAGGTCAGTGGGTACACAGTGGAGCCCAGCAGATGCAGGGGGTGGCAGCTATGGGTGCCAGACAGGTGCAAGCAAACCACCTGGTGGTGGACTTTCTCGGTATGCAATGATAGAAACGTGCTATGGGCAGTTGTGCCATCCCCATTGCCACTATCCCATGTGTGCACCAGCCAGCACCCAAGATGTGTAGGTGCACACACAAATGGCTGGGGCATGGCACACATGAGTGGTATAGGGGCACACATCCCCAACAGTGGCCCTAGGTGCACATTGTGCACCTGCTCACACTGCCCCCTGTGCATGCCTATCACCTGGGGGAGGCTGGCAGGCCACAGCTGGGCACATGAGAGGAAGAACAGAGCTAAATGGAGGTGGGCATAGTGGAGGGCATGCGATATGCACTGTGGGAGAGGCATGCCCCATGGGCTGAAGATGGGTTGTGTGATGCATGTGTAGGTCCCCCAGAGGTCACCAATCCCACCCCACGGCCATGCCTGTATGTACCAATAATCCCCCTCCTCTTCCCCCACAGTTGGCTCCAGGGAGGCCCCAGACACTACTGGCCCACCATGCCTACCACCCAGGAGCAGCGGTGCAGTGCCACAAGAGCCAACCAGGGGAGCATAGAGCAGCAGTACCTCCAGCAGTGATGGGGATGAGGAGGAGTCCAGTGACACTGCTACAGGGGACACCACAACAGGGGGGGAGGGCATCGAGGGGGCTATGGTACAGCAGAGAGATGAGGAGTCAGAGGAGGAGGGATCAGAGGGCCAGGGCAGGGCAGGGCAGGAAGGCAGAGGAGTCAGAGAGGGAGGGATCAGAAGACCAGGGGCAAGGCAGAGAGACAGAAAAGTCAAGGGAGGAGGGATGGGAGGTACAGCATTAGGGCGGGGAGGCAGAGGAGTCAAAGGAGGAGGGGAAGGGATTTGAGGGGGTAGAATGGGGGGTGCAGGAACCACCCACAAAGCACCCCATGTATGGCAATGTGGTGCAGGGAACCACCAGCAGGCCCCTGGCAGGGGGCCTAGAGGTGGAGCTGCACTCCCTGGCTAAGCCCTGCAGCCCACAACCATGCCCACCCACATCCCTACCAGGGGGCCATGTGCTTGCTGCATGGCTCAGCATAGGCCAGGAACATTGTCCAGCAGATCCATGTGCAGCTGGGGGCCCCCACAGTCACCCCAGCACTCACGGGCATGCCATGACCATTCTGCACCAGGTCCCTCTGCGCCACCACCCCCATTTATATCCAATGACTGGGCTCTCACCACCCTGGTGATGGAGTTGTGGCTCCTTAAGGAGGATGTGCGCACTGTGGCACGGACCATTGCAGAGCGCATGTATGCCTCACCAATGCTGTTAAGAGGGCACAAGCAGAGCCCCCTGCACTATAAGCCATACCTATGCCAGTACATGTCCTGTGATGGGCCATAGTGGGGTGGTCTGTGGTATGTACTGCTGTTGTTTGTATGCCAATGTTGGCATAATTGTAACTGTTATGACGTTTTCTAATAAATGGTTCACTTTTTGTGAACATGATGTGTTGTCCATTTGTGGGAGCAGGGTGTCGTGTCTGTGTGGGTGATCCGGGGGTCTGGGGAAGAGGGGTCTGGGATCTATGGGCATGGGGTCTGTGCCGTGTGGGCACATCTGTGTGTACAGATCTGGCACTGAAGCACCACATGTGCAGAAGGGTGTGGGCACATCCCAGCACGGGTAGTGCCTCTCTGCTATACCCATGCAGAATGGGCTGTGGGCATGGAGGTGCAAGTCATGCAAGGCTGTGCCCACAGCCCATTCTGCATGGGTATAACAGAGAGGTGCTACTCATTCTTGACTGTTCCCATGACCTTCTGCATAGGTAGTGCCTCTCTGCCATACCCACACAGAATGGGCTGCAGGCAGCATGGGTTCAGCTCAGGGGTGCAACATACGCAGGGTGCCTCCTGCCCCATGGAGGCAAATGGTTGGAGCAATAGTGTGCACCTGTCTGCATGCCACGGTTGCCCTTCCTGCATACTGTGCTTTCTGACCTACCCAGATATTGCAATTTGGGCAGCCATGCAGGCATATGTTGTCATCACACAGTGATGTGCATCTATGGCATCCTACAGCAGCTAGCTGTCACGCAGATTTTCAAAATGTCAGTGCTCAGAAGCCTATGCAGGTACCAGATATGCCTTTTGACTGGGCATGGAACTGATGCACATAATAACTGCATATGTGTAAAAGGACCTATGCAGGTAGCCAAACACTGCCATAGCGCGTGGCTACAGAATAGCTGACAAGGCACCGAGAGCAGCAAACGCACATGGAAGGTAAACATCATGTCCTCTGAGATATCTATGGCCCTGGGGCTCATCCTGCAGCATCATACTGCCCTCTTCGTGGCAGAGGATGCCAGCATCCAGCTGACAGCATGGTGAGACATCATCAGGAGGGTCAATGCAGTCCACCACCACAACAGGGACATGGAGGACATAATGAAGAAGTGGCAGATGGTACAGAAGGCAGCGAAGGAGAAGAAGGCAAGAAACAGTAGACTGCCTCCTGTGCAACAGCACAGACTCATCCCTCTAGAGGAGTAGGTGCTGCAGTTTATGGAGGAAGTTGCCATCTCAGGAGTTACCAGCTTTGACAGCTCCACCATAGGTACACAGAAGGGTGAATAGAGGTGCCCCATTGCCTGGGTGGGACCGTGACAGCTATGTATGTGTCTTCACCATGCTTCTGCCCACCCAGGGCCTGCCTGTCTGTTGGATCTTGGGTGCTGCGTGGGGTGGGTACAGTGCAGACTGTACAACACTTGCCAGTTCCATAGTGGGCCTTGTGCCACTCCATAGGCTGACCTGGCAACCCATGTTACTAATCTATGCCACCTTTGCTCTCCCACAGATCTGCTATGCCCTCCCAGCCTGGGACAGATGTATCAGGGGGAGCCTCACCAACCATTGCAGATGATGCCAGTGCACAGCCAGGATGCAGCACAGCCATTGGGGCTGGTGTGCCTCCCAGGGCAGAGAAGAAGTCAGGTTTGCCACCCAGGGCAGTGGAGCAGGCCAGTGTATCTGCCAGTGCTGGGGAGCTGGAGAAGGATGATGTCTCACTTTCTGAGCTACAATTTGCCATCCTGAATGACCCTGTAGGTACAGGGAGCAGTGAGCTGGACCAGGAGCTATTTCAGGAGGGTATTTGCCTGGTGATTGGCACAGAGAGCATACTGTCCAAGCTGCAAAGTATCTGGCAGGACCTGCAGGCTGTGGAACAGGCAAGGGAGGCAGAGGCGAGAAGTGGCGGGACCACAGATTGCGTGTGAAGTGTCATATGCAGGGGCACCTGTGACTGATGAGGGAGATATCAGCTTACCAAGCATCAATCACTGCTTCCCTGTGCAGTTTGGTAGGCCTCATGCAGGCACAGGAGGTGGGTGCTGGGACTTCCAGAGCAACAGCACAGCCACCTGTTATCCCTGACCCATGTCCATCAACCTGTCCTGCTGGGGAGGGTGATGACACTGCCAGAATATTATCAGACATTGCTGCACTGTGTAGCAGTGCATATGTCAACAAGCACCCATGCCCAGCGGGGAGCACAGGGGCAGGGGACACACAAACACACATGGGGGAAAATAAAGTATCACTCTGCACAAGTAGCGTAGTAATGGGCACTTTATTAGTGATTTTGTTTTGTCCTATCTTAGTGCTGGTGTGGGACAGACACCTCAGAAACTATCACATTCCATCTGCGCATGGTGGCCCAGTGCCCTGGCCTGCTGCTGGCTCCTGGACTCTGCACCATCACCATCTGCTGCCTCTGTGGCCTCCCATTCCTCCACACCCACTGGCTCTGGGTCTGACACTCTATGCATCCATGCCGGGTTGTGGACCATGCAGCACGATGCAAATATCTTGCATACCCACTCCAGGCTGTAGAGGAGTTCCCACCGCTCCTGTCAAGGCACCAGAAATGGCTCTTCAGTACCCCTATTACACACTCTACAACTGCCCGGGTCTGTTGATGGGTGCCATTGTATCGCTCCTCCTGTTGGCTAATGGGGTGGTGCACTGGGGTCAGCAGCTAGGTCCTCAGGGGATATCCACGGTCACCTGTGGGGGCAATATGAGATGTGAACTTGAGTATGGAATATGCATTGGGTATAGTCTATGGGCTGCTATGGAGAGCATATAGCACACCATCTACTTGCAGGGAAGGGTGCAATATCTACCAGTCAGCGACACTGTGGCAGTGAAATGACACCAACATATGGCTTGTGTGGCAACCAGGCATTTGGAGTGGAGCAATGGGTGATGGTGACATGGGCTGGCCTGTTGGGGGGCAGGGGCATGACACAGGGATGCAGTTGGGGGATATGCGGGCTGTGATGGGAGTAGATATGGATGTGATCTACATGGACTGCTGCCATGTGGCTGTGCTACATGGCGCCAGCCCATGCTCTTCCGTATTCCACATGTTGGTGCATGCTGCCTGCTTTCAGTCATGGGACTTCCCCTGGTTGTCACCATGATATACATTATGGCCCACAGTGTGCATGGCTCTGTGGAACAGCAGAGCATGTGCACACTGTGGTTCTCCTCTGTTATGATATGTACAAAACACATATTTCACCACCTGTTTGCATTACACATAGCATCATACTACAGCAAGCGTATGTTCTGGGCCTGTGCTGGGGCTCACACATGTGCACACTCATCTAGCAGCCATGTATCTCTGAGCTGACCCCTGGCTGCTGCCTGTCCCAGGCTGGATGGGGCGAGGACAAATGCAACGTGGCAGGACTTTGGGTAGCAGGCAACACATCAATGAAGGCCATGTTGGCATCCACAATGACCTGCATGTTCATCAATGTGTACACATGCCTGTACTGGTATGCCCTCTGCTCCAGCCAATGTGCCCACAATGCAATGTGGGTGCAGTCTATACAGCCAAGCATCGATGGGAACCCAGCGACATTGTAGAACACTTGCATGGTATCCTGCCACATCTGCTGTGTCCGGAGGAAGGCTATGAGGTGGCGCATCCTCCATAGCAGGGCTCTGGTGAAGGTACTTATGCAGTGGCTGGCAGTAGACTGTGTGATTCCGAAAGTCACCCCTATCGCATGCTGGAAGCTGCCAGTTGCAAGAAATCCCAGGGCGGTGGTCACCATCATGGGCACTGACAAGGAATGGCTTCTGGATGTGGAGGGCTCCAGGTCCACAATGAGAATGCTGCACAGCTCAATTATTGTTGCCCCATCCAGTCTGTATCTCTGGTAGACCTCCTCCTCCATCAATTGCAGGAAGCTCACCCTGGGCCTGTGAACACATGGGGCATGGTACCTGCATCGTAGGTGCTGGGCTACAGCCTGCTGAAGGGTACGCACTGCCTGCCACATCCTCCGCTGTGCCCAGGCACGGCGGGTGCATTTCCACCTCTGGATCACCATGTGCATGGTCCATATTACTTCTCTATCGCTTTAGCGTCGCTATACATCTGCATGGTTTGGGTACAGATTTGCACACGTTCCCCTCACTCTACTGTGCACTGTTCCACCACTACACTGGTTTGCTGATCATCATCGGTGATCGTATGTAGGCCTACACGGTTAGTGACGTCCACTGTTGGCACACTTGTTTTGGAAATCTGCTTTACGCGATTTTTATGGTACAATCTATAGCAATCTTGCTTGCTCAGTTTAACATTAGCCTCTCTGTAATTATTTTTGGAGGACAGGGGATGGGGCAAAGGTGGGTTGGGGGTGGAACAGAGGGCAGGGAAAGGGAAGAGCAGGGGTGGAGATGGGCGGAGCATGACTAGCCACAGGTGGTGGGTTTTTCTCTTTCAAAAAGTTGGCAACCTTAAGTGCAGGCCTGGCAGAAAAACTACAGCAGTGAGTCATTCAGTTCAACTTGGGAGAAGACATATGGCTTGATCCTTAAAGTGTACCATAATAAGGAGATCTTAGGGTCTCATAATTTTAAATAGGTATTGTTACCAATAAAATATCTGGAGATGCTTATAATACAGACATTACCATTTCTACTACTATGGACAGAAGTTACTATTTAACACTGTATCTTTGTCAGCTAGTCTCCTTTGCTTTTATCATGGAGCATCCTTCTTAAGAACATAAGATATGCCATACTGGGTCAGACCAAGGTCCATCAAGCCCAGTATCCTGTTTCCAATAGTGGCCAATCTAGGTCATACGTACCTAGCAGTTTCCCCAAAAGACACAGATTCCACAATGCTTGTATTGGGTCAAGCATTGATATCCTGGGTCCCTTCTTAATAATGGTTTATGGATCTTTCCTCCAGGAACTTGTCCAAACCTTTTTTAAACCCAGCTACACTAACAGCCTTTACTACATCCTCCGGTAACAAGTTCCAGAGTTGAATTGTTTGAAATGATTGTATCCTGAACATGGCACCTATACTTTTCCCCCATGGTTTTCATATGTGCATATCAATAAGTTACTCTCTAAAATTTATGGTATTTAAGATTCCTAGAATTTTTATTTGTAAATTGGAAGGAAAGAAAGATAAGATGAGTCAGCCTCTATGTTATCATTAGGCACTAATTTCAGACACTGCAGAATATGGATGAAATGTACATTTCAGTTGGGTTCATCTAGTGTGAATTTCCTTTTTATTTGAACCAACTGCTTGGTGAAGAAGTACCCTAGTGGTTAGAGCAACTGCCTTGTACCTGGGCAATCAAGGGTTCAGACCTCACTGGCACTTCTTGTGACTTTGGGAATGTTGCTTTACCCTGCATTACTTCTGAAGAAAAGGCCTGACAATCTACTTCAGTTTATACATTACCAAGAAAACCCAGAGGTATAAACTGGATAAGAACATTGCAGTACCTTATAAGCTTCACTGAAGATTCCAGTATGATTTAATGTTTACCATGAACTAGCCTTGTATCAACTGACCACCATAGGGATAAAAAAGAAAGTCTGTGATAGCACAAAGTCATCTTTTCTGGATGTAAGAAAAAAGATTTAATTCATACTCATCTCATAGTTTCAATGGCTATAGATATAAGATTATATACAAAGAAGTGAATTCTTGCTTACTATTCTATGTGAGGGTCCATATCGTATTTCCATTCGTAATAAAATGTTTCAATCTGGACATAGGATAACTCTGATTTAGAGAATATTTCAACATGATATTGATGCTGGATTGCAAAAACTTTGGATGGATGAGCTCGAAGAGGGTGATATGTGAATTTCATAGAAGCATTTTTAGACCAGGTCTTTCAAACTGTCCTTGTTAGTGGAGATAATTTACTTGTTCCCTTTTTTGACAAACTGGGTCATTTGAACTGGTCAAACTACTTTGAGCTGCTTTATCTCAAATAAAAGAGTGCCGAACTTGTCATTCTGATGCTAGTACTTTATTTCATATGTTATTTAACTGCAGTATAACGTTCTTAGATATGTTACTATCTCCTGCACTAAAAACTATTCTCAGGAACTGGAATGAAGAAAAATCTCTAAGGAGTCTATCTACTAAACTGCAGTAGCTGCTATAGCAGGGCTAATGAGAAAATACCACCCCACGGGAGCAGCTAACGTGGGGACTGTTCTGACATCACGGAGAATTGGCACGATATCTGCACTTTCCACGATAGCTGCAGGCAAAGGCGGGATTAGGGTAGGGAGTGGGTGGTACGTGGGCCAGCCTGCTGGGTGCAGCTACTGTGGGCAATTGCATCATGCAGTAAATGCAATGTGTGCCTTCGAGTCAGTCCTGACTCCTGGCAACCCAGAAGATCCTGGGTTTTCTTGGCAGTCACCGGAAGTAGATTGCCAGGCCTTTCTTCCGAGGCATTGAAGGGTTAAGTGACTTGCCCAAGGCCACAAGGACTGCTAGTGGGAATCAAACCCTGGTTGCTTGGTTATGATTTGCAGGTTTTGTGGATTCAGCTATTGCCGGCTGAATGGGTGGTGATAGCTGTATCCATAAAGATGCCCCCTGTGAAGGCAGCATTTCCTTTGCGGTATCTACAACGGAAAGCTGGGAATGTTGCTGCAGCGAACATAGCACTTTTGCAGCTATGACCCCTTGTTAGCTACAAAAAGCTAACACGGTTTAGTAGACAGACCCCTATGTTTATTTATTTGTTAGTATTTAGCTTATGTTCATTACTGGCGGAAAAAGTTTTGTATAGCTTTCAAGTATAATGTTGTGATTGCTCAGAAATTCCATAACATCAGTATATTATTATTCTAGAAGGTTGGTAGAGGTATATTGAGGGTTCCAATTTTGAATTTTCCTGAGTTTGTATGTGTAACTTTATTCCTTTTGTGAATTCTGCCAAGAATGCCCTTTGTACATATTTTAATATAATTTGATGTTTCCCATATTCTTCAAAGAAAAATTCAGACTAGAAAAAACATTTTTGACTTCTCAGGGAGTATTGTGCAATGCAGGCATTTCTTAATTAAAAAGAAATAAAAGCTTGAAAAAGGTTAAGTCAGCCTTAACATGTGCAGGAGGAATTTTAGATTCATGTCATGAAGGTTCATATCACATATTTGTACTATACATCTTATAAAAAGCAAGTTCTTGAAAAGCTCTCCTGCACATAATTTTGCTATGAGTGGGGTGCATTTTTTAAATTGCCCATTCCTCTGCAAATTATGCAGATGCATTTAACACATCTGCTTTCTACAAAGTTTGAAAAAGAAAGTACTTACACTATATTTGAAAACTGCAAGAGCAAAGTACTCACACTAGAAGCGTTGACATGCTTTGCATTTGCCATTTGTTTAGATGTATGGAGAAGAGGCATTAATGGACATGTACATTTGGAAATAATCTCCACACACACTGTTTCCCTTCCCTGATATAAGAATATCCACAATAATACCTCTTTAACACAACTAAAAATTACACAGGTACACTACCAAAAAACTGCCTCCAGTTTTGCAACTGATTCCTATAGATTTTGGGGTGCTGAATCCAGGAAAAATAGCCAAAATGTTCCATCACGTCACGTTTTCTTGTAAAATTAGATTTCTTACCCATATAAGGAATGTTCACATAATTTCTTTTTAGCCGACTGCAGTTTATTTTCTTGGCCCAAAATAGAGGTTGTAATGGTTAACTAACTAGAAACACTCCCTCATGATATTTTAGAGTGTTTTGTATTCATTTTATACATTAACAGGACAATTGGGAGGCGGGGGGCTAAATCCAGTACTCGCGCTGGCGCATGTTCTTTCCTGTTCGCCTCGCCTCATTCGCTCGCTCAAACACGGTGGTTGCGACATGAACGTTCCTGTCAAATTTCAGTTTCTTGCAAGTTCATTGTTACCTTTTGTTTGCTCAGTCGTAATCCAGCTTTATTCCGAAGTGGTTCACTACAGTTGTAGTTTGCAGTGCTGTGTATTTGTGATGGCTCACAGAGCCAGAGGTTGCGTCAACTCTCCGGACAGTTTTTGTTTTATTTGTGGGGAATATACCGCGAAAAAGCGGCAGAGGAACATTTCTGCATTTATTAAAAAAGTATATTTCGCCTATTTCGGTTTGAAGTTAGGCGATCAAGACAAACCGTGGGCTCCTCACAAAGTGTGCAAGACATGTGAGGAAGATCTACACTTATGGATGAAAGGTAAAAAACAAGCATTTTGTTTCGGAATACCTATGATGTGGCGTGAACAAAGAGACCACAGCAGTGACTGCTATTTTTGCTCTTGCATTGTGAAGGGATACAACTTAAAAAATAAGAACGTAATAAGTTACCCCAACCTTCCCTCAGCAATTAGGCCTATGCCTCATAGCAACGAAGTACCTGTGCCTGAACCACCAAAATCTTTGGATCATATTTGTGTGGACGGTTCTGATCATGATGAGACTCATCAGATGGCTTTTCCCGATGAGTCCAGTACTTCCGAGTTTAAAACTGAACCAGATCCGAAACCTGAACTTTTCTCTCAAGCTGAATTGAATGATTTAGTCCTGGATTTAGGACTCCCAAAAGATGCTGCCCAACTGCTAGGTTCTCGGCTTAAACAGAAAACTCTATTGTCACCAGGAACAACTTTTTATTGGTACCGCAACCGCGAGACACAATTTTTGAAGTATTTCAGCAAAGAGGAAGATTTGGTATTTTGCAACGATATATACGGAGTGATGGAAAAGTTTAAACTCAAGTATGATCCTGCTGAATGGCGGCTGTTCATTGATTCATCAAAAGACAGCATAAAAGGTGTTCTTCTTCATAATGGCAACACATTCGCTTCAGTTCCTATTGCTCACTCTGTTATTCTCCAAGAAAAATACGAGAATTTGGCCCTGATTCTTCAGAAGATTCGTTATGATGAGCATAAGTGGATGATTTGTGGAGACTTTAAAATTCTATCCATGCGGGGCGGAGCCAGCACGGCTGCAGTATGGCGGTGTGAGTGAGTCTCTCCCGGGCCCCAGGATAGAATCCTGCTCATTTCAGCCAGCAATTGGGGAGCACTCTGGCCCAAATTAATATAACACGCTGTGGGCATGGCCGGCAGCAAACAAACCCGGTTGGAATTCTCGAACCCGACGGCTACGGGCTCTAAACTTACCAAATCGGACCCGCTGTCCCCGCACAAAATGGCGTCTCATCAGGAAGCTGCTGAAGGCATGCAAGAGCTCTTAAAGGAGGTACGGGCGATCCGTAGTAGAGTGGATGCCAATGGAGATGCCTTAATTGCAATGCAATCGGACTTAAAAGAACTAAGTGCACAAATGCAGTCTTTAACGCTAAGAGTGGAAAAGATGGAAGGGACAACTGCCGAATACGAACACCGTTTTGCCCAGATCCCGAAAATTCAGCGTAAGGTTGAATGGCTGGAAAGGAACTACGCAGACATGAGCAATAGAACCCGCCGAAATAACATCCGCATTGTCGGCCTTGCAGAAGGGGCAGAGGGCGGGGACCCGATCGGGTTTTTGGAAACCTTATTGCCAAAGCTGCTCAAACTGGAGTTCTCTCGCCCACTAGAACTCGAGCGGGCTCACCGCATTCCTTCGGGGCCTAACCAACGAGGCAAGCCTCCACATCCAATGATCCTCTGTGCCCTGCGACATCAGCAAGCAGTGCAGATGCTCATGGCTGCTAAAAACTCTCGGCAGCTACTGTTTGAGGGTCAAAAGATTGCACTCTACCCAGATTTCAGCAAACCCACCGTGGAAAGAAGGAAGCGTTTCCTAGCGCTTAGGCCGCGCTTGCAAAGGCTCCAAGCGCGATATGGCTTAGTTAACCCTGCTCGCTTTAAGGTTACACTGAACAATGTGACCAAATCATTTGAAGACCCGGCGCTGCTGGAACAGTACATCGAAGATCAAGAAACGCTACTCATGCACTCTTAACTCCTCTGTCGAGGTTTGTGACTTTTCTGTGCATTCCCTCGCAGGGTGGCTATGGGACTCAGTGTGTTATAGCGCAACCCTGACCTGGTCTTAACGCCGAGGCAAGCTGAACAGGTCCTTCCGGTTTCTGCGGCCATGGCTGAATGACAAATGGGCCGATGGACTGGATTGTCTGCCTCCCATGCAAGTCGGATGGTTGTAGGCATGAGAAACCCTTCGTCATGGCTGAAGTGGGTGGTATGATTTGCAATACTACTCCTTAGGGACTGGGACCCGCCATGCTTCGACAGCCTTGCTGTCTTATCCAGGGGGTTGTGGGTTGGGGTTTGTGGGATGGGACGGTTCTCAAGGGGATGTGCGGGATGTTATTTTTGTATGTTGTTTACTCCAAGTTTGTTATAAAAGCTTTGTTATAACTGATTATGGCTAAGGAATTAAAATTTTTATCGTTGAATGTCAAGGGCATCCGGACACCGATGAAGAGAAAGAAAATACTGGCATACTGTGTGAAGCAGGGTGCTGATGTAGTTTTCCTCCAGGAAACGCACCTTACTGCTCTGGAGACTAAGAAGTTGGAAGGAGGTAGGTTTACCCTTGCGGGCTACTCCCCGGCAGATAAAAAAAGGAATGGGGTAGCAATCTTAGTGCGTAGAGCACTGGGGGCGGTGGTTGCCCGGGCCAACAATGATACCTCCGGAAGATGGGCCCTAGCCTTGCTTCAATTTGAGAAATTTGAGTGCGTTTTAGTGAATGTATATGGCCCCAACAAGGATGACCCCGCCTTTTATTGTGATCTGAACTGTATCCTACAAAGGGAAGGAGAAGCCCCTATCATTCTGGGAGGGGACCTTAATATGGTCAGGGATTCCTTAGTGGACCGCTGCCCTGGGAGAGTATGCAGGCTAGCGAGAGCTGACATTGCCCTTTCCAGTCTCATGGAGGACAGTGGGTTGGTAGATGTCTGGAGGCTGTTGCATCCGACAGATAAAGAGTATTCTTACCACTCCCCAGTTCATAACTCTCTTTCTCGGATAGACTACTTCTTGATTTCAAGGTCTTTGATCGCGAGCAGCTGTGCAGCGGACATCCTCGGCATGACCATTTCGGATCATGCTGCGGTCACACTGACGATTAAAGTACATGAGCCTGCCCGTTCTGGTACAGCCTGGTCCTTTAATAGGGCTTGGCTTGCTGAACCTGCTTTTCTAGAGGAGTTACGTGCCTCCATTGACTCATATTTTAATACCAATCACCTGGGTGACACTGCAGGCTGGGCCTGGTGGGAGGCTTTTAAGGCCTCGTTGCGGGGAACAATCACTAGCTATAAAATAAAAGAGAATAAGAAACGTAAAGCTCAGTTAGCCGCCTTGGAAGCCCAAATTAAGGCGGGGGAACGGCTGTGGATCAAGCATCCTAATGCTGCTATCCTGCAAAGCTTGCAAAAGCGGAGGTTCGAATACAATGAAATCCTGAGCGCCGAAGTTGATTATTATATGATGAGACAATCCGCCCGCTTCTATGCCGAACGAAATAGGGCCAGTAAGCTGTTAGCCAGCTCCATTCGTGGGAAGCGCGAGAAATCGAGAATTGTATCTCTTATTGGCGATAATCATGCTCAACTAGTAAAAGACGAGCAGATTTTACAAGAGTTTTCCCAATACTATTCCCGATTGTATTCCACTGAGGTACATCCGGAGCCAACTGCTGTTGCAGATTTCTTGGGGAGGCTTTCACAACCTAAATTATCAGCAGAGCAAGCCAGGAAACTAGGTGAGCCTTTCACCCTTAAAGAGATTAAACTAGCTATTGATTCTATGCCCAGGGGCAAGGCGACTGGACCTGACGGGCTGCCGTCAGAGCTCTATAAAGCTTTAAGTGCTGAGCTAGTCCCCTCCCTTAAGATTTATTATGAGTGGCTGGAACAGGGGCGTGAGAGTACTGGTTGTTTCTCCGAGGCCACGATCGTAGTACTAGAGAAGCCCAGCAAAGATCCCCAATACGTCACGAATTATCGACCTATATCTCTTCTGAATGCCGATTACAAGGTCTATGCCAGCATGCTGGCAAAGCGCCTAACTCAGTGCATTGGAGACATAATACATCCTGACCAGTCCGGGTTCATCCCTGGTAGAGCAACGACAGACAATGCTCGCCTCCTCTGTAACCTATTGGACTGTGCGGCGGACAAGACATTGCCATACATAGCCCTCTCTCTTGATGCCGAAAAAGCCTTCGATAGGTTAGAGTGGCCTTTTCTCTTCTCAGTAATGGGATGGTTTGGCCTCGGAGAAGAATTTATACAGAAAGTTCGTGTATTATATAGGCATACTAGTGCTCGAATATTAGCCAATGGCATACTCTCTCGCTCCTTCTCCTTGCACAGAGGGACCCGTCAGGGGTGCCCCCTTTCTCCGATGCTTTTTAATTTAGCACTGGAGCCTTTGGCTATTGCCATCAGGCAAAACCGTGACATCAAGGGCTTTCTGGTTGGGGGGGGCACAAGTGAAATTATCGGCCTTCGCTGATGATCTTATCATATTCACCCAGCCCTGCGAAGTTCCGCAACTCCTGGCATTGTTTGCAACATATTCTGGCCTTTCCGGATATAAAATTAACTGGGCTAAATCAGTGGCATGTCCGCTCAACAGCTGTTCCAATTCTAGCATGATGGCCTCTTTCCCCTTTCGCTGGGAGATGGGGTGCATTAAGTATCTCGGTGCCTACTACTGTTCCTCCTGGGAACGCACGATACGGGAGAACGTAGAGGGGATTCTCCTATTGATCCATAGCAAAACCATGGCTTGGTCCCCCTTGCGCTTTACGTGGTGGGGTAGATTGGAAATTATTAAGATGATACTGACACCTAAAATCAACTACGTCCTGGGTATGCTACCTGTCTCCCTTCCGCTTAAGGTCTATCTAGACATTGAGAGAAGCCTCCTAGCCTTTTTGTGGAATGGAGCCCAACACCGCATAGCGTGTAAAAATCTGAAAGCCCCTAAAGCACAAGGTGGGGTTCATTTCCCAGACTTCCAATGGTATCACCATGCTCTCCTACTGAAGCAAGGTGTACAGTGGTTGGAGAGTGATCATAACGAATTCAGCCCTAGCTGGCTGGAAATAGAAAGGCATATAGCAAGTCCCTACCCTCTGGAGCACATGTTAGGAGCCTTGTTCCCTGAAGATTTTGTGGGGGGGAAAACTCTCCGGGCCACACAAGTGGCGTATTTAGCACTTGTGCGAGTAGCCAACAAGGATAGCCTGCTTTCCAGAATATCTCCACTCTGGTGGAATCCCTCCATCAAACCGGGCGGTAAGAAAATTGCCTGGCGCCTGTGGCAGGCGCAGGGAATTTGGGTTGTGGGTCACCTGACAAAGGGTGCTGGCTGGAAAAATTTTGCTGACTTGCAAGCGGAATTTTTCCTCCCGGAATCCTGTTTCCTCCGGTGGATGCAGTTGCGACATTGTCTGGCTGCGCGAATACCCGCTCCGGGTGCGCTGCCGGCCGTCCTGGACACTATCAAATGGCTTCGAGAGCTACTGGAGATGAAGGGTTTGGTGTCCAAGATATATGGTTTGTTTCGGCAACATGCCTCCTGTCAATCCGTGGGGCTAACCAAGGTGTGGGAGGCTGAGACTAACTGCCCATTACCTCCTTCTACTTGGAAAATTCTATGGGGACCAATAACCCGGGTTTCAAAATCTGCTGCAATCACACAAGCCCTATACTTCTTTCTTCACAGGGCCTATCTGACCCCGGTAAAAATCTCTAAATGGGATAGACTAGCCACGGGACGTTGTTGGTCCTGCCAGGGCGAGCTTGGCACATATACCCATATGTTTTATGACTGTCCAATTGTATCCAAGTTCTGGGCTGCAATATGGCGTAAAATCCAGGCGGTCCTAGGCATTACTGTTGAATTGACTAAAAATGTTATCTTCTTGAGATCACTCCCCTTGGGACTTCCCAAAGGGGAGCGGTTCCTGTTAAATTTCATGATCGCTGTGGCGATTAAAATGATCCTGTCAAACTGGAAATCATTTCAGCATCTGCATCCCAATAGCTGGTGGGGGCAGGTGCGCCAAAACTCTCAGTTTGAAAAGCTGTACAGTAAGCTCCACCATCCGGACAGGGTGGACCTTCACTCTGAGAGATGGGCCTTGCTGGACAGTTTTTTTGAAGTCCCCAGAGCGTCCTAGCGATGGTGTCATTATATCTACCCGTTAAACAATGATGGGAGTGTCTCTTGCTGCAGAGGCCCGCGCTGCCCTGACTTGGCGTATTCAGAGCTGTATTTATAGCTGTTTCCCTTTGAGAACCGGGAGGGGGGGGGGGGTGGGGGGGTAGGGGGGATTAATCTTTGCTTATACGGTTTTGTAAAAGTTAGACGTCATTGCCTGTAATTCTGTGTTTACCGAATAAAGAGATTTATAAAAAAAAAAAAAAATTCTATCCATGCTATTAGGGCAGCAATCCGGTTTCACCAAATATCCCTGCTTCCTTTGCTTGTGGGATAGCCGGGCCCACGACCTACACTGGGGGAAAAAAGACTGGCCAATTCGGGAGTATTTGAGACCCGGTGAGAAAAATGTTCTTCATGAGAGCTTGGTACCTCGTGATAAAATTCTATTACCACCTCTCCACATTAAGTTGGGTCTCATTAAGCAATTCATCAAGTCCCTTCCAAAAGATGGTGAGTGCTTTCGGTACCTTTGCTCAAAGTTCCCCCGACTTTCTGAAGCAAAGCTAAAGGAAGGAGTGTTTGTTGGCCCTGATATAAGGAAACTCATTTCAGATGGAGCATTCGCTGAAACGATGTCTGAGAAGGAAAAAGAAGCCTGGGATTCCTTCAAGGATGTTGTTCTCAAATTCTTGGGGAACAGGCGGGATGAGAACTATAAGGATATTGTTGCCAGGATGCTCAATGCCTTCAAAGAACAAGGCTGTAACATGAGCCTGAAAGTCCATTTCTTGCACTCCCATGTGAACTACTTTCCCGAAAACTTGGGGGCATACAGTGAAGAACAAGGTGAAAGGTTTCACCAGGACATCAAGGACGCAGAGAGAAGGTACCAAGGAAGATGGAACACTACTATGATGGCTGATTTCTGCTGGTTGCTGCTGCGGGAAACCCCAGATGAAAAATACGCCAAGCAGTGCACCAAGAGAAGCATTCGGGGGAAGAAGAAACGGGCCCACCAGGAGATTGATTGACCCAAGAATGACTTTAAAATCTAAACTGTGTTGACAAATATCGTGTTTTTACTAAACTTTGAAATAAAAATTTGCTAATTATTACCACAGTGTCGGATCTCATTTATTAGAATTTTATTTTCACACCATCGGGTGTTTGTCTTCATGTATTGCAATGGTGCGGTTTGCGTTTTCTATTCTTACATACATACCTGTACAACATTTTTTGCACATTTCTTTGCTTTGCTTTGTGTCTAACCTCGCTCTTATATGCTCAATGTTTGTGCACATGTATGTGGCTGTTTTAAGTGCAGACAATTTTGCTACCATCACAGTGTGTTTTGTTGACATTACTCTATTCTTATGTGCTGCCTTGTTACAATTTTCTTTATTCTTATTTGAATAACTACTAAACAATTAGTATAAAGAATTCATCCAAGAAACTTTTATCTCGATCGCACTCAATCTGAAATGTTCATCTCAAACTGCTAACCCAATGTAGCAAAAAATCTGTACGTGATGGAGCAAATTGGTTACCAGATTTGGATTCAGTGCACCAAAAAACGTAAAAATCAATCGAAACATTAGAGGCAGTTTAAAAAAAAATTTTTTTAGTGTACCTGTGTTATGAATGCTGTGCACACCTATTCATACTAGGGATGTGAACTCATGAGTGCATATTTGGTGGTCATTTTAGAAGCTCTATTCATGAAATGGATGTCCAAAAATGGTCATGTGGACATGCAAGTCCTGAAGGCATTTTAGAAACCAGTTCTATAAATGTCCCCAGTGTGAGAACATCCATGTTCAATGGAGTGTGGTAGTGGTTTGTCCGGGGGCAGTCCAGTAAAGTTAAATGTGCATGACTGATTTCAAAAAGAGTAAGCATATCTCTACCCTTCAGCAATAACATTTATGCCAATTACTGCTGCAGGGTACAAGTAGGCATCTGAGAGGCTTTTGCTCTGCTACTAAAACACCTGGAAGGAGTAAAGAGGAGGGTATTCTGATATCTCCAACACTTTTCATGATTATAACGAAAACTGAGGGGAAACGAAAACACTTGTTTTCTGGTTGGCAAGCCAATGCACATCTGTGCTTGCAAAATAGTAGGCATCGACATGCTTTCAGCATGGGGTAGCCATCCCAGTCCTAAACTTTTATCACAGGAACATCTATGTGGCTGGAGCCACCACTACCCATTTTGGGCATGTTCAGGTTTCCAAAATCGGAATCATACTTGTATGTGAATGACTATTTTACATTTAGACATTATTTTTAAAATGTGCCTTCGTATTTATTAGTACACCTTAGAAACTTTGTTGTTGTTAAGTGCTGTCGAGTCAATGTCAACTCATGGTGACCCTCTGAATAGTTGTCCTAAATTGTGTCCGGTGTTCAGTCAGGTGGCTCATTGTTGACAGACTGGTACCCGTAGCTAATGTTATTGTATCGATAGATCACATTACTGGCCTTCCTCTTTTACGTTGACCTTCTATCTTGCCAAGTCTGATGTTTTTCTCTAATGATCTCTCTCTTCGCATGATGTGTCCAAAGTATGAAAGTTAAAGTCTTGTTATCTGAGTTTCTAAAGAAAGCTAAGGTTTGATCTTCTCTAGTACTGACTGATTTGTTCTTTGGGCTGTCCATGGTATATGCAGTATTCGCCGCCAGCACCATAATTCAAAGGCATCAATTTTCTTCCTGTCTATCTTTTTCACTGTCCAGTTTTCACATTCATATGATGTTACTGAAAATACCATGGCTTGAATGAGTTGAATATTTGTATGGAGAGAGATATCTCTGTTCTTGAGAATCTTGTCCAGGTCTTTCATAGCCATTCTGCCAAGAGCAACGTGTCATCGGATTTCTTGACTGCTTGTTGCTTCTTTATGATCCAAGTAGGTTAAAGATGTCCATAATTTCAATTTCTTTTCCTTCAACGATGAACTTATTGATTTTGAAAGTTGTCATGATCTTTGTCTTCTTTACATGAAGGTGCTAGCCCATTTTAAAACTATGGGGTTTGTTTACTAAACCGTGTTAACATTGCAGCGGCTATGTTAACGTGCGTTAAGTAACATTAATGCGCATTAAGGGTACCTAACACACATTAAGGGTACCTAATGCGCGTTAACATCACCGTCCGCGGTGAGTCCCGCGGAGGGTGGAGAGAGGGCAGAGAGAAGGGTCAATGGATGGGGAGTGGGTGGGGAGAAGCTCCCGCAACACTAACGTGGGGAATTGAAGGGCTGAACATTACCAGGACTGAAAATCTGTCGTTAGATGCACATTTGCAGGAGGGTGAAACCATTTAAGCGTCAGCAATGTACAACATAGGCAGGGAGTCCAAGAAAAGTGATAGTAGTGATCCATTTGCAGCAACAGCATAGTGCCCAAGTATGAAAGGCCACTATGGTGATGGTGCAAATGGGGCATAGGGGGCTGCAGGCGGGACATGTAGTGGGGGCAGCTGGGGCACAGGGTGGACAAGGCTGTCACCTAGGTGGCACATAGGAACATAGAAACTGGAAATCAGCAAGACAGCAGCTGACCAAGTCCAAACACAATCCACCTACATCTACCTGGTCCACCCTAGCCAATAGTTGCTAGGGCAGTGACCTGACATCTCCCAAGCCATCTCTCCCCCATGTGGAAGGGACATAATATTGGTAGGCGGTGATGGGGGGATGTGTGGATGTCCATGTATGCCTCCCCACCCCAGATCCCACTCCCTAGGTCAAAGCCTACCTGCACAGTGGATGGCCTGGGACTGCGCACTACCAGCACTGACAGCATATGGCCAGGCAGCATGGTAGGGTGGCGTGTGTTGTTGCTGGAGAGCGCAGTGGCACCTGCCTGCAGTGCACCTAGGCCATGTCCCGTACCAGTACGTGGTGTGCAGTGCAACAGAAAAGGTCTGGCTGAGGAGAAGTAAAGGTAGCTCCAGGGACTGCTGGTCTTCTGTGGAAATGGTGTGGTGCAGTACACACAGCCAGTATATCCCAGAACAAAGAGTCACAGGTTCAGGTCCCAGCTGTGGATCTTGCAGAGCATGTTCCTATGTTTTACCCTACAATGCAGATACAACATCAACATGTGCAATCCCCAAAGCAGCGGCCAACAGGGGTACAAACACCCACTCACACAGGCTCCACTATCCAAAGCTCCATGCAGAGTCAGGCTGTTGGCCCCAGCATGGAGCCGCAGTCACCACCAGAGCACTACTACTACCTCCTGCACAGTCTGGCAATGTCGGCACTGTGATCAGGACCAGTGTGGCGAGCAGGGTTGCCAACCACCCTTATCTTTGCACAATGCTGCAATAAGAGTGTGTGTGTGTGTGTGTGTGTGTATGTCTATCCATTGTTTCGTGGCTGCCTACACCTCACTGGGCCCACAATGCCTCACTATTACCAGTGCTAGCCTGCAAATGTGCATAATGAGGAGCAAAGTATTGTGGGTATGGCCCAGGCAGGGCGGACTGGGCAGAATGCATCTGCAGAGGGAGTAGGGCAATGGCTGGGACATTGTAGTGCCCAACCACCACCTGCATGGACAAGGTGGCCACAGCATGTCTTGCTGTTAGGACACTCTCACACTGACCAAACAGTGACCAAGGCACGGCTATTTTCCCACATAGTGCTATGTAGTATCTGTCTCAGGTGATATATCTGTGCCTCCTGTTCTGGAAGGTCAGTCACTGGGGCACCTGAGCCATACAACCCAGGTCTGGGTGTGCATAGTTCCACTGGGAACATGCAAGATGGACTGGCTAGTAGAGTATCTGCTATTAGTTTGTGCATGGCTGGAACACGTGGCATGGTGTAGCAGGTACAGTCTGACTGTGCCTGCTGCTGGTGAATGTCAGGCCATGGTTGGGGGCTGGAGAACAGCTGTACTCCTAGAACTGGTGGGAGTGCAGATGAAGGGCAATGGACAGGTAGTCTACTGTAGTGCACAGTATTGTGGTGAATATGCATATGCCTGTACACTGCAATGTGTGATGCAGTGCCGAAGATGCGCAGCGCTCATAATAATGCGTGTGATGTGTGTTTGGGACGTGCGTTGTTATGTGCCATAATCTGACCACATATGCTAAGGCGCTTAGACGTATCTCATAGGGCATGTAGGAAGGTCTGTAACGTCATGAATGTTATTGTGTGTGCTGCACGTCAGATGCCCTGCTATGCGCGTTCTCCGCAATGCGCATATGACGCAATGAACGTAAGACACGTAGGATGCACTACTGAATGATAATCTAGCAGACATGATGGCCACTTGGTGGAACATATTTGCATTGTGCTTTTTGTGGTTGTTTGGAATAGTGGTTGCAGATGTGCGTGGAGCCAACATAGGTTGTGGGTTTGGGTCACACAGGTTCCTTTTCCTTTCTTTTCATTTGTTTTGCTCTCCTTACCATACAATGGCTCCAGCTTTGTCCCTTCTCCACACACCCTTCCTTCTCTTTACTGTACACTGCAGTGTCCCCTCCATGCAGCCTATCCGTCACATGCTAGCTGTTATATATGCTCCCTTTCTGTGGTTTGTGTGGGTGAGCAAGTGGCTCAGTGGTTTGATATTTGTGTTGATGAGTTGTGTTTTGGCTCTTCAGTGTACCATTTTGATTCTTTCTTAGTCCTTTTTGGATTCCCTGCCCATTTTGCCCTTATACACACAACATCCACACAGCTTGTCTTTCAGACCGACCCCTGACGCCCTTTCCGTTACCGTTGTTTACTCCTCTGCATGCTGGGTTCACTGCACACCATTTCATGGTGTGTGTGCATGTGTTAACTATGGCTCACGTCCCCATTACAGACTGCGAAATCAGCTGCCTGTGGTCTATGACCTTACACCTATGGCACCGTTTCTCAGGTGGCACCATGTCTGCACATCCCTCAGCACATCTTCTACTGTCTGCGCACCTTAGATTGCAACCCCTTCGGACGTGCTGCTGCTTCCCGTCGGTTGTGGTGTTCATGCACAGTTTGTCCATGGCACACTGTACCACGCATTAAGTACCTTGTAACGCGCGTTACCTGACACGGCTTGCTTTAATGATGCACTGCCCACTCCTTTATATGGGCATCCATAACATTACTGGGGAAATTAACAACGGTAACATTACCGTGGTTTAGTAAACATACCCCTAAGTTCCTTGATTGTGAGAAACAAATGTTTCAGATCATCTTCACTTTCAGCCAGTAATGTGGTATAATCAGCATAGCGAAGGTTGTTGATGAGTCTTCCACCAATCTTCACACCTCTGTTGTCTTCAAACAATCCTGCTTCTCTGATGATTTGTTCTGCATATAAATTAAACAGGTAAGGAGAAAGTATGCAGCCTTGTTGTACACCTTTGCTTATTTTAAACCATTCTGTTTCTCCTTGTTCCGTTTGAACTGTTACTTCTTGATTAATGTACAGATTGTGCAAGAGAACGATCAGGTGTTCTAGTATAATAATGCTTCTTAATGTTTTGCCCAGAGTTTCTCATGGTTTACACAGTCAAAAGTGTTGCTGTAGTCAATAAAGCACAAAAAGATATCCTTTTGGTATTCCTTAGTCTTTTCAAGGATCCATCTCACATCTGTGATGATGTCTCTTGTTCCTCACCCTTTCCTGAACCCTGCTTGCACTTCAGGTAGTTCTTTTTCCAGTTATGGTTGTAGTCTCTGTTGAATAATTTTCAGTAGAATCTTGCTGGCATGTGGGATCAGAACGATTGTGCGATAATTTCCACAGTCAGTTGGATCACCTTTCTTTAGTATTGGTATAAACACAGATCTTTTCCAGTCAGTTAGCCATGATGTTGTCTTCCAGATTTCTTGGTAGAGCCTTGTAAGTATGGTAACAGCTGCATCAGATTGCTGTAATACTTCTATGGGAATGCTATCAATGCCTGGTGCTTTGTTCTTTGATAAAGCTTTCAATGCTGCTTCGACTTCTTCTTCCATCACCAATGGTTCCAGATCATAAGGTACAAGTAGAAACAGTTGTTGGTTCAAATGATATTTATCATAAAAACTCTTTATTCTTTCCATCTTTTCTTGATCTTCTCAGCATCATTTAACATAGAACCTTGAGCATTTGTAACATTCCAATTCAAGGCTGGAATTTTTTCTTTAACTCTCGTAGCTTTAGAAAAGCCAATCTTGTTCTTCCTCTAATAGTTTCTGCTTCTATTTCCTTGCATGTGTCATTGCAGTACTTTTCCTTGTCCTGTCTTGCTGCATGTTGGAAATCTCTGTTGAGTTCTGCGATTGTCTTTCTCCTCTGGCTTTTGCTTCTCTGCGTTTCTGGGCAATTTTCATGATGCAAAGTTTCTTTCATCATCCATTTTGGCCGTTTTTTCTTTTTCACCTTTTGTAGAGTCTTCTCGCTTTCTTCCAACACAATCTTCCTGATGCAATTCCATAACTCTTCTGGAGCTCTGTCATTTGTATCTAAAGCAGCAAATCGATTTTGTAGGCAGTCTTTAAATTCCAATGATATATTCTCAAGGTCATATTTTGCTACATTCATGAGTGGCTAGCTCTTTTTCAACTTTAGCTTGAGTTTGCATACTAGTAGTTGGTGATCTGTACCACAGTCAACTCCAGGTTTTGTCTTTGTTGATGTTATAGAGCTTTTCTATCCTTGACTTCCACAGATGTAATCAATTTGATTTTTGTACAAGTCCATGTGTATAGTCACTGCTTGTGTTGCTGGAAGAAGGTGTTTGGGATGAATAGATCATTGGTCTTGCAGAATTCTATCAGTCTTTCTCCAGCTACATTTCTGTTGCCAAGTCCATATTTTCCAACCACTTTGCCTTCTTATTTGTTGCCAACATTTGTGTTCCAGTCACCCATGACTATCAGAATGTCCTGTTTGCATGTTCTGTCAATTTCAGCTTGAACTTGAACTCTTCAATTTCATCCTTTTCTGCAGCTGTTGTTGGGGCATATACTTGAATTATAGTTGTGTTGATAGGCATTCCTCATAGACAAATAGAGATTAAGTGTTCACTGACTGCATTGTATTTCATTACAGTTCTTGCAAGTTTCTTCTTTCCAGCATAGTAGACCATGTGATCATCTGATGCAAAGTGCCCAATGCCAGTCCATTTCAGTTCACTGACACCCAACAGATCAAGTTGTACAAGCTCCATTTCATTCTTGACCACCTTCAACTTCCCTTGGTTCATTCTTCGTACATTCCATGTCTCAATATGTACAACATCTTTACAGCTTCTGACTCTCATTTCATGCGCAGCTACATCAGAAGTCAGATGTCCTGAGGGCTTTGAACCTACCACATCATAAAAGCTGGCTTTACTCTGAAAAGTCTTCAGCTCCTCTCCAGTAGCTAGTTGAGTGCCTTCCGACCTGGGGTCTCATCTTCCAGCACTATAGTGCAATTTGTTTTGTTGTGACTATCCATTGGGTTTTCATGGCAAGATGCAGAAGTAGATGCCAAGCCTTTCCGCCGTGCAGTTTAAGTTTAGTGTTATTGCCATTGTCACAGAAAAGTGATCATCCGCCACCAACACCTTCCCATTCTGCTGCTGCCCAGATGGGTTTTCATGACAAGATACAGAAGTAGATTGCCAGACCTTTCCTCTGCGCAATTTAAGTTTAGTGTTCTTGCTGTTGTCGCAGAAATGTGATCTTCTGCCACCAACACTGTCCCATTCTGCTGCTGTCCAGATGGGTGGTTTGTCTTGGTCTGGCACCTCAGCTGAGACCTTTCCATCTTGGGAGAGCCTGCCAGTAGTTAAGCTACCAATAGCTTAGCCCTCAGCATCACTGATGCAAACAGCCCTCACAGCATGACAAACTGCAAACTGAGGGTTTTGAGCAGTAAATCCATTTAATCCACATTAATCTATGAATAAATGCATATTATGTTTTTAGGTGCCTTTTACTAAAGTGCATGAAGCAGTTAGCACATGTTTCCGTTGATTTAGCTGTATGCATGGACCTGCAGTCACTGTTAGCACAGGAACATAATGGTTTCCATGTGCTGACTGCCACACATTTGATGGAGTGGATAATGGGCAGGTTAGGGTCAGAGAGTGAGCATTGTGAGCATATTGCTGTGAGTGAGGAGGTGCATGTCATTTGCTATCAATGTTCTAATTAGGGAAGGTGCAATTTCCCCTACCTCTATTGGTGGGGGTAAGTGCACCCACGGTAATACTGCTGTACATTTTTGTACATAACTGTAGGGAACATGCTGATCGCTCCCCCAACAGTTGCCACAGATGCACTTAACACACGTCAACTTTTGTGCTAAACATATGTTAAGTGCAAAACCATGGCACGCTTTAGTAAAAGGCCCCTAAGTGTGTGTGAAAAACTTTTAACTTGTGGTAAAACATTTTTGTTGGAACACATATGTGAAACAAATATGAAAACAAACCAAAAATATTCAAAAGGTGGGAAAAAGCAAAATTAATTGAAAATGAAACAAAAAGTTGTTCATTCCTTGGCTGTACATTCATGGCAATTTCCAGCCAAGCCTTTTTACCAGGTAAATTGCTTTTGCCCATATAAATGGCTTAGAATATTGCTCTCTTAAAGCATTGCTTAGAGTACTTTAAATTGCACCACTGGAAAGAATGGAAGATCTTGTCCTCTAAAATATTGCTAGTCAAGCTTATCAGATACAGTTCCTTTATCACTTTGAAGGAATGGTATTTAAGATGTAATCTTTGCTAGAGTGGCTTGCTGCAAGATAGTCAGCATTTTTCAGACTGCCCTTTTAATTTCCAAGGAAACTTAATTAGAACTGGATAGATTGTACAAATAGAGCCTATACTATTTTAATACAAGTGTACAAAAGCAATCTGCCAGCTCCTACAATTTACCTTTTCTATTGAAAAAAAAAAATAATTTACTTTGTTAGCCTTCCTAGTATTTTGACTGTGTACATCCAATCTCATAATTAGTTCCATGCATACGCCAGGCAATAATCTTACCTATAATAAAGAAGAATACAATTTCAGATTGGCTTTTCTGTCCTTGGTAATAACCTTATCCCATAGTAAGGTTCATTAATGTTTAAAAGGTTTTTCCAAGCCAGTTGTTAAACTTCTGAAAGTTTAAAACTAGTAATTAGAGAAGGAGGGAGCTTGCACCGGAAGTAGCTGGAGGACTGCAGTGGGGCAATGATGGAGGGAAGCACTAGCACGAGCACCAGCACCAACTGTGCTTAGCAGTGGGAAAACTCTAATTCCATATCATCCTGCTAGACCAGTCCAGTCAAGTGGGCTGTGTTCCCTACCAGCAGATTGGTGGAGATAAGCCCAGGTTTCAATGGCATCGCTCCAATGCCTCTATTCGCCTCAGCCACCAGAGGTCTCTTCAGTATTTTTTTGTCTCTAGCAGATGGTGGATGGATTTTCTTCTCACTGAAGAAAATCTGAATATTGAGAGGAAAAGATTGATTAAACACTCATGAACAACCACCTTGAGGGTGACTCTCTCACTTGAACATGACATGGGAGACTCCACTAGACTGCGGTCTTTTTGATAGCCATAGGAGGAGGGAAAATTGGTTCAGCTCCATGCGCTTATCATGGTAAAAATTTGGAAGGACCTGGAAGAGTGCAGCAACCTCAAACAACCTCAGCACCCCCTCCCGCCTCCTCTGTCCCCCCTGCTCTCTCTCAAAGTTTGCAGAAGGCTCTCAGAAAGATCTGCTTGCTAGCCACCTTAAATGCAGCTCTGCAAAGCCATTAAAACAGTTGCAGGGGAGTAGAGCTGAGCCTGGCACTGATTCTCTGCCTGGAGCTCTCAGCGGGGGGAGTACCAAGACTTGACCTAATCCTTGTTGGGAGCTCCTGATTCTGTCTCCCTGGAATGCCATTTGGGGTGGACTGCTGGTGCAGTATGGGGGTTTTCTGCTGTTTGCTGCTTGTGTTAGTAGTGTTTTCTCCTATTTTGTGCATGGCGGTCGCGCAGTCTGTATGCACATTCCATCCAAGTGGCTCCAATGCATGTTCCTACCCTAGTGCCTGTAATACACATTGCAGTAAAAGTGCAGTTAATGCTCACCACAGTAAAAGCATAGTTAATGCATGCCTTCAGGCTGCCGCAGCCTTAGCACCCACTGTTGTAATACTTGCCTTAATTCTCTATGTCTTCTTTCAGGGAACGTTGTTTGACCTGTGGCAAGTGAGGTGTCTCTTCTCCAGATTCTGGACTCTGTTCTTCTTTGACAAGGTCCCTCATCAGAGACTTTTGGCAAAACTAAAGAGTCATGGGATAGGAGACAGTGTACTATTGTGGATCAGGAACTGGTTAAAAGATAGAAAGCAGAGGGTAGGGCTAAATGGCCAATTTTCCCAATGGAGAAAGGTGAATAGTGGTGTACCCCAGGGATCTATGCTGGGTCCGCTGCTTTTTGACATATTCATAAATGACCTGGAAAGTGGAATAACGAGTGAGGTTATCAAATTTGCAGATGACACAAAACTATTTAAAGTTGTTAAAACCCAAGAGGATTGTGAAAAATCGCAAGAGGATCTTGATAAATTGGAAGACTGGGCATCAAAATGGCAGATGAAATTTAATGTGGACAAGTGCAAGGTTATGCACCTAGGGAAGAACAACAAAAACTATGGTTACACGATGCAAGGTTCCACATTAGGAACCACCACCCAGGAAAAAGATTTAGGCGTCATTGTGGATACCATGTTAAAACCCTCGGCCCAGTGTGCAGCGGCGGCCAAGAGAGCAAATAGAATGCTAGGTATGATAAGGAAAGGAATGGAAAATAAAACAAAAGATATTATAATGCCTCTATATCGTTCCATGGTGAGACCGCACCTTGAATATTGTGTGCAATTCTGGTCGCCGTATCTTAAAAAGGATATAGCGATTTTAGAAAAGGTTCAGAGAAGAGCCACCAAAATGGTAAAGGGGATGGAAGGATACTCCTATGAAGAAAGGCTAAAAAGGTTAGGGCTCTTTAACCTGGAAAAGAGACGGCTGAGGGGAGATATGATAGAAATCTATAAATTAATGAACGAAGTGGAACGGGTAAACGTAGCTCGATTGTTTACGTTATCAGAATATAGAAAGACTAGGGGACATGCAATGAAGCTACAGGGTAAACTATTTAAGACTAATAAAAGAAAATATTTTTTCACTCAACGTGTAATCAGACTCTCGAATTTGTTACCGGAGGGTGTAGTAAAGGCTGTTAGTGTAGCTGGGTTTAAAAAAGGTTTGGACAAGTTCCTGGAGGAAAGGTCCATAAACCATTATTAAGAAGTGACCGAAGATATCAATGCTTGACCCAGTACAAGCATTGTGGAACTTGTGTCTCTTGGGTGAACTGCTAGTACATATGACCTAGATTGGCCACTGTTGGAAACAGAATACTGGGCTTGATGGACCTTGGTCTGACCAAGTATGGCATATCTTATGTTCTTATGTTCATGGCAACTTCTGAATCATCCTTGGAGGGCCTGCTCTCCCTCTTTCAGCTAGGGGATGCAATTAATCTGGTCTTGCCTGCCTCAGGGCAGAAGGTGACGGATCGTGCTATGGGTAAGGATATATAGCCAGCTTGAGGGTTCAGCAACCATGCTGTGAGTCACACCTTGTCCTCTAGGAGGTCGGCAGAGGCTGTGCCCCCTGGTGTTGGGGAGTCATTTCTGAGAGGAGAACTTCTAGTATCTAGATTGTCCTCCCTGGAATTCCTTTCTTTTTTTGCAGCAGGCCTGTTCCTTCTGGCATGGACATTCAGACCGTGCAGCATCTGGGTGCCCCTAGGTGCAGTCTCATGCAGGGCAAGTGGAGCTTGGAAGCCCTGTTCAATTGCCTTTGGCTAAGTATCTCCAGTATGGGGCACCCCCTGGAGATGGGGAACGGTTGGATTTGTCCGAGATTTTGACTATGACTTGGATTCAGATGGCTCGGTACTGGACTTTGACATGGATGAAGAAGTACTCTTGCCTTCAGAAGATTGTGAAGAGGCCAAAGTGATCTGCCTATTCCAGAAGGAGGAGCTGGCGGCATTGATTGCCAGGGTCTCATCTGCCTTGAACTTGATGGATGATTCTGGCCCAAAGTGGGAGCCGAAAGTACATCTGCTCTTTCAAAAGTTGATGAAATCCATTACTGTCTTCCCATACTCAGATGTGATCAAGCATATGATCCGGTCGGAGTGGGACTCTCTACTCCCTGCCTAAGGGGTTAATGGTGTGTAAGATTTGTGCTGTCCCGGAGAAGTGCGTTGTGTGGTTTGGTATTTCCAAGATGGATGCACAGGTCACGGCATTTACCAGACAGACCACCATTCCTATGGAAAGCAAATTGGCCTTAAAGGATTTTCTGGAACATAAGGTGGATTTATTGTTGAAGAGCCAGTTCACTGAGGCAGTTGTTATTCTTCAGCTGGTGGTATGTGTCAGTCTGACATCTCCAGCCCTGCTCCAGTGGATTCAGTCTCTTCTGCCGGATAATACTATCCCTCTTTTGTAGTCAGCTAAGGCCTTCATTCTGATGAAATGTATGACCTATATGTTTTGAAGCCAGGGATGGTGCCCCGATGATAGTGTCATGGTTTTGGATTTGGCTCCGGCACTGGGCAGAAGACTGATCTTTCAAAGCCTGGTTGGCACAACTGGCTTTTAAGGGGAGCTTCTTTTTTTAGCCAATTTGGAGAAGCTGGTGAAGAACCTAGGTGAGACAAAATCTTATTATCTTCCAGAAGACAGGTCCAGGGAACCTGTGAAGTGAAGTGGTGCCCCTTTCTTGTCAGCCTCTGCCCATCTGCTGAGGGCATGCTGGCTGGATCCCGGGGGGGGGGGGGGGGAGGTGTCTCAGGACTTCCATTGTTACTGACCCTCCCGGGCTGTGAAATGAAGGTTTTGGGGCCCATTTCCTGGTTCCTCCAGTTGGAGGCAGGCTTTGCCTTTACTTTCAGAAGGTTCCTGGGTTACCTAGGATTGCTGGGTGCTAGACACCATTCAGTTTGGCTATGTCCTAAAATGCAAAGAGCCGATTCCAGATGCCTTTGTCATTTCCCCTTGTAGGTCTGCGATCAAAAGTGCCACTGTGTGGATCACCTTGGACATGTTACTGTGCCTAAAGGTGGTGGTGCCCATCTCTCAAGATGAGCAGAGCAAGGGCAGATACTCCATTTATTTCATGGTGCCCAAAAAGGATTGTTCCTTACAGCTCATTCTGGACCTCAAAGGGCTCAACAAGCACTTGCGCATCCTGCATTTGTGGATGAAAACCTTGTACTCTGTGATTCAAGCTGTGCGCATTGATCTGGCTGAGGCATATTTTCATATCCTGATCTGGGAAGACCAGAAAATGTATCTACATTTTGCCATGCTTAGCTCTCACTATCAGTTCTCCACTCTCTGTTTTGTGCTATCCACCACACAAAGGATGTTCTCCAAGGTTATGGTGGTTGCAGTTGTGGCGCTCTTGTGTCGAGAGATCTATGTCCATCTATATCTGAACGACTGGCTCATCTGAGCCCATTTCCTTTCAGAAGCATCTTGGGTGGTATCCTAAGTGGTTTCCTTTTTGGAAAGCCTTGGCTGGGTGATCAATCAAGAAAGAGCCAGTTGTTGCCTTCCCAGTCCCTGGAGATTCTGGGAATATGTTTTGACATCTGAGTGGGTAGTTTTCCTGCTAGAGGAGAAATTCAAAAGACTGTTGGATTGGCTGGTGCTGTTCTATGCACAGCAGGCTCCTAGTAGCTGGGATTATCTTCAGCTCCTTGGATTGATAGTGGAGACCATAGAGATGGTGCTATGGGCATGTACTCACATGAAAGCACTCCAGTGGTGCTTGCTAACTTGGTGGTTCCCGATTTCTCAGGAGTTTGTACTCATGCTCCCACTCCCATTGATGAAGTCCAGTCTGCGGTGGTGGCAACAGTCCTGTCATCTGAGGAAGGGCGTGCTGCTAGACGATTTCTCCTGGATCCTCCTGACGATGGATGCCAGTCTCTTGCCAAACCATACTGCCCAGGGCCATTGGAACCACAGGGAAGTGGTATGGCCTATCAACCGCCTCGAGGTGAAGGCCATCAGGTTGGCTCTTCTGTGTTTCAGGCCCCTGGTCAAGGGTCAAGTGGTTCGTGTGTTTGCAGACAATGCCATGGCAGTGGCTTATGTTAATTCAAAAGGCGGCATGAGGAGTTCTGGGGTAGCTCTGGAGATGGCTCTCCTGTTTGTCTGGATGGAGAAGAAACTCCTACATTTGTCAGCTCAGCATGGGGTGGACAATGTGGCAGCAGACTTTTTGGATCCTGAAGATGATTGTTGAGTAAGGTGCTGTTTCAGTTGATTCTGCGCCATTCTATTTGCCCTGATATGGATCTGATGGTGACCCACTCTAATGACAAAGTTTGCCACTTCTTCAGTCACCATATGGAGATGGTGTCCAAGAGTGTCAATGCCTTGGCCCAGGCTTGGTTAGCCAAGGTAGCACCTGCTGTACATTTTTCCTCCATAGCCCCTGGTGGGGTGTGTGATTCAGTGTATAGAACTCACCCAGGCAGGATTGTCCAGTGGCACCAGATTGGATGAGGAGAGCATGGTTCATAGACCTGATGTGGCTCCTGCAGGTGCCTCTTTTTCAGTTGCCTCCATCTTAGGGCCTATTTCAGCAAGGTTCCATTCTCGCTTATGGCATGGCTCTTGAAAGGAGAAGGCTAGCGCGTAAGGGCTATTTTCTGTCGGTGGTCATCACTCTGCTCAGAGCTCAGAGGAGGCCTACCAAACCAGCATATGTGCGGGTCTGGTGCCTCTTTGAGTAATGGTATTGTGCTTTAAGTGATGGTGTGGTGCTCTGCAATTGGTTCCTGTGGTGGCCAAGGTGCCATCTCTGTTGGCTTTTCTACAGGATGGCCTGTAGAAGAGTCTTTTCTTAGCTCCCTGAAACTTAAGATGCCAGCTTTGGCCTGTTTCCAAGGTCCAGTGGCTGGTAAGTCTCTGGCCTAGCACCCTGATACCTCACGCTTTCTCCAGGGGGTTTGGTGTCTGTTCCCTGCCTTCCAGTATATGGGCTCTTCCTGGGATCTATGTCTGGTGCTCAGGGTCCTGATGTTGATGCCCTTTGAGAATGCTATTTTGAAGGATTTGACACTCAAGATGGTCTTCTTTGTCATGATGTGTTCCAGAAGGCAGATTTCTGAGCTAAAGGCTCTGCCTTGCCGAGATCCTTATCTGTCTTTTTTCAAGAGAGGCCATTTCCATTCAGCCTGTGCCTTTCTTCTTATCAAAGGTGATTTCTCCCTTTCATGTGAACCAGGTGGCTGCCTGCCCTCTTTCTCTAAGGTGCAGTGTTGGAGGGAAGGATAAGGATCTTCACCTTGTGGATGTCCTGAGGGTGCTTCTCTGGTACTTGAAAGTTACAAATTGTTTTCATAAGTCTGATGATCTTTTTGTGATGTTTGCTGTCCTCACAAGGGTGGCATGGCAGCTAAGTCATCTTTGGGGCATTGGATTAAGGAGCTATTGCCTCGGTGTATCAGCTGCGGAACTGACCAGTTCCAGAGAGTTTGTGTGCCCATTCTACCCAAGCACAAGCATCCTCATGGGCAAATCAGAGCTTGTTAGCACCTGCAGACATTTGTCGGGTGGCAACATGGTCATCAGTTTCTATTTTTGTCAAGCATTACCATTTGGAAGTCCATGCAAAGGCAGACTTTTGGCTCAAAGGTTTTGCGATCTATGGTGTCTTCCTACTCAGTGAAGTTGTAGCTTTGGTACATCTACTTGTCTGGACTGGTCTAGCAGGACAATATGGAAGGTGACATTTTACTTACCAGTTAATGCCCTTTCCTTGAGTCCTGTTAGACCAATCCAGGACCTGACTCTGAAACTGTATTTGCTCTGTTCATCTGCCGCAGGACCCTTGGGATTTTTATACTTGGCTCTGAAGTACCAACAGCCTACTGTTTATGCTTTCCTGTACATAATTTTCTATTGTTGATTACTCATTGTTGCCCATGATTGAGGTTGTATTAGGCTTGCCATTTTTCTCCCATATGCTTTGGAACAAATATTGAAGAGATCTCTAGTGGCTGAGGTGAATAGAGGCATGGGAGTTATGTCATTGAAACCTGGGCTTTTCATTGGTTCTTTGTCTCTACTGTCACGCACCTACTTACCCCCATAAGTAGGAGACCTGGGGGTTTCAGTGCGGCCTCTTCTAATAAGCTGGAACAAGTAATGCCCCCTGGGAGTTGGAGTCCCACTAGCTTTAAAAGAAGTGTAGTTGTGGAAGCGAGCAGCTAGGCTTTTTTTTCAAAGAGGTATTTTATTTCCTGTCCCGGGAACATTTGCAAAACAGGTATCAAAAGGAAAAACAAACCATACTTTTGGCATAACACAAAAATAGAACTACAAACTAGAAAGAATGCTTCTTTTCAGCTCATAAAAACAAACGGGTGAAAAACAGTTCTTGTAATTCTCAACAGCTGTGCACTTGAATTCTGTTTTCCCAAACAGATTTCTCTTCTATACACTTTAGCATAGAGATGTTACCAAACCTGAGAAAGCAAGTGTACAGTCCATTTGATAATCCCCCACACTTTCCCCACAATCCTCACAGTCCATCTGTTCAGAGGGTTCTGTATAATTTTCTTCTGGGGAACTGTAATTAGTGTCAGTAGTGAAGAGTTCCTCTTCTTTCTGAACCGGGCTTCTCTCCTCATCCCTATTGAGGTGAAAAGGCAGGCTACCGTGTAGTTTAGACTTCTCCCTTAGAGGGCCATACACTTCAGGATAAGTGTAGGTGAAGTCCTGCTTTTCAACTGCCCTTCTATTAGAGTGAATTGGACTTTCTCCAGCCTGAGCTCTACCAAGACGTGTTAAGCCAGGAAGTTGGAAATAACTTTTCTCTCTTAAAAGCTTTTCCCTTCCCTTTACAGGACGTCTCTCTCGGGGTTTAGAAAACTCCTTGGGGAAACTACCTTCACCCTCCTGGTACCTGCATTCAGGATAATTCCCTCTCACAGCTTCTCTGCGTCTGTTTGCAGGAATCCTCTCCTGAGCAAACTCCTCTGTGAAACTGCTGGAATCTTTGTCAGAGGTTTCTAGGTAGGTTTCCTGGATATCACTCTCCTGGATATCTCTATCCCATTTAGCATTCCTCCCTCTGTCTTCCTGCTTGGCTCCCCTCCGACTGAGGTGATCCTGGTTAGCTCTCTCCTCCAACTGAGGTGGTCCTGGTTAGCCCTCTCACTACTCAAGACTGACTCTTTCTTAAATGCGTTATTCTTAGCTTTTCCCCCGTGGCTCAAGAGTGTGCAGCTGACCCTGCTTAGCTAATGAGGCATGAGGTAATCTTTTGCTGGGGCGTTTCCCTACACCCTGTGCTAATGTTATTGATGGTTGCTCATAGCAACCCTCAGCCATGTGCTTGGAGCTGCGTGTTTTAAAACTGCCCTGCACTTTCTCTTCTGTTTCTATAGGCACAATCTGCCCTGCACCATGACACTACTAATTTACTGGTAGGGAAAAACAACCCACTTGTCAGGACTGGTCTAGCAGGACTCAAGGAAAGGACATTAACTGCTAAGTAAAATGTAACATTTTGTCATTGCTGGTTATAAGTTTTGCCATTCAGGAATTAGTTCATGGTTTCATTGAGATAAACTTAGGTTTGTTTGGTTTTTTTTTATTGGAGCCAGATAAGCCTGAGAATAATGAGAGGTTCATAGCCCTGGGAAGTAGGAAGTTCCAGTTATGTAACTAAGATGAATAAAACACGATGGCTGAAAAATATCATATTGACTTTATATTCTTCCCATCCAAGCCAGCTCTACAGTCACTTCCTCTCCCTCAGAGTTCCTCTATGCTTGTGACATGCTTTCTGGAATCCATTTGCTAGCCTTGTCTCCACCTCCTGCATTTGGAGGCTCTTCCACTCATTAACTACCCTTTCTGTATAGAAATAATTCCTTAGATGACTTCTGAATTTACACCTTTCACCACTGTCTTTATAATCCCCCTCATTCCACAGCCTCCTTTCCATTGAAAGAGACCTGCCTCCTGTGCATTTACTGTAAACCTTGGAGTTATTGTAAGTGTCTCTGTTAAGGATGTGCATTCATTTTCAAATGATAAATGCAGCAAACTAAGGAATATTTGGTTTGCATATATTTAAACAAAGCAAAATAGATTTCCAAATTAACTGGAACTCCATTCATTTTGAACAGAACTATAGTTTACAGAGTCAAAAAAACACTTTTCTTTTTCAATTGCCACCATGAAGCTCACCAAAGATCAAACCCATGACCTTTGGGAAGATAGTCTAGAAACTTGCAGCTGAAGCCACTGGAGTTGCCTGGCCAACATATGAGTTGATCAATAGTTATCCTCTGGGCAACAGAAAGAAACTTATTTCCCTGGAGTAGCTCATTGGACCAGAATTTGATATCTAATCAAGGGCACACCCTATGCATTTCCAATGGGCTCCTCCAGGGGGAGTGTTTCACCTTCTGATGCCCAGAAGATAACTATTCACTGATTACCTTGATTATGGAGCCCCCATGGGTTTAGCTGTCATTCTCAAGCCTCTCCTCCCAAAAATCATGTGCATGATCCAGTGACCAGGGAAATCCACTGCTTACCCATGGGACAAGCAGCATGGAATCTTTCTCTTTTGGGAGCCTGATAGGTACTGTACTTGTGATGTGGATTGGCCACTGTAGGAAACAGGATACTGAGCTTGATGGACCCTTGGTCTGACCCAGTAAGGCATAACCTATGTTCTTATGTTCTTAACCAGACAATATGCAATAACTTTGGGATGGGACAGGCTAAAAACAGGAATCATATGATGTACCATGTTGACATTTTTTGACAAGCAGCCAAAAACACCTAAGCCAGCCTTAACACTTCTTCCAAATCCCATGGGTGATGCATTATGATGAACCTCGGACCAGCATGCTTTTGTTGCCATTTATATCTTGGATTTCAGAAGGAGAGAAGCTTGTATTAGGATTGTATAAGCTTAGTTGTGTGTATAGTTGAGCAAAAATTGGTTCATCCTCATTCAAAATGGATTTTTTAGTTTTCAAACGTTTTTATGTTCATTTCACCTATGGATATTTAAGCAGGCAATGCATACATGAAAACCCTTTAAAGACAAACAATTGCACATACCTTAATTTGTAGGTATACAAGTATACAAGCATTTGTGTGCACTTTAAAATTTTCATTACTGACACAGACCAAATGCACATCCCTAGTCTATAGAGGGAAAAGGGATCTTTATCTTTATTTCAGTCTTAATATACCGCTCAGACAGAGGTGCATCAGAGCGGTTTACAAAATAAAAGGATTTGTACTGCTAGGAAAAGGGAGTCAGGAACGCCATAAAATAATAGGAAAGAGAGGATAGACGTAAAAGCGCCAAAGAGGCAGGTGCACTGCTCAGGGGAAAGGGAGGGGACGCTGGACGTCAGCGGGGGGGAGGGGACAGGGGTGAAGGGGGAGGTCAAAAGTGGAGCAGAAGAGGTGGGTTTTGGGTCGTGCCTTAAAGGTAATGTAGGAGGGTTCGAAGTGGAGGGTGGAGGGGAGCGAGTTCCAGAGCCGGGGACCAAGGAAAAAGAAGGCTGAGGAGCGGGTAGATATGAGATGGGCCTGAGATGGGGAAGGGAGAGATAGACGATTGGAGAGAGTGGTGCGGTGTGTGGAGGCGAATAAGGTCTGAGAGATAAAGGGAGGAGCAGGAGCCAATGGATTTGTGGACGAATGTAAGCACGTTGTATTGAATTCTGAAGGGAACTGGGAGTCAATGGAGACGGATCAGGATGGGGGGGTGATGTGGTCAAAGCAGGAGGCATGGGTCAGGAGGCGGGCAGCAGAGTTATGGACGAGTTGTAGTCTGCATTATTGTTATTGGGGGAGGCCGGCAAGGGAAATATTACAGTAGTCAAGGCGGGATACTACTAGGGACAGAAGAAGGGTGGTGAGGGAGGGGACGGAAAGAAAAGGGCAAACTGCGCAGAGTTGTCTCAGGGTGTAAAAGGATCGCTGAACTATTGAGGAAATGTGATCTTTGAAGGACAGGGAAGAATCAAGGGTGACCCCTAGATAATGCAGAGAAGAGATGACTGGGATGGGAGTGGCAGAGAGAAGAGGGACAAGAGGGGGAATAGGGTTTCCGGAGGTGAACCAGATGGCCAAGGTTTTTGAGAGGTTGATATGTAGAAAGTTTGAGGATAGCCAGGAGGCCATGGTGGACAGGCAGGAATTGAGAGGGCTGATGTCGGGTGAAGAGGCGTCTGTATGATAGAGAAGGATGATGTCATCTACATAGTAGTAAGCGGATATACAGTGTTGCTGTACCAAAAGGGTGAGGGGGCGAGGAAAATGTTGAATAGAAGGGGGGCTAGAACGGAGCCCTGGGGGACACCACAGAGGAGGGGGGTGGAAGGAGAGGAGGAAGAACCTGAGAAAACTGAGAATGACCTGTTGGAAAGAAAGGAGCGGAACCGGAGAAGGACTGAACCAGAGAGACCAGAAGAGCGAAGGCGTGCAAGAAGGGTGCGGTGATCTACAAGGTCAAAAGCTGCAGATAAATCAAAGGAGACAGCAATAGAATAGGAACCCTGATCGTGAGCAGTATGTGATTCGTTAAGAAGGGAGAAAAGGATGGACTCTACTGTGGCCAGGACAGAAACCGGATTGACGGGAGTGGAGTGCTAGGGAAGATTCAAGGTGAGAAGAGAGTTGGGTAAAGACCAGTTTTTCCAGAAGTTTAGAGAGGAAGGGGAGGTTAGAGATGGGGCGCCAGATGGCAGGGGAGGAAGGGTCTAGGGAACCTTTCTTTTGGATGGGACGTATTGTGGCATGCTTCCAGGAGGAGGGAAATGTACCCGAGGAGAGACTTGAGTTGAAGATGGAAAGAATAAGAGGAGAGAGTGCTAAGAATGGGTCTAAAAGCCAGTGGGAAGGTATAGGGTCAGCAATGCAGGAGGTTTTGCGCATAGTAGTGTAGGTCTTGGTAAGGTCTGAAAGGGTTATGGGTTGAAAAGAAGACCAGAGGTGAGAGAGTGGAGAAACTATCAGAGAGGGGGAGGGGAGCAAGGAGGGAACAGGGGAGAGAATGGGAGCTGTTGGGGGAGAGGAGAGGGAGGAGGAAGGGGCCAGAGGGGGAGAGGATGCTGTTGGGGGGGGGAGAGAGGGAGAGGAGAGAGGGGGGAGGACAGTTAGGGAAGAGCAGGCGAAGAGAGAGAGTTTTTGAGGAAAAGTATGAAGCCAGAACAGCGGGGTCTGGAACGGGGGGGGGGGGGGGGAGGGACAGGGGAAATAAGGGAGTGGGGAGCAGAGAGAGAGCGAAGGACTGAATATAGATGGCGAGAGGAGTTTGCGGAAGAGGATATGAGATTGGAGAAATATGCTAGTTTGGCAGAATGTAAGAGGGAGCAATAGTGAGAGTGACAATACCAAAAGTGGGCTAGGCTGATAGGTGAGGGATGTTTGCGCCAGTGTCGCTCGGCATGGTGTAAATAGGAGCAGTGAAGAAAAAGACCTGGGTGAAGCCAGGGGTGGCGGGAAGGGGGGAGGGGTTGAGGAGGGGCAAGAACATTGAGCACAGCTGTAAGGGTGGAATTCCAGGATTGGACTTCAGTGTCTACTGGAAGAAGATGGAAATCTGCGGGAAAGAGGGTGTCTGATGAGGGACACTGAATGAGAGTGTTAGCCATGATGTGACGGTCTAAGTGGGGTGGTATGAGATTGAGGGACTGGGAGGGGGAGAGAAATCTGGAAGAGGAGGAGGTTGAGATAGAGAAAAGAAGACAAAGATGGTCAGACCAGGGGATGGGCAGAGAGGAGAGTGATGAGGGAGTCAGTGGGGAAGCTGAGTGTGAGATTACAAGGTCCAAGGAATGACCGGCAGAAGTGCATGGGAAAGTGGACAAACTGTTGGAGGGAGAGATTGGAAAGGAGGGAGAGGAAGGCGGAGTTGCGGGGGGTAGAGGGGGCGCCTAACATGAATATTGAAATCCCCTAGTATCAGGATGTGTTGGTGGAGGAGGTAGATTTCGGAAAGGGTTGCAATGAGTGAGTCCAACCGAGGGGCAGACAGGGCGGGAGGAATGTAGAGGAGAAGGAAGTAGATGGGGGGGAAGAGGAACCAAGGCGAAGGAGGAGGGCTTCAGGACTACAGAGGGAAAAGGGATGAAATTCATCAAGCTTAGAGATAGAGAAAAAACAAAGAGTCCACACAAAGCTCAGGTACGGAAGGGGCCAGACACTTACTGAGTTTGTGGGTCAAAGTCAGACTGTAGTGAGAACCTTGATGGGAAATATACTGCAAACAGAAAGAGGCAGGGATGAGGCTCAGGAAGAGACTAGCACTCACAGGCTGATGCAGAAACCCCACACTAGAGTCCAGTGCTTAAAGATCTAGCTCAGGATTTCATAGCATTAGTTTATGTCTGACTATTTGCACTGGAATATGTATGCAAATTAACCAGTGCACAAAATGTCAGCATTAAACTGGGAGAACAGGCCAAACACATGTGCACAGAGGTCAGCACAAGTTTAGCATGCTGTCCCGGACAAATGGGTCATCTGAGGTGGAGTTTGAAACTTCATCTCAGATGATACAGGCATTGAAGAAAGCCCCTGATACCATTGGTACACTGTTGGGGGGGCCAATGCCCCCCAAACACTGACCTCCTGAGCAGAAATGAAAAGGCCTGGTGGCTCTGCATCCCCAATTCCCCCCTCCTCAAAACACTGATCTGATGACACAGCGGCCCCAATTTCTCCACCCACCCAACCAAAACAAAGACCTGATGGCCCAATGGCCCTGAATCCCTCCACCCCTCCATATCTTAAATGTTGGGGTGGGAGAGTTGCCCACACACTCCTTCCCATGCACTGCTACTGCCTGGTCAATCCTTGTATGCACCCGGTGGGACCAGACTGTCATATAAGGCAAAAAAGGAGGAGGAGTGGTCTAGTGGTTAGGACAAGGTACTTCAGGCCGGAGGGCCGGGGGTTCAAGTCCCACCTGGGGACAGCAATCTCAGGCCGGAGGGACTGGGATTTCTAGTCCTATAGGCACTCCTTGTGGACTTGGGCAAGCCACTTAACCCTCCATTGCCCATGTTCCCTGTAAGTATTAGCGTATGTGTCTCATATCCCCTCGTGTTAAATGTATCCCCCAATTGACCGCTTTGACCTGGTGAAAAGCGGGATATAAATACAGCTAAATAAATAAAATAAATAAATAAATAAAATGCCTTAGATAGCAGAATGAGCCCTGCGTTGAATCTTAGGACACAAACAGGAAGTCTGCACTGGGCCTCGGTGGGAGCAGAATAGACACAACCTTGCAGCACTGGGGGTTGAAGATAAGTGCTGCGGGGCTGTTTGTGACCATTGGCACTGCTGCAGGTCCCAGAGGGGGGCATCAGTGGTGGCAATGGGGCACCCCAGACCATCGGGGTGCTAGGCGGCCATCTAGAGTACCTGATGTTCATGCTGGCTCTGTCTGATACAACTCTCTTTCACCCCATCAAAGAAATTGATCAGTTTGCCTGACCTATCTCTGGTTAAACCATGCTGCTTCTGATTCTGTAATCCATGGGAACCAGCTTTCCTAGATGACTGATTTGCTGAAGATAGCACAGATTACCCTTCTTGGATATGGTGAAGGGATTTTTTTCAGTAATGTGAATGGTCAAGCACCCCATGCATCCACAGAGCTGGCACCTCCGTGATAATCCATTAATTTATTCACCACCACTGAATTCAAACTAACTGGCCTGTAGTTCGCAGCCTCCTCCTTATATCTGCCCATCTCCCCCCTCTAGGAACACTTCTGACTAAAGAAGCATTGAAAAGGTCTAACAGTGGAGCTTCCAGAACTTTTCTAAGTGACCTTAATATCTTTGGGTGTGATCCATCTGGTCCCATAACCTTGTCTACTTTTAGGTATATGTTTACTAATCTGTGGTAACAGCTTCAGTGTGATATTGCGACTCCGATATCGCACCGAAGCTGCTACCGCTGATTAGTAAACAAACCCCTTAGTTTACCTTATGAACACTGTCTCCAATCACTTGGTGGGTGATTTTATAGATGTCATTTTCATATATATATGGTAATATACACATACAAACTGGCTCTCGTAAAATTGTATTAGGTGTAAAAAATAAAACCCCTATGCATGACGGCATGTACAGTATGTGTGTACTTTTATTGTGGACATTGCCAGGGGCGCACTGGCCACAGCATGAGCGGAGTCGCAAAAATACAAACATTGATTATAAAATATCTTAATTTATGCATGTATTTCATTGCTCTTGAACAGACATAATACTTGCTTTCCCAGTGTAGGTGTGATCGCTGCAGGATTTGCACTAGTGTTTTAAAAAGATAAATAGGCACCTATTTGTCTTTATAAAATAAGCACAAACCTGACATCTTCTAGACCACTTAAACCAGGAGCACTCTTAGAGAATTACCCTCCACACGGCTATTTCATTTCCATTCCTGTTTGTGTTTGTTTTCTGTGATTTTATTCCCCGTCTTTCCTCACTGAACACTAAACATTCATATTTTGTTCATCAATTCTGCTTCTTTTTCATCATTCTCTACATATTCCCCTATTTGAATCTCACAAAGCCACCTTTGCAATTGTTCCTATCACTAGCATATCTACCCCCTCCCCCCCATTTTAATGTTAGCTATTTTTGATTGCATTTGCATCTTTCCTCTCTTGACCACTTTCTCACCTTCTTTTAGAGTTTCCAGATATGATCACCTGTCTTCCTTTTTCTGTGATCTTTTGAAGTTTGTGAATGCTAACATTTTTTTCTTATTTCAACTACTTATTCGGAAAACCATAGTGGTCTCTTTTTCCTCTTACCTTTATTTTCCAAACAAACAGGTTTGCTGCTTTTACGATATTTTCTTTTAATTTTGACAACTTGTTTTCCATTTGCCCTGTAATGGCCGCTAATTCCAAGCTTGCTTTCTCCATTACTACTATAGAGCCAGGATTTTATTTCTCGTACATTATTATTGGCATTAACATATATAGCTTTTGGAGGATGAAAGAGGATCTAGAGAGTGTTGTGCTGTTCCTGGAAGTGGGGAGCCCCATTGGATGACATCACAGGAGTGACCACATGCAAGAGCAAGCCTCTTCTATTGTAGTTTGAGAATGGAAGAGGATCTAGATGTGGGAGTATGGTCAAGGTTGCGGCATGCTCTTAGTAGGGTGTTGGTGAACTTGCCTTGTCAGTGATGTCACAGGAGCAACAGTGTACAAGAGCTAAACTCTTCTACAGTATGAAACCATGGCATGTGACTGCTTGTGCATGGCCAAAGTGGAATGCATCCCTTTGACTCCCCTTCAACGTCAATTCGGTGCAATCCTGTGTATGTTGGACTTCTGTCCATCATGGAGAAATATAAAGGTAAAGCGATAGCCAAATTAACAATGTGTCCAGAAGGTAAGAAAATTCCAATGGATAAACATGTTCAGTCAGTTGTAGATACATCTATAGACATTACGGTTTTCACCAGGCCTCCAGTGTCTCATTAAGCTCTATTGAATATACCCCTCACTGTCTCAGTTGGTAGTCGATCAGTCCACCGATGAAGCCAATGTGTCTTCTGATCTTTTTCAAAATAAGGGATCTCTGCCTGTGAAGAGAGCTGTACTAGCGGTTCTACTTCCAAAGGCTATTTCTTCAGTTGGAATGTCTTCTAATGATGTTGCATTGAAGATGGGCCATTTCCTTACAGGATATATGACTTATATTCTCCCATACAGATAATATCTTAGTTAAATCTATGGATTTTTCAGGTAGATTGTGGCCATGTCATGGCTAGTGCAAGGATATGAGGCACCCTAGGCGAGCCTTCCCCATTCCGTCACCCCCACCCCATTGCCGCTACCACAGCCCTTTTCTGGGACCTTAAGCAGTGGCGATGGCATTTAAACTGCAACACAATGCTCACCTAAATTCTCCAGTGCTTCATTGCACTTCTTGCCTCTATAATCTGCCACTTCTGTTCCCTCTAACTCAGATTTCCTGTTTGCATAGGGGCAGCAGTGGCAATGGGCCACCTGGGATCTTTAATGTTCTAAGTGACTGCCTAGTTTGCCGATTGGGTCGCACCAGCCCTGGACCAAGTTGACAGAGCTGGACGACAAAATGAGCCAAGTGGAGTCTAAGCTTGTGAAGCTGGACTCACTGGTGCAAACATTTCAAGCTGTTGATGTATCAAGAATGAAGGTCAGCTTTGTTTTCCTTCACCAAATTGAAGCATTGGAAAATTCAGTGAAAGTAAAAAATCTTCATCTCTTGAATTTTCCAAAAACAAATTGCAAATTGTTTAAGAGGTACTTAAAAGAGTCTTTGAAATTTCCTAAGGAATTTGAAATTTCTGTCTCTAAGCCTTATTATGTGCCCTGTAAATGGGTATTAGAAAATAATCCAGAGGAGAGCATGGATGTCTTATTCCCTGTGAATGTTTTAGACTTAATTGCATTTTTAGAATCTTTCTCTTGATATTTCCACAAGAGCTGCACTCGGGGCTTTTTTAGTGAAGCAAATAAATTAAAGATGTTGAAAGTTTCTTTTCCATTGAAGAGATGATTTACTTTGTGGATAGAAGATTTATATTTTTCTGAATGTTTGTGAGGTGACTCAGGCTAGACATAAGTCTTTCCTTTTGTTCAAATCTAAAGTGTTTTCTCTTGGTGCAACCTTTTTTGTAAAATTTCCTTGTAAATGCCTGGCCACTCTGCAATGCAATAGAGAAGTGTTTTTTTCAATCCTATTCAATTAGAAGAATCCTTAAAGTCTTGAAATGTGTAATGTTGAATTTGTTCTGTATGCACAGTGCTTGGTTTGGGGCTTAATAGTTATTCTATTTCTCTCTGTCCTTTTACTTTCTATTTTCCTTTGATGATCAGATATTGATTTTTATGTGTTTTCCTATTCTCTTTGGTTTGTTTTGTACAACAGAGAATCTAATAAAGATTAGATTTTAAAAAGTATACATAGTTTTCCTACTTCTCTCTAAAAGTGTAATGCATTATTTACCTGTTGGCTTTATCTACCCATCTCTGATGATCACAGTGCAAAGCCCTGCTAAGTAGGTTAATCAGTCTATTTTGGAAGATGTTTCCCCCTTCTCTGACAGATGGACACCATCTCTGTTAAAGAGCCTTTGGAATATTATCCCATGGCTTTGTATTCATCTCCAAATGGTGAAGATCTCTCCCTCACCTTTATCCTTAACTCAGAGGATCAAGCCAGCTATTTCCTATGCACGTATAGGCTTCAACCTCTCTCTCAAAGACATTAAGGGGTATGTTTACTAAACTGCGGTAATGTCATTCGCAGTAGGTTCCGCGGTAAAGTAGAGATGCCCATATAAAGGCATGGGCAGTACATCGTTACAGCAAGCTGCCAACTAACGCGCGTTAAAAGACGCCTTAGACTAACGAGCGTTATAAGGCGCCTTGTAAAGCGCCTTGTTAGGCGCCTTGCAAGGCGCCTTATAAGGAGCCCTGTAAGGTGCCTAGTAAGGTGCCCTGTAAGGTGCCTTATAAGGTGCCATGTAAGGTGCCGTATAAGGTGCCTAGTAAGGTGCCTTATAAGGTGCCATGTAAGGTGCCATGTAAGGTGCTTTATAAGGTGCCATGTAAAGTGCCTAGTAAGGTGCCTTATAAGGTGCCTAGTAAGGTGCCTTATAAGGTACCATGTAAGGTGCCTTATAAGGTGCCGTATAAGGTGCCGTATAAGGTGCCATGTAAGGTACCTCATAAGGCGCCCTATAGGGCCTCCTAGGCTGAGTGTCATATTATGCACCCTTGGACAAGGCACCGCAGAAGGCACCCTGGGCTATGGAACCATAGGTTAAGGTGGCCTAACAAGGTTATGGTATTCTAGGTTAGTGTGCCCTAGGGACGGCAAGGTGCCTCAGGATGACATGCATGACCTGTGCGGAACAGAGACAGATGTAGCCCTTACACTAGATAGAGCACTCAGGAAAGGCAATGAACAGGTGAGTGAAGGAGGGAGAAGTGGGAGCCGCTGGACCTGCCATATCTGTGGGCATCCCATGTGCCTGCCAGTACCAATGACAAACATGGTGGGGCAACTGTACCACAGCACAGAGTGTTGGCAATGTAAAGTGCCAGAAAAACAGTTGGTGGCAGACAATGGGAATATATGTCCCCCAGTGGAGGCAGAGGTGGCAGGATAGTTACAATGATGGGTGGACAGAGGAGTGGTGGTGCCATGCAGATCAGGCACAGGCAAAGCAAACACGATGAGGCGCAATGCAGGAAAGGTTATGACATGGGGTGGCAGCCTGCACTGGCAGACAGGACTCTACACAGCTGACAGACGCAGATAGATGGACCGAGGGAATGTTGGCAATTGTGGCGAGGGTATTATGGTCTAGAAGCACAGATCTGCAAAAATATGACCTCTATAGGCATGCACACTATATGAGTAGGGCAGGCATGAGAGGGGGGAACAATGAGGAACTGAACCCATGAACACTGCCAAGAATGGCATTGTATTAACCAGTAGGCTATACCCCCATGGTGTATGTCACAGCAATGTCTGGGTACAGAAGGATTGCAGGTTGCCACCACCTTACTACCTGGGCCTTGAGGGTTTCCAGATAGGAGGGGCCTTTGATGCCCTTCAGGGGTAGAGCACTAACATTTGACCCCCAGGGATTCTGGGAAATGTAGTTACTGGGCTTCCTGAAGGATTGAGGTTGTAGTTGTAGCTCGAGCAGACAAAGGCAGGCAAAAGAAAATTTCTTTTAAGAGGGTTTATTTCCAATGCATTGAAGCTCAGTGCTTTCAGACGCAAAAGAAGAATAATGCACATTCAACAAAAGATGGGAAAACCAAATATACAGAAGTTGCAGTGCTGAGGCAGCTTTCATTCAGCTTATTCACAGTTCCTTCTCAGACTCACATTTAAGCAATCATGTGACTCTTCAATGAACAGAAAGCAATGTCCTTTCAACGGCACGGCTTCTCAGCTCCAGCATGTGATTATACTTAGTACCTTCATAAGCTTGGCTCAAGTCCTCTGGATAAGCATTAGCACTTTTCCTTCTACTGGCTTTCAGGATTTGTGCTCCAGCTGGCTTATCATTAGTCCTTGTGCTTTGCAAGTGAATATGAGGCTGAACAGTTCCTCCGTACTTCTGTCTGTTGTTGCTTTGAGTTTTAGTACTGTGTTTCCAGCTCTCTTTGGTCCAGGTATCAAACCTGCTAGCTCCTTTAACCCCAGGATGTACCTTATAATGAGAGTGTCTCCAGGGTGGATCCTTAGACCACTGATTACTGCTCAAAGGTCCTGCTTGGTTCTCAGGTAGCTCTTCCTGTAGTTCCAGGTCTCTCTGTGCTTCTGAGTCTCTCCGTCCTTTGGAGTCTCTCTGTGCTTCTGAGTCTCCCAGTAACTCTCCAGGTTCTCCTAATTCTAAATCTGCCTCTAACTGTGTTCTAACTGCTTGCGTATTTAACAAGCTCTCACTACGTTGCACTGCCCGCCTCCTGCTTGGGCGTGCCCAATCAGTGACCCGACCTGTCTCCTCTCCTAAGGTGAGGTGTGGTTTTAGATCAGCTGAGTGTTTTTTTCCTTTTGAAGTGAAAATCCTGCTTCTCAGTGCAGTACTACGTTTCTCCACAGGATTTCCAGCTATCTCCATTGCTTCTTGAGAAGCTTCCTCATCACAAGGTCACCGCACAAATTGTCTGCTCTGAGTGCCAGGATAGGGTAACCCCCACCAGTACCCATGATGCAATGCACATGCTGAATAGATGTCTACAGCTGATCACCAAATGGGGTCTGCACCTCTCCGGTCCCCCAGCTTGGAAAGACGAACTGACAGTGCGTGATACTGGCATGGAGTAGCTACAGACCATGCCATTGGGCAGGTTCTGTGTTCACCCTGAGCGATAGGATGGGTGCCCAGCACTAGGTCCGCAGTACATGTGCTACTAGAGATAGGTCCTGCTGTACATCCCCATCACTACCAGTGTATGACAGGTGTTCCATGCAGTGCAGCCGAAGGTAATTTGGTGTCCATCTGTATCCTGCAGTCACATGTGTCCCTGTGGGACCAGACACCAGCCAGATTAGTGTGTACCCCGTGTGAGGGTCTGGCTGACATGGGCAGCTGTTATCAGGGCAGAGGGGTTCCTAGAATTGCATGAGGGATGTGTAGCAGTGCCTGTACAGGTCACAGTGGTATACACTACATATCCCAAAGCACCCATATCACCCCTTTTGTAGGTAAGGAACAGTGCCCCGCCCCAGGGAAGCAACCTCCATCCTGTTTGTAAGAGACAGCCCTCCAGGGCTGGTGGGCCAGAGCCATACCTATGACTGGGACAGTGGAAGAGCAGCAGCAATGCTGGGGTTAGGTCTGGAAACCCCAAGTGCCTCCCACCACTGTCTTTCAGTCACCAGCAGCAAGCACAGTCAGACTGTACCTTAAAGGTGCTCCAACCATGCACAGTCTAACTGCAGACAGTCCACCAGGAACTATGTGCAGCAAGCAGGCATCTCAGTGATTGAGACCCCAGCAATGGGGAACACAAATATATCACTAGAGATAAATAGTGTAGAGCGCTATGTGGGAACCTAGACCTGCCATGGTCACTGCTCGTTCAGAATGAGTGCCCTCCCAGCATGCCATGCTGTGGCCACTCTGTCCTTGCAGGTGGTGGTCAGGCACTACAGTGTCCTAGCCATTGCCCCACACAATGTGAAGATGTATCCTGGCCAATCTGCCCTGTCCGGGCCATACCCAGATTACCTTGCTCCTCATTATGCATCTAATCAGGCTAACGCTGGTAACAGTGGGACATTTTGGACCCAGTGAAGTGTGGGCAGCCACAGAACAATGGATAGACATACAAATACACTCACTCCTTTTGCAGCATTATACAAAGATAGGAGTGGTTGGCAGCCCTGCCCACCACACTAATCCTGAGCACAATGCCAGCATTGCTAAACTGTGCAGGGGTAATAGTAGTGCTCTTGTGATAACATCATCCCACTGCTGTGGCCAACAGCCTGCTGCTCCATGCATCATTGGATTATGGAGCCTGTGTGAGTGGGTGTTTGCACCCCTGTTCGCCGCTGCTTTGGGCTTTGCACATGTTGCTGTTGTATCTGCATTGTAGGGTAAAATATAGGGACATGCTCTGCTGGAACCACAGCTGGGACTTGAACCTGTGACCCTCTGCTCCTGGACACACTGGCTGGGTGTACTGCACCACACTGATGCCATAGATGCATGGTAGTCCCTGGGGCTACCTGCACTTTTCCTAAGCCAGACCTTTTATGTTGCACTGCACACCACGTACTGCTGCAGAGCATGGCCTAGGTTCACTGCAGGGAGGTGGCACTGCCCCCTCCAGTATTGGCACACGCCCCCCTGCCAAGCTGACGTGGCCATTTGCTGTCTGTGCTGGTAGTGCGCAGTCCCAGGCCATCCACTGTGTAGGTAGGCGCCCGCCTAGGGAGCGGGTTCCGGGGAGGGGGGGCATACATGGACATCCTCACATCCCCCTATCACTGCCTACCACTATTATGTCCCATCCACATGGGGGCGGGATGGCTGGGGGGATGTCAGGTCTGTGCCCTAGCGACTATTGGCTAGGGTGGACCAGGTAGATATTGGTGGATTGTGTTTGGCCTTGGTTAACAGCTGTCTTGCTGATCTCCGGTGTCTATGTTCCTAAGTGCCACCTAGGCGCCCGCCTGGTCCACCCTGTGCCCCAGCTGCCCATGCTACATGTCCTGCCTGTGGCCCCCTATGCCCCATTTGCACCATCGCCATAGTGGCCATTCATACTTTGGCACTATGGTATTGCTGTACATGGAGCACTACTATCACAGTTTTTGGGCTCCCTGCCTGAGCTGTACATTGCTGACACGAAAATGGTTTCTCTCTCCTGCATATGTGCATCTAACGGCAGGTTTTCAATCACGTTAGGATTCAGCTCTTCAGATCAGCGCGTTAGTGTGAATGGAGCCTCTCCCCGCCCACACTCCGCCCATTGACCCCTTCTCTCCACCCTCTCTCCACCTTCTGCGGTGTTTTACCGCGCCGCGGAACATGAACGATCAAGTAACGATAACACGCGTTATGAGACGTTAATGATCGTTAACGTCTCGTAACGCACGTTAACGTTACTTAACGATCGTTAACGTTATATAACGCACGTTATGTAACGTTACCGCAGTTTAGTAAACATACCTCAAAATCTCCTTTGATGCATTTGGGGGATTCCTAACAGTACCTTTCATGCCAACATGTATGAGCAGCATTGAATAATAATAAATAGACTAGATGATTGCCAGCAGCTTTTCCATAATGTCTTGGATCTTGGCACCCAGCAGACAGATCACCTACTGGAACTTCATCACTTAAGGATAATCACATGGAAAATATTTCTATTTGTTTTTAGATTATTGGACGTTTTAGAGTTCTGCAGGGTTATTTCAAACATTCATATTCATAGAAATGGTTTAACACTATTTAGAACTGTTTTATGCACCCAAATTGATTTTGCACACATTGGGGCATTTTTACTAATATGTGCTATTCGGGTAGCATGGGGTGAGAGTGTGGTAAAACCCCAGGTAATACACATCTGGGTAGGGACTGGGTAGGGTGGGGTGTCCCCACTGCAGTGCTGCTAGCATGCGTGTGTGAAGCCTGCGTTGCCTGAGTTTGGCACAGACAGCATGGGTGCAACTGATACCAACTCAAAGGTGTCATTAGATACTCCCATAGTGGGATTACCATAGCAACCCTCAGGAACTGCAGGAAGATGGCTGGACCTGCCCCCCTTCAGTTAGTGTAAAGTCCTACATTTGTAACGTGGCACATACCCACATTAACAGAGGGGAGGCTTCATAAACATGTCCTAGGAATTCGTATGCATGTTTCTTTCTTTTCCAGCTTTGTGAGCGACATCTTTTGAAGCCAAATTAAAATGCTGAACAATAGCCTCATAATTACTCTGAACAACTCACATGAAATGAAAACTTGAAGTGACCAAACTGGTGCTTAAAATTCTGCCAATTTTTAGCAGCTGCAGATGCAGCACCATAGCACACAATCCGAGGTCTCTCCAATTTTTGAATGATGCATGATAAAATGCCTAGAGCTTATTAATCAAAGATTTAAATCCATTGAGTCCAGCAACTCCTTTTATATTGTCACTTACTGAAAGCTCTAACCAGTGGTTAACAAAATGCCAGTACAAGGCCTTTGGACATTCATCTTGTGTAAGTTTTTTTTACCCCACTTTTCTTTTAAGTGATCTTATATAAGTTTCTAAATATTTTGGTAGAACCATTATCTTTTTTTGCAAAAGTAATTGCCTATTTTCCTACTCATTGTGTAATGCAAAGGTAATAAATCTCATATGAACTGATATTTCAGTCTGAGGTTGTGTTCATATCACCTGCCATCCAGCTTTCAGTTGGTATACCTCAGGGCTCTGTCTCGAGTCCTCTTCTCTCTTCTTTCTCTACACTCAGTCCCTTGATGCACTTATAGTTTATTGGTTCTTTAATATATTGGTTCTTCAAATAAATAACAAGGCAGTTTTACAAATTATAAAAAAAATCAAAGATAGAAAGGAACTACAAATCATCAAAGGAAAGAGACAGGAAAAAAGAGGTAAAGAACACAGATCAAATAATACAGCTTAACAATTTAGAGATTGCAGATTGCAGATTTCAGGTTACAGGTGACATCTATCCATCATATTGTCAGGGCCGGCCAGTCCACTGTGTGATAATGTTGTTCGCACAGGGCCCTGCGCTTCAGAATGAATGCACACTGTGGATGGCTGCAGAGGGAGCTGTGCCCTTTAACCTTTCCCAGCCTGCGCGGCTTTACAGATACAGCCGCTAGCATGAGGGAAAAGACTCCTCACGCTAGCAGCTGTGCAGAGGGAGCTGGGGCCTCGCGCGGGCTTCCCCAGCTCCCTCTGCAGTCCCTTAGACGGCCGTGGGGCTGTTCGGGGGGGGGGGGCTAGGACTAGAAATGGGCCGTGATGGAATGGGGTGGGGGGGCTAGGACTGGATGGGCCGTGGTGGGGGATAGGACTGCAAATGGGCTGTGATGGGGGGCTAGGACTGGATGGGCTGTGATGAGGGGGACTTGGATTGGAAATGGACTGTTATGGGGGCTAGGACTGCAAATGGGCTGTAATGGTGGGGAGGACTAGGGCTGTAATGGTGGGGGGACTTGGATTGGAAATGGACTGTGATGGGGGCTAGGACTGCAAATAGGCTGTAGTGGTGGGGGGCTAGAACTGGAAATGGGCTGTGAAGGGGGGAAACAAACTGGAAATGGGCTGTGATGGGGGGGCTAGGACTGCAAATGGGCTGACGAGAGAGCTGGAAATTGGCTAATGGGGAGCTTGGAGTGGAAATGGGCTGATGGGGAGCTGGAATGGAACTGGAAAAGAGCATATGGGGAGCTAGGACTGGAAATGGACTGATGGGGGCTGGAATAGGACTGGAAATGGGCTGACGAGGAGGCTAAGATTGGAAATGGGCTGATGGGGGAGCTTGGAGTGGAAATGGGCTGATGGGGGGTAGAATAGGACTGGAAATGGGCTGTCGAGGGGGCTAGGATTGGAACTGGAAAAGAGCATATGGGGGGCTAGGACTGGAAATGGGCTGATGGGGGAGCTTGGACTGCAAATGGGTAATGGGCTGGAATAGGACTGGAAATGGCTAATGGGGGAATAGGACTGGAAATGGGCTGATGGGGGCTGGAATAGGACTGGAAGCGGGCTGAGGGGAGTTGGAATAGGGACAGAAATGGGCTAGCAAGGGGTCTAGGATTGGAAATTGGCTGATGGGGAGCTTGTAGTGGAAATGAGCTGATGGGGGGATGGAATGGAACTGGAAAAAAAGCATATGGGGGGCTAGGACTGGAAATAGGCTGATGTGGGGGCTTGGGAGATTGGGACTAGAAGGAAGTGGTTGTTGGGTGGGTCTAGAACTATAAGGAAGCTGATTTTGGGGGAGGACTAGAAAGGGTTGGGGATTGGGAATGAGAATGAGAATGGAGAGAGGAAAAGATATTTTGTGTAGGAGGGAAGAAAAGTCTACGATGGGCTGGGTATTGGGAGTGTAAGTGGGGATTGAGAATGTAAGGGTGAAATCTGAGTGGATGATAAAGGAATAAGGAAAGAAAAGGGGGAAAGAGCAAAAGGGGAAAGATCAGTTTGTTAAAGCAGATATAGAGAGAGAATGAAAAAAAACTAAAAGAGAAGAAAGGACAAATGGATAGCTCGCAAAAGACACAAAGAAACCAGAAGAAAGTGACTGGAGCTATTGCAGCTGAAAAATAAAATCCAAAACAGAAGGTAGAAAACTACTTTTTATTTTGAATTTATTAACTGGAATATGCCAAGTCTGGGAAGTGTGTATTGCTAACATCTTCGCGTTTTTGCTTAGTGCAAGCGGAAGTTAATTTATAGTTTTATTTTTCCAGTGTTGTTCATTTCATGTTTGGCTTTTGGGGTTCCCAGTTTAATTATCATCTTCCTATTTCTAAATTGTGATCCCTTGTTCTTTGTATGGTGACAATCTATGTTCTGCATGTGTAACCAAGTTGAGATATTCTGTTCATAATGTTTCTTTTTGACAGTCCCACTTGTTCTCTTTCCCCCAGTGAGATGTATTGGTATTTTCTAAGATGTACTGGTTTTAATAGCTGCAGTGTTGCCTTTTGATAGGTAGGGTTTGGTGCTTTGTGAGTCCTGATAGTGCTGTTATGATACGGTGGATTTGCTATGGGTTCTAAATGATCAGTGTTTGTAGTACTTTCTAATGTGCCTGGTGGTTGTCACTGCAATATAGTAATGTAGAAATCTGTTAGTCTTTCTTTATTGAGGCACTCATTAAGAGGCATGTTTACTAAAAGTGCATGTCAACATTATGCAAATATTTATGCAAATGAGGTTCCTTATGCAAATGAGGCCCTGCAATTATTCTCCACACATGGCCCCGCACCCCCCTTGAGCTGCCCCTGCATATTGTGTATGGGCCATCCTGAAATGCCTGATTGAAAAGATGCATTTTTATGGCCGTTTTGAAAACTTTGTGTGATGGTTTAGTGTAAAGGGGGGTCATGAAGAAAAACACTGTGCATCTGGTATTTTCCAGTTTGGAATGAGAGATTGGGTGAATATCTAGACAGTTGTCATTAAAGGAAAGGAGGGTTCTAGCAGGAACATGGAAAAAGGATAGGTAAGGCGGAGTATCAGTATACAAAGCCCTATTTACTCCTATGGTTTCCAGTGCTATCTTTACGCTGATGACTCTCATATCTAACTCTCTGCACCTGAAATTTCTCCAGGAATCCATGCTAGATTTCTACCTGCTTATCCGACATTGCTGCCTGAATGTCTCACCACCATTTGAAACTGAACATGGCCAAAACTAAGCTCCTTATCTTTCCCACTAAACTCAACTGCCCCCTTCCTCCCTTCTCTAATTCTGTGGATAACACCTTGGTGTCATCTTTGATTCTACTCCCTCTTCCTCTGCACGCATCCAACAGATAGCTAAAACCTGTTGCTTCTTTCTCTATAGCATCATCAGAATTCATCCCTTCCTTTTTGAACACACTACTAACTCTTGCTCTCTGATGCAGACAGAAAACTAGCATGGCAAAATCACCAGAAAAACCACTGCACTAAAGTGTATAGTACAGTGGCCTGCTAATTGCATGCAAAATGATGACTTTCTAATCACTCCTGATGTAAAAAAAACTGCACTGAAACTTAGCTCAGTTTTTCACTCTTCTTTTAATGCTGCATCTTTACACCAGATTCAGACAGATATAAAGGTGCAATGGGAACAGAAAGGTCGTCTGAGGTGAAGTTTGACACTTCCTCTCAGATGGCCAGCCCCCTCTTGATTGCAGTCCCCATTGATCATGGTCCCTTCTGCTCCCCCAATCATTGTCACTCCCTGATCCTCCCATAATTGTGCTCCCCCCAATCCTTCCCACAAATCAGTAAAATATCCTGGTGGCCCAATGGCCTCTACTCCCCACCCCCCAAACAAACAAAATAACCTAATGACCCAGTGGCCCTTACCCCTCACTCACCCAAAACTGATAAAATAACCTGGTGACCCAGTGGACTCTTCCTACCACCTCCCTGAAATAAGGCAAAAGTCTTGTGGCCTCTGGCCCCACCCTCAAACTCTCCCAGAAAGATTAGGAACTCCTGTCACCTTAAAGGTTGAGAGTCAGGAGCAATGCCTATGTGCTCTCACTCCCTCAAGGCCATCTTGAAAAATGGCAGTAACTGGCTCCGGGGGTCACTCTGGCATATAAAAATGGTTGCCTTTTATGGCAGGTCAGCGCTACCCAGTGCATCCCAGGATGCACCACAAGGGGTCAGATACCACCATTTTTCAATATTGTAGTGTAGAGGTGCGAGCATGTGGGTATTGCTTGCACCCCATTGGGTGTGTGATAGGGGCCATTGGGCTATTAGGTTATTGGGAGACCACAATCAGGGGGTCTGGTCATCTGAGCTGAAGTGACAAACCACCTCAGCTGATCTTTTCTTAAAGCACACCAGCATGTGCATAGCTGCCAGACTTAAAACAGACACCTGTTCGCATTTGTCTGTCTTGTCCTCCTTGTTTAGCGCTATTTGAGCACAGCTGATTTACATGCTGTTTGCTTACAGCATCACTGCACAAAAACTCAGCATTAAACTGGTGTTAAGAAACTGCACTAGAGCTTTAGTGCTGGATCTGGTACAGGGTTTTAACATTGACCTCCTTAAGTGTTAAGTCGACAATTTGACAAGTAGAGTAATGGACTATGATGGGCATGAGAGTGATCAGTCACCCCATGATAGCAATAGTTGATTATAATATCAGGATGGCTAGGAAGGTGTCCTCTTCTTTCATCAGCGCTCTATGCTCATCCTTCCCAATAGTAGAAATACTATTGTTTGCTCAAGGGTATAAAAGTAGTTGAATTTCCCTACATGAACCCCCAAACAAGAACAATAATGGAAATTTGAAAAGGACTTTGAAGAGAGAGCTCAAGACTCATTGACGATGGTAGGCTGATAGTGTTTCCCCTACCATGCAGGTTTCATTTTTTCCCAGACTCAGATTGTTTGGAACTGCATGCCAAAGTGGGTGACAGGACACTCAAAGAGGTGTAGAATGACAACTCAAAGGCACCCACAATGAAGAGGATGAGGAAGGACCCCAAGAAAGCCAAAGGACACTGGTCATAAACCTGCACAGCAAGAAAGTTGCAAACAACCCCATATGGCATTGAAATAGGATGAAAGTCATACAATGACAACACAAAGGAAGCCACAAAGATGTAAAGCAGGAAGAGGATGAGGAGTGGCTCAAAAACAACCCAAAGCAAATTGGTCATAGAGCCACATGGCAAGAAGGTTGGTATAAACCATCCAAATAATCAGGGAAGGACAATAGTGAAACAACCCGTGAGAACAATGCCAATAGAGTGACACAGGCAGCAGTGGCAGAGAGGGAAGGGAAAAAGAGGTCTTTTTTAAAGTTTATTTCTTTTTTCTTTTTTTTTCTTTTACCATGTGGATCTACTGTAAATGGACCCACTGAAAAACATGATAGAAGGCTGCAGAGTGGCTATGTAGGCAAGAAGTGGACATTAAAACTGCTACATTATGACTGAGCTTTGGATCTCTTGAGCAGGACTGAAATGGCAGCACAGTGAGACTGGCACCAGCAGCAGAGGGGGACTTTTTCAGTTATTTGGATTTTTTGAAATGTCCTTTCTATTTAATTTCAGGTTTGCTTTTGTTTCTATATTTCTTGCTTTTTTCTTTTAAGTTTTGGAATGGTGGAGCTTACAGGTAGCCACTGGATATGGACACCATCCCAGAGAAACTGCAGTGGAAACAGTCAACAACACTAAAGATGGAAAGTGTGGGCAGCTGCCCCTCAGTACTGTTCTATATCCATTCTTCCTCTCAGTTGCATGAAAATGAAGGGAAATCAAACAAGGAGAGGTTTGTCTTTAGAAGAACTAGCTTTCTCACCAACTCCAGTGCTACTCGTGAATGAAGGGTATCCACAATATCCTCTATTATGGGGAATATACATTCACTGTACATACTGGTTGGAGGACAGGATAGGAAATTCTTTGCAAACTTGAGCAAATCTGGCCATATTGCTAACTTGCATACCCAGTATGCCAAGGTGTCTGTGTGCATGGCCTCAATGGACTCTGCAAGGTAGCATGTCATTGAAATCCATGCAGGAGTCCAACTTGTGGCAGGCAGATTTCAGCTGCTTAGCAATGTAGCTAGCAATTTGGTTACTAAAGATTTTCTCTTGCTGGGGCTCATGAGCCAATGGCATGTAAAGGTGGTGGTGTGGGGGAAGTGGTAGGAGACAGGGTTGGTATCATGGTACCAGTACTGCTTGCCAGTGGGCCAAATAACACAGGTACACTAAAAAAAATTTTTTTTAAACTGCCTCTAATGTTTCGATTGATTTTTACGTTTTTTGGTGCGCTGAATCCAAATCTGGTAACCAATTTGCTCCATCACGTACAGATTTTTTGCTACATTGGGTTAGCAGTTTGAGGTGAACGTTTCAGATCGAGTGCGATCGAGATAAAAGTTTCTTGGATGAATTCTTTATACTAATTGTTTAGTAGTTATTCAAATAAGAATAAAGAAAATTGTAACAAGGCAGCACATAAGAATAGAGTAATGTCAACAAAACACACTGTGATGCTAGCAAAATTGTCTGCACTTAAAACAGCCACATACATGTGCACAAACATTGAGCATATAAGAGCGAGGTTAGACACAAAGGAAAGCAAAGAAATGTGCAAAAAATGTTGTACAGGTATGTATGTAAGAATAGAAAACGCATACCGCACCATTGCAATACATGAAGACAAACACCCGATGGTGTGAAAATAAAATTCTAATAAATGAGATCCGACACTGTGGTAATAACTAGCAAATTTTTATTTCAAAGTTTAGTAAAACCACGATATTTGTCAACACAGTTAGATTTTAAAGTCATTCTTGGGTCAATCAATCTCCTGGTGGGCCCGTTTCTTCTTCCCCCGAATGCTTCTCTTGGTGCGCTGCTTGGCGTATTTTTCATCTGGGGTTTCCCGCAGCAGCAACCAGCAGAAATCAGCCATCATAGTGGTGTTCCATCTTCCTTGGTACCTTCTCTCTGCGTCCTTGATGTCCTGGTGAAACCTTTCACCTTGTTCTTCACTGTACGCCCCCAAGTTTTCGGGAAAGTAGTTCACATGGGAGTGCAAGAAATGGACTTTCAGGCTCATGTTACAGCCTTGTTCTTTGAAGGCATTGAGCATCCTGGCAACAATATCCTTATAGTTCTCATCCCACCTGTTCCCCAAGAATTTGAGAACAACATCCTTGAAGGAATCCCAGGCTTCTTTTTCCTTCTCAGACATCGTTTCAGCGAATGCTCCATCTGAAATGAGTTTCCTTATATCAGGGCCAACAAACACTCCTTCCTTTAGCTTTGCTTCAGAAAGTAGGGGGAACTTTGAGCAAAGGTACCGAAAGCACTCACCATCTTTTGGAAGGGACTTGATGAATTGCTTAATGAGACCCAACTTAATGTGGAGAGGTGGTAATAGAATTTTATCACGAGGTACCAAGCTCTCATGAAGAACATTTTTCTCACCAGGTCTCAAATACTCCCAAATTTTTCCCCCAGTGTAGGTCGCGGGCCCGGCTATCCCACAAGCAAAGGAAGCAGGGATATTTGGTGAAACCGGATTGCTGCCCTAATAGCATGGATAGAATTTTAAAGTCTCCACAAATCATCCACTTATGCTCATCATAACGAATCTTCTGAAGAATCAGGGCCAAATTCTCGTATTTTTCTTGGTGAATAACAGAGTGAGCAATAGGAACTGAAGCGAATGTGTTGCCATTATGAAGAAGAACAACTTTTATGCTGTCTTTTGACGAATCAATGAACAGCCGCCATTCAGCAGGATCATACTTGAGTTTAAACTTTTCCATCACTCCGTATATATCGTTGCAAAATACCAAATCTTCCTCTTTGCTGAAATACTTCAAAAATTGTGTCTCGCGGTTGCGGTACCAATAAAAAGTTGTTCCTGGTGACAATAGATTTTTCTGTTTAAGCCGAGAACCTAGCAGTTGCGCAGCATCTTTTGGGAGTCCTAAATCCCGGACTAAATCATTCAATTCAGCTTGAGAGAAAAGTTCAGGTTTCGGATCTGGTTCAGTTTCAAACTCGGAAGTACTGGACTCATCGGGAAAAGCCATCTGATGAGTCTCATCATGATCAGAACCGTCCACACAAATATGATCCAAAGATTTTGGTGGTTCAGGCACAGGTACTTCGTTGCTATGAGGCATAGGCCTAATTGCTGAGGGAAGGTTGGGGTAACTTATTACGTTCTTATTTTTAAGTTGTATCCCTTCACAATGCAAGAGCAAAAATAGCAGTCACTGCTGTGGTCTCTTTGTTCACGCCACATCATAGGTATTCCGAAACGAAATGCTTGTTTTTTACCTTTCATCCATAAGCGTAGATCTTCCTCACATGTCTTGCACACTTTGTGAGGAGCCCACGGTTTGTCTTGATCGCCTAACTTCAAACCGAAATAGGCGAAATATACTTTTTTAATAAATGCAGAAATGTTCCTCTGCCGCTTTTTCACGGTATATTCCCCACAAATAAAACAAAAACTGTCCGGAGAGTTGACGCAACCTCTGGCTCTGTGAGCCATCACAAATACACAGCACTGCAAACTACAACTGTAGTGAACCACTTCGGAATAAAGCTGGATTACTACTGAGCAAGCAAAAGGTAATAATGAACTTGCAAGAAACTGAAATTTGACAGGAACGTTCATGTCGCAACCACCGTGTTTGAGCGAGCGAAAGAGGCGAGGCGAACAGGAAAGAACATGCGCCAGCGCGAGTACTGGATTTAGCCCCCCGCCTCCCAATTGTCCTGTTAATGTATAAAATGAATACAAAACACTCTAAAATATCATGAGGGAGTTTTTCTAGTTAGTTAACCATTACAACCTCTATTTTGGGCCAAGAAAATAAACTGCAGTCGGCTAAAAAGAAATTATGTGAACATTCCTTATATGGGTAAGAAATCTAATTTTGCAAGAAAACGTGACGTGATGGAATATTTTGGCTATTTTTCCTGGATTCAGCACCCCAAAATCTATAGGAATCAGTTGCAAAACTGGAGGCAGTTTTTTGGTAGTGTACCTGTGTAATATTTTCCATGCTGCATCACCACTGCTTCCCTGCCTCTGATGTTCTGTTTTCTCTACCTCAGTCACCAGCTTTTCCGTACAATGCACCAGAGCAATATTTTCTTTCATTCACAGAGACCAGCTAGCATATAAGCATGCTCCTTCATAAGACGTTGAAACTTTTTTTCCTGTTTGATCATGAATGAAGTCCACCATCACCAAAACCTCTGCTGTTAATCCCTGTTGCTACCAGAAACCCTTTAAATTCACCAATAAAATATTCACTGCTAGGATAAGAAGACTCAGGGCAGTCCTGTGTAAATTGTGCCCAATCCTGATGACATAGGGGGTTTTCATTCCTGACTTGGTCTCCGGTGACATCTGATGCCTATTGCTCCGCTAACCTCTCCAGCATTTTCATGGTAGCATCCTGATTAGGCATGTGTGCAGGTTCCTCTTTCACTTCCTACTTGTCACAAGCTAAATGTCAACCTTTCAAATTACATTGAAAATACCCTGCTATTTTTCAGCACTTCTTCATCAATTGCCTTAGGACAGAGCTGCTGCTTCCCATGCTCCCCAGGCCTAGGGAGTCTCTGACTAGCAAGTGCAGTAAGTGTGCAAGGTATTGGATCCCATGAAAAACACTCCACTTTCACTGCCTTAACCATGTTCATTCCACCATCTGTTACAAAATATCTGGAAGTACAGTGCTCTGTTTTTGCCCTATGTGCCCAATGCAGAGATGCAGGTTGCGGGGTGGCACATCCCAGTGGGGGTGCAGTCTTGCAAGTCATCCTGGCCCAATTCCCTCTCCTGCTCTCCCTACATGCCCAGAGCAGCAGGATGGGGAGAGTGGGTGGGGAGCAGGAGGGGGCGGGGTCTGGGCAGGGCAGGGGCGGGCCAGCCCAGCAGGACATATAGGGCCGATTGAGGTCATGGCCCTATACGTCCTGCCAGGTCAGAGGGAACATGCTGATTATTCCACCTCAAAGGTGGAATAATCAGCACGGAACCAGTGATTGGGCCTGGGGCAGGGCCAGGTGTAGGGGGGTCCCCGCCACCCGATCCAGGCCCTGGCTGACCAGCCATTGGTCAGACAGCAGGGAAGTGGGAGTCCTAAGCCGTGGGAGTTGGGGGCGCCAGCGGGGAGGATGTCTCACAGGTGGCAGGGGCATGCCGGGCCATCCATGGACCCAATTCTGTAAACGTTCCCGTTGTCCAGAATCGGGTCGTAATGGACTCGTCTTCCTTGGGGAAGTCTGGACGGCCCGGACGGCCCCTCTCGGAACTGGCTCCATGTGCCAGCTCTGCAACAGTGCCCTTATCTCTGCTAAGATGTGGGGTCTATGTATGTTTATCATATATAAACTGCTTATGCAGCACAACCCACTGGTATTCTCCTCTTTTTGATCCCTCCTTATATTGACATCTTCCACCAGTGTGCTCCAAAGAAGAGGAAAGTGTGTGTTGTATTCTGACTACTCCAGATGAAAATGCATGGTTCTACTAGCCTATGCCTTTTCAGTTCTGCTTGTTGCTGGCAACACAACTAATTATACAGACTGGGAAGTGTGGTAAGTGTGGTGTGCAGTGGGAAGGGGTTTTCTTTAAAACTTAAGCCAGACAGCAGTTCATGGAAAACCAAAAGCAGTTTTTATTTTGTCCCAGCTTGTTAAACCTCCACAAACTGGTCCTCCTGGCACTTCCTCCAACCCCAGTTAAAATTCCTACTTCAGAACTCCTTTGCATGGCTTACCTTGGAAGAACGTCTGGCTCCATGGGCCTCTATCCCTCCTGCAGCCTGTTGGGTTCTTAACCTCTCCCTCTGAGCCACGCCCTTCCAGCCCTGAACTCTGGGCTACAGACCCTCTTAAAGGTGACTGCTGATAATCCCTTTGGAGAGGGATGGGTGAAATTCTATATAATATAAACATTTTCCTTGATGGCTCCAGCACTTTGGAACACATTACCGGAAAATATAAGATCTATCAAGGACATTAAGGAATTCTGGAAAAAGTTAAAAACACATTTATACACAGAATGCTTTGTAAATATCACCAAGTCCAACTCTTCCAGGACGCAAAACAACAATAAACACAGCTCAAATAATTATGACAATTGATACAAGATCACCCACTGTAAATTCAACTTGTACATAAGTTAGGGTACAAGTTAAGGGTATTCTCTTTGGATTAACAATTGTTATTCTTAACTTACTATACACCTGTAATGTCGATTAACACACTGTTTTCTGTAAAATTGAATTATACTGGTACAATGTTCCTTATAAATTCTGAGTTAAGATATAAATTGCCTTGATCTAAGGATGAAGTGGTATAGAAAACTGGTTAAATAAATAAATAAATATAACCCATTACATACTCTCCCCCTCACTTCAACCATGCCCTGTTGAGAGCCTGCCTCACCCAGGACCTCCACCTGGGAAAGGAAGTCTGCCTTCAGGTGAGTCCAGCCAGCCCTATGGTGGACCTAGAACTGGTATTTATTTATTTTTTATACTGCCTTTCATGATATCAAGGTGGTTTTACATTGAACAAACTGAAATTACATTGAACAGGGCATTATAACTTGGAGATAACTATTTTTTACAGGGAACATGGGCAATGGAGGGTTAAGTGGCTTGCCCAAGACCACAAGGAGCACCTGTGGGACTAGAAACCCCAGTCCTTCTGGCCCAGGGTTGCTGTCCTCTAGTGGGATTTGAACCACTGACCTTCTGGCCTGAGGTGCCTTGCCCCAACCACTAGGCTACTCCTCCAGGGGGTTAGTAGGGTTGGAGACTCAAACACCACCACATAATACAGCCATTGGATGCCACTTGATGGGTTAGTAGTTTATTATTTGTGTAAACGGATGGCTGAGCAAATAATATTTGAACATTTTCAGTGCCCACTAGACAACCAGGGCCTCCTTCTTGATCACTGTGTAATGCTTTTCCTGAGGAGCCAGTTTCCTGCTGATGAATGCTATGGCATGTTCTTCACTCTTGACTTCCTTGGCCATAACATCTCCTAGGCCCACGTCTGAGGCATCAATTTGCATATTAAATGGTAGAGAGAAATCAGGGATAATCAGGATAGGTTCAGAGCACATGATCATCTTGAGACACTGGAAGGCCAGGTCCAGGTCCTGTGACCACTGGATTCATTCAGGAGCTCTCTTCCGGAGGAGATTTGTTAACAGCTATGCCACCTCTGCAAAATTAGGGATGAACCAGCGGTAATAGCCAATCAATCCAAGGAAAGCACAAACCTCTTTCCTTGATTTTGGAGTGGGGATCTGGACAATGGCATTTGAGGGCATATCCTGATTAAATACCCCAGGTATTGAATGTCCCAAACTCCCAGAAAACATTTCTTGGGGTTGGCCATCAACCCAGCCTTCTGCATGTTGGTCAAAATGACTTGTACTTGGGTGAGATCGGTGGTCCACTCTCTTCTGTAGATGATGTCAAGGTAGGCAGCCACAAACTCCTTGTGCGGTCTCAGTAGGCAGTTGACAAGGCATTGAAATGTGACAGGAGCCCCGTGTAATCCAAAGGGCAGCAATATACACTGGAACAGACCTTGCAGTGTTGAAAAAGTAGTCTTCTCCATAGCAACTGGAGTCAAGGGCACCAGCCAGTATCCCTTGGTCAAATCTAAGGTTGATATAAAGCGTGTTCCACTGAGTCGCTCGATTAGCTCATCTACTCTGGGCATGGGATACGCTTTTAGTTTAGAATCTGTATTGACCTTCTGGAAGTCAATGCAGAATTTGATGCTTCCGTTAGATTTAGGAAACAAGACGATGGGTGATGACCAGTCACTCATGGACTCTTCTATAACTCCCAGGTTAAGCATCTCTTCCAGCTCCATGGCAATGCCTGGGTCTCTGGAATCCAATAGTCTTATTGCTAGATAAACACCCCAGGGTCAGTAATGATATCATGACAAATGAGGTGGGTTCGTCATGGGCAGGTGGAGAACACATTTAGGTTCTGGTGGATCAAACCTTCTAGATCTCTTCTCTGGGCAGCAGAGAGCTGGTCTGCATTCAGGACTTAAGCTGAATCCGACGAGGCTGAGATTTCCGGCCCAAAATCATCTCCATGTACCATCATAGTCATCACTGGAATCCACTTTTTCAACAGGTTAATATGGTAACTTTTAGCTTTATACAATTTATCTGGATGGACAATCTTGTAGTTAGCAGGACCTACTTTCTTTTTGACATAGAAGGCTCCCCTGAGGGAAGCAAGACTAAAACTCTGTCTCCTGGTTGGTAGGTGCAATGCATGGATGCCCGACTGTAGCCCCTTGCCTGCTCGGCTTGGGCTTTTTCCAGACTGAGTTTGGTCACCTCTACTCAGCCGGTCTTGCATTTGTATAAGGTTCTCCATCAAATTATGCCTGGCATGAGGTTCTTCTTCCCAGGTTTCCTTTACCATGTCTAATAAGCCACATGGGCATCTTCTGAAAAACAATTCAAAAGGCAAAAACCCCGTGGAACTCTGAGGTACCTCGCAGATGACAAACATCAAATAGGGTAGGAGAATGTCTCAATTCTTCCCGTCCTCCTGCACAAACTTCTTAAACATCTGTTTCAGAGTTTTATTGAATTGCTCAATGAGGCCATCTGTCTGTGGGTGATATACTGAAGTCTGCAGAATATTGACCTTCACCAAGGAACACATTTGCTTCATTACCTTGGATACAAAGGGTATTTCTTGATCAGTGAGGATCTCATTGGGTATTCCCACCCACGAGAATACTTCCCAGAGGGCATTTGCAATCATAGTAGGCTTCATATTCCTCAAAGCAATGAGCTCCAGGTATCGTGTAGCTAGTCTAGTATGACTAAAATATATTTGTTTCCTCGGGTGGTTCAGATAAGAACATAAGAAATGCCAGACTGAGTCAGACCAAGGTCTGTCAAGCCCAGTATCCTGTTTCCAACAGTGGCCTATCAAGTACCTGGCAGGTTCCCAGAAGGGCACAAGTACCTGGCAGGTTCCCAGAAGGGCACAAAGATTCCACAATGCTCATCCTGGGGTAATCAGTAGATTTCCAGGGTCCTCTTTAATAATGGTTTATGGACCTTTCCTCCAGGAACTTGTGCAAACCTTTTTTCAAGCCAGCTACACTAACAACTTTTTCTATATCCTCTGGTAACAAATTCTAGAGTTTGGCTATGCGTTGAGTAAACAAAAATATTTGCTCTTATTAGTCTTAAATGGGTTACATTGTAGCTTCATTGCATGTCCTTTTTGATGGTGTAAACAACTGATCTACATTTATCCTTTCCACTCTATTGATTAATTTATAGATCTCTATCATATCCCCCTTTAGCCTCTTTTCCAAGTTGAAGAGTCCTAACCTTTTCAGCCTCTCCTAATAGCGGTATCCTTTTATCCCCTTTACCATTTTTGTTGCTCTTCTCTGTACTTTTTCTAATTCTGCTATATTCTTTTTAAGATATGGTGACCAGAATTGCACACAAAATATTCAAGGTGCGGTCGCACTATGGAATGATACAGAGGCATTATAATATCACAGGTTTTATTCTCCGTTCCTTTCCTAATGATTCCTAGCATTCTATTTGTTTTATTGGCTGCCACTGCAGACTGGGTGGAGGGTTTCAATGCGCCTAGAGACCTACCAGGTCCATGGCCACTCTTTCAAATGGGGTTTCAATGACAGGCATAGGCACTAGAGGATCAGGTTGAACTCTGACGAGGTTATGAATCTATTCATTACACCAGTCTCACAGTTAAACCACACATTATACCAGACTCACAGTTGTTATTGCATATATCCCAAAGGTACAGTTTAATACTTGTTTCATGCCACCATAAACTTATCTGATTAAACTCTTCTTCTCCGGATATCATTCACTACCCGACAGAGGCCTTTATTTTGCTGTATTTGTGCTGCTTCAGGGGCCTTCAATCACTTTGTACTTTTCCTTCATAATCGAAACTGGAGCAGACGCTCTCCATATTCTATTAGGCATCCTTGCAATTGTGGCACCAAAAGGCGTTTAAATGCCCTGACGAGTATTGAAGCACTCAGCAGCTGACACGTCACTTCAGTAGCAATCCAAACATTAACAGAAACAATTAAGCAGCTGTCAAATTCAAATCACAGAGAGTTTCCAACAATAGCCGTGAAGGTAGAACAAATCATGTAAAAAAAGCTTTCCATTCCATGGAAGCATTTAAACCTGTGAACTCTAGAGCAGTTCATTTATAGTTGCAGTCTGTTCCTTCTGTACCAGCACTCTATTCCAATCGTTGCCGCAAGTATTTACCATTTCTTGATTGAAACTGTACATTTTAGCTGAGAGAATACATGCTGAAACTGGATGCAATGAAGCACCATGGGGCTACCTCTCATTTATGTAGAAGACCTGATATTTTAAAGTCATTTACACGGTTTACAGCCCACTAAATCATGTAAATGTGCTGCCCGGTTAGCCATCTGCTAACCATTTTCTTCACCTTCACCCACCCAGCACAATCATAATCCTGTCCAGTTTTCTGTGTCATACGCCCATTATATCATCAAGCCTAGGCCCAGCCCAGAGCCTTGCTTGGCCCTCTGGGATATGTAGTCAAAGAATCAGTTGTGGCACCGAGGTAAGGCTTTAAAGGTTTTATTCCCCTTCCAAGAGGTTTCTTTTGGGTGAGCAAAACAAAAGCATACACAGCCCCACTTGGGCAAAAACAAAGTAAAAATGAGAACAGAAATTGCTTATTTTCAGCTTTTAAACAAGTGAATGAAAAAGTATTCAAAACAGTTCTTTCCAGCATACAAAGGTCATTTCCTTTGTGGCTTTCAAGCTTGGCAATTCAATTCATTTATCTCAGAGACAATATATTATCAGAGACCGTGAGCGTGCAGTCCATGTAATCACTACTTACATTATCTCCCTGCACCTCACATTGCATCTCTTCGGGCTCTTCCGTTAAGGACTCATTCCTTGCAGCATATGGTACGTTACTGAACAGTCTCCCCCTACTATTTAGGAAGTCTCTTTCCTTCTGGGTGAGAATGCTGGCTAAGCTGCTACCGTATTCCTTGGAGTGTCTACCCTGGGAGCTTCTCAAATGCAGTGGGAGATAGAGGAAGTTCTTAGTTTCACTTTTCCCTCTACTAGAAACAGTAGGGCTAGCTTTAAACAGTCTTTGACTCAGGCTGTGCTCAGCTGCTACAGACGCCGGGAGTAAAATCCAGTAAAAACCTCTCCTGGCTCCTGTCTTTGAATCTTCTTCTAGACACAGGCTTATGCTCAGGTATAAAAACTTTACTCTTTTTATGCCAGTTGTTTATATAAAAACTTTCTTCAGGCTTCCTCCAGCTACCTTCACAATTAAATGTTTGGTTACCTTTCTGATAGCTTCTGCTGGGCTTTGACGCTTTCAGAGCTCTGCCCTCAGCTCCCTTCCAATTAGAGTTTCTCCGATTATATCTTTGGCTTTCAGCCTCACAGCTTCTTGCTCCCGTGCTCCAACCGGGTTCTATTCCATTCCTGCTGTGTCCTGCGTGTGTCTTCTCTCTCTCACCTTCACTCTCATTCTCACTTTCACTCCTGCTCCCACGCTCACTCCATCTCTTGCTTGGATTCTCAAGCTGGCTCTGTCTCTCAAACAGACTCCTTTGCACACGCTGGCTCTCCTCCTCACCCTGGCTCTCTGGCCCACACTGGTTCTCCTCACACTGGCTCTCTGGCCCACACTGGCTCTCCTCACACTGGCTCTGTCTAACTCCACGTGCACTGAGCTTTTCTACATGCGTGTCAGCTCCACCCACTCCCAGCTGGCTTTCATTAGTTTCTAATTTCTTAGCCTTTCTGCTGCTTGGGCGTGTTTCCCTTGCACGTGAGCTGTTTTGTTTAAGTTGCCTATGGCAACATCCTACCCTGTGTTCCTCTGAACTGTCAGAATCTATCCTACTTCCTGCATTTCTGCTGGTTTTCAAGGGCTCTATTAAACCTACTCCGTGACAGATTCCCCCCCTTAAAATATTACGGGCTGCCGCCACACCTGGCGGACAGCATGTAATCCACTTCTGGGTACTACTGTGCTGCTCCTTATAGGCCAAATTGGCAGTGGCCGACCTTTCCTTCCAAGGCTTAAGTACGTTGAGGTGGTATACCTGCCTACGTCCTCTCTCATTCTCAATGAGGTAGGAAATGGGCCCAACCCTTTTGACTACTGTATTCGGCCCTTTCCAGTGGGATTTGAATTTGGGACCTGGGTCCACTACTTGGACCATAACTTTATCCCCTTCTGCCAATTGCCTGGGCTTTGTGCCCCTATCGTAGTAGTGTTTCTGACGTAGCTGACTACTCTTCAAATTCTCCAATGAGGCTTTGGACGTTTTCTCCAAACGCGTCCTCAAGTCTTTTAAAAATTTAGGTACCCCTACCTCTGGTATTTCGGGCTCTACCCATTCCTCCTGTAATATGTCCAAAATACCCCTCGGGGCCCTACCAAATAGGAGTTCAAATGGGGACGCCCCCAAGGATGCCTGTATTCGCTCCCTGCATGCATACATGATGAATGGGAGTAAGGTGTCCCATTCTTGCATTTCCCCTTTCCGTAAACCCCTCCTTAACAGGTGTTTTATTGACTGGTTCATGCGCTCCACCAGACCGTTTGACTGGGGGTGGTACGCCGCATTCTTAATATGGCATATGCCAAATGCCTCCCAAACTCTAGCTAAATACCTAGATGTAAAGTTACTCCCCTGATCAGACAGTATTTCTTGGGGAAACCCCACTTCGCAAAATAGCTTAACTAGCTCTTGTGCTATCATCTTGGCAGATGTGTTCCTAAGGGGAATAGCCCACGGGAACCGTGTGGCGTGGTCTACGACCACTAAGATATACTGAAAGCCTCGTGGTGTTCTAATTAAAGGACCCACAATGTCCATCCCCATGCGCCGGATTGGCACCGATATGGTAGGTAAAGGCACCATGGGTACAGCCTTTGGTCTCGCCACTGAGACCCTCTGGCAGGTGGGACACGACTCGCAGTATTGCTTGGTCTCCTTATAAACTCCTGGCCAGAAGAATCGTGCAAGTATTTGGTCCAGTGTTCCTTGAACACCTTTATGGCTACCTATCGGGTGGTCATGTGCCAGGCGTAAAACAATGGACCTAAAAGTCACTGGCACCACCAGTTGCTTTCGCACCGCATCCGTATAGGGATCTATACTTTCCCTATATAGAATGTCTCCATCTAACAGGAATCAGGGAAGTACATGCCGATCCTCTTGGGCCCATTCAAACACTCTTTTGAGCGACTGGTCTGCCCTCTGTTCCATGGGAAACGAAGGGAATTTTTGAACTAGGGCTGCAGGCACCCACGGTAATCCTTCTCCTGCCTCTAGTTATGCCCTCCCCCGGGTTCTCTTATATCTCTCCTGGCGCTTCTTGGCCTTTGTCTTTTTATCTTTCTTAGCTGGAGCTTGAATTAGCTCATCATGGTTAGGAAGTATATTTTCCTCATTGTCTTCTACCCCTTCCTCAGGGAATCCTTCAGCCTCCTCCCTCTCAGGCTCCTCTGTTCTCTCTACAGAAGGTTCTCTGTCCTTTGAGGTTCCGGCCTGTGACCGGGTTGAAACTAGGCTCGTCCTAATATCTAAACCCTCTCTCAATCCTCCCCTAAATGGAGGCCAATCTCGCCCCAGGATGAGCTCTTGTGACAGTTTCGGGACCACTGCCACTTGTATTTCCTTCTCTATACCCATACCTCTTACATGCACTTTGTGTAGGGGATAGTGAGAGTGTGTGCCATGCACGCATTTTATTCGTACCTGGTTTTCTACTCGATTTGGAGCTGACGAGCGAGGCGGTTCCATGGCCTCCCAAAACTCCTGAGAGACCATGCTTTGCTCAGCCCCCGAATCGAGTAGAGCCAACGCATCTACTCCATTTACCATAACTTGGAGAAATAGGCCCTTCGGGACTGGTTTTCCTGCTTCAGAGATGAGGACTGTACATGCCTTACAATCTCGCTGGAAGTGACCTGTCCTTCCGCAACCATAACATTTTCCTTTAACAGGATATGAGACATCATTATTAGCATTATCATACTTGTACACATTAGCCATTTTCACTCTATCAAACTGTCTCACGCTACCAGGATTTGCCATAGCAGTCACCTTTAAAATCCCAATACCCGAGGTATCAGCCCTTTTTGCCTCATAAAATCTATCGGCCATATTGGCTGCCTCCTCTGTGCTGTGGCACTCCTGTAGGGTGAGATATGTCTTCAATTCTGGGGATACCGCTTGTAAAAATTGCTCTAAAACAATTTCATCCAAAATGGACTCCAGTGACCTTCTCTCTGGGGTAAGCCATTTGTATGCCAGACTCTTAAGCCTCTGGTATAGAGCTCTAGGAGTTTCCTTAGGGTTAATCTTTGCTTCCCTAAACATACGTTTATAGTGCCTAGGGGTAAGACCCAACCTGTCTTTCACCGCCTTCATTATTTCTACATAATCTGCGGCGAGACTAGCCGGCATAGCCTTAAATGCGGATAGAGCCTCTCCTGTAAGAGTCATGGCGAATCTAATCGCCCATTGCTCTATCGGCCATTTAAGGGTGTCCGCTATTCTCTCGAAAGCATCAATACAGTCGTCTAAATTGTCCTGTTGTGTCAACTGTCCTAATGAAAATGCATTGCAACTGTCCATTCCTGCTTGAGGAAACATATGGAAACCTGTTCCTCCTGTTGTCTGCGACTTCTTCAAGAGGGCTTCCATAGTCTCTAGCAGAGGCCGTTGTTGCACCTGCAGTATCTCTGCTTGCCGTGTTTGGAGTTGGTGGACAAGCTCCGCCTGCTTATCTCATTGCGTTTGCATCATCATTACGTCGCGTGGCTCCATGTCTCCTCTGGAGTCTGCTGGACCTGTGGATAAAAAAAAGAAAGACCCACCAAGTGCGGTACTTTTCTTTTAAAATCCCTCACTGTGAGCAACAGTACCCCTTTCTCACTTTATCCTACCCTTTCACCCAGGCTACTTTTACCTCAGGTTTCAGGTAGATTCCAGCATGTGAGAAAGGTCTTTTCCACCTCCCTGGCCGACCTGCCAGCGAAAGTTCCGCTCACCAGTGCTCTTTGTAACAGCAGTCTTCCGTATATCTTCTCTTTACTTTGCCTTTCTTTCTTTTTCAAAAATCACTCCCTCAAAAAAAAAATCCTCAATTCTACGCCATCTGTCATACGCCCATTATATCATCAAGCCTAGGCCCAGCCCAGAGCCTTGCTTGGCCCTCTGGGATATGTAGTCAAAGAATCAGTTGTGGCACCGAGGTAAGGCTTTAAAGGTTTTATTCCCCTTCCAAGAGGTTTCTTTTGGGTGAGCAAAACAAAAGCATACACAGCCCCACTTGGGCAAAAACAAAGTAAAAATGAGAACAGAAATTGCTTATTTTCAGCTTTTAAACAAGTGAATGAAAAAGTATTCAAAACAGTTCTTTCCAGCATACAAAGGTCATTTCCTTTGTGGCTTTCAAGCTTGGCAATTCAATTCATTTATCTCAGAGACAATATATTACACAGGTACACTAAAAAAAATTTTTTTTAAACTGCCTCTAATGTTTCGATTGATTTTTACGTTTTTTGGTGCGCTGAATCCAAATCTGGTAACCAATTTGCTCCATCACGTACAGATTTTTTGCTACATTGGGTTAGCAGTTTGAGGTGAACGTTTCAGATTGAGTGCGATCGAGTTAAAAGTTTCTTGGATGAATTCTTTATACTAATTGTTTAGTAGTTATTCAAATAAGAATAAAGAAAATTGTAACAAGGCAGCACATAAGAATAGAGTAATGTCAACAAAACACACTGTGATGGTAGCAAAATTGTCTGCACTTAAAACAGCCACATACATGTGCACAAACATTGAGCATATAAGAGCGAGGTTAGACACAAAGCAAAGCAAAGAAATGTGCAAAAAATGTTGTACAGGTATGTATGTAAGAATAGAAAACGCAAACCGCACCATTGCAATACATGAAGACAAACACCCGATGGTGTGAAAATAAAATTCTAATAAATGAGATCCGACACTGTGGTAATAACTAGCAAATTTTTATTTCAAAGTTTAGTAAAACCACGATATTTGTCAACACAGTTTAGATTTTAAAGTCATTCTTGGATCAATCAATCTCCTGGTGGGCCCGTTTCTTCTTCCCCCGAATGCTTCTCTTGGTGCGCTGCTTGGCGTATTTTTCATCTGGGGTTTCCCGCAGCAGCAACCAGCAGAAATCAGCCATCATAGTGGTGTTCCATCTTCCTTGGTACCTTCTCTCTGCATCCTTGATGTCCTGGTGAAACCTTTCACCTTGTTCTTCACTGTACGCCCCCAAGTTTTCGGGAAAGTAGTTCACATGGGAGTGCAAGAAATGGACTTTCAGGCTCATGTTACAGCCTTGTTCTTTGAAGGCATTGAGCATCCTGGCAACAATATCCTTATAGTTCACATCCCGCCTGTTCCCCAAGAATTTGAGAACAACATCCTTGAAGGAATCCCAGGCTTCTTTTTCCTTCTCAGACATCGTTTCAGCGAATGCTCCATCTGAAATGAGTTTCCTTATATCAGGGCCAACAAACACTCCTTCCTTTAGCTTTGCTTCAGAACGTCGGGGGAACTTTGAGCAAAGGTACCGATGGCACTCACCATCTTTTAGAAGGGACTTGATGAATTGCTTAATGTGACCCAACTTAATGTGGAGAGGTGGTAATAGAATTTTATCACGAGGTACTAAGCTCTCATGAGGAACATTTTTCTCACCAGGTCTCAAATACTCCCGAATTGGCCAGTCTTTTTTCCCCCAGTGTAGGTAGCGGGCCCGGCTATCCCACAAGCAAAGGAAGCAGGGATATTTGGTGAAACCGGATTGCTGCCCTAATAGCATGGATAGAATTTTAAAGTCTCCACAAATCATCCACTTATGCTCATCATAACGAATCTTCTGAAGAATCAGGGCCAAATTCTCGTATTTTTCTTGGAGAATAACAGAGTGAGCAATAGGAACTGAAGCAAATGTGTTGCCATTATGAAGAAGAACACCTTTTATGCTGTCTTTTGACGAATCAATGAACAGCCGCCATTCAGCAGGATCATACTTGAGTTTAAACTTTTCCATCACTCCGTATATATCGTTGGAAAATACCAAATCTTCCTCTTTGCTGAAATACTTCAAAAATTGTGTCTCGCGGTTGCGGTACTAATAAAAAGTTGTTCCTGGTGACAATAGATTTTTCTGTTTAAGCCGAGAACCTAGCAGTTGGGCAGCATCTTTTGGGAGTCCTAAATCCCGGACTAAATCATTCAATTCAGCTTGAGAGAAAAGTTCAGGTTTCGGATCTGGTTCAGTTTCAAACTCGGAAGTACTGGACTCATCGGGAAAAGCCATCTGATGAGTCTCATCATGATCAGAACCGTCGATACAAATATGATCCAAAGATTTTGGTGGTTCAGGCACAGGTACTTCGTTGCTATGAGGCATAGGCCTAATTGCTGAGGGAAGGTTAGATAAAGATAATTTGAAAAGGAAAGACAACCTGTGAGGAGCCCGCCCCCATGACATCACTTCCTCGTGCTCTGCGATGACCGGAGGTCTCCTCACACAGTTTATGTTTAGTTTTCAATTTAAGTGTATTGCAGCCACTGCTCTGTACAAAGCAGAATCAAAATATCAAGAACACCTTAATTCCCATAGACAGTACCAATTTGATTTCTGCTCTGTACAAAGCAGAATCAAAATATCAAGGTTATTCACAAAACGAACGAAAAAAACATTTTGAATAAAAACGAATAAAAGGGGCATGTACTGCGTGGGAGCAAGTGGAATTCCCCTCTTCCTCCTGCGGTTTATGCCCGACAAAAATCAAATTGGTACTGTCTATGGGGATTAAGGTGTTCTTGATATTTTGATTCTATTTTTTTGGAATACCGGTTAGCTGGGTCTTGTATTTTGCCTGTACAAAGCAGAAGCAGCGGCTGCACTGCTATGGGGGATCGCATTCACGCCGCGGACTTCGGCACAAAAGCCATTTTTTTGCTCTGGCCGCTCCCGATCTTGCAGCCAGAGCAAAAAACCGACTTTTCAATGGCCGGTTTTACATCTGTGCCAGCAGCCGGCCTGGCCATGTAAAAACCAGCCAGGCCGGCTGAAAACCGGCCGGTTGGCAACCCTAAATTTAGGGCCACCGACAATGTTTATGTTGGGCGTTGGCACAGCTTAAACTTCAGCAGTATAACATAGCACTTGAAGGGGTGATGAATGTGGAAATGCCTTGCTGGTTGTAGCCCCTATTCGTGAGGGGGAGGGGGGGTGTGCAGGAGTGAAACAATCACAGGGCCTAAGCACTCATCTGCATTTGCTTTGGCAGTGAGAGGAAGGCAGAAAAGGATAGCTCAGCCATTGGAGACCAAAAATACTATGTATTAGACTGATTCTAGTTAGACTTGCCAGTAAAACAAGAAGCCTAGTATCTGCAGTGAATACAGAGATTGACATAAAATGCTAGATTTCTTCAGGATATACTTTCCCTGAGGCGGGTTTGTATAGAAATACCAAATGAAAGCAAGGAGGAGAAGTAATAAACGCAAAAGTTCTTTATGTCATATTTGAAAATATTGAAATAGCAGGCTTAACACTTTCCGACAGTAATTATAGGATAAGAAAGATGAGGACACTTTCTATGACTAAATTCATTTTCAGCACTACATTTCTTTCCAATAAAATACAAGTTTGCAATAAAATATAAATGCATTTATCTATAGAAAGACACAATTTCAGACACTGAGAAACCTTTTAGTTGATCACTATGTACTTTTAAGTGAACCACAAAAAGAGAAAAAAGAGAAGATATAACTTTATAGAGCTAAGTTATCCATATCAAATTATATGTGTATATTCACTTTGCTTCTGGATGTGAAGAGGCGACTTTTCTTTTTCTCCTCCTCTGCCCAAGCTGGTGAGCTTTGTGTCTATGTGTGTGTGTGTGTGTGGGGGGGGGGGGGGGGGGGGGGTAAGGAAGGGAAATGGGATAAAAATAAAATAAGATAACAGAAAGCAGGCTTGGAGCGATGTATATGTTCAGTGTCTGCTACTCCCATTCTCTGACACACAAAGTCTGCATCAGAGCGAGTGGGGCCAACATGTTGGGTGTGCTGTGGACTATGAGGCCCCATACAGCCATTTTCTTTTGCTACTGCCACAGGCCCCTGTGGATGCATCCTGAGGTAGATAGTGGTCACACGGGAAAGGGAAATGAGGTGAGATGCTAGACCGAGGGGGGAGGGAACAGAGAGATAGATGATAGGCAGAAGAAAGTAAGCAGAAGATCCTGGATGGGGGAAGGAGGAGGATATGGACATGGAGGAAGGAAAGAGACAGGGAAGTTATGGACATGGAAGGGAGAACAAGAAGAGATGCTAGACATTGTGGGAGTAAAAAGTGTGATAAAGGCAGATATTGGACATGGAGGAGGAAGGGAAGGGGGAAGATGCTAGACAAGAAGGGGGAAAAACAGAGGGCAGATACTGGACATGGAGGTGGGATGAGAAGATGAGATAGTTGCTGGACATGAGGGGGAGGGAGGAGGTAGCAGATGTAGACATCTACAGCTGATCACTGAATGGAGAATGCATGTATCCATCACCTTGGCTCAGTAAAAAGAACTGACAGTGTGTGATACAAGCACAGAGCAGCTACAAACTCTGCTACTGAGCAGTTTCTGTGGTCACCCTGAGGGTTGTGATGGGCGCCCAGCACAAGGTCCCCTGTACCTGTAGCACTAAAGGCCGTTTCTGCTGTAGAGCCCCATCACCAGTGTGATATGCTAGTGCTAGCTGGCTTTGTTGGACCCTGACCCCCTTAGAACAGTACATTGTAATACCCAGTGCTATGATGCTGATGTCATAACTGCTAACTAGCAGGGGGAAGGGGTCTCTAGATGTGCATTGGGTTGTTACTAGGGTTCTGCTGGCCTTACCTGCAATACTGGGAGTAGACCTAGAACACCTGGTTTCCTAACCACCTAAGACTAACATTCACCCACAGCAAGTACCTGCTGCCCACCACTGGGTATCCCAGCAACACACATACCAACTGCAGACAGTCAGCTGGCCACTATGCACTACATGTGATAGAGCAGCCATGGACTCCCAGCAGTTGGTTCAGTGATCAGGCCCCCAAGACAGGAAGTGCACCCATGTCACTAAAGGTAGACACTAGCACTATGTGAATACATAGCCATGCCATGGTCACTTCTTTGTCAGAGTGAGGGTGCCCTCCCAGCATGAAATGATGTGGCCACCTGCTCCATACAGGTGGCAGTCGGGCACTATGATGTCCCAACTATTACCCTACCCCCGATGCAGATGTATCGTGTCCAATTCGCCCTGTTCGGGCCATACCCTAAATACTTTGCTTCTCATCGTGCACATTTGCAGGCTAACTCTCGACACAGCTTAGGCACTGCAAGGCTCAGTGAGGAGTAGAAAGCCACAAAACAATGGATAGACATGCACACACACACTCATATTGACGCACTGTGCAAAATGGGGATGGTTGGCTTTCCTGCCTGCCACTCTGGTCCCAATCTCAGCTCAGGTATTGTTAAGATGTACTCATTGTGCAGGGGCTAGTAGTGTGCTCTAATGTTAATGGCCACTCAGTGTGCTGGTGCTGTCAGTCTGACTCTCCATCCAGATGAGGTTAGTGGAGCCTGTCTGTGTGGGTGCTTGTACTCTTGTTCGCCGATTCATTAGGGGTTGCACATGTTGGTGTTGTACCTGCACTGTGGGATGAAATGTAGCCACAGGGATACGCATTGCATGATCCACAGCCAGGACCTGAACCTGTGATTCTCTGCTCTTGATACACACCAACTGTGTGTAGCATGCCACAGTATTACAACAATCCCTAGGGCTGACATGCTTCCCATCAGAACACATGGCACATGGCACATGTTGCACACTCGTATGACACACTGGATCAGGGCATAGCTTTAGTCTGCTGCAGGCGGGTGTCACTGCCCCCTCTGCCAACACCCTTCATGCCATGATGACATGCCCATGTGTTGTCAGTGTTGGTGGTGTGCAGTGTTGGTGGTTTTGGGGGTAGGCGGGTGCCTAGTGCATAGGATACGGTGGTGGGGGGGATGGCGGAGGCATACATGGATGACCACTCATCCCCCCTGCATCCATCTGCCTCTCCAGGGACAACATCATCACCTGTCAATGTTATATCTCTTCAACCTGGGAAAGAGATGGCTGAGGGGTGTTATGGTCTAGAAAATATCACCTGGAGTGGAATGGGTAAATGTAAGTCGATTGTTTATGCCATCAGAATGTAGAAAGACTAGGGGACACGCAATGTGGCTACAGTGTAACCCATTTAGGACTACTTGGCGAAGATATTTTTTCAGTCAATGTGTTATCAAATCCTGAAGTTCATTACCGGAGGATGTAGCTGTTAGTGTAACTGAGTTTAAAAAATGTTTGGACAGGTTGCTGGGGAGGGTCCATAAATCATTGTTAAAGAGGACCCGAGAAATGCACTGCTTGCCCCATTACAAGCATTCTGTATCCTGTGTGTCTTTTGGGGAAACTGCTAAGTACCTGTGACCTAGATTGGCCACTGTTGGACACAGGCTAATGGACATGATGGACCTTGGTCTGACACAGTCTGGCATATCTTCAGGTCCTATGTGCTTATGTGCCACCTAGGCAACTGCCTGGTTCACCCTGTGCACCATAAGCCCCCACTGCATGATTCACATTCACTCGCCTTTGCCCCATTTGCACCATCAACCTAGTGCCCTTTCATACTTGGGCACTATGCTATTGCTGCTAATGGAGCACTGCTATAACTTTCTTGAGCTCTCCTGCTGTGCATCACATTGCAGATGTTAAAATAGGCTCTCTCTCCTCAAAATGCACCCTTACTGACAAGTTTTGATATGCGGTAAGGTTCCTGGTGTTAAGGTATATGTATATGTATAAGGTTAAGGTATATGTATATGTATAAGGTTCCTGGTGTAAGGTATATGTATATACGGAGCACACCCCCACCCACGCATCCTAATGTATATATAGGTAAGCAAACCTGCACACATTGGCCCTCTCCTTCTCTGGCTCTCTGGTTCCCTTAGTTTCTTCCTTTCGTTACCTTGGGGTTCACTTCGATTCTGACCTATCTTTTCATGCTCATATATCTCATGTCACCAAGTCATCCTTCTTCTTCCTCCGACAAATCCGTGCAGTCCGCCCCTTCTTATCCCCGTCTGCCCTCACCACTCTGTTGCTATCCTTGGTCATGTCACGGGTGGATTTCGCTAACTCACTTTTCGTCGGCCTTTCCAAGGCACAACAGTCCCGGTTACAACGTATTCAGAATACTGCCGCCCATCTGGTCACCAATTCCTCCCCCCGTGATCACATAACGCCCCTTCTGTTTCGTCTTCACTGGTTACCCTTTCCCCACCGTGCTCATTTCAAGCTGCTTATCCTGGTTCATAAAGCTCTTCATACAGGCACACCCCTCAATACTTAACAGACCTTCTCTCCTTTCACTCCCCCAGGTACACCCCTCGCTCCTTCCATCTTAACCGCCTCACTCTTCCCTCTCCTTCCCGTGCCCACTTACAATCTACCCGTTCCTCTGCTTTCTTTTTTGCTGGTCCTGCCCTCTGGAACTCCCTGCCCTCCTCACTCCGCCTGGACCCTCACCACCCCACATTTAAACAAAACCTGAAAACTCACCTTTTTGCCCTGGCGTTTGATGTTCCCTCCCCTTTTGTGTGAATCCCATTTGTTCTATCCTCTGCTTTTTTGTGATTTGTCTTTATTTATGTTTTGGTCTTGTCCCTCCTGCTTTTATTGCTCTTCTGTCCAGAAATTGTATTTCCTTTCTATTTTACTGGCTTTGGCCTTTTTTTAAATTTGGTTTTATTGTACACCGCTTTGCTTGCCACTGAAAGGCGGTTTTTATCAAGTAAAATAAAACATAAACATAAACACACACTAATTCAAATGTAAATCAAATGACTCTGTGTTTGTGTTGTTTCTAATCAAATCCTTAACCAATCATAATGTAAATCATACAAATTACTGCACTGTGCAGTCCAACCTGATCTGTAAAGTTAACTGCTGCTGATCGTAGGAAGCAGCGGTATACAAGTGTCTACTAAATAAATAAATAAATAAAAGGTGACAGCGTTAAGGGAGCTGGGCCTTGTTCCCACCCACTCCCCGCCCATTGACCCCTACTCTCCGCCTACTCTCCACCCATAGGGTGTTTTACACTGCCAATCCCGTTAGCGTGTGCTAAAGTGGTGTTAATGCACGCTAATGGCATGGATGTCCCGTTATCGCGTGTTAACAGAATACTTGCACCTTCAGTGCGGTTTAGTAAACATACCCCTATAACTCTATAACTCCTAACATTTTTAGCACGTAACTACCCTAAACAAGAAGGGCAGTTTTTTTTAGAAAAGAGTGAGAGATTTGTGATATGAAGAATGATAGTAATGATAGATGTTACCTAAGGTCTTCTCTCGTAGATGCAATTGTTGAAAAGGTCATTCTAGCAGACTAATTAAATGTTAATCATCAAGGGATGTTGGAAACATTTTCCTTAGATACAAAGAACTATAGAAGGGAAGATCTTTAGTGCCCTCTTTCCTGAGGGGAATCTGAAAACAAAAGAAACCTCTGTGGGTAAGTGGACATCATTTTTATAGGAAATTTTGATGATTTAAAGCTTGAGAAAAAGAAATTGAGGACATATTTAGAAAATGCTACATTTTTTAGATTCTTTAAAATCATAAATTAGTTATATATAATAGGCATCTCAGAGACTTTGTGGAAGGAAGATAACCACTGGGACACTGTGATAGCAAGGTAAAAATTATATCACAAAGACAGGATGGATTAAATTGGTGTATGTGTTCCACTGTATGTTAAAGACAGCATTGAGTCTAATAGAATACAAAATGCACCACTAAATCTTTATGGATAAATATTCCATGTATGAATGGACAAAAAAAGTGGTAGGCATTTACTACCATCCACCAGGACACAATGAGCAGAGGATAAAATGTTATCAAAAGTTAGGAAGCTGCTAAAATTGTCAGCACAATAATAATGAGTTCTTTCAATTACCTGATATGGACTGGAAACAAATCACATCAGGTTATGCAAGAAAGTTACATTTCTTAGATGGGATAAATGACCACTTCATGGAGCAGCTGGTCTGAGAACTGACTTTAGAATTAGGGGTATGTTTACTAAACAGCGCTAACGTTGCAGCGGCAACGTTATCGCGTGCTAATGGCGCATTAACGGTCGATAACGTCACGTATCGCGCGATAACATCTCCGGCGGCGTTAAGGTGCACAGAGGGTGAAGTAAGGTTTCCCAGAGGGCGGAGATAAGGGGTCAATGGGCGGAGACTGGGCGGGGAGAGGCCCCAGGCACACTAACGCTGTGAAATCAGGGTCTGAAAATTGCCATTGAAAACCTTGTGTTAGAGGCACATTTGCAGGAGAGAGAAACCAGTTCAGTCAGCAATGTACAGCAAAGTCAGGGAGACCCAGATAAGTGATAGTAGTGATACATGTGCAGTATCAAAACATGCAAAAACCAGAGAGATAATGACCAGAACCAAAATAGAAATACAAAACACCGAGCTGGCCAATAGAAAAAACAATGATAAACGGTAATCAACACTACCCATAAAGAATAAAAAGGAAGATGTCACTTTTGGAAGGGTCAAAGTGCATCATGGGTACGGGTGAGTTTACCCTATCCTGGTAACCACAGCAGACAGTTTGTGTGGTGACCTGCAGTCTTTCTGTAGCCAGCCAGCAGTGGGTTAGACACTATAGAGATGTAGCCCACTGGCTACTTCAATGACTGTGAAAGCAGAGGTCATGGGTTTGATGACACAGTGGTGTTACTTAATAAGGCTGTCTGAGGCTTTTCTTTTTAATTTAAATCAGTGCTGCCAGCAGAAACACCCTCACAGTGCCGTAGCGTAAGGTGCCTCATAAAGCACCCTATAGGGCACATTATAAGGTGCCTTGGCAGAGAGGGCGCTTTATATTGTGCCCTATAGAGTGCCTTATAGGGTGCCTTATGCAGCATCTTAGGTTACGGCACTGTGAGGGTGTTTTTTCTGACAGCACTGATTTGAATTAAAAGGAAATTCCTCAGACAGCCTCTTATATAACATCACTGCGGGATCGAACCCATGACCTCCGCAGTCATTGCAGTAACCAGTGGGCTGCATCTTTATAGCTTCTAACACTGCGCTGGCATAAACTTAGGGTTAACGCGCATTAATGTGCCACGGCGCACACTATCGCGTGATACCGATTCCTTGCAACCTTCCCTCCAGAACGCCCACTACCTTATATGGCATTCTTCACATTAACGCTGCAACTAGCACAGATAACATTAAGATGGTTTAGTAAACATACCCCTTAGTCCTTTGTGGAACACAAGATTTGATAAAAGACCTAACTGTGTTGGAACCCTCTGGCACTAATTATCATAATATGATCAAACTTGACTGAATAAATGGAGTGAGTATACAAAGGAAATCTACTGTCAGCATTTAATTTTCAAAAGGGAAACTACGATAAAAGAGAAAAATGGCTACAAAAAAACTAAAAGGACAGTTGCAATGGTCAAAGGTTTACAACAGGCATGGGCATTCTTTAAAAATACAAAATTGGAAACCCAGACCAGATTAATCCCATATGTTAAGAAATGCAGAAGGAAAGTCAAACGAAAGCCATCATGGCTGAAAGGTGAGATGAAAGAGGATATTACAGCCAAAGAAAACATATTTCAAAAAATGGAAAAAGGAACCAAATGAAGAAAATAGGACACATCATAAACACTGACAAGTTAAATGCAAAAATTGATAGGGAAGGCAAAAAGAGAATTTGAAAAGAAGCTTGTATAGCAAAAATTAAAAACATTTTTCAGGTACATTCAAAGCAAGAAGCTGGTTAAGAGGTCAGTTGGACCATTACATGTTCTAGGAGTAAAAATGGTACTCAGGGAGGACAAGGCCATAGCTGAGAGACCAAGGGGGTCAATTTAGAAGGGCTAAGCATAATTTGGATATGCCAGTAAGGCCAGAAAAATGTACAAGTCATGTGCATGCACAAATCACCATTTTGGAAAGATGGCAGCATGGATGTGTGCCCTGGACATATCCATGTGCAGATGTTTACATGGGGAGTGTTCTGGAGGCTTTTCAGGCAGGGCAAGGGTGTATGTGATAGGTGCATGTCCAGAATGTATTTCTGACATGCCCAGATATGTACAAGGTGGTGCCTCTGCAAATAGCATGCTAGACCTGCAATAAAGGTAGAATAAGGTAGGGACTTTGCTATTTGCTTGGACTGACTGCACTAGTGGTGATTGAAGGAGATTGGAGATTGAACCCTTGCCTGATTCATCTGTGTGCACATACATGTCCTGTTAATAACCCTCCCTGGGTCTGTCCTATCCATTTTCTGACCACTTCCCAAACTTCCCCAGACCTCCATCCCATCTGTTCCAACCTTCAAATTCCAATGTGTCAAACTCATTCAATGCTGTATCTGTTGTCTCTGTGGCAAGGTGTCCTGTAAGCTGGAGTGTCTGACTGTCTGTGAAAGGGTATGTATCTGTGCAAGTGATTAAGTATGTAAGGAAATCCCTAGGTGGTGGAGTGCACAAGAGTGCTGGTGATGGGGTAGATAAGAGTTTTGGTGGTGGGAGTTTTCCAGCATGGAAGAAATAAATACTGGGGGCCCAATACTGAAAGGCATTTAAATAGTTTACAGACCTGTAAACTGTGTAAATTCCGCTGAACGGGATATTCAATGGCACTAATAGAGTTAATGCTGCTGAATATCTCCAACTAACACTGCTATACGCCCCGATGTTGCCGCTATCCAGTTAACCTCTGCAGCTGTGGAGGTTGTGTGGCAACTCTGGATATTCAACGCTGGGGCCAAATATGACACTAGCATTGAATATCCAGGGTTAAAGGTTGGCCCTGGGTGTCCAAATGGCAGATGAAATTTAATGTGGACAAGTGCAAGGTTATGCACTTAGGGAAGAAGGTCCCAAGCTATACTATACGATACAAGATTCCACATTAAGAATCATCACCCAAGAAAAGGATCGGGGCATCATCATGGATAATATGTTGAAACCCTCTGCCAAGTGTGCAACTGTGGCCAAGAAAGCAAACAGAATGCTAGGAATCATAAGGAAAGTAATGGAAAATAAAATCATAGATATTATAATGCCTCTGTATCGCGCCATGGTTCGACTGCATCTTGAATATTGTGTGCAATTCTGGTTACTATATCTTAAAAGGATATAGCAGAATTAGAAAAGGTACAGAGAAAAAACACCAAAATGGTAAAGGGGATAAGGATTCCCCTATGGGAAAGGCTCAAAAGGTTAGGGCTCTTCAACCGAGGGAGCTGAGGGGAGATATGATAGAAGTCTATAAAATAATGAATTGAGTGGAACGGGTAAACATAGATCACTTGTTTACTCCTTCAAAAAGTAGAAAGATGTTGTGATCTTTGTTTGCCGTCTTTGTTTGAAGGCCCTCTTTTGTGGGGCATGTCGCTGACCTTTTTCCAATATTTTCAATTGTGTTATTGTTTTGGGGCTTCTTCCCAACATGCCAACTCTTGTCAACTCTGAGTCTGCCGAGACAGTGGGAGCGCATTCTTTTTTAGTCCAAGCGGTTGAAGTCCCTTCTAGCCCATTTATGCAAAGCTTTTGCCATTGACTCCCCAATCCAAACTCGAGATCTCACCTATAGGATGGGCTGGCGTGTGACCTTGGGGGACTGACCAGAAGAATTTTGGGAGGAAGTGTGCCTCTACTCTCAAACCTGTTTGATATCCTTGTCTTTGCTGACTACTCAGCTCTGCATTCTCATGCAAATGCCAATAATACTGGTTGATTTCTTTCACTGGAGTAAAGGGGATGATCCTCTCTGTTGGCAGAATTGTAAGGGATGTGGAGTCCTCGAGCATTTGTGGCGGTCTTGCCCTAGATTGCAGCTATTCTGGTCTTGAATACATCATAGTATTTGCTTGACCCTGGGGATGACACTCCTCTTCTCAATTGCGTGTTGGGGTATCTCCCCAGGTCTCCTACCAGAGAGGCTACATCGCTTCTCTAACTGCCTGCTCCTGGCAGCTCATAGTGTCATTGTGCATTATTGAAATAGGACCTGGCTGCCCACATTTGAAGAATAGTTGGTTAAAGTGAGAAACTTAGGGCAAACCTCTGTGGAAGTCCAAGGTAATAACACAACTGTGGGCTAAATTCCTTCATTTGGTGGCCTAATCCTCTTTGGCTGGAACAACATTTGACTTGCGCTTTACCTTCGCTTTCCACACTGGTAGCTCTGGAACTTCCTGTAGGCCTACTCCTTGTTATTACTGCCCTCAACTGCTTGTTGTTTGCCCTCTCATTTTGCCCTCCCAGTAATCTACTTGGCTAAGCTTAGGTGTGATTTACCATTATTCCCGATGTATCCTGAGAGACTCATGCTGTCCCCTCCATATCATTTTATTCTGTCAATCTTGGGTGCTGGGGAGGGGTGAAATTGGGGAAGGGGGATTAGTTCTCTGGGTGAATCCTCTATGGAGTGTTGTCGAGGAGGGGAGGGGTAGCTGCCCTCACTAATGTGGTGTGGATTCCTTCCTGAATGGGGACTTATAACTGATCATTGGTGCCATCCAAACCCTCTGAGTGGGCCCTCTGTCACTCTTTGTAAGTGAAAGGGGTTTCCTATGTCCCTCTATTTTTCTGCTATAACCTTTTGGTTCTATTAACCACCCTTAACGTATATTTGGTGTATTTGGTGATTGCTATGGATGAGAGGAGGTTTTTTGGGCGGGAAGGGAGAGGAGAGAAGGAGGCTTGAAGGGGGGGTAATAGATGTTCTTACTGTAAACCAGGCACTTCAGACTCCTTCATTTAGACTCTTGAGTTTCCTTGGGGTGTTGTAATATAGTCGCAGGGACCATGTATAGAATGTTGTGTGTCTAACCTTCATAGAGAGAAGTACTCAGAACAAAAGAAAACAGAGACTTCCCAGGACTTTCCCTTTCTTTCTCCCTGCCTATAGGGAGAGATGGAGGAAAGGATCCAACTGGTGAAGTAATATATTTAATCTAATAAGTATTGGAGCTTTTGTATCATAGAAATATAGAAACACGATGGCAGAAAAAGACCACATGGCTTATCTAGTCTGCCCTTCCGTCAATGGATGAAACAAAACTTCAGGGAACTGCTGATAAGTATGTTTCAAAAATTTGCTTTAATATATCAACTGCAATAAGTATATGGTACCAAAAGTGATATTTACAATGGCTCTCATTCTCAAACATGGGTTGCGGGGCTGCACATGTGCAGCCCTGCAGCCCTGCAAGTTGTGCAGCCCTGCAAGTTGCCTGAACCCTTATTCTCCCATTGGTTCTCCCTATATGTCCTGTGCATCAGGACAGGGAGATCTGATGGGGGTGGGAGGGGGCAGGATTGGGGAAGGGGAGCCACCCCTGTAGCTGGGGCCAGGTGCAGGAGGATCCCTGCTGTCCGATCCAGGCCACGGGAGGCCATCTGTGGGTCAGGCAGCAGGGATTTGGGGTGGGGGAGGGGGGGTTGGAGCCACGGGTGCCAGGGGTGCCTGCAGGGAGGACGTCCCCACAGGCAAAGAGGTCCCCATCTTTAGCAGGGACATCCAGATGGCCTGGATGTCCCCCTCCCAGAATGGGACTCAATATGAATATGATACGTTATATAAGGACATTCTCTGTTTGTGATGTATGTAGTACAATTGCACTCTAGAGTCTCTCTCTCTCTCTCTCTCTCTCTCTCTCTCTGTATCCAGACCTGAAGTTACTCTGAATATTCAATTCAGTATTTGAGCTCAAATATATTTACATTTCTCTAGGGTGTGAATGTGCACAAATTTTACTTATCCCAGCTGGTATGTGGGGGCCTTGGAATTTGCAGACTTCTTTCACGTCTCAGCCATCAGGACAGGAACTCTGGCTCTTAATCTCTTCGTTGGGTTTTCACAGCAGGACGAAGTGAAGGTGGAGAATCAGCAGGTTCTCTATCTTACCCCCTTACTTAAACTTCAGCCTCTAACGCCTCCCAATCACTGACTAAAAAAAACAAAAAAATAAATCCAGACACAAAAACCTCAGGCTAGCCTGAATAAAAAAAACTCATTCTCTCACCTCTTACTAACCCAGTCATCATATACACATTCAATTCTTCTCACTTCCTCACCATGCCTACTTTTGCCTTTTCTGTCACAATTTCTCAACTCTCTTTACATCAACTCTTTATCCCTGCTGCTGTTCCCTATTTTTTTACTCTCTTTTATTTATCAACTGTATCCCTACCACTAAATTTATATCAACATACCTTGGGTAACTTCTCAATTTACCACCTGATAAATATTATTTAAATTAAAATTAGGGATAAACAGATGTTCCCAAAGGCTACATTTAACCTCTATTCTGAATTTCCACCATGAATTTATCTCCTTAATTCAGGTTCCCTTTAACAGGAGTGGACCTGCATGAACCTTAATTTCTTGATTTTTTTTTTTAAATTCCTGCATTAATCCTAATCTTTTGGCTTTCAATTTACTTTTCAAACGATTAAATCTCAAATAAACCTACCTGAACTCACTTTATGCTCTATCTAAACACGTCAAACTAAAAAACACTCAAAATGGTTCATACACTAAGGGGTATGTTTACTAAGCTGGGCTAATGGTTAACCCGGGTTATCTGCAACTAGGTCCCATGTTATTCAATGGGACCTAGTTGCAAATAGCCCGGGTTAACTGTTAACCTGGCTTAGTAAACATACCTCTAAATATTCATAAACTCAAAAAGAATCAAAGTATGAAGTCTGATAAACACCTTCCATCAGGAGAACAAGGGACAAGACTACAAATGTGAAACAACCTCTGAGATAAGGGTGGGCCTCAGCAAGAGGGGAAAGGGGTATGTACTAGCGTAGCAATAGCGCAGTAGCCCCACAAACTAACTAACCCCTACAATTTCAATCATAGGCCAACCAACTAAATTTTTGAATTTCTAAATGCATTTAAAAGAACAATACACTTGGCTGGAAAAATGATGCCCACAAAAGACAACACCAAGGGGTATGTTTACTAAACCGTCTTAGGGGTATGTTTACTAAAGGGCGCTAATTGCACTGCCATGATGTTATCACGCGATAAGGTACATTATCGCGTGATAATGGTGCTTTACCAGGTGAAGACGTCACATATAGCGTGATAATGCGCGCAGCGGCGGAAACGAGCACTGAGGGTGGAGAAAGGCTCCCCCGGAGGGCGGAGGAAGGCTCCCCAGAGGCGAAGAGATGGGGTCAATGGGTGGAGAGTAGGTGTGGAGTGGCTCCATGCACACTAACGCCGTGAAATTAAGCCCCAAAAATTAGTGCGAGTGAAACCCTCGCGCTAGGCACATGCGCAGGGAAGAGAAACCATTTACGTCAGCAATGTACAGCAAAGCCAGGGAAACCTTAACAAAGTGATAGTTGTGATACATGTGCACGGAACAAAAAGGCAAATAAACATTGAAAATGACCTGAACAAAATTTAAAATCAACATAACCAAGCTGGCCAATAGTGATATTAATGGGAAAAATAAAAAAACACTACCGAGAAAGCTCATAAAAAAGATATTAATTTTGGAAGGGTCTATGCTCTGTCCCCCTACAAGATGAATGATCCCACATTGAAATAGCGCCGATCAGGGTTCTCCCTTTTTATTGGACAGGTTACTTATGGCGTGCACATGTGGCACAACAGCAGGGTGGGCATGTCAGAAAGGGCAACTGTACAGATGCTGGAAAATGGGATACAGAGGGCTGCAGGTGGCACATGCTGTGGTGCAGCTGGGGCATAATGCGGACTAGGGAGATGCCCCGGTGGCACATAGGAATGCTGAAACTGTACAGCAGCCAGACAGCAACTGATGAGGGCCCAACATGGGCACAAGTGTGTATCTTGCAATGTCACAGGGGATAGTACCCAGCAGGTACCCCCAAGGGTACAGAACATCGGTAGGCGGTGGTGGGGGGGGAAGCGCGGATGTCTATGCAGGCACCCCTACCCCAGATTGCGCACCATAGGCAGCCACCTACCGGCACACTGGATGGCCTGAGACTGTGCACCACCAGCACCACCAGCATATGGGCATGTCAGCATAGTGGCGGAGTGGTACTGGTGCTGGAGGGGGCAGTGGCATCTGCCCACAGCAGACCATGGCCTAGCCCTGTTTAGGTGGGTGCCATGCACGGCAACAGACAGGCTCTGTCTGATGAACAATCATGGTATTCACAGGGAATGAACTGTCTGTGTGGTGCAGTACACACAGCCAGTGTGTTCAGGAGCAGATGGTCACAGGTTCAAGTCCCAGCTGTGGCACCTACCAACCCAGTCCCAATATTTTACCCAGTACCAAAAGGCGGTAATAAATACGGAACCTTTATTGCAGATAACATAAACATGCCCGAAATGCCTATATTTTACCCTACAGAGCACAGACACCATAAACATGTGCAATCCCTAGAGCAGAGTTTCCCCAACTCCAGTCCTGGAAGGCCAAACACCCTTCAGGTTTCATGCTGTCCCTAATAAATATGCCTGTGCTGCACTTCTATGCGCCGCCCCCATGGTATGCAAATGTATCTCATGCATATTCATTAGGGACAGCATGAAAACCCGAACAGTGTCTGGCCCACCAGGACCGGAGTGGGGAACCTATGCCCTAGAGCAGCGGCCAACAGGTGCAGAAACACCCGCACCCACAGGCTCCATTATCCAAAGCCTCATGGAGAGGCAGGATGTTGAGCCCTGCGTGCAGCAGCATCTCCCATTTCTAGCACTTACATATCTTAGCAATGCCGCCCTAAACCTGGGAATACGTTATACATATATCAAAGGTTTGCTATGATTAATGGCAGATAGCAATTCCTAAGTTAAGCACAATTTGCTGATTGAGCTGCATCATAGCAACCTTTCTGATATCTATGGAGTGTGTTTCATTTCTGGTTTCTGACAGTGTTTACCACCCCGGGGAGTGACCCCAACAGTATTGCATACCATAGCCATGCCTGCACCATGCCCAGGACTGGTGCGGTGGCCAGAGCTGCCAAAAGCCTCTATATTTGCACAATGCTGGCATAGGTGTGGGAGTGTGTGTCTGTCTATCCAGTGTGTGGTGGCTGCCAACACCTTACTCAGCCCACACTGCTTGCACTGTTTCCAGTGTTAGCCTGCCAATGTGCATAATGAGGAGCAAGGTACTGTGGGTATAGCCCGGACAGGGTGGCCTGTTCGTCAGACAGACCCTGTCTGTTGCATTGCATGGCACCCACCTAAATGGGGCTAGGTCATGGTCTGCTGTGGGCAGATGCCACTGCCCTCCACCACTATGTTGCCATGCCATTATGCCAGTGGTGCTGGTGGTGTGCAGTCCCAGGCCATCCAGTATGCCGGTAGGCAGCTGCCTATGGTGTGGGTTCTCGGGTAGGGATTCCTACATGGACATGCGCGCTCCCCTCCCCTGCACCACCTGCCAATATTATGTACCCTTGGGGGTACCTGCTGGGTAATCTCCCCTGTGACACTGTGGGACACACACTCGTGCCCATGTTGAACCCTCATCAGTTGCTGTCTGGCTGCTCTACAGTTTCAGCATTCCTATGTGCCACCTAGGCAACTGGCTAGTCTGCACTGTGCCCCAGCTGTACCACAGCATGTGCCGCCTGCAGCCCTCTGTATCCCATTTCCAGCATCTGTACAGTTGTCCTTTCCTACATGCCCACCCTGCTGTTGCGGCACATGTACACGCCATAACAAACCTGCCCAATATAAAGGGAAAACCCTGATCACCACTATTTCAATGTGGGATCCTTCATCTTGTAGGGGAACAGACCATAGACCCTTCCAAACATGATATCTTCTTTCTTATGCTTTCTCGGTAGTTTTTCTTTATGTTTCTCATTAATATCACTATTGGCCAGCTTGGTTATTGGGATTTTAAATGTGGTTCAGGTCATTTTCTATGTTTATTTGCCATTTTGTTCCATGCACATGTATCACTACTATCATGTTTTTGGGTTTCCCTGGCTTTGCTGTACATTGATGACTAAAATTGTTTTCTCTTTCCTGCAAATGTGCCTAGCGCGAGGGTTTTACTCACGCTAATTTTCTGTCCTTCATTTCACGGCGTTAGTGTGCAAGGAGCCACTCACCGCCCACTCTCTGCCCATTGACCCCTTCTCTCCGCCCTCTGGTAAGCCTTACTCCACCCTTCAGAGCCGGATTTCACAGTGTTAGGGTGCCTTAACTCCGCAGCCGCGTTATCGTGCGATAAGTGACGTTATCGCGTGATAAGTGACATTATCGCGCGGTAAGTGACATTATCGCGCGATAAGTGACATTATCGCGCGATAAGTGACGTTATCGCGTGATAAGTGACGTTATTGCACAATAATGTAACGTTATCGTGCAATAGCATCACTTATCGAGCGATAATACCGCCGCTGTGATGTTAAGACAGTTTAGTAAACATACCCCTAGGTGCGATTTACCAAAAGATGCCTGAATTTATTTACATTATCTTATATACCACGCTATTCTGCATCAGTGTGGTTTACATTGAACAAACTGAAATTACATTGAACAGGGCATTATAACTTGGAGATAACTATTTTACAGGGAACATGGGCTATGGAGGGTTAAGTGGCTTGCCCAAGAAGCACCTGTGGGACTAGAAACCCCAGTCCTTCCGGCCCAAGGTTGCTGTCCTCTAGTGAGATTTGAACCCCTGACCTTCTGGCCTGAAGTACCTTGACCCAACCACTAGGCCACTCCTCCACTCCAATCTCCAGAGGCAAAAGTCCTGCTGAATGTGCTATAAAATAGCATGAAAATGTCAATTTGAGTTTCACCTATTACTGCTAAGGCTGCTTCTGGACACTTAGGGGGCATGTTTACTAAACCACAGCAATGTAGCATTGGTAACGTTAACGGACGGTAATGTAACCGGCAGCAGTAAATGTCCCAGAGGGTTCAGAGAAGGCAGAGAGAAGGAGGTCAATGGGTGGGGAGTGGGCGGGGAGAAGCCCCTGCTACACTAACACTGGAACGGTAACACCAGGATTTTGCCACCAGTGAAAACCGGTCAGTAAATGCACATTTGCAGGAGAGAGATGCCATTTCAGTTTCAGTAATGTACAGCACAGACAGGAAGCCCAAGAAAAGTGATAGTAGTGTTCCATTTGCAGCAACAGCATCGTGCCCAAGTATCAAAGGGCACTATGGTGATGGTGCAAATAGAGGCAAAGGGGGCTGCAGGTGGGATATGCAGTGGGGGCAGCAGGGGCACAGGGTGGACTAGGCAGTCACCTAGGTGGCACACAGGAACACAGAAACTGGGAATCAGCAAGACAGCATCTGACCAAGGTCAAACATGCCCAGTAGTCTGTGTTCCACAGTGTCCCATCCAGGGGACACATACCCAACAGGTACTCCAAACATCACACAGGAACTACTATGCCTGTAATGGGGCAAGCAGTGCACATCTGAGGACCACGCTAACAAGGGTCTACAGACCTTCCCCAGGATATGTCCCAAACTGTTCATAAACCCAGCTAAACAAACACCCTTTACTGCAGCCCCTGGTTAGGCAGTGCAGGGTGCGACCACATGTTGTCTGAAACATGTCTACATCCAGTAATCCAAACTGGGTACACTGTACCCGCATTGCATGCCCTAGCCTGTCCACAGTCTGCTGGCATAACACAATCTACCTACATTTACCAGGTCCACCCTAGCCAATAGTTGTTAGATCACCAACCTGACACCCCCAGCCATCTCTCCCCTATGTGGAAGGACATAACAGTGGCAGGCAGTGATGGGGAGCATGTGTGGATGTCCATATATGCCTCCCCACCCCAGACCCCGCACCCTAGGCACCCGCCTATGTGCACATTGGATGGCCTGGGACTGTACACTACCAGCACCGACAGCATATGGGCATGTCAGCATCATGGGGGGGGGGGATGTTGGTGGCAGAGGGGGCAGTGGCAGCTGCCTGCAGAGGACCAAGGCCATGCCCTGTTCCAGTGCATGGTGTGCAGTGCAATAGACAAGGTCTGTCTGATGAAAAGCAATGGCAGCCCCAGGAACAGCTGTGCTTCTGTGGCAACAGTGTGGTGCAATACACACAGCCAGTGCATCATGGAGCAGAGGGTCTCAGGTCCTGGCTATGGATCTTGTAGAACATGATTCTACATTACAGATACAACATCAACATGTACAATTACCCAAAGCATTGGCCAACAGGGATACAAATAACCCCCCACACAGGCTCTACTATCCAAAGCTTCATGGAAAGTCAGGCTGTTGGCTCCTGCACAGAGCAGCAGTTATTACCAGAGCACTACTACTACTTTAGCACCTGCATACCTTAGCAATGCCTGCACTGTGATTGGGACCAGTGTCACAGTCAGGGTTTCCAACCACCCCTATCTTTGCACAATGCTGCAATAGGAGTGTGTGTGTGTGTATGTCTATCCATTGTTTTATGGTTTTCTACTGCTAAACCAGCAAGTGTATCTAAAGTGGGTGTACTTACCACCACCCACTGACGTGGTGACAATTACATCTACGTTAACTGCAGTATCATTGTTTAGCATGCATTAATTAACCCCAGTCTAACCGCAATATACAGTCAGCGCCCAGTCTCTATCCCTAACCTATCTACTCTCTGCTCCATTGAATTCTAAGAGGTTAATGTGGGATTTTTAAGACACCAGCATGTTTAGCAAGTGGTAATGTTTTCCATGGCAAGCATAGCCAAGATAAACCCTGCACTAACCATTAGCATTTTAGTATGCATGCCCCAAGGTGCACATCATTGAGAAGAAGTTTTCTTTCCTTATCTCTTTCTTTCTTTTTCTTTTTTTGAACAGCATTTTAGAAAATTATGCCTTGAAAGTTTGCTATCCAGCTTATTGACATGGAGAAAACTCATTTTAGGTGTAAAGGCTGAAAACCTATGAGTTTGTACACTGGACCTCTGGAGAGCTAGTAGAACAGCCATATCTACTGTAACTTAATTATTCATATCTATCCCATTAGTGTAGTCTAACAAAATAGACAGTCTATAATTGTAAAATGGAATGTTAAATCAGTAGAGTTAACAAGTCTTTATATAATTCATTTGACAGTACAGATATAATCATTGATCCATTACCTTCTCATATCACCCTTTTTGCTATGATTTATGCTACCTCTCTAAGGATATATAAGGTTTATACAGTGTTTACAGTTCTTGAAAGCTCTGTATACTTATCTACTCCCATAATTATTAATCTAAGTGAATCATGGTGCTGTTGTGTTAATTCTCATCAGAATTATATGCTTGCATGCCACTAACATAGGTATAGAATATACGGTATCTATCATAAATAGCTGAAGGCTTATTTGAAGGAAGTCTTTCAAATGAAGAGTTATAACTATAACAATAAATGTGATCACAACTAAAATGATATCCCTAACAATTCACATGCAGAGAGAGAAGGGCGCTCAAAATGAAGTTGGAAGATGTGAGAAACATAAAAACTTCATTCAAATCTTTGTGATGCAAGATTAGAACTGGGGAGCTTTGTTTTGGCCATTCCATCTCAATTTATAAGAGTCCTTCTCTCGCTAATTTTGTGGAGGCCAATTCAGATCGGGGCACATATGGGCTCTCCGGACTTCCAAAATCTGGACAGCCTGGATATGCACCTGATTCTGCTCCTTCAGGAGCTAGATGGCCCCGTGGGAGCATTATCATGGAATAGGGTCGGGATGTCCCAGTGGATGTGCACAAATTCACCCAGCTAGCCCAGCCGGCCTCCTGCATGGAACCGTGGTGCTGTGGCATCCCGTCACCATGGCACTGTGGCTCTGTGCGGGAGTCCTGATCACTTGCACTGCCTTCAAAGGATGTTTTCCTGACTACCCAACCCCTGAGCAGGCCTTCCGGGACTGGGATCGAGCTGTGGGGAACACTCTCCCCTGCTCATCGGCGTCCTGGGGTCACAGTATGACTGTTCCCCACCATCGGGAGGACTTATTCCACCTCCCAGGTGGAATAAGTCCTTTGTCTAAGTCACCCAACCCGGATGTACAGGGCCATCACCGGAATAGGCCCTGCATGTCCCGGTTCAGGGTCACCCCTCTGGCCTGCCTCACTCCTACCCCGGCCCGCCCCCTCCCACCCTTGTACAGAGCTCCCTGCGTATCTCTGCTGTACGCGTGGGGAGCTCTTTGGCAGGAATATGACTGGGTGTTTAGCGAGGAATATACGTCTGACCGGGACGTATATCCCTGCTAAACGCGGGTCAGAATCTACCCGAAAATGTTTGGGGTATCATTTTGATTGCTGATGTGTTGGTTTGTGATGCCCTTTATGTCATTTGCATAATAAAAAAAGAATGAATCTTTAATTGTCAGCATAGGTAAAATTTTAAGGAATTAAATATTAGATTTAATGAGAGAGGAAATTGAGAAACAAGAAATAAAATGAAACAACAGAACCAAGAAATTGATAACTTAATAGGTCATTTTAAAAGATGTGAAAAGCACTTTCATCAGGACTTGTTGAGCTTCATAGCTGATTGCAAGTGGAGTCGTAAGTAAGTTAGGATTTGATTTTAGATTGTAAGGTTAAACATCTAGAATAAAACACAATCAATGCATCCAAGCAGCAAAATGAATTTGTAAAGCTCTATGGTTTTTCCTTGTCATATGTTCAACTCAGAAATGACTTCAGAGACTTGAAGAAACGGAATTCAACACAGGGAATATGATCTTAACCTTTCACGTACAATTAGACCAGCATGAATGAGCATTGTGCACTAAGCTGAAAAAAAAAAAGAATGTAGGAAATCAAAGTAGATTCTTTTCTATAATGAAGAAGCAGATACTAGGAAGACCATTTTATAAGGCATGCCACATGCCTAGGTTAATGCATGCTTTCAAGCATCTATTTCATGCCTATTTTATAAAGTATGTACATACTTTAAATAATAGGTATAATGGCTGAAAACACATTAATTTAGGACACAGCCAATTAAACCAACCCTAGAAATAGTATAAATGCCTGTGTCTAAGTTTATATGGAATGCCCTTAAATTATTGCATTCTATAATTTACATGCATACTTGTGTGCCTCACCCATCTCACCTCGGTTGACATCATCTGTGAGAGTGTACATGATCAGCCTGATTCCTATGCTTTCAGAAGAGCATCCGCATCAAATGCCTGCGTAAATGCCCATTTGTGTGCATATTGGATTAGAATGTCTAGATTAATATGTGCTGTGCATATGGAAATCTAGATGGCTTTTTATAAAGTTATCCCCTAGGAAGATAATTTTATAACAGGCCACCAAATTAAAACATGTTTTAACATGCCTAACTTAAGCCTATTGTATAAAGCCATGTAGGCACCTATTTGCCTTTATAAAATACTAGCTTAAGTGACAGAAAATGTGCCTTAAATTATTTTGGCCCAGTCACTTACAACAGCCCTAGAACTGGTGCAAACGAATGCACCTACATTTTGTAAGTAAGCACAAAAATTATTTCATTTACGCTTTGCAGCTGCTCCTTTTAGTATTTTCTTAACTGTTTTACTCATTTTATCATAGTCTCCCTTTTGAAAGTTAAAAGGTAGTAGTACTGTGTGATTTCCTTGCCATCCTCCCTCCATTTATTAAATCAAATGCAATCATGCCATGACACTATTACTAAGTGGCCCCAACACCCTTATTTCTTGTACCACATCCTGTGTTCCACCAAGGACTAGGTCCAAAATAGTTTCCCCTCTTGTTGGTTCATGAACCAGCTGCTCCAAGAAGCAGTCATTTATTTCATCTAGAAACTTTATCTCCCTAGCATGTTCAACATTGACCCAGTTGATACTGGGGTAATTGAAATTACCCATTATTACTGTGTTGTAACTTTTGCTTGCTTCCATGATTTCTTTTAGCATTTCATCATCCATCTGATCATTATGTCCAGGAGAATGGTAGTGCACCCCCACTTCCATCAGCTTCCCATTTTTATATGGCATTTCTATCCATAGAGATTCTACAGTGCATTTTGTTTCCTGCAGAACTTTAATCCTATGTGACTCAATGCCCTCTCTAACAAAGAGTGCAACCCCTCCACCAATTTAACCTACCATATCATTGCAATATAGTTTGTGCCCAGGTATTACAGTGTCCCATTGGTTGTCCTCCTTCCACCTGTTCTCTGAGATGCCAATTATATCTAATTTTGACTCCTCCAGAGCCCAACAGGAAAACAATAGGTATCTACTATTAATCATTTATATAGTGATACAAGGCATAGCAGTCCTGTACAGAAACATCTAAAAGATGGTCACGGCTCATCAGAGCTCACAATCTAATCAAGACAGACAGTACAATAGATAAGAATGGGGGTACAATAGGGAAGAGTAAGGAGACAGAAGGAGAACAAAGGATTAAAATCCAAATGTGGCCAGAAAGAGGTGAGCAATTAGCATAGATTTGAAAAGTGGAAGAGATGAAACATGCCATAGAGATACAGGTAGTTTCTTCCAAGCATAAGGAGAGGCAAGGTGAAAGGATCAACGTCTGGAGTTGGCAGTGGAAGAGAAGGACATAGAGAGATGCAAACCAGAGGATGCAGAACATCTGTTGCTTCCTTCCCTACATGTGTTGGTAGATTCTCATCCATCCCTTCCAAGTTTATTGATGGAGACAGATTCTGGATGTTTATTTTCATATTTCAGCACATTCTGCATATTTGGATATGATGATGTTGTTAAATAGGCCTGAATTCCTATAGCTCTATATGCATAATCAGTTTCTATGAGGCCCAGTTCTCCTTCAGCTCTAGAGATGTATAGTCTTGGCGTACACTGGTTCTTATAAATTATCTCATGGGCAGGGGCGGCCCAAGGGGGGTGCGAGGCCATGTGAGGAGACTCGGTGCGGGCCTCATTTGCATAAGTGGCCTTATTTACATAAATATTTGCATAATGTTACCATACACTTTTAGTAAACATGTCTCTTAATGAGTGTATGGATAAAGAAAGACTAAAAGATTTCTACATTACTATAATCCAGTGCCAACCGCCAGGCACATTAGGAACTACTACAAACGCTGCCCATTTAGAATCCATAGCAAACCTACCGTATCATAGCAGCACTACCAGGACTCACAAAGCACCATACCCTACCTATCAAAAGGCAACACTGAAAATATTAAACCAATACATTTCAGAGAATACTGGGGAAAGAGAACAAGTGGCAATGTCAGATAGGAATTACATAAACAGAATACCTCAGCTCAGTTATACATGCAGAACATAGACCATCACCAAACAAGGAATCACAATTTAGAAACAGGAAGGCAATAATTAAACTGGGAACCCCAAAAGCCAAACTTGGAATGTACAGCAACACTGTAGAAATAAAACTATAAATTAATTTCCTCTTGTACCAAACAAAGCGCAGACGTTAATGATGCACATTTCCCAGAGCTTTCATATTCCAGTTAATAAATTCAAACTAAAGAGATATCTTTCTACCTTTTGTGCATTTTTTTTCAGTTGCAATTGCTCCAGCCACTTTCTTCTGGATTCTTCATGTTTTCTGCTAACTCTCCATCGTCTACTGTCCATTTGTCCTTTCTTCTCTCTTCTAGTTTTTTTTTCCATTCTCTCTCTCTACATCTGCTTTAACATACTAATCTTTCTCCTTTTGCTCTTTCCTCATTCTTATTTCATCCACACAAATTTTACCCCTCCATCCTCAATCCCCACTTACTCTCCCAATACCCGGCCAATTGTAGATTTTTCATTCCTCCCACACAAAATATTTTTCCCTTCTCCATTTTACTCTCCCAACCCCATCCCATTCTAATCCTCCCCCAACATCAGCTCCCTTCTAGTTCCAGTCTCACCCAGCATCCATTCCCTTCTAGTCCCTGCATCAGCCCATTTCCAGTCCTAGCCCCCCATCCATTTCCAGTCCGAGTCCCTTCATCAGCTCATTTCCAATCCTAGCCCCCGCATCAGCCCATTTCTAGTCATTTCCTAGCCCCACCATCAGCCCATGTCAAATCCTAGCTCCCCTCCACTCAGCCCAATTCCAGTCCAAGCCCCCCCATGAGCCTACTTCCAGTTCTAGCCCCTCCATGAGTCCATTTCAATTCAAGCCCCCACCACAGCCCATTTCCAATCTTAGCTCCCCCCAACAGCCCATTTCCAGTCCTATCATAGCCCCTCCATCAACCCATTTTCAGTCCTAGCTCCCTTCCCTCACAGCCCATTTCCATTCCAAGCCCCCTCCCCATCAGCTATTTGCAGTTCAAGCCTTCCCTTCCACTCAGCCCATTTCCATTCCTAGCAACCCCCCAACCCATTTCCAGTCCTAGCCCCCCATCAGCCCATTTCCAGTCCTAGCTCCCCCATCCATTTCCAGTCCGAGTCCCTTCATCAGCTCATTTCCAATCCTAGCCCCCGCATCAGCCCATTTCTAGTCATTTCCTAGCCCCACCATCAGCCCATGTCAAATCCTAGCTCCCCTCCACTCAGCCCAATTCCAGTCCAAGCCACCCCCATGAGCCTACTTCCAGTTCTAGCCCCTCCATGAGTCCATTTCAATTCAAGCCCCCACCACAGCCCATTTCCAATCTTAGCTCCCCCCAACAGCCCATTTCCAGTCCTATCCTAGCCCCTCCATCAACCCATTTTCAGTCCTAGCTCCCTTCCCTCACAGCCCATTTCATTCCAAGCCCCCTCCCCATCAGCTATTTGCAGTTCAAGCCTTCCCTTCCACTCAGCCCATTTCCAGTCCTAGCAACCACCAACCCATTACCAGTCCTAGCCCCCCATCAACCCACTTCCACTCCTAACCCCCCATCACCCCATTTTCAGTTTAAGCCCCCCCTATAACCCATTACCAGTCCTAACCCCCCATCAGCCCACTTCCAGTCCTAACCCCTTCAGACCATTTTCAGTCAGCCCCCCATAGCCCATTGCCAGTCCTAACCCCCCCATCAGCCCACAGCCCATTACCAGTCCTAACCACATCAGCCCACCTCAAGTCCTAACCCCTCCCCATCAGCCCATTTCCTGTCCTAGCCCCCCATAGCCCATTATCAGTCCTAACCCCCCCATAGCCCATTACCAATCCTAACCCCCCATCACCCCATTTCCAGACAGCTCCCATCAGCCCAAAGCCCATTACCAGTCTTAACCCCCCATAGCCCATTAACAGTCCTAACCCCCCAACAGCCCACAGCGCATTACCAGTCCTAACCCCATCAGCCCACCTCAAGCCCTAACCCCTCCCCATCAGCCCATTTCCTGTCCTAGCCCCCCCCATAGCCCATTATCAGTCCTTACCCCCCCATAGCCCATTACCATTCCTAACCCCCCATCACCCCATTTCCAGACAGCCCCCTTCAGCCCTCAGCCCATTACCAGCCTTAACCCCCCATAGCCCATTATCAGTTCTAACCCCCCATAGCCCATTACCAGTCCTAACCCCCACAACAGTCCACAGCCCACCTCAAGTCGTCCTAACCCCCTCCATAGCCCATTACCAGTCCTAACCCCCCCCCCCCAGCTCATTGAAAAAAAAAAAAAAAAAAGCTGGCTGCTGCCGCTGCCGCTGTGGCAGTGGCAGAATGGAGTCTCCCGCGGGGCCCCCTCTGCCCGGCTGAGCTCTCCTGGCCTGGCTGAGCCCCTCTGCACCGGCTTTCAGATACGCGAAGGGAGATTGTCTCCCTCACGTCTCTGTTAAGCCCGCAGGGGCAGATGGGAAATTTCCCATCAGCCCCTGCTTCCCATCAGCCCCTGCAGGCTTAACAGAGATGTGAGGGAGACACTCTCCCTTCGCGTATCTGAAAGCCGGCGCAGAGGGGCTCAGCTGGGCAGAGGGGGCCCCGCGGGAAACTCCATTCTGCTGCTGCCGCGGCGACAGCGGCAGCAGCCAGCTTTTTTTTTTTAATTTAATTTTTAAAAAAGCAGAATGTTCTTTGCGCGGTGCCCCCTGAAACGCGGGGCCCTGTGCAAAAAACATTCTTGCTCAATGGACGGGCCGGCCCTGCTCATGGGCATGGAAGAGTTTTCTTGTTTGTGCAACCAGTTTCTCAAGAGGCCAGTCTACAATCCGAAAGCTATATGAAAGTATAGGAATTGCCAGCTGATATAATTGCTTGTATATTATTCTGTGATGTTAATCTCCTGCAATATTTTTACTGAGCTTCTCTCTCAGTAATTTTTGCTTGAGTGTTGCTCTTTCGTGTACTCCTAGGTATTTATGTAGACCTTCCTGTTCAAGTTCCCTAATATAAAAATTCTCAGTCAGGTAGATGTCTTCTGTTTTGCTCAGCTTTCCTCTAAAGAAGGTTGCCTTAGTACACTGTGAAGGCAGTTGTTGGTCAGTGGAACTGTAGAGCTTCAGATCATCTACAAAAAGTAAGTATGACGTTATCTCTGTTTGTCACCTTCTTTAGGATTAAGGCTAAATCCGTACCCCAAAGAGCTGATGAGAGTATTCCATGGATTAAGGACCATATAAAACAGAAGTGGGACATGGATTCTTCCTGAAATATTCCTCACTGGATATTGATATTAGGTATGATGAACTGACCATCTTCATACATCATACAGAGTGCGGTTTGGCACATTTTCATGGTGAATATGATGCATTCAATCAATTTGGGGTTTATTTTGTACATTTTGACACAATTTATTATCCATGAATGTGGGATGCTATGAAAAGCTTTCTTATAGTTAATCTATGCTAAAATGAGGTTTCTCTTGTATCTTAGCCACCTCTTGTAGGTTAGCTGTGCAGCGCTGCGTGTGTGGCGCTTTACAAATGCTAAATAGTAGTAGTAGTAGTAGGTTTCTGCTTTTAGCACTGGCCATGATGGCTTTACTCAGCATTAATTTGCTTTGGTTTCATAGCCTCCTTTCTTATTTCCCTTCTGATCTATTGCCAGGGTGTTATTGGAATCAATATGCTCATATATTCTGTAAGCATATGTGTCTGCAAACAGCTTATAGACTGTAGGCAGACAAGTTTTTGGCCAGTAACCTTTAGGGACATTACTCGCCATTGTGATGTTAAATCTGGCTGCTTGACCAACTAGTATTTACAGTATACCAGATCTTGGTGGAGTGATGTGAACTGTTTGAGCCAATACTGGGAGTAGTTTCTCCTAATGGGTTAGTTTTGCGCATACTATTGCAGTCGTGAATCTCACATCTAAGCCAGGGTATGTGGAATATGATCTTAATCTCTCAAATTTACTGCTAATGCTTGGCGTAGTACTTGCATTGTGCCAAAGAGAGCCTCCTGCTGGAGTTCATAAGATGTAACATGTATGGTAGTTTGTCAAGATGTGCTTGGAAATTTGTCAAGATGTGGCTCCCAGTACAATGGGAAATATTTCTGTATCTTTCTACCACATTTTCTTAGTCTCTGCATATCTTGATACTTCAAGATCTTCTCCCTCTCCATGCAATTCACAGAATAATCACAATACCGACACTTCTATCAATGTTGTTCTGGTGTTCTTCTTCCTTACCACTATGTCAGGTTTTCTGGCATCCAGTTTCTTATCTGTCAGAATGGGAATATCCCAGGTGATCATAACCTCTTCATTCACTGTTATTCTTTTTGGGTCATGATCCCAGTGCTTTTCAGGGACAGTGATGTTGTAGTGTTTACAGAGTTCCAGTAGAGGAGGAGTGCTACTTTGTTGTGTCTTTCCGTATAGAAATTTTCCGCCATCAGAACTTCACAGCCTGCTATTAGGTGAGTCACTGTTTCCAGCTCTTTCTTACAGAATCGGCATATGTCTGTTGTGCCAGTTTTTAAAATATATGCCGCAAATCATCTCATCTGCAATTCACTGTCCTGGGCTGCAACTATCAATCTTTCATCCTTCAGTTTCAGTCTACCTTTCCTCAACCATTTATGTGTCCGTTCTTGATCGACAAAAGGTTCTTGGAGTAACACTCTGTATTTTCCACTGTATTTGTGCATTTGCCACTTGTTTTTCCTCATCTGCTGATCTAATTCTTTGAAGAGTTTTTCTCTTGTTTTGCAAATTCTGTTACTTTCTTTCTCATGCACACCTGTGGATTCTCGATAATCCTTCTAATCGTCGGAACGCTTGTCCAAGTTTGATGATAGAGACAGATTCTGGATGTTTACTTTCATATTTCAGCACTTTTTGTGTATTTGAATCCAATGATACCGTCAGATAAGCTTGGAGGCCATGAGGTGAAGCTCGTGTAGATGAACAGTATCCTCTTGCCTAGATCCTTCTGCATCATCCTCTATGTCTGAATATGCCATTTCTACTCCTCCTGGCTGAGGTTGCCAGTGCCTAAATGCCAGATTGTGCAGCATGTTATAGGCTACAAAGATTTGGCAGACATTGGCAAGGCTCTATAGGAGTTCTCACCCAGACTGGTCCAGCAGGTAAAGTGGTTCTTGAACTCACCAAAGGTTCTCTTGATGATAGTTCAAGTCTGTCTATGGGCCCAATTGTACCACTCCTCTGCATCTGTGTGGTGTGCAACATTGTGTGTCAGGAGCCACCTCCTTAGAAGGTAGCCTCTATCTCCTGTGTGGGAGAGAGATGCAAAATAGATTAGAGGTAAGAACAATTATGTTGAGTGTGGTGAGTTGCCACAACAACCATGTTCTCTGTTGTCCAGTTATTACATCCCCCAATCACTGTAATCTACTATCATGTGCAAGTCTAGTTGGAAGAGTGGGCTGGTGTAGAGCTCACCTAGCACCCACCTACCAGTGATTTCTTTGCTCCCAAATTGCTCATAGATGCCAGAGTCAGGATATAGGATTCATGACAGGAGCCGAGTAACCTCAGAAGCATATTAGTGATATGCCCCTGTGCATTGCATATTGAGTGAGTGGAATGCTTTCCTGTTGCACTAAGTGGTCTTCCTCCCTCATGGAGGCCTGATGGCCAGATATGTGCAATCTATGAGTCCTAGTACTGACGGAAATTTGGCCACCTCATAGAATTATATCATGGTTAGCTGTTGCTTCTGCAAAGTCTGTGAGAAAGCTATATATTCTGCGGTGTGGAAGAGAAAGGCTCTTAGGAACTGTAGCATACGCTGCAACATGGCTGACTGGCTAAGATCTGTAGTGATGGCCAACACAGACTGGAAACTGCTAGTGGAAAAGAAGGCAAAGGCTATGGGGATCTTGAGGTTGATTGGCATGGCGCTTTGTGGTGGCATGGAAGAGCTGCTCTAGCTGTTGGCATAGATGGTGGATGGCTTCCTTGTCAAATCAGAACCTGGCAAAGCACTGGTCATCAGTGAGGACTGGGGATTGGGTCTGGGGCCTGTATAACTTCTGATATGGATGCCTTCTGGTGGCTCTCCTAAAGTATGTTTGCTCTGTGCCTTATACAGCATGGTCTATGCCAACCATCTCTTTAGGTCACCCATGGTTCCTGTCTACCTCCACCACTGGCCAGTGACTCCCTCTACCAACATGCACGGACTCCTTCCACCAACATCCTTTGACTGCCTTCACCAAAACCAGCAGCAATGTGCATATACATACACCCACTTACTGATATGGACACATAGACAGTAGTACACATGCACACACACACACAGACATACACATGGTAGAGAACCACACACTGCTGCTAATAGTGCTACTATAACTAATCATTTATATAACACTAAAAGGCATATGCAGCTCTGTACATATAGAATGTAAGACACAGTCCCTGCTTATCAGAGCTTACAGTCTAATCAAGACAAAACACATAGGGCCACATTCCATTCATAATGTCTAGGGCCCTTTGCGCCTAATCAAAATCAGATGCAAAAGAGCAAACGTGATTCTGATCCCACAGGGCACATCTAGCCCCATGGGATCAGAATCTCAACTAGGCCTGTATGTGCAGGCTGGGACCCAATTCCAATCGGTCTGCACGTACAGGTCTCTACCTGGCTAATTCAGTCAAGGCTCCTAAATGGAGCTGTGGCACCATGTCGTCCAGTTGCCATGGCGCCGCGGCTCCATTCAAGAGCCGCGATCCCCAGCTGCCAACCTGTTCTCTCATTCCCCAGAGCCCAACCCCTGATCTGGCTTCCAAGGCCAGGCTCAGACTGCAGGGAATCACCTGCACCCCCTCTGACCCCTTCTGCTGCCTGGACTTGCCATTCTCCACCATCTAGGGGAACATATTCCACATCAGAGATGGAATAAGTTCCCCGTTCAGTCTGTTGGCCCCAGCCATACAGGGCCGACATCAGAATTTGCCCTGTATGTCCAGAGCCGCGGACTGCTCACTGCCCACCCTAACTCTGCCTCCACACTGCCCCTTACCAACCCCCATCTAACCTTCCCATACAAACACCTTGTTCATATGGGGATTTTAGCTGGGGACGCTCCCCAACATCTGCACAAATCTCCTGCCTCACTTCCTCTGAGAACTGAACAATCTTGTCCATAAGACCAGAAATAGCAGGCTAAGGCTTGACTGGGTAAGCCCTAGCCTTACCCTTCCTCTGGAGAAGGAAATAAGCTCAAACCACAGCAGTCATCTTGAACAAGACCACACCCCCAATACTGTTCTCCCCAGTTAAGGGGTTAAAGGAACATTATCCTGAAGGTTAGATTCTGATGAAACACTCCTCAGATCAGGGGGAGAAACAGACACAGGAATAGGAATATCCATAGACTTCCCCAGATTCAAAGTGGCAAACTCTAAACCCATGACCCCCATCATGCCTTTAAGTATGGAGGATGTGGGAGAGCCTTGCCCACCTAAAGATGAGCTCAAAACATTGGGAGGAGGAAGTCACAGGACACTCAGAGCTCAAAGAAGACCTTGGGGAAGGAGATGTATATACAGTATACTAGGGGCAGAAACAGCCCCCTGAGGGGCTGTTAAAGTTACATCTTTGTCCATTGGCTCCTTACCAGAGGAGGGGGGTCTTTGCACTTTTCCCCTTCCTCTTCCTAGCCACCATGGAGGCAGTCAAGAGATAGAACACAAGCCTTAAAGATCAGACAGTACAATAGTAGTTCCACCAACCTCCAATCGTAGTTACAGCAAACAGTTTCCTGATATCTTCAAAGACTGAACAATGTCTCAAAGTGGCCCCAAAAAGGCTCCAAAGGGGTGTGACCTGCCTATTAGGTGATGCCCCTTTGGGCCGCAACCCCACTGGCCACACACTGCAGGCAAGGCTTGCTTCTAAGCACTGCCTGGTCCTGCACTGATGATGTCAGCAGGACCAGAGCAGTGTGATGAAGCCTCATGCAAGCAGACAGTCAAGCAAGGCACAATCTTCTGGCTGCCTCCCCAGCTGCTCAGGTACCAGTCATCCACCAGGTATCTCATAAATATACCTGGTAGAGCTTGCTTTTAAGTACTACCTGGTCCCATGCTGATGACATCAGCAGGACTGGTGCAGTGTGACGGAACCATATGCAGGCAGACAGTCAAGCAGGCAGACCTCCCCAGATGCAAGGCAGCAGTCATCCTCTTTCACTCCTCCCTGCATGTTTTATTAGTACATTTTGCTCAGAATTTTAATATATTTTAGTGAAATTTCTCAGGTTAAAATCACAGCCCTCTGCCCAACATCCAAACCTTCCATGTCCCTCTTCTTTCTCTCTCTAAATTCTAGGAAGATCCTGACTCAACATCAGTCCTCTCCAGCCCCCAATCACCCCCCTCCAACAACTCACATCGGTCCCCTCCAGCCCCCAGTCACTCCGAAACACATAATCATTCACTCTCCAGCCCCCAGTCACCCCCCAAGTCATCATCAATTTTTTTCAGACCCCAGACACTCACCAATTTCCAGCTCCATCCAGTAACCTCTTCTGCCTCATTGCAGTGGCATTTTATACATAGCCGCAGAAGCTTCCACAGTTGTGCTGCACGTCAGATGCCAGCATCACCACATTTTAAAGAGGTAAACAAAAGTGCTTCCTGTTTCCTGCTAGGGACAGGAAGTGCTTCTGTTGTCCATTTTAAAACATAACAATGCTGGCATCAGAAGTGTAGGTTACAAATTCACTATTCATAAACTCTGGACATTTGAATCAGACGGGGCTTTAAAATCAGAGCAGGATTTCATTTAAGATAAGTGACTTCTATTTGGCTTGTGCCTTGTGCGAATTGAATTTGGCTTGTGCCTCGTGTGAATTGAAATTAACTTGTTGGTATTGAGGGGTTGAAGTCCCCTTGATCCTTGTTAGGGTTGCGTCCCTATTTTGAATTAAAGATAAAAACGGAACAATACACTACGAGAAGGAAGTTCCTTCAAGGTGTGGGTTCCAACAAAAATTGTTTGGTCTAGATGTGTTTCTCTTGTTTGTTGGGCATCAGAAGTGTAGCACAGCTGTAGTAGTGAAGGGAAACAATTTTGTGGCTGTGCTGTAGTGAATGGTGAGGCAGACTCGGGCACTCGGGCACTCTTAAGATTTAGGCGTCCTTGTGGATACCATGTTAAAACCCTCGGCCCAGTGTGCAGTGGCGGCCAAGAGAGCAAATAGAATGCTAGGTATGATAAGGAAAGGAATGGAAAATAAAACAAAAGATATTATAATGCCTCTATATCGTTCCATGGTGAGACCGCACCTTGAATATTGTGTGCAATTCTGGTCGCCATATCTTAAAAAGGATATAGCAATTTTAGAAAAGGTTCAGAGAAGAGCCACCAAAATGGTAAAGGGGATGGAAGGCTACTCCTATGAAGAAAGGCTAAAAAGGTTGGGGCTCTTTAACCTGGAAAAGAGACGGCTGAGGGAAGATATGATAGAAGTCTATAAATTAATGAACGGAGTGGAACGGGTAAACGTAGATCGATTGTTTACCTTATCAGAATATAGAAAGACTAGGGGACATGCAATGAAGCTACAGGGTAAACTATTTAAGACTAATAAAAGAAAATATTTTTTCACTCAACGTGTAATCAAACTCTGGAATTTGTTACCGGAGGATGTAGTAAAGGCTGTTAGTGTAGCTGGGTTTAAAAAAGGTTTGGACAAGTTCCTGGAGGAAAGGTCCATAAACCATTATTAAGAAGGGACCCAGGATATCAATGCTTGAACCAATACAAGCATTGTGGAACCTGTGTCCCTTGGGGAAACTGCTAGGTACGTATGACCTAGATTGGCCACTGTTGGAAACAGAATACTGGGCTTGATGGACCTTGGTCTGACCCAGTATGGCATATCTTATGTTCTTATGTTCTTATGTTCTTGTCCACCTCTGATCCTGCCTCATTGCTCGCTGATGCCAGTGCTTATGCAGAATTCTGCATAGCAAGCAGGAGCGGCCCAAGGGGGGTGTGGGACCATTTGCAGAGACTCACAGTGGGGCTTCATTTGCATAAAGGGTCTCATTTGCATACATATTTGAATAATGTTAATGTGTGCTAACTTTTAATAAGCATGCCCCCTAATGAGTGTATGGATAAAGAAAGACTACCGGATTTCTATATTACTATATTCCAGTGTCAACCACCAGACACATTAGGAACTACTACAAACATTGCCCATTTAGAACCCATAGCAAACCCGCCATATCATAACAGCAGTACCAGGACCCACAAAGCACCATACCCTACTTATCAAAAGGCAACACTGCAAATATTCAATCAATACATCTCAGAGAATGGCAATGCATCTCCTACTGGGGAAAAAGAACAAGTCGCACTGTCAAATAGAAACTACATCAACAGAATACTTCAGCTTGGTTACACATGCAGAACATAGACCATCATGAAACAAAGAACAAGGGATCACAATTTAGAAACAGGAAGACAATAATTAAACTGGGAACCCCAAAAGCCAAACTATGAATGTACAACAACACTGGAGAAATAAAACTATAAATTAATTTCCTCTTGTACTAAACAAAAAGCAAAGATGTTAACGATGCACATTTCCCATTGCTGACATATTCCAATTAATAAATTCAAAATAAAAAAGTATTTTTCTACCTTTTGCTGTTTGTGCATTTTATTTTTCAATTGCAATTGCCCCAGTCACCTTCTTCTGGCATCTTCATGTCTTCTGCTAACTCTCCATTGTCTGCTGTCCATTTGTCTTTTCTTCTCTCCTAGTTTTTTTCCTTTCTCTCTCTACATCTGCTTTAACAAACTGATCTTTCTCCTTTTGCTCTTTCCTCCATTTCTTTCTTTATTCCTTTTGCATCTACTCAAATTTCACCCCTCCATTCTCAATCCCCACTTACTCTCCCATTACCCAGCCAATCGTAGGTTTTCTTTCCTCCCACACAAAATATTTCCCTTCCCCATCCTCACTCCCCTAGCCCTATCCCCTTCTAGTCCTCCCCCAATATCAGTTCCCTTCTAGTTCCAGCCTCACCCAGCATCTGTTCCCTTCTAGTCCCATTCTCCCATCCCCCCGCATCAGCCCATTTCCAGTCCTAGTTTGAATGCTCCTCTCTTCCATTACAGAAATTGATTTTCACTGTGCTTCAGTAAGGACCTGTGGGGTTCAATCTTGTTGTGGAACGCCATTTCGTCAGTAGATTTGATTTTGATTTTTTGAGATTTGCAGTCATAATGTAAATGACTTTTCATTGACCATCTCTCAAAATCCGTGAGAGGATTTCACATAGAATGCCCTACTTAAGTAATCTTGGAAGGTTAACAGGAAATAAGCAGGTGAAGTTGTGGGAAAGTGAATGGCAACGCTCAGAGTTGTTTTTGTAGCTGTGTATGTTGACTGCTGTTAACAGTTTTCTTCAACACATGAGGGTTGCTATGTTGTTACTGACCCTAATACCTAAACGATAAATGTGATATTTTCCCCTTCTATAGCATGGTCAGTATTTGGAAAATAGGGCAGTAATGAACAAATCCAATGATGGGGGGGGGGGGGTTCTGGGTTCCTTATCTACAGTTAGACTCACCCATATGACTCTTGGGGTGGTAACCTCTTGCCCAAAATGTAAATTTTTTACACGTTCTGAGGGGAAGGTCATTCACTATGCTTGGGAAGGAGATCACTGGAGACTTCTGCTGTGGTACAGATTTGCGCCGAGTGTGATTAATCAAAGAGCAAGGAGACTTAAATGTTTTTATATCTGGGTAAATGAGGGACAAACTTAAATTCATTTCACTGAACGTAGAGGGTGTTAATAGTCCAATTAAGCGTACAAAAATTCTCCCGTACTGCCAAAAAGAGAAGGCAGATGTAATTTATTTACAAGAAACACACTTGAATATTGCTGAATCACGGAAGTTAATGAATGGGAAGTTTCTTGTGGCGGCCTTTTCTCCTGCCCTGAAAAAATGAAATGGAGTGGCCATTTTGATACGTAGGACACTAAAACCGACGATTTCCTGTGTAAATTCGGACACAGAAGGAAGATGGGTCAAGTTAGAGATGCAGATTGGTCAGTGTACTCTCACACTATTAAACATATATGCACCTAATGCTGATGATCCAGGTTTCTTTCAGCATATAGCCCAAGAAGCGTTATCTGCCTCACATCTGCTAATTCTTGGAGGCGACTTTAATCTTGTACTAGACCACCTGATTGATCGCTACCCTTATCGGGTTCGCAGAACTTCCAGAGCGCATAATGTGCTTCAAGAATTATGTAGAGATAATGGTTTAATTGACATATGGAGACTCCAACATCCCTCTGAAAAAAATTATACCTTTTTCTCAGTGCCACACTCTGCACACTCACGCATCAACTTTTTCCTGCTAGCCAAATCCTTGGTCTCGGGTGTCGTCCAATCTAACATACATGCTACTCATGTGTCAGACCATGCGATGATATCGTTTGAACTAGAGATTTCTCCTAATGTTTGTTCTCCTGCTCTCTGGAATTTTGATAAAACTCTTCTATCGGACCCCCTGTTTTGTGATAGCCTACGCACAGCAATAAATGAATACTTCCAATTTAATGATCCTTTGGCAACATTGGCATGGGCATGGTGGGAAGCCTTCAAGGCTTCAGTCAGGGCAGCCTCTACTAGCTATGCCATAAAGTCTGCTCGACAGTGGAAAGCAGAAATGGTTAGACTGAACAATCAAATCAGAGTGGGTAAATGCCTTCTTGTTAGTCATAAAGATCCCTGTATACTTCTTAGACTACAACGTCTAAGATTTCAGTACAATTCTCTCTTAACTACTGAAGCAACTATAACCTTGCAGGCTCAAGCGGGCAAATTCTACACCAAATCAAATAGGACAGGGAGATTACTCGCTCAAACCCTGAAAGGTAGGAAGAATGCATCTAAAATTTCAGCGATAGTCAATGACATTTCTCAATGCGTAGTGACGAGGGACGAAGACATTGCGAAATGCTTTTGGCTCTTTTACTCTAATCTATACTCATCTGAGGTTCAGATGGATGCAGGCACATTTGCAAAACTATTCCAGAAGCTGGATCACCCTACTCTCGCTGAGGATGAGCTCTCTCAGTTAGAGGCCCCTCCCTTCTCTAACGATATATCATGATTTAATGGGATTGCAGTTTCCGAAAGTTGGAGACTTTGCTGCCGCAACGGTGGTAGTCTTAGAGAAGCCGGGTAGGGAATCTCAAAAAGTTGAGAATTATTGTCCTATTTCATTATTAAATGCAGACTACAAGATATATGCTGCTGTTTTGGCTGTGTGACTTGCAAAAGTAGTCCCTTCTCTAATTCACCCAGATCAGTGCGGATTTATTAACGGTCGCTCCACCTCGGATAATGCTAGGCTGCTGTGCCATGTGTTAACGGAGGCAGGTAAAAAAGATGATCCCCTGATAGGGATATCGCTAGATGCTGAAAAGGCATTTGATAGGCTGGAGTGGCCTTTCCTCTTGGCTACGCTTGAATGGTTTGGATTTGGGGAAAACTTCATAAAAGTGGTTAATCTGATGTACGCTGCGCCAAAGGCAGCTATTACAGTAAATAACACTTTATCAGTGTTTTTTACACTTGAGCGTAGCACCCGGCAGGGTTGCCCACTGTCTCCTCTACTCTTTAACCTCACCCTAGAACCATTAGCTCTTCTTATTCGACACAATCCGGATATTCATGGGATCCAGATGTCAGACCTTGAGATAAAATTAACAGCATATTCTGACGATTTGCTTTTATTTGTCACACCCGCCTCTATTCCGAAGATATTTGAACAGATTGATTTCTACTCTCAAATTTCTGGATATAAAATAAACTGGTCTAAATCTCTTGCTTTTCCCCGTAACTGCCTCACACACAAAGCCACAGTCGATTTTCATCCTCTCTCCTGGGAGACTAATGGGATTAAATATTTGGGGGCATGCTACTTGACAATAATTGCAGGTGTGAAACAGCACAACGAAGGGAACTTGTTGGAAATTGTTCGGAACATGACAGAAAAATGGTCACCCCTAAAATTGACATGGTGGGGTAGGTTGGAAACGATTAAGATGACCATTGCACCCAAGGTAAATTATATCTTATCTATGCTTCCCTTTTTACTGTCTGACTCTTTCTATAAAAATCTGGAACGCATCCTAATTCAATACCTTTGGAAGTCGAAGCCCCCTAGAATCGCTCTATGGAAACTAAAACGGAGTAGAGAAGCAGGCGGGGGGGGGGGGGGGGCGGGTTCAATTTCCAGACTTTCACTGGTACCATTATTCTTTTCTCCTAAGACCCGCTATATTATGGGCGGAAGGTAATGAACTAAGTCTTCAGCCGAGTTGGTGGGAGATAGAAAACCGATTGATAGCTCCCATACCGATGGAACTTTTGCCTGAAATATCCTTGCTTGACGTAGATGGTGCCTACCTCATAATTAGTGACACTCAATGGGCTTATAAATTTTTGGCTAATAAATTGGAGAAAGGAAATGATTCCTCGATAAAGCTCCCAATATGGTTCAATCCAAACTTTAAAATCCAAGGTAAAACCGTTAAATGGAAGCAATGGTACTCTCATGGTATTTGGTTGCTTGGGCAACTATTTTATGATTCTAAATGGAAAACGTTTGATGCCCTTTAAGAGGAATTTGGCATACCTAAGTCCATTTACTACCAATGGCTGCAGTTAAAACATTGCATTAGCAGGTCAAACTTAGCATTACCCCCGCTCTCAGACTCTTCGGATTTAATGAGCTATATGTCCGCATTGGTAGAGGAATCCGGAACAGCCTGGCAAATATATAAAACTATTCGTACACATTCCCAAGGTAGACTCATGCCGGTGGAAATGGTATGGAAACACAAATTAGGGAAACTAGAGGACCCTCAGCTTTGGAATAATTTTTGGGATTCAGCAATCCGAGTGTCCCATTCTGCTGCTCTTATGCAGTCTCTCTATTTCTTGGCCCATAAAGCATATGTTACTCCTGTTAAAAAAGCCAAATGGGATAGTAGAGTGGGTAATGCCTGCTGGGCTTGCAAGGAATACCAGGCACTTTGTCTCATATGATATTGCCCCTACGTTCAGTTGTTTTGGAAACCAGTGTGAGAACGTATTCAGCAGATTCTTAACTTCAAAGAGCTTCTGACATCGCGGATAGTTATTTTCTGGTCATTAGTGGGCATCCCCTCCCTTGAACCCTCACAATATTTTTTACTGGATTTTATGTTGGGTGTGTCCCTAAACTTAATATTTAAACACTGGAAAGACTCAGTAAGTCTTAACTGGGTCCTATGGTGGAACCAATTGGGTCTTTTTAGCAAATATGAATGTATTCGCTTGTCATCTGGTGGCTCCCACGATAAAGCATTAATGAAGTGGAAAGCTCTGGATGAATATATTAATGATGCACGGTGAATGTCTCCTTTGCTCTCTTACAATGAGATTCTCCTTTAAACATTTAGTACGTTAACTGTCATGGCAGATGGCCTTCCCCAAGGGCAAGGTCTCAGTTTTCAGTACTTTCTTTTCACCTGAAACTGGAACGGTGTTACCCGGGCCCTGGCTACTCTACACTCCTTTTAGTTCTAGAGTTGGGTGAGTAGGTTACCTAGGGGGGTGGGGGGTACACGGGGAGTGTGTAGGGTGTTCTCTTTTTTTGTTCTTCTATTACTGATTTGTGTAATTGGTGTAGTGACTTTTGTATTAGTACTATGGTGGGGGGTTTTTACGTTGTTTTTTGTTTTTTTCCTTTACTTGTTCTGTTTCAAGAAATATCAATAAAAATAAAATTTAAAAAAAAATCTTTGATCTCTAACTGTGGGGTCTTTTTCAAGAGGAACATAAAAGGTGTGCCCTGCCAGTTGTCATTCTATTTCCACAATGTATTTGATCCTATCTTGAATAAGATATATGTTGTCCTTGTATGATAAAAATAAATATTGCTGAGCACAGTGTGCATGCATTGGTTGTGTCATACTGATGACTGTGTCATGTTAATTGTTTTGGGGGCACTGCCTTCCTTTCCTCTTTATGAGGCCATGTTAGGTGGCAGAAGCGGTGTGGCTGTTCTACCCATGTAAGCAGCACCTGGGATACCTTGCCCTCTGACCACATAGTTTTCCTGCACCGTGCAGAAACCCTAATGTTTTGCAGATCTGCTGTTTTCTATCTCCTATCTGCGTCCACATCCGCTTTTCTATCCCACACTGTAATTCCTTTCTAATCTATCTTTTTGTTACATATTTTTTTAAATTTGTTGTAAGCCGTCCTGTATGTCCCACAAAAGGCAGTATATCAAATACCAAATAAACATAAATATCCTGAGGCTGCATGACATGCTATTTGTGTGTGTGAGGGATCTCTTGGAAGATGGCAGATTATTTCTGCCACTTAGATGCCTAGGTGCCTACCTCCATTGGTGTCATCCTTCTGCTATATGAGTCTCTAGTGAATATCTCACAATGTTCATCCAGATAGACCTCCATCCTCTCTATGCTGCAGAATGGTCGGGTCCTTGCCCACCCTGGTGGAAAAGAGTGTATCAGGAGATCGCTATCTGCCTTAGAGAAATTCCCTTCTCTCTTGGTTGCCATATTGGTGCTTTCTAAATAAGGTCCCCTATTGGCTACTGTTAGATGCAGAGACTGGGTTCCACGGGGCAAGCCATGTCCTGCCCATCTACAGAGCAGATAGACACATGTAAATGATGGACAAGCTGTCAGTTACACATGGATCCCGCCACTTACACATGTATCCTATACATAAATTTTAAAATAGTGCCACTTCCACTTCCATGTACATGCAGTTCATGGCAGGAACACTACTTACACTTGGATATCCATCTTTCATGCCGCTTACATGTTTTTAGCCATTTTTCGGCCATACGTTTTGCACACATGGACATAGCTGCAATTTGGCACACTTGAACATGCATTTTCTGCAATATTTTGTAACACACCAATTTCAAGGCACAGAGATATATCAGTTTTACATCAGCCCTGCATATTCTTAACTATTTTTCTAAAATAATGTCTCTTGGTTCTACGTTTAACCATCATTATAGATTTCTTCAGATATTTGACCTATATAAATTGGCCTTTATGACTGTTAATCTGAAAGTACTTTCATAAAATATTAAATGCCTATATAACCTCATAAGAAAAGTGAGATTATTGGCCATGATTTGTTGGTCTTAAGCCTTAATTACTTTTTTATTGTTTTTTTATTATTATTATTTTTTTTGTGTGTGTATATTGCCTTGTCTTGTATTGCCTTATTTTTTTGTATTGTCTTATTATCAACAGATCAAAGGCATTGCAATGGAGGCTACTATGGCCCCAAATATAGCAAATGTATATCTATATAATTTTGTGGATTGGTGGGGCTTGTTTGTTTTTTGTTCTTTCTTCTGTATTGTGATTATGCTCTGGCCCCTTTTCCTTTAGATGGAATCATATCATTGGATATGACTTCCTGAATGATTTGCTATTGCTTTGTTTTGTTTTTTTTTCTGTAAAAATGCCTGGTCATGTATCAACTGCCCATCCAAGCAGAAAAGGGTGCCCTCTTTAGAAAGTACCAGGCATAGCAGGAGATCATCCACTATCCAGATAATTTCCACCTTTGCACAGTCTATCCATATAACTTATAACAGCAAAAAAGCTGTTCTAAATGCTTTCCAGATAGGCTATCTGAAAAGCAACCAAAATCATTAACATTTTCTTCTTTTCCCGTCTTATATTTTGTAAATTTGGTTTTAGCTCATGCATTTTAAGTAGTTGTTCAAGGCACATTGCATTTAGGTATTACAGATAGTTCCCTTTCCCCAGAGGACTTATAGTCTAAGGGTCATGTTTACTGCAGCATTCCCCTTTAGGTTTAGTGCTGAACTCACACTAAGGAATGTGAGTAAGCTCAGCACGTACCCATGCAGATATGGCGCCACTCACACATTAAGGCATCTGGCCAGAATTGCCATGGGTACAGTTAATGCCATCTACTGAGGTGGCAGTAAGCACAGACGTATTAACCAGTGCAGGGATAGTTAGCATGTGGCTATGTCCCCTATGATAATCACTCCAAGTAGTCACCATCAGGACTGTACCAAGCCATAAACGCGCCCCATGTGACCTGCACACCTGGCACCTCCTCAGTGGCATTAGGCTTTTGTCATTTGCCCCATCTCTCCATATGCAGCATCTCTCCATCTTACCCCATCCCCTCATGTCTGGCTGACCTTCCCCCCCCCCATGCTGCCTGCTGGCCTGCCCTTGCCCCACCACCGCTGCTTTTCCTATTCTCTTGGCAGCGGCAACAGACCTCCTCCAATTTAAAAATGTAATGCGGGTCTTTCCGCCTCTGCGCTTGCATGGCTGGTATGATCCTTCCCTCCTCTGATATATGCTCCCTCCTCTGACCACACCAGCCATGCAAGCGCGGACTCGGAAAGACCCACCATTTTTTTCAATTGGAGGAGGTCTGCTGCCACCTCCGCTGCTGCCAAGGAAACAGGAAAAGTGGTGGTGGGACAAGAGCAGGCTGGGCAGGAAGAAAGGGGGGAGCCAAGGTTGGTGGTTGGCAACCTTAAATGTGCCCCTATTTTTTTGCACCCTGTGTGGTTGCACTGCTCGCACGGGCCTAGGTATGGCGCTGGTCACACCCACTCTCTGTCCCAATCCCTGCTCTGTGATCACTGTGGGAGTTTTACCATAGCGGCCTCCTTAGCACTATGGTTATGTTTTTTGCAGTCCCAAGCAAGTGGTAGTGGTTTTTTGGTAACCACTACCACACTTTAGAAAACACGCTTGTAAGTTTGTATTTGAGTCCATGGAGAGTTAAGTGACTTGCCTAAAGCCACAAGGATCATCAGTGGGGTTTGTACCTTGGCTTCCCAGTTTCTCAGCCCTCTGATCTAACCACTAAGCTGTTCCTCCACTATATGTTCTCTAGCTTCAATTAATTCAATCTCCCTTCCTCCGTTACCAAATCTCAACTACAAAAATCCAGTTATTAGAAAAATACAATTGAAACCTGTCTGTATATGCAAACAGTTACACCGTCTCAAAGAAGTGAAGTGTGAAAAACGTTATTTGCAAATTAATGAGACTTGAGAAATATTATTTTAGCTCTCTCAGGATTTCCTTCTGTGTATTCTAATTTATGTTTTGATTGATCTGCCTTACTTCTTACAGGGAAATGAGATTAGCTTTTCACTAATCCATTTACAGTACGTTATGGAATCTTTTGGTTAATGCATTAGAAAATTACCTGAAACTATAAGCCGTGCCTATGTGCAGATGCACCATACAGGTCTCTATATGTTTCTGAAATTGTCTTTGCAAGTAGTTTTGTTGATAGAACAATTTAATTTTGCTGCTGTGAACAAAAATGGATGAATTTTGCATGTCATGATTCTTAACATGCAGTCAGTACATATTGCACTGTTATTTCTCTGATATTAATGCTCTGTATTTTTTGCATGACAGGGCTATTTACATTATTATACTAATGCAAATGTTACTTGACAGAATAGAGTAAGTAATCAAATCACACTGATGCAAATTATGTTTTCTTTTAAATTAGCCCTACTTCGTACAGATATTAATGGAAATTTATTTCCTAATAAAATGAGTTTTCTAACCATATCTTAATGGCCTTTCTAAAAGCTCTATCATCTCCACGTTGACATACTTCTCAAGGAATTCCACAGCTCTGGGTCAAAGACTGAAAAACATTTCTTTCTAGTACTGCAGTGAGGAACGCAAGCTACAAGTATGGACCAAGGGGTGTGCGAGTGGCATAGGGCGCAAGCACAGAAGAGGGGCACTGATATCATAACTGGGCTTCCAGGAAGCTCAAAAAAAGTGAGCTACTGAATATGACTGGGTGGAGGGGGGCACCTGATTTGTTTGTCGCACAAGGTGCATTTCTAGCTTGGTACAGTCCTGCTGAGAGAAATATCTCTTACAGATATGCTGGGCTCAGATCATCCAAAGCTTCCTGTGTTAAGACTAAAATCTTAAATTTGATCTGGAAAACCACCGGAAGCTAATGCAATGGCTTCAAAGTGGAGGAAACTTGCTGCAACATTTTGGACAAGCTTGTGCGCTTGTCTGGGGGTATCTCTTCATAGAGAGCATTGCATTAATCAATATATGAAATTACTTGAACCTGAGTTACCGATGACAAACCTACAGTTGTGGTCAACATTATTGCACCCTTGCATTTTAGGTGTGTTTTGTACAATATCTTGAGAAATATTTGGAAATATTCCAACTGCATGTCATCATACAATAATATTTTAATAGTATGTTCAAAGATATACAGCAAAAAAAAAAGATGACTGTGCAACTTAGGGGTATGTTTACTAAACTGCGGTAACATAGCAGAAGCTACAATAACGCGCGTTATGTAACATTAACGCACGTCAGCATTACAATAACGCGCATTAACGTCACATAACGTGCGGGAACCAATCCGGCTGCGTTATGTCCCGCAGAGGGTGGAGAGAAGGCGGAGAGCAGGGGTCAATGGACAGGGAGTGGGCGGGGAGAGGCTCCCTCTGCATTAATGCGGGGAACTGAAGGGCTGAATCTTACCGCGACAGAAAACCTGGCTTTAGCACACATTTGCAAGAGAAAGAAACCATTTCAGTGTCAGCAATGTACGGCATAGGCAGGGAGCCTGAAAAAGGTGATAGTAGTGCCCCATTTGCAGCAACAGAGGAGTGCCCAGGTATGAAAGGGGACTATGGCGATGCTGCAAATGGAACATAGGGGGCTGCAGGTGGGACATGTAGTGGGGGCAGCTGGGGCACAGGGCAGACCAGGCTGGTGCCTAGGTGGCATATAGGAACATAGAAACTGGAAAACAGCAAGACAACAGCTGACCAAGGCCAAACACAATCTACAAATACCTTGACGACCCTAGCCAATAGTTGCCAGGGCACAGACCTGACATCCCCCCCCCAGCCCTCCCTCCCCCATGTGGAAGGGACATAATGTTGTTAGGCGGTGATGGGGAGGGGGTGTGGATGTCCATGTATGCCTCCCCACCAAAGACACCGCACCCTAGGCACCCGCCTACCTGTACAGTGGATGGCCTGGGATGGCGCACAACCAGCACCAACAGCATATGCCCATGTCAGCATGGCAGGGGTGTGTGTGTATTTGTGCTGGAGGGGACAGTGGCACCTGCCTGCAGTGGACCAAAGCCAGGCCCTGTACCAGTACGTGGTGTGCAGTGCAACAGGAAAAGTCTGGCTGAGGAGAAGTAAAGGTAGCCCCCAGGGACTGCTGTGATTCTGTGGCAACATTGTGGTGCAGTACACACAGCCAGTGTGTCCCAGAGCAGAGGGTCACAGGTTCAGGTTCCCATTGCAGACCGTGCAGAGCACATAACAATATTTTATCCCACTATGTGGATAAAACAGAAAAACAGAAAAGGTCTGGCTGAGGAGTAGTAAAGGTAGCCCCAGGGACTGCTGTGACTCTGTGGGAGCACTGTGGTGCAGTACACACAGCCAGTGTGTCCCAGAGCAGAGGGTCACAGGTTTAGTTTCCAGCTGCGGACCCTGCAGAGCACATCCCAACATTTTATCCTACTATGTAGATACAACATCAAATCGTGCAATCCCCACAGCAGAGGCCAACAGGAGTACAAACATCCACTCACACAGGCTCCACTATCCAAATCGTCATGTAGAGTCAGGCTGTTGGCCCCAGCAAGGAGCTTCAGGTACCATCACAGCACTACTACTATCTCCTGCACAGTTCAGAAATGTCAGCACTGTGATCAGGGCAGTGTGGCGGGCAGGGTTGCTAAACACCCCTATCATTACACAGTGCTGCAGTAGGAGTGTGTATGTCTATCCATTGTTTTGTGGCTGCCCACCCCGCTCTGGACCCACAATGTCCAGCTGTTACCAGCGTTAGCCTGCAAATGTGCATAATGAGGATCAAGGTTTTGTGGGTATGGCACAGACAGGGAGTATTGGGGAGGCTGCATCTTCACAGGGAGTAGGGCAATGGCTTGGTCACTGTAATGGCCGAACACCACCTGCATGAACAGGGTGGCCATAGCATGTCATGCTGGGAGGTCAGTCTCATCCTGACTGAGCAGTGACCATAGCATGTCTAGGTTCCCCCATAGTGCTCTATGCTACCTGTTACCAGTGATACCTGTGTGATCCCAGTTCTGGGGCCTGATTACTGATATACCTGCTTGGTGTGTGTACTGCACTTCCTATGTCTGGGTGCACATGTTTTCTCTGTGAGCATGCACTAGGGACTGGCTAGTGGACTGTCTGCAGTTAATCTGTGTATGTTTGGAACAGCTTGTATACTGCTGCAGGTGCTGTCTGATGGTGAATGGTGGCAAGTGAGGATTCTCAGGCCTACCCCAACATTATTGCTGGTCTGCCCTAGACACAGGTTTGGGTCTTGTGCACCAGCCCTGGAGGGCTGTCTTTTGCTATCAGGACTGGGGTTGCTGGTACCACAGCCAATATGCATGGCTCAGGCACCTGTCCCGCCATGCCCTCACCTACAGTATGGGTGATTGTGGGCCCTTAGGGGTACATAGTGTATACAACTCTGACCGGTAGAGGCAGTGCTAGACACCCCTCTGCCCTGCTAACAGGTGCCCATGGCAGCCAAACTTTAACACTGAGTACACTGTGATCGGGGGGGGGGGGGGGTTCAGGTCCCAGAGGACCACATGTGACTCTCAGAATACAGATGGGCACAGAGGCACTTTTGTTTGTACTGCTAGAAACACCTGTCACACACTGGTAGTGATGGGAATGTGCAGCAGGACCCATCTCCAGCACTACATGTACTGCGGACCTAATGCTGGGCGCCCATCCTTACCCTCAGGGTGAATACAGAACCTGCAGAATGGCAGGGTCTGTAGCTACTCTGTGCCAGTATCACGCCCTGTCAGGCCTTACCAAGCTGTGGTAACAGAGAGGTGCCGACCCCATTTGGTGATCAGCTGTAGACCGCTGATCTGCATGTGCAGGGCATCATGGTTACCGGTGGGTTTATCCTATCCTGGCAAACACAGCAGTTTGTGCGGTGACCTGAAATCTTTCTGTAGGTAGCCATTGGTATGACAAAAGCCAGGGAGGTGTGGGCCACTGGTTAATAAACTGACCTTGTAGGCAGGGGTCATGGGTTCAATCCCTCATTGGTCTCATTTTGGTAGGCCTGGCTGACACACGTCCTTCTCATGCCTATAACAGTCAGACACATATTTGCAATCTGTGCACGCAGCCAGGAACACCCTCACCTCAGAGACCTAACCTACGGTGCCTATAAGTTGCATTAGCCCATGCCGCGAAGTAAGGCACCATTGTTCAATGTGCCGTACAATGTGCCATAACACATGCGTCACAGGAGGCCCATGTCCGTCGGGCACGTGGCAACACATGTAGGAACGCGCTTCACTGCGCCGATGCATTTATATAGTGTCATGTAGTCATGCACGCACTGCACATAGCAGACAGGATGGCGGCCAATGCACCAATGCTGGCGTTCTCACGTAATGACCTGCACCTCCTTGCCCACTTCATCTGCAACCGGCAGAGGTGCCTATTCCAGGGCTACACCAGGCGGCAGATCCTCAGGAGGGGGAGGGGAGCCTGGAGGCACCTCACCAGGTGTTTCAATTGAGCTGCTGCCTACTCACGTGAGGTACGTGCATAGGGGCTGTCACACAAAGCAATGGGTGCAACACAGTAGCCAGCAATCAACACACATATCATACAGGGGTAACATGGGTAACAGACAGGTCTGTGGGTCAACCTGGGCCCAAAGCAGATGAACAGGTTGATGTGCACATGTCTGCCCCAGGCCCAGGTGGCCACTGGACCATACGGAGAGGTCCGTGATACATCCACTGGAACTTCTTGGGTGTGTCTGCTGCTGTATGCCTCCCACAATCGCTAGCCACATGTGGCACGGGCTTATGCAGTCCCAGCATATGGTCACCACATGTCTTAGGCACATCATATGGTGGAGCAGTCAGGGAGATCAAGTGCATATGTGTCGGCTGTGACAGATGCCCCAATCACTCCTTTGCAACAAAGCACATGGATAACTGCACCATACAGCACTGCTGGCATAATGAACATGATCTGAACCATGGCACAGCCACAATTGCCATGGGGAAACCATGTCATGCAGGGGCAGAACACCAGGTAGGCATGGGGTGCCTGGGTTGTAGCACACATGACACATGGGGGCCATCAGCATATGCCGAACCTTACTCGCACACATGCAGGTGGCATTGGCCACAGCTAGCTTTGGACCAACAGTGTACATCAAGAGCAGCACCCTATGTGTGATGTGCATCTATGTGTGATGTGCATCTGCCATTGGACAGAGATGTCTGTCCCCTAACAGTCCATTTCCATTGCTGTACCCCCAGGTGGGAGATCTTTTCAGGAGGGCTCTGGAGCTGCGGTTGCATCACATTTGCCTCCTAAGGAGGCTACTGTGGGAAGCAATGGTTCATGGGGACGGTGAGTGATGCAGCCTGTGTGGCCACCTACTATTTTCCAATGATGTAGCTAACACATGGGCACCGTGGTAATGTCTGCTTTCCCCCCACAGCAGATTCTGATGCTGCCGGGACCCCATTTGGATCAGTGCCACATCTGCACAGTACACCGGTGCCGGTGGCTGCTGACAACGGCGGCACGGTGGTGGAGACGGAGGGGGATGCCACCAAAGGGGAGGGGGAGGGGGTGGGGGAGGTGTGGGTTGAGGGGGAGGGGGTGGGGTAGGGGGGAAGGGGGGCAGGGTGGACAGGTAGGGGGATGGGATGGGGGTGGGGTCACAGGACAGCACAGGGCACAGGGGGCCCCTGCCACCTGCCCCATGTGTCCAGCAATGTTGACCGCCTGGGCATGGTGACACCATACATTGCCACAGATGGGACATCTGCAGATGCCACTGCACAGACACCAGGCACATGGTGTCTGTGTGGTGCCACGTGTATATGCCACCTGTCTGTGGCACTGTGTGCTGTGGCCCAGGCTCAGCGGGCACAGAGCTGCACCTTGGGGCAGGTGGTAGATGCCATGTTGCGGATGGCTTGTGAGATGTTCATGCTGCATGAGGCCATAATGGGCAGCGCAGCTCACCAGCCATCCAGTCATGCGGCCCCCAGGAGGTATACGCAACATGGTGCCTCATGACACCCCTGCCCTGTGCTGTCCTGTGACACGGGACTACCACAAGGCTGTGGCAGACCCTGCCACCCCTGCCACCAGATGGGGGAGATGTTTTGTACAGGGCCCACCTGTGCTCACATCCTTGAATAATGACAGCTGTCTGTGTGCCAGCCATCTGCCACCTCACAGGGTGCTATGGCTTTCCATACACACATTCCATTTTCTGGTTCATATTTGGGTTGTACTTGCTGTGGTTGTTTGGGATAGTGGTTAGAGACATGCATTGGGCCACAATAGGTTGTGGGTTTGGTTCCCACATGTTCCATTCCTTTTCTTTTCTTGTGTTCTGCTAACCTTAACATGCAATGGCTGCAGCTTCATCACCTCACCGCACACCCTCCCTTCTCTTCACTGTGCACCACAGTGTGCCCTCTATGCAGCCTATCTGTCACATATTAGCTGTTACATATGTTCCTTTTCACTGTGCTGTCCAAGTGAGCAGTTGGCTTGGGGGATTGGTATTGCTGTTGTAGAGCTGGTGTTGGACATGCTGGTGTGCAGGTTCAATTCTCCCATGCTCCTTTTTGGTTCTGTTCCCCATTTTGCCCTTGTTCACAGACCATCCACATGGCTGTCCCCTTTGCCGGCCCCTGACACCCTTTCTATTTGGGATCTTTGCTCTTTAGCATGCTGTGTTCACGGCATACCATTTCATGGTGTGTGTGTGCATATGTTTATCTGTGGCTCTTGTGCCAATTACAGACTGTGATATCAGCTGTGGACGTCTGTTCTGCATTTGTCTTGCATCATGGGTACTGTTGGGGTTGCCCTAGCCTGGCACACAATAGGCGTTTTTAGTAGTGTCCTGCAGTGTTCTTGTATGCAGTCATTGCTGTGGCACGCAACATGGTGGTGTAGCCTACTAGTTTGTGCACTCACATTCTGGCTACTGGTCATGGGTTCAAGTTCTCCTTTTTTTATGCCTGTCCTACACAACTACTTGTCATTCCTTTTGGTAGTCATCTCTCTGCAGATCTGTGCTGCCAGCACATAATAGCCTCGTCACAGTTGCCAACCATCCTTCTGTCCATCTATCTGCATTTGTCAGCTGTGTAGCATCCTGTCTTCATGTGCAGGTTGCTATCCCATGTCCTACGCTGGTACCCTTTTCTGCATTGCAGCTCTTCATGCTTGCCTCTCTGGTGTCTGCTCTGCATGGCATTACTACTTCTCTGTCCTCCTATCATTGCACTTGTCTTGCCACCTCTACCTCCACTGGTGGACATGTATCCCCATCCTCTGCCACCCACTGTCATTGTAGCACTTTACATGCCCAACACCCTGTGCATCTGTACAGCTGCCTCCGATATGTTTGTCCACTTTACTGGCTGCCACATATGCTGCATGCAGACTTGGTGGGTCCATCAGCTCCCACCTCTCCTTCCTTCCATTGCTTGTCCATTGCCTTTGCTTGGTGCTCTGGGCAGTGTTAGGGTTACATCTGATTTTAAGCTTTACATTTCATGCTTGGCAACTTGGGCCACCTTACTGCCCTTACGGCGCCATATCTTGGGTCACCTTAACATCATTGTGGCACCTGGACCTGGGGCACCTTAGGCTAAGGCACCTTGTGGGGTGCCTTGTAGGATGCCTTAGGCTAGGTGCCTTATGCTAGGTGCCTTGTACGGCGCTTTGTACCGCGCGTTACCTGACACGGCTTGCCGTGATGAGGCACCGCCCATTCCTTTATGTTGGCATGCGGGGAACCTAACACGGGGAACGTTACCGAAGTTTAGTAAACATACCCCTTAGACATAGTAATTTCTGAGAAAATACAAATTATGACCTGGACAGGATTAATGGCACCCTTCACTAATATTTGGTGCACAATCCTTGGCAGTGATGACATCCTCCAAATGTTTCTTGTAGCCATCTATACATTTTATATATCTGTCTGCTGGTAGTTTTTCTCACTCTTCAACTGCAATTTGTTCCAGCTCATGAATGTTTCCAGGATTCCTTTACCAATGGCAGATTTCAGCTCTTTCAGAAGGTTCTTGATTGGATTGAGATCAGTACTCATTGCTGGCCAGTTTAAAACAGTCCATTTGTTCCTTTTAACCCTTCTTTTGGACGTTTGGATGTATGTTTTGGGTCATTGTCCTGATGGAGGACTGAGACATAGCTTTCTGACACTAGGTAGCACATTTCACTCCAAAATACCTTGGTAGTCCCCTGACTTCATGATTCCTTTAATACATTCCAGGCCTCCAGTTCTTGAGGCAGCTTAACAGCCCCACAATATTATGGAATCTCCACCATATTTAACTGTAGGAAGGATGTTTTTATTTTCTTAGAAGCTTTATTTCTTTGCCTGTAAATGTATTGCTGGTCTGCATTACGAAAGAGCTCAAGTTTGGTTTCATCTGTCCACAGAACATTTTTCCAGAAGGATTGTGGTTTTTCAAGGTGGGTTTGGGCAAAGATCAGGCGTGCCTTTTTATGTCTGTCTTTGAGCAGTGGGATCCTCCTTGGCCTTCACACATGAAGTCCTTTTTTGTTTAGTGTGCAGCGTATGATGTGGGTTGAAACCACAACTCCAGATTGTTCTAGGTCAGCCTTAAACTATTGGATATTGTACATGGAGTTCTTCCAACAGTTTGCAGTAACCTTCAAAGAATTCTTGGATTAATTTTTCTCTTCCCACCATGTCCTAGGAGGTTCTTGACAGTTCCATAAGCATACAACTTCTTAATAATGTAACCAGATACAATAAATAAAGAAATAATACTCACCTTAAGTTCTTTCAGGGCTGTTCCGTGGCTGTGAGAAACAGCCGTGTGCTTTTGTTTACTTCCCCCAATCTCTGGGGAGGAGGAGCAGAGAGCTAATCATAATTATAATTTAACAAAAAAGGATTGCCTGAGACAGGAGGTTTTTAAAAGGGCAACATATGTGCCTGAGACAGCTCAGAGTAAAATAGATAAATATAAAAGAGAAAAGAAATAGGGATTGGGCCATTAGGAAGGCCCAGGTAACTGAAATTAAAATAAGAATAATTGGGTATAGGCGAAAACTCAGAAATGAGAAGGCCTAGAGAGAAGTTGGCCAATAGAGTGTCAAAAACACTAGGAAGTGTGAGATTGGCCAATGGGGAGCCAGAATTGATATAAAGAGAGATTGGTCTATAGGATTCCAGAAACACTAGGAAATGTGAGATAGGCCAATGGGAGGTTAGAAATGTTGTCAAAGGCTAGTCTAGCCAATAAGAAATCAGAATCGAAGCAGAGGGTGTGCCTAGACAATGGGAGGTCAGAATTGAGATAGATGGGTGAGGCTGACAAAGAGGAGACCAGTAACACTATAAAGAGGTGGACCAGCCTTAAAGGGGCAGTAGCTCCATAATAAAGATTATTGGTAGAATATTGGTGAATTTAAGTTAGAATTTGAAAGTTTTGATGGTGGGGTACTGGTATAGGAGTACTGACCACCCCAAAAATGCATTTAGTTTAATTTTTGAGGGCTTAATTTGGTCAGAAAATGCTCTGTTTTCCCTGAGGTAGGGAGTTGAGCCCCCTGGGATCTAAAAACAGCTTTGGATCTTAGATTCACTTAAAAGGAATAATCCATGTTTTTGAGGCTTTAAAAAGCCAGTTTTAATGTAAAAAAAATAATAATAATGGAAAACACGTCCCGGCTGTATTAAGTGTATTGGGGGTGGAGCAATGATCTACCTAGGGAGTTGTATTTCAGTTGTATTTCAGAAACCCTGGCCATGCCCCCCCCCCCCGAACCACATTGCCCCCCCGGCTGAGATACGCTGCCACCCACCCTGCTGCTGCCAGTTCAGTCTTGGGGGGAAGGCAGGCAGCGGTGGTAGTATTTCAAAAGTCGCGGCTTTATGCTGCCACTTTGTTGCTGCGGCAGGCCATGTGCCTCCAACACACATCAGGGTGTGTTGGAGGCTTTCTGGGGCCCAGCAGAGGCAGGGACTAATAACTGGGTAGCAGCGATATTGCACCATTACCCAGTTAGCAATCCATGGCTAAAACTAGGAGAGCTTTTGGCATTGAATATCTTGGGTTAGGAGTCAGTGCATAGCCCTCCCAAATGAATATCGTGCCCATAGAGTCCAAAGCCATTTTATTGGCCACTTATTTTAGGAGATATTGGACATTAAGGGATTGAACTGCCAGGGTGCCAATGATGACCACAACTGAAAATACTTGAAGTATTGCCTGACCTATTGTCATTCTAGGACTTCCAGAATTTGCTTGAGTTGCTGACACTATCCTTTATGCATTATTAGTTTACGACTTCCTTTGGAGGCGGGACAATGCTGCACGGAGCCCGTCGAGAGATGGGAAGGCTCCGCAATGGTTTCGCAGGCACAGCCGCAGTTCCCTAAGAGACAGGGAACCGCGGCTGCAGAAGAACAGGGCAGTAGCAGACAGACAGGTGGAAGGGAGGAGGGGGCAGGAAACCTGCAACGGGACTGACGTGAGGGAGGGAGGGAGGGAGGCGGCTAACATGGAGGGAAGGATGGAGGGAGGGGGGCCGGAACGCGTAGGGGTCATCAATAAAAGGGGTTTTTAAACTTGAATTGCTGCCAGTCCTTGTATCTGTTCTTTTGGTCCTGTGCTTCTTACAGATACTTTGTTGCTTTTGTTTGTACTACCCCCTGGAGGGAGGGGGCTGACATGGACAGGGGGGCTGACATGGAGAGAGGGAGGGGGGACTGACATTGATGGATGTATGGATGGATGGAGGGAGGGAGGGAGGGGGGCTGACATGGACAGAGGGGGCTGACATGGAGGGAGGGGGCTGACATGGAGGGATGGATGGATGGATGGAGGGAGGGCGCTGACATGGACAGGGGGGCTGACATGGAGAGAGGGGGGCTGACAGGGAGGGGGGGGAGGGGAGGGCTGACATTGATGGATGGATGGAGGGAGGGAGGGGGGCTGACATGGAAGGAGGGCTGACATGGAGGGAGGGGGGACTGACATGGAGGGACGGATGGAGGGAGGGAGGGGAGCTGACATGGACAGGGGGGCTGACATGGAGGGAGGGGGGCTGACATGGAGGGAGGGAGGGAGGGGAGGGCTGACATGGAGAGATGGATGGAGGGAGGGGGGCTGACTGGCAGAGGGGGGCTGACATGGATGGAGGGAGGGAGGCTGACATGGACAGAGGAGGGATGACATGGAGGGAGGAAGGGGGGCTGACATGGACAAAGGGAAGAGATGGGGGACATACTGGACAGACGGGGATAAATGCTGGACAGAGGGGAGAGACAGTGCGGGTTAGGATTATAATGGGAAGATGGGGGGCTAGGACTGGTAATGAGTTGGTTAGGGAAGGCAAGGACTGAGAATGGACTGATCAATGGGGGGTTGGGACTGGTAATGTGCTGATGGGGGGGCTAGCATTGGAAATGAGATGATCGGGGAGGTTAGGACTGGAAATGGGCTGATTAGAGGAGGCTAGGACTGGTAATGGGCTGATGGGGGGGGGGGGTAGGACTGGTAATGGGTTGATTAGGGGAGCCTAGCACTGGTAATGGGGTTGAGGAGGGACTAGCACTGGAAATGAGCTGATTAGGGGAGGCTAGGACTGGTAATGGGGTTGAGGAGGGACTAGCACTGGAAATGAGCTGATTAGGGGAGGCTAGGACTGGTAATGAGCTGATAAGGGGGTAGGACTGGTATTGGGCTGATTAGGGGAGGCTAGCACTGGAAGCGAGCTGATTGGGGGGCTTCGACTGGGAATAGGCTGATTGTGGGGAGGGGAGGATAGAGCTGCTGGCCCTGGAAGAAAACTGGGGGCTAAGGCTACAAATGGACTGATACGAGGGGATGGGAGAATGGAACTGGAAGAGAGTGGACCTGAGAGGGGCTGCCAAGGTATTTGTACTAGAAAGGACTGGTCAGTGGGGAAGGAGGGGAACTGGAAGGGAATGGACACCAGTGGCAGTCATGGGAATGCAAGTTGACATTGGAAGGTACTGAGAGTGAGGACTGGAAAGGGGCTGATACTGGGGAGGGTTACTGGGACTGGAAATAGGCTGATGGAAAGAAGTGAAGAAAACGAAAGAAGAGCTAAGAAATGGCAGATGGACCATAGACCACAGAAAGAGAGCTAAGAGAAGACAGGAAAGCAGAAGTCTCAGATCGGGACCAGCATGATCAGAGAATAAATTGGTCAGACAAAAAAGGTAGAAAAAATAATTTTATTTCATATTAGTGATTTAACTACAAAATCATCATAATTTTGAAATCAAATATTGTTACTTGTTATTGTTATTAATTATTGTGGTTTAAATAAGTAAATTTTATAAATAAAAACATATTGCAAAGGCCTATAATATATTAATAATTCAACAAATGATTACATTGACAATGCGTTACCAGTAAAGGAAGAGAGACGCATTTGATTTTATCATTGGGGGTCACCACAAGTTGACCAATGGTAAAAGGGGTCACCATACAAAAAAGGTTGAGAACCACTGTGTTAGAGGCACATTTGCAGGAGAGAGAAACCAGTTCAGTCAGCAATGTACAGCAAAGGCAGGGAGACCCAGATAAGTGATAGTAGTGATACATGTGCAGTAACAAAACATGCAAAAAGCAGATAGATAATGACCAGAACCAAAATAGCTGCCAGTGAATGTTTCACTTGTTTTGAATATCACCCTGGCTCCTTTTAAAGTCCTCTACTCTCTTCACTCCTCTCTAACCCTGGCCTATCCGTTCTCCTTTCCCTCATTTATATCGACCAACACCATTCAATAAGAGCTCCTATAACAGCGATGGCGAACCTATGGCACGCGTGCCAGCTGTGGCACGCGAAGGCCTTGCAGCTGGCACGCGGGAAGGTCCGCAGAAAAATAAAAAGCTGGCTCTGACTGCTGCCGCGGACGCGGCAAGGGCAGAATGCAGCGTCCCGCAGGGCCCCCTCCGCCCGCTAAGCCCCTCTGCAAGAGCTTTCAGATTCGCGAGGGAGAGCGTCTCCCTCGCGTCTCTGTTAAGCCCGCAGGGGCTAATGGGAAATTTCCCATCAGCCCCTTTAGACGCGAGGGACTGATGGGAAATTTCCCATTAGCCCCTGCGGGCTTAACAGAGACGCGAGGGAGATGCTCTCCCTCGCGAATCTGAAAGCCCTTGCAGAGGGGATTAGCGGGCGGAGGGGGCCCCGCGGGACATTGCAATCTGCCGCGGCAGCAGCCAGAGCCTGCTTTTTTTAAAAAAAAAAAATTGCCAGGGGGGGTTAGGACTGCTAATGGGCAGGGGGGGGGTGGTTAGGACTGCTAATGGGCAGGGAGGGGGGGGGGTTAGGACTGCTAATGGGCAGGGAGGAGGGGGGGGTTAGAACTGCTAATGGGCAGGGAGGAGGAGGGGGGGTTAGGACTGCTAATGGGCAGGGAGGAGGGGGGGGGTTAGGACTGCTAATGGGCAGGGAGGGAGGGGGGTTAGGACTGCTAATGGGCAGGGCAGGGAGGGAGGGAGGGAGGGAGGGAGGGGGGGTTAGGACTGCTAATGGGCAGGGAGGGAGGGAGGGAGGGAGGGGGGTTAGGACTGCTAATGGGCAGGGAGGGAGGGGGGGGTTAGGACTGCTAATGGGCAGGGAGGGAGGGAGGGGGGGGGTTAGGACTGCTAATGGGCAGGGAGGGAGGAGGGAGGGAGGGAGGGGGGGTTAGGACTGCTAATGGGCAGGGAGGGAGGGAGGGAGGGGGGGTTAGGAATGCTAATGGGCAGGGAGGGAGGGAGGGAGGGGGGGTTAGGACTGCTAATGGGCAGGGAGGGAGGGAGGGAGGGGGGGGTTAGGACTGCTCATGGGCAGGGAGGGAGGGAGGGGGGGTTAGGACTGCTAATGGGCAGGGAGGGAGGGAGGGAGGGGGGGTTAGGACTGCTAATGGGCAGGGAGGGAGGGAGGGGGGTAGGACTGCTAATGGGCAGGGAGGGAGGGAGGGGGGGTTAGGACTGCTAATGGGCAGGGAGGGAGGGAGGGAGGGGGGGTTAGGACTGCTAATGGGCAGGGAGGGAGGGAGGGGGGTTTGGACTGCTAATGGGCAGGGAGGGAGGGAGGGAGGGGGTTAGGACTGCTAATGGGCAGGGAGGGAGGAAGGGAGGGAGGGAGGGGGGGTTAGGACTGCTAATGGGCAGGGAGGGAGGGAGGGAGGGAGGGGGGGGTTAGGACTGCTAATGGGCAGGGAGGGAGGGAGGGGGGGTTAGGACTGCTAATGGGCAGGGAGGGAGGGAGGGGGGGGTTAGGACTGCTAATGGGCAGGGAGGGAGGGAGGGAGGGGGGGGGTTAGGACTGCTAATGGGCAGGGAGGGAGGGAGGGGGGGTTAGGACTGCTAATGGGCAGGGAGGGAGGGAGGGGGGGTTAGGACTGCTAATGGGCAGGGAGGGGGGGGGTTAGGACTGCTAATGGGCAGGGAGGGAGGGAGGGAGGTAGGGGGGGTTAGGACTGCTAATGGGCAGGGAGGGAGGGGGGGGGGTTAGGACTGCTAATGGGCAGGGAGGGAGGGAGGGGGGGTTAGGACTGCTAATGGGCAGGGAGGGAGGGAGGGGGGGTTAGGACTGCTAATGGGCAGGGAGGGAGGGAGGGGGGGTTAGGACTGCTAATGGGCAGGCAGGGAGGGAGGGAGGGGGGGAGGTTAGGACTGCTAATGGGCAGGGAGGGAGGGAGGGAGGGGGGGTTAGGACTGCTAATGGGCAGGGAGGGAGGGAGGGAGGGGGGGTTAGGACTGCTAATGGGGAGGGAGGGGGGGGGGTTAGGACTGCTAATGGGCAGGGAGGGAGGGGGGGGTTAGGACTGCTAATGGGCAGGGAGGGAGGGAGGGAGGGGGGGTTAGGACTGCTAATGGGCGGGCAGGGAGGGAGGGGGGGTTAGGACTGCTAATGGGCAGGGAGGGAGGGGGGTAGGACTGCTAATGGGCAGGGGGGGCGGGCGGGCGGGGTAGGACTGCTAATGGGCGGGCGGGCGGGCGGGCGGGGGGGCAAGGACTGCTAATGGGCTGTGGGCTGATGGGGGCTGTCTGGAAATGGGGTGATGGGGGTTAGGACTGGTAATGGGTTATAGGGGGGGCTTAAACTGAAAATGGGGTGATGGGGGTTTAGGACTGGAAGTGGGTTGATGGGGGGGGGCTAGGACTGGTATTGGGTTGGGGGGTTGCTAGGACTGGAAATGGGCTGATGGGGGGCTAGGACTGGAAATGGGCTGATGCAGGGACTAGAAGGGAATGGATGCTGGGTGAGGCTGGAACTAGAAGGGAGCTGATGTTGGGGGAGGATTAGAATGGGATGGGGCTGGGAGAGTAAAATGGAGAGGGGAAAAATATTTTGTGTGGGAGGGATAAAAAATCTACAATTGGCCGGGTATTGGGAGAGTAAGTGGGGATTGAGGATGGAGGGGTAAAATTTGAGTGGATGAAATAGGAATGAGGAAAGAGCAAAAGGAGAAAGATTAGTATGTTAAAGCGGATGTAGAGAGAGAGAATGGAAAAAAAAACTAGAAGAGAGAAGAAAGGACAAATGGACAGCAGATGAAGGAGAGTTAGCAGAAAACATGAAGAAACCAGAAGAAAGTGGCTGGAGCAATTGCAACTGTGTAACTGAGCTGAGGTATTCTGTTTATGTAATTCCTTTTTGACATTGCCACTTGTTCTCTTTCCCCAGTAGGTCATGTATTGCTATTGTCTGAAATGTATTGGTTTAATATTTGCAGTGTTGCCTTTTGATAGGTATGGTGTGGTGCTTTGTGAGTCCTGGTAGTGCTGTTAGGATACGGCGGGTTTGCTATTGGTTCTAAATGGGCAGTGTTTGTAGTAGTTCCTAATGTGCCTGGCGGTTGGCACTGGATTATAGTAATGTAGAAATCTTTTAGTCTGTCTTTATCCATACACTCATTAAGAGACATGTTTACTAAAAGTTAGTGTATGTTAGCATTATGCAAATATTTATGCAAATTGACGTGCTGGCACTTTGAGGAAATTCTTTGGTTTTGTGCGGCAGTTTGGGCACTCGGGCTCAAAAAGGTTAGCCATCACTGTCCTATAACCTACTTGATAAGAATCACTTCTCAAATAATCAGGATATAGCAAGCCATTGAGGCCCCAACCATCACATTTCCTATCCTCCCTTGTTGTTTCCCATCTCCTACCAAGAGCCATGAGAAGGAACATGTTCCTTCAGCATAGCACCTTAGTTATCCTGGGCTTATTTGTCTTCCACGGGTAATATCATTGACAGGCAGGGCTAGTTCTAGCAGCACAGAATGATGAGTCAAAACACCTTAGTTCTTCTCATTGAACACACCACCAAGGAGCAGCGGCCAGTAAAGTGCACCTTGCAGAGTTTAAAATCAGAGACAAGCCAAACTTGTACAGGTGCCCTGCCGCTTACAGGGTTTAGTATGAATACATGTCATTCATTATGCATATTTATTTGTTTAGACAGCTAGCACTTACACCAACTCCTAATGTATTCCCTATCTTCTGCCTCAATTGAACTGAAGCTGCTTTATGAGGGCTCTGCAGCATCCCTATGCCATACCAAAGGAAGAGCAGACCAAGAACCTATTATACAGGACATCAACTGTGGATCTGGTCAAGGGACAGAGAAGCAGAACTTTTGGGTAGGTTTCATCAGATCAACAAGGTTTCACAAGAATTAGGTATAGGATAGCCCCACTCTTATTCAAACTTTGATATCATTAAATGACTGTAACTATCATAGGATTTAGTCATTTTGATACATTAACTTTTTATCCCCTTTGTTTGTAAGTGCCGTCAAGTCAATGCTGACTCCTGGTGACCCAGCAGCCATTGAGTTTTCATGCCAAGGTATGACCAGAAGTAGATTACCAGGTCATTTCTTCCAAGGAAAGGAAGGGTAAAATGACTTGCATAAGATCACAAGGAGTGCCACTAGGAATTGTATTCCATTCTCCTGCATGTTAGGCTGTTGCATTAACAACTAGGCTACTCCTCCATTCCTCTTTGTTTAGCTCCATTGATTTAGTTGTCTCTGATTTCAGCCTCTGTCCCTTCCTGGGTATCTTTTCCTCCCTGAGTTGCCAGTGAGGATGATTGCTTACAGAGGCACTATGGAATTTTTTAATTCCTGTGGTCATAACTTCTTCAAGGATAAATATTTAACTCACTGCAGCCAATGGGAATATCATCAGGACTCTGAGAGGACTGGGGGGGGGGGTTAATTACACAGGTACACTAAAAAAAATTTTTTTTAAACTGCTTCTAATGTTTCGATTGATTTTTACGTTTTTTGGTGCGCTGAATCCAAATCTGGTAACCAATTTGCTCCATCACGTACAGATTTTTTGCTACATTGGGTTAGCAGTTTGAGGTGAACGTTTCAGATTGAGTGCGATCGAGATAAAAGTTTCTTGGATGAATTCTTTATACTAATTGTTTAGTAGTTATTCAAATAAGAATAAAGAAAATTGTAACAAGGCAGCACATAAGAATAGAGTAATGTCAACAAAACACACTGTGATGGTAGCAAAATTGTCTGCACTTAAAACAGCCACATACATGTGCACAAACATTGAGCATATAAGAGCGAGGTTAGACACAAAGCAAAGCAAAGAAATGTGCAAAAAATGTTGTACAGGTATGTATGTAAGAATAGAAAATGCAAACCGCACCATTGCAATACATGAAGACAAACACCCGATGGTGTGAAAATAAAATTCTAATAAATGAGATCCGACACTGTGGTAATAACTAGCAAATTTTTATTTCAAAGTTTAGTAAAAACACGATATTTGTCAACACAGTTTAGATTTTAAAGTCATTCTTGGGTCAATCAATCTCCTGGTGGGCCCGTTTCTTCTTCCCCCGAATGCTTCTCTTGGTGCGCTGCTTGGCGTATTTTTCATCTGGGGTTTCCCGCAGCAGCAACCAGCAGAAATCAGCCATCATAGTGGTGTTCCATCTTCCTTGGTACCTTCTCTCTGCGTCCTTGATGTCCTGGTGAAACCTTTCACCTTGTTCTTCACTGTACGCCCCCAAGTTTTCGGGAAAGTAGTTCACATGGGAGTGCAAGAAATGGACTTTCAGGCTCATGTTACAGCCTTGTTCTTAGAAGGCATTGAGCATCCTGGCAACAATATCCTTATAGTTCTCATCCCACCTGTTCCCCAAGAATTTGAGAACAACATCCTTGAAGGAATCCCAGGCTTCTTTTTCCTTCTCAGACATCGTTTCAGCGAATGCTCCATCTGAAATGAGTTTCCTTATATCAGGGCCAACAAACACTCCTTCCTTTAGCTTTGCTTCAGAAAGTCGGGGGAACTTTGAGCAAAGGTACCGAAAGCACTCACCATCTTTTGGAAGGGACTTGATGAATTGCTTAATGAGACCCAACTTAATGTGGAGAGGTGGTAATAGAATTTTATCACGAGGTACCAAGCTCTCATGAAGAACATTTTTCTCACCGGGTCTCAAATACTCCCGAATTGGCCAGTCTTTTTTCCCCCAGTGTAGGTCGCAGGCCCGGCTATCCCACAAGCAAAGGAAGCAGGGATATTTGGTGAAACCGGATTGCTGCCCTAATAGCATGGATAGAATTTTAAAGTCTCCACAAATCATCCACTTATGCTCATCACAACGAATCTTCTGAAGAATCAGGGCCAAATTCTCGTATTTTTCTTGGAGAATAACAGAGTGAGCAATAGGAACTGAAGCGAATGTGTTGCCATTATGAAGAAGAACACCTTTTATGCTGTCTTTTGACGAATCAATGAACAGCCGCCATTCAGCAGGATCATACTTGAGTTTAAACTTTTCCATCACTCCGTATATATCGTTGCAAAATACCAAATCTTCCTCTTTGCTGAAATACTTCAAAAATTGTGTCTCGCGGTTGCGGTACCAATAAAAAGTTGTTCCTGGTGACAATAGATTTTTCTGTTTAAGCCGAGAACCTAGCAGTTGGGCAGCATCTTTTGGGAGTCCTAAATCCCGGACTAAATCATTCAATTCAGCTTGAGAGAAAAGTTCAGGTTTCGGATCTGGTTCAGTTTCAAACTCGGAAGTACTGGACTCATCGGGAAAAGCCATCTGATGAGTCTCATCATGATCAGAACCGTCCACACAAATATGATCCAAAGATTTTGGTGGTTCAGGCACAGGTACTTCGTTGCTATGAGGCATAGGCCTAATTGCTGAGGGAAGGTTGGGGTAACTTATTACGTTCTTATTTTTTAAGTTGTATCCCTTCACAATGCAAGAGCAAAAATAGCAGTCACTGCTGTGGTCTCTTTGTTCACGCCACATCATAGGTATTCCGAAACGAAATGCTTGTTTTTTACCTTTCATCCATAAGCGTAGATCTTCCTCACATGTCTTGCACACTTTGTGAGGAGTCCACGGTTTGTCTTGATCGCCTAACTTCAAACCGAAATAGGCGAAATATACTTTTTAAATAAATGCAGAAATGTTCCTCTGCCGCTTTTTCACGGTATATTCCCCACAAATAAAACAAAAACTGTCCGGAGAGTTGACGCAACCTCTGACTCTGTGAGCCATCACAAATACACAGCACTGCAAACTACAACTGTAGTGAACCACTTCGGAATAAAGCTGGATTACAACTGAGCAAACAAAAGGTAATAATGAACTTGCAAGAAACTGAAATTTGACAGGAACGTTCATGTCGCAACCACCGTGTTTGAGTGAGCGAAAGAGGCAAGGCGAACAGGAAAGAACATGCGCCAGCGCGAGTACTGGATTTAGCCCCACGCCTCCCAATTGTCCTGTTAATGTATAAAATGAATACAAAACACTCTAAAATATCATGAGGGAGTGTTTCTAGTTAGTTAACCATTACAACCTCTATTTTGGGCCAAGAAAATAAACTGCAGTCAGCTAAAAAGAAATTATGTGAACATTCCTTATATGGGTAAGAAATCTAATTTTGCAAGAAAACGTGACGTGATGGAACATTTTGGCTATTTTTCCTGGATTCAGCACCCCAAAATCTATAGGAATCAGTTGCAAAACTGGAGGCAGTTTTTTGGTAATGTACCTGTGTTATTAAGTGCCCATCAGAGTCCAGAGACAGCTGCCTAAGGAGACGCACTATCTCTCCCTCCCTCTCAAATGGGGGACTGAGAGGGTTTGAAGGTTTGAAACATCAAAGGGTGTGAAGGAGTTGGTTTTGATGTTGCATCTATAGGATTTAAGATTTTAGCCTCTCGGATGTCAGCACCATGGTTCGGTTTAGTTTATTCACAGATTTCATATACTACTTTATGAACCAAAGGATGTATCAAAGGAGTTTATAATATAAAACATCCAAGTACATTACAGAAAAAGAGAGTGCAAAGTTACTCCGAGATGGCTCTGGGTGAATCAGTTTCTATGAGTTATTGCTATTGAGTTCTGATTGGGGTATGGGATAACCTGGTGATACTATAGATTGTGGGGAAGGTTACAGGATTCATGAGGAACCATTACCTCATTTCAGTCAGATTGTCACCAACTGAACAGGTGGCTGAGTTTCGCATATGGATTTGCCATTATTTCATGAGCTGATCAGGGTATAGGCTGATTGTTAAGTTCAATAATTTGTATTTTGTAATTCAGGTTGTTAAATAAAGTGGTGAGCCTTTGGCCATATTCAAATTGAGTTGTTCTTCATGAAGGTAACATGGTAACATAGTAAATGACGACAGATAAAGACCAGCATGGTCCATCCAGTCTGCCCAGCAATACGGCAAGAGTAGGTGCACCTGATGCTCTGTGCAGGTCACCCCTCCCATGTCTTTGTTTAGGGGTGGACCCACCACTCCATGTAGGATACCCCTATTTGTTGAGAAGTTAGATGTTTCAGTTTAATTTGTTTTTATCCTGTTGCTGTAAAGGGATCCGCTGTGCTTGTCCCATGCTGTTTTGAATTCCGTCACCGTGTTTGCCACCACTTCCATCGGGAGAGCATTCTAAGTATCCACCACCCTTTCAGTGAAAAAATATTTCCTGACATTGCCTTTCAATTTTCCACCTTAAAGCTTCATGTTATGCCCTCTAGTTTTGCAGCCTCCCCGTCTTTGGAAGAGGTTTGTTTGTTCATTGTTCATCTTTAAGTATTTAAATGTCTGAATCATATCTCCCCTATCCCTCCTCTCCTCTCCTCCAAAGTGTACATATTTAGGTCTTCAAGTCTCTTCTCATAAGGTTTCTTATGCAGGCTCCAAATCATTTTGGTCGCCTTCCTCTGAACACTTTCCAGTCTTTTTACATCTCTTGCAAGATATGGTCTCCAAAACTGAACACAGTATTCCAGATGAGGCCTCACCAGCGACCTGTACAGTGGCATAAGTATCTCTTCCTTTCTGCTGGTAATCCCTCTTTGTATGCATCCCGACATCCTCCTGGCTTTTGCCAACGCCTTGTCACACTGTTTTGCCACCTTGAGATCATCAGAGATAATCACACCAAGGTCTTTTTCCTGAACCATGCACACCAACCTCTCGCCCCCTATCGCGTACATTTCCCTTAGTTTTCTGCTACCTAAGTGCATGACACTGAACCTTTTTGCATTAAATCGTAATTGCCAAGCATTAGACCATTCTTCCAGCTTTTGTAGATCTTCCTCATGTAGATCTTTCCTCATCTATCCACTCCCTCGGGGGAGTCCACTCTGTTGCAAATTTCTGTGTCATCTGCAAAAAGACAGACTTTTCTATTCAGTCCTTCAGCAATATTACTCACAAATACATTGAACAGTGCCGGGCCCAGGACCGAACCCTGGGGCACCCCACTAATCACCTTCCCCTCATCCGAGTGAGCTCCATGTACCATCACCCTCTGCCGTCTGTCAGTCAACCAATTTCTAATCCAGTTTACTATCTTGGTACCCATCCCCAAGCTACTGAGTTTATTGACAAGCCTCCTATGAGGAACAGTATCAAAGGCTTTGCTGAAATCGCATGCCCCTGTTCTAGTTCCTTGGTCACCCATTCAAAGAACTCAATCAGATTAGTTTGGCAAGACCGTCCTTCAGTAAAACCATGTTGCTTCGGATCTTGCAACCTGTTGGTTTTGAGAAAGTTCACTATTCACTCTTTCAGGAGTGCCTCCATTACTTTTCCTGCCACCGAGGTAAGGCTCATGGGTCTGTAGTTTGACACTTCTTCCCTGTCACCACTTTTGTGTAGAGGTATGACATCAGCCATTTTCCAGTCCTGAGGAACCTCTCCTGTTTCCAAGGATCTGTTGAATACATCCTTTAACGGCCCTGCTAGAACTTCTCTGAGCTCTTTCAGTATCCTGGGATGTATCCCATCCAGTCCCATGACTTTGCCCACTTTCAGTTTAGCAAGTTGTTACAACACCTCATCTTCTGTGAATGGTATGGTATCTACTTCGTCCCCATTTTTATATTTGGGAGTCCCAGCTGGTCCATCTCCAGGATTTTCTTTAGTAAAAACAGAGCAGAAGTATGTGTTTAACAATTTCGCTTTTTCTATGTCACTTTCCACGAGTCTTTTCCCAGCACTTCTGAGTCCTGCAATTCCAACTCTGATCTGCCTTTCCCGAATATACCTGAAGAAAGGTTTGTCGCCACCCTTAACATCTTTAGCCATCTTTTCCTCTGCCTTTGATTTTGCTATCCTTATTGCTCTTTTTGACTCTTTGAATTTGATCCTGTATTCATTTCTGTGTTCTTCTGTTTGCAAGCTTTTGAATTTTGTGAAAGTTGTGTTTTTTGCCTTTATTTGAGCAGACATTTCTTTGGAAAACCAAATAGGTATCCTTCTCCTCTTGTTTTTGTTTACTTTTTTAACATATTTATCCGTTGCCGCTTTTATTGCCACCTTTAGTTTATCCCATTGCAATTCCACTTCCTTTATTTCCTTCCACCCTGTCATCTCCTCCTTTAGGTACTTGGCCATTTTATTGAAGTCAGTGTTTTTGAAGTTTAGGACTTTGAGCTTGCTATGTTTGACCTGTACCCTGGCTTTTATCTCAAACCACACTGTGTAATGATCGCTGTTGCTCACAGGGGTACTCACACAGACGTTTGCCACGCTATCACCGTTGGTGAACACTAAATCCAGCGTTGAGCTTTCCCTAGTTGGTTCCATGACCATTTGTCTAAGTGATGCATCTTGGAGAGCATCTACAATTTTTTTTGCTTCTTTCCAGACGTGCAGAAGGTGTAATCCAGTCCACATCAGGTAAAGTCACCCAAAATGATTACTTCCCCCTTTATGGCTATCTTGGAAATATCTTTAATCAAATCATTATCTATCTCTTCAATTTGAGTCGGAGGTCTGTAGACTACAGCAGTATGGATGACAGAGCCATCTCCTCTTTCCAACACAATCCAGAGCGCTTCTTCTTTTCCCCATGCCCCCCGCATTTCAGTAGCTTTAATATTGCTTTTCACTACAAGGAAATAGCTCCAATCAAACAATATTCCAAAGTGGATATTTTTAAACTATAATAATGGACTAAAAATTAACTAAAGTGCCCAGAATGTCTCAGACCAAACAGTGCTATGAACAAATGAATTGCTGCATGTTCAAAGTTTGCACTTGATAGCATCAATGATTTTTCTGGGATATTTATATGATCACCAGTACTCCACCACCATTGTGTTTAAATTCACTTAACATAAAAATTCATTCTTATCTCTTAAATTATCCTCAATGCCTCCCTTAGGCACCATTCATGCGTTTCACTCTCATAAAGAGTTTCTTCAGGAGGATCTGGAAATAAGAGATATCAACATTAATCTCCATGTTCCAAAAACAATATCCACATTGATATGGAGAAATTTTCTGAGATATAAAATACAGTTCCACACCTATCAAGACTCTTGAAAAGGGGGTATGACAAGCAAACTTACTATCAAAAATGCTGCCCACATTCTTCAACTTGGCTTGCTCTTAACCATCAGACTTCAAAAAGACGCTGCGCATGCGGACTAACTCCAATTACCAGACTTTATGGATGTGCTTACGTTTTACTCTCTGCTGATGTCACCGAAAAAGCCACTCCTTTTAAAGACAAACTCCCCAATCTACCGCAGAATTGAGACCATGGGGCATCAGAGTATTTAAATTAAAAATCCAACGCTGTTCGCGCAATAATAGCGTCTGTTCTTGGGTCTTCCCTCGTATCGCTGACCTGACTTGCTCAATACAGAAACATTGTAGATGTTCAAACTCATGTCCAAAATTGAGACAGTGTTGGACTATGGGTGCCATCATCGTTTTGCAGCGTAATCGACTTTTATGTTCCAACATCCTGATCTTAAAAGGATGGATTGTTTTCCCAATATATAAATGATTACAGGGACATCTGATTGCATAAACTACCAAAGTGGTATCACACGATGTCGCATGTTGCAAAGTATAAGTTTTCCCGTGATAAGTGAAGTCCTTTAACTCTACTGTGATCACACATATCCCACATCTTCCACAGCTCCTATGCCCTTTCTCACGATCCTCTAGTTCTCTTGTTCTCAGGGGCCGCAACACAACGGGACTGAGTTGTTCTTTCAAGTTGGCATTCCATTGCCAAACACATCTGATGTGTTTCTCTTCTAAACCAGGGACGTTACTTAAAACATTCATATGCTTAGAAATAATACGTTGAATTTTATAACTCAACGGAGAATATCTAGTAATCATATTGATGTAATCAATTTTCGTCTCACTGGTTCTAGCCTTGGAGGATCCAATCAACAGGCCCTGTCATTAAATAACGCCCTCCGATAGGCGCGTTTTGAGATCTGAAGAGGATAACCCCGATCGCTGAAATCTCCCAGCAGTTTCTGTGACTGTCTCTTAAAATCTGTCACCTCTGTACAATTTCGCCAAAACCATAAAAACTGAGAAAAAGGTAAGCTGTTTTTTAACCGGGCAGGATGAGCGCTGCTATAGTGTAAAAATGTATTACGGGCGACTGTTTTTTGATAAACCGATGAAATCCAGCCTTGGGGACCTCGTCTGATCATCAGATCCAAATAAGTAATACTGTCCACATCCATGATATACGTAAATTGTATCGCTGTATTCAGGCCATTAAGCCATTTAACAAACTGGACCACTGAGTCACAGGAGCCTTTCCATAAAAGAAAAATATCATGTATAAAATGGCTCCACATCTTAATACTAGTAATATAAGGGGATGACAATATTGCTTTTGACATACAAGGCAACTCCTCCTCCTTTTCCATTTTCTCTGTCTCTTCTGAATAGATTATAGCCAGTTATGGCTACATTCCAATCATGCGATTCATTGAACCATGTTTCTGTAATGGCCACAATGTCTAAATCCATTTCCACCATTAGGGCTTCCAGGTCCAGAACTTTGTTGGCTAAGCTTCGAGCATTTGTGCTCATTGCTTTCCAGCATTTCCCTGGCTCGTGTGTATTTTGCATTGATTTTGTTCTGCCCACATCTTCCCACTTGTTTGTGATGTGTGGTTTAAAAGTGTGGCTGTTTCTGATATTATTCTGCTTTTGCAGGGGGTAGCATGCTGGTCTTGACCTTCCACATCCGTCACCCCCTTTTCCTAGTTTAAATGCATATCCACATAGTGCCTGAATTTTTCACTTAAGATTCTTTTCCCTGTGATAGAGAGATGTAGTCCATCAGTACAGTATAGTTGGTCCATCTGTTTCCCCAGTCGCCAATAAATCTGAATCCTTCTTGTTTGCACCAGGTCTGGAGCCATGTATTAAAGCTGTTAATGTGATGCAGCCTTTTTGTCCCTTTACCAAGAACAGGCAGAACCTCTGAGAATGCAACAGTGTTCACAATGGGCTTGAGTTTCTCTTCCAGAGATTGGAAGTCCTTTTGGACTGTAGAGGCACTGTTTCTAGCCAGGTCGTTTGTGCCTAAGTGGATAACAACATCAAGTTTGGAGTGTTCACCTTTTGCGCTAAGTACTTCAACAATTTAGTTTGTATTCCTGCTGGCTGTCAAGCCTGGTAGGCACATGACTATCTTCTCTCCTTTGAACTGTGTTCCCAAGTTGGTGCCTCTGATGATAGAATCTCCAAGTAGTAGTAGTTTTCTGTTTGGTGAGGTTTTCTTCATATTTGGTGCTTTAGCAGGAGATTGGGCAGTGTCTGACTCCTTTAAGGGCTCTTCAGTTTCATTGTATTGAGCATCCTCATTAGCCAAGGTAGAGAAGGCATTATGCAGGGATATCTCTTGATGTATAGGATGTCTCAGCGTTACAGGTCACAATCTTCCAGAACCTATTGTGATCCATTTGTTCCTGGGGTGTTTGAGTCTTTGTGGGAGCGGTGGTGGACTTTGTTCAGTTTGCATCCTAGAAGAGGTGCGTTTCATTGCAGCTATTTCCTCCCTCAGTAGAGTCACTTCTTTATGCATGGCAGCTAGGTTTTTCCTTAGTAGAGTCAGTTCGTCATGCATGACAGCTGACCTGAAGCACATAGGACAAGCTCTTAGGCTCCAAATTATTCGTCTTTAAATGAAAGTACCGCAGTTATTGCACTGATACACAACATGTTGGTTAAGCAGTCCCAGAAGAGGAAGAAGAAGAAGAAAGGATGAAGAAGATGTGGACTTTTAACCCAAGTAAGAAAGGGTAGATGGCACTTATGTGACTATTATAAAGGCAATGTAGCACCTGGGGTGGGTGGGGCAAGGGGTAGGGTGGGCGGGAACCTAAGTGTCTCTGGCCAGTAGGCTGTTCCTGAACCGTGGGCACACACTGCTTTCTGATATAAGTCTATACAAGGAAAGCAGTCCAGATGCCCCCAAGCTTAGTCTAAAACCACATTTAACAGCTATGATAGTGATCCCCCCAAAAATCAACAGTTACAAATGATAGTTTAAGCCAGCAGAGAAAATAGAATAATGTGCTCTTAGCGTAATGGAGGCTCCTCAGTTTCTGCAAAACTGTCTCAGGCCAGGTGTGCAAAGCTCCAAATCAGCACCTCCCTGGGAACAGGGCTTCCCCAAACAGTTCAGCAGGGGTAGAAGCCTAGTTAACTCTCTATCTGCCACACACACTGCCATCTGATGTAAGTCTATACAAGGAAAGCAGTCCAGATGCCCCCAAGCTTAGTCCAAAACCACAACCAACAGCCACAATAGTGATCCCCCAAAAATCAACAGTTACAATTGATAGTTTAAACCAGCAGAGAAAATTTAAAAATGTGCTCTTAGCGTTATGGAGACTCCTCAGTTTCAGGTTGAAAAGGACCTGTCAGAAAAGTGTAAGTATTAATGGTATGACATTAGGAGGAATCTCTGAAGATGCATGAAGCCTGATTCCAACCGGGGCATGTCCGGTCCGTCTGGACATCCAAAAAATGGAGGACCCAAATTGCACCCTATTCTACAGTCATGGGAACTAGATGGTCCCACAGTTGCAGGATTGGGCACATAGATGGTCCGGCGTATCCCCGATTCAGTGGCACAAGATGTCCTCCATTCAGCCCGTCCAGCCTGCCCTACGCTTCTGCTGGTGTGCCAGTGCCATATCATCCTGTTGCCATGGTACCAGATGACCAGCAGTGTGCAGAAATGCCACAACATAGGAAACCCTAATTTCCCTGCTGCCCGACCCTCAGCGTGGGCAGCTATGGCCAGGATCGTGTGGCAAGGACACCTCTGCATCTGCCTGGCCAGGTTTGGTAGGGCTGCCTGGCCCGATCCCCACAGTTGGTGGACTTATTCCACCTTGGAGGTGGAATAAGTCTGATATCTATCTCTCTCTCGCTGGATGTACAGTACCGTGACCTGAATAGCCCCGTACATCTGGGTGCTTCAGTCCGCCCCTGCTTTGTCCTTTCCCCGCCTCCGGCCCTTTCCCTCCCGCCCCCGTCCAGTGCTCCATGCACTACCCCTCAGTACATGTGTGGAGGGCTGGTCTCAGGATTGAGTACCGGGCCAGAACGGGGGTTGGACATCCTACCAGGACTCCAACCCCACTATTTGCATCTCTGCATCGGGCCCTTAGTGACATACCTTGCATGAACTGAATACAAGTAAAATGGAAGAGAGAAAATAAAGATGTTGTTACTCTGTACTCTTTCCTTTTCACTCAGATATTAGACTGTGTGTATCTGCAGTACATGGAATAGAGGAATAGACCAATATTTTTAATTGAATTAGGTCTTTAATTAACAAATCTTTTATTATGCTTTGTTCTTAGCACCAGAACAAATAGTACTCCTACTGAAAGCAAGGCTTCATTAATTTTAATTAGTAGAACAATTTGCTAAACATTTTTCAACACATGCTAATATATTTTAGTTCAAAATAGATTAAAATGCCACATAAATTGTTACTAAAATGGGGAAAATACAAATCAATTTTAGAACCTTAATCAACCCTAGTAGAGCATAAAGAAATAAACTCTTTAGCATTGAAATCATGCTAATAAGACATACTGTGCATGAGTCCAATAAACTCTTTCTGTAGTCAGTAAGGACTGCACTAATACTAAACACAGACAAATTTTACATACGATTTGCCAAATAGAAAATGCCATTTTTCTATCTGTTAATCGGGTATAAAGAGTTTGATTCTTCACCCAAAATATTCTCCTGAGGGGCAAAGAGTGGAAAAATCTTAATATCAGCTGGCTTAAGCATATTTGAGTTACAGTACTCATCAAGGCTTCCACTGTAGCTACAGACATGCCCATAAATATCCTTTCACCCAAATACTTTGTCATTCATTCAGTCCTCAGAGCCCTCAAACCTAAATGTATTTTTTGCTAGAAAATTCTGACGTTTTTACTTAGAATGCTGCTCCCACAAATATGATTTTATCATTATAAAAAATTATATGAGAAGAAATATATGAAATTTAACTGAAACAAGCCTACTTTTACCAGTTGCCAGAAAATTTAAGGGGCATGTTTACTAAACTGCGGTAATGTCATTCCGCGGTAAAGGTAGAGATGCCCATATAAAGGAGTGGGCAGGGCAGCAGTAAAGCTGTGTGTCAGATAAGGCACGTTAGAAGGCGCATTAAAAGACACATTATAAGGCACCATAGAAGGCACGTGCCTTACGTGCCTTATAAAGCACCGTATAACGCGCCGTATAAGGCGCGTTATAAGGCATCTTGTACAGTGCCTAATTAGGAGCCTTGTAACGTATTTTAAGGAGTGTTGATAGCTGTGGAGAGGGTACTGTGTGGCTGGCAGCACAGATCTGCAAAGATATGACTGTCACAGGCAAGCAAAATATCTACCCTGGACAGGAGGGAACAACAAGGAATTGAACCCATGACCTCTGCCTTCACAGTCATCAACGAACCAGTGGGCTACTGCTCTATGGTGTCTAAGACACTGCTGGCTGGCTACAGAAAGACTGCAGGTGACCAAACAAGCTGTCTGCTGTGGTTATCAGGATAGAGTAGACCCACCCATACCCATGATGCACTGCACATGCAGATCAGCAGCCTATGTCTGATCACAAGAAGGGGTATGTGCCACTATAGCACCCCGGCCTGGTGGGGGGAGCTGACCATGTGTGTTACTGGCACAGAGTAGCTACAGACCATGACAGCATGCGGTTCCTCTGCTCACCTTGAAGGTGAAGTGGGGGGCCCAGCACCAGGTCCTCAGCACATGGCATGGCTGAAATAGGCTGTGCTGCAGGTCCTCATCAGTGTCAGTGTGTGATAGGTAGTCCTTGCAGACACACCTAGGATACACCTGTGTCCATCCGTATTCCCCAGTCATGTCTAGCCCTTGTGGACTATGATGCACCCAGAATAGTGCATATCCTGTGTGGGTGCCATAGTCACAGAATACATGAAGGGTGATATACAGACCATGAAGCGGATTATATGAGCACCACCCAACTTGACCCTGTGGGTCAGGGTGGGGAACAGGATCCCCCACCAGCAGATCCACAGTCTACATCCCTGCAATGGTGGCAGTAGAGAGGACCATCGACCCCAGTCTTGCTGGGGAATAGATACCCTACAGGGCAGGCAATGCAGATCTGTACACATCCATAAGGCAATGACAGACAGACAGAAGGCCTGGAGATGCGCAGCTGCACCCCACCACTATCTGACAGCCTCCAGCCGCTGCACCCTGCAAGGTGTTCCAGCCATACACATACTAACTACAGACAGTCTGCTAGTTAGTCCATAGTGCATGTTTCTGGAGAGAATGTGAGCATACACACCAAGCAGCTAAGTCAATGATTGGGCCCCAGAAAAAAGAACCCATAAATATCACTTGAAAAAAATACTATATAGCACTATGGAGGAACCTGGCCATGCCGTGGTCACTGTCAGTCAGGGTGAGAGTGACCCCCCCCCCAGCAGGACATGCTGTGGCTAGCCTGTCCATGCAGGTTGTGGCCGGGCACTACAATGTCCAAGCCATTGCTCTATGCCCTGTGCAGATGCATCCAGGCCAGGTCACCCTGTCCAAGCTATACCCACAATACCTTGCTCCTCATTATGCACATTGGCAGGCTTACACTGGCAACAGTGCAAGCAGTGTGGGCTGAGGAATGTGTTGGCAGACACCACACACTGGATAGACAGACACACACTCCCACACCTATGCCAGCATTGTGCAACTATAGAGGCCCTTGGCAGCCCTGGCCACTGCACCAGTCCTGGGCACAGTGCAGGCATGGCTATGGTACACAATACTGTTGGGGTCAATCCCCAGGGTGGTGAACACTGTCAGACACCAGACCTGAAACACACTCCACAGAAATCAGAGAGGTTGGTATGATACAGCTCAATGAGCAGATTGTGCTTAACTTAGGAATTGCTATCTGCCAGTAATCATAGCGACCTCTTGATATATGTGTACCGTATTCCCAGGTTTAGGGTGGCATTGCTAGGGTATGTAAGTGCTAGTATTGGGAGATGCACGCAGGGCCCAACATCCTGCCTCTCCAGGAAGCTTTGGATACTGGAGCCTGTGGGTGCAGGTGTGTCTGCCCCTGTTGGCCGCTGCTCTAGGGCAGAGGTTCACAACTCCATTCCTGGTGGGCCAAACACTGTTTGGGTTTTCATGCTGTCCCTAATGAATATGCATGAGATGCATCTGCATACCATGGGGGCGGTGCATAGAAATGCAGCACAGACATCTGTATTAGAGACAGCATGAAACCTGAATGGTGTTTGGCCCTCCAGGACTGCAGTTGGGAAACTCTGCTCTAGGTATTGTGCATGTTTATGGTGTCTGTGCTCTGTAGGGTAAAATATAGGCGTTTAAGGCATGTTTATGTTATCTGCAATAAAGGTTATGTCTTTATTACCACGTTTTAGTAGTGTGTAAAATATGGGGACTGAGTTGGCAGGAACTTGAACCTGTGACCTTCTGCTCCTGAACACACTGGCTGTGTGTACTGCACCACTGTGTTGCCACAGAGATAGTGCAGTCCCTGGGGATAACATGACTGTTCGTCAGACAGGGCTTGTGTTGCAATGCATGGCACCCACCTACACAGGGCTAGGACATGGTCTGCTGTAGGCAGCAGCCACTGCCCCCTCCACCGCCAGTACCCCTCTGCCACCATGCTGACATGCCCTTCTGCTGGTGGTGCTGGTGGTGCACAGTCGCAGGCCATCCAGTGTGCCAGTAGGTGGATGCCTATGTTGCAGGTTCTGGGGTAGAGGTGCCCGCATAGATGTCCACGCTTCCCCTCAGTACCGCCTGCCAATGTTCTGTGCCCTTGGGGGTACCTGCTGGGTACTATCCCCTGTGACACTGTGGGAAACACACTCATGCCCATGTTTGGCCCTCATCAGTTGCTATCTAGCTGCTCAACTCTTTCAGCATTCCTATGGGCCACCTAGGCATCACCCTGGGCCACACTGTGGCCCAGCTGCACCACAGCATGTGCCGCCTGCAGCCCTCTGTATCCCCTTTTCCAGCATCTGTCCAGTTGCCCATTCCGACATGCCCACCCTGCTGTTGCGGAACATGTGCACGCCATAGAAAACCTGTCCAATAACAAGGGGAAACTGTGATCAGTGCTATTTCACTGTGGGATCATTCACCTTGTATGGGGACAGAGCATAGACCCTTCCAAAATTAATATCCTTTTTTTGGAGCTTTCTCAGTAGTGTTTTTTGATGTTTCCCATTCATAGCACTAGTGGCCAGCTTGGTTATGTTTGTTTTACATTTTGTTCAGGTCATTTTCAGTGTTTATTTGCCCTTTTGTTCTGTGCACATGTATCACACATCACTTTTTGTTGGTTTCCCTGGCTTTGCTGTACATTGCTGACTGAAATGGTTTCTCTCTCCTGCAATTGTGTGTTAACGCCTGGTTTTCAGTTGCGTTAGGATTCAGCCCTTAATTCCTCCACTTTAGTGTGAAAGGGGCCTCTTCCCGCCCACTCCCTGCCCATTGACACGTTCTCCCAGCCCTCTCTCAACGCTTTTCTGCACTTAACGCAGCCGGGAACCTTAAGGCGCGTTAAGGGCCGTTAAGGCACCTTAACGGTACAGAATGTACCGTTAGGGCGCCTTATCACGCCTTAACGTAGCCGCTTCTACGTTAATGCAGTTTAGTAAACATGCCCCTAAGACTCCTTCACTATTTTCAAATACTTGTCAAAGTTCTGCATATGGTACCACTGATTTCTAAGAATAAACAAGGAAAGGATTTTCTGTGTTCTTGTGACCTGGATCAGACATTGTTGGATACATGCTGCTGAATATGATGGACCTTTACTTTGGTCCAATATGGCACATCTTAAATTCTTATACACATGGAAATTCTGCTAAAAAATGGTTGATGCTGTTTTTTGTTTTTTTTTCTGTCAAGGACCAGGATACTAAACTTTATTGTATTCTCTGATACTTGTGACTTTGTCCACTGTCGGAGACTGGATGCTGTTCTTGATAGATGTTGGTCTGACTCACATAGCTTTTTGCATGTTCTTTTAAAATTACTTTAGAGAACTGATGCAGGTTCTCATTACAGTTAGTCACTGTGGTTGCCTCTTTTTGCTGTCAACAAGGTGGATTTTATGTTCATATATTCTCAGATTAAACATCCAACTAGTCCTTTATATATTGTCACAAGCACAACGCCAAAACCACTAGTCTTCTAGTTGTTGAGGGCGTGGTGGTTGAGAACCTTCTTCTATCAGCTGTTATACTTATGCATTAAGTAGAAGGATTGAAGTCGTTTTAAACCAAGGGTAAGGCGTATGACAGAAAAAGAAAATTTATTTTGAACACAATAGAACAGATCAGGTTCTTGGTACCATTTACAGAATTTTAAATTATAGGATTTTTGCTTAAGGTTCAGCAAGTTGGTGGCAAAACAGACAGAAATCAACATGGGCTTTTAAAGTCCTCTTCACTGCAGAAGCTTAGCCTTTTCACATATAACAAGATGCCACTTTTCTTATTGTCCGTTGTCAATCAGAGCAATAGAAAAACAAACTTTACTTCTTCTATGGCAAATTTATCTTCACTCAGCCATAATTCTCTCTAGGCTGCACTTCCAGGTGAAGAAATTCTCTCTAGGCTGCACTTCCAGGTGAAGAACCAAACTTAGGTTATGAAATAAGCCTTCAAAGTGTCCTCAAGACTCTTGTAGCAGGCGTTTCTTATAAACAGGAGCAAAGCACAAACTCTTATAGTAGGCTTTTTTATATAAGACAGGAGCAAAGCACAAACTCTTATAGCAGCTAATTAACTTTCTCTCCGTTGTAGAGTTTCAACACAGCTGACACAGAAACATGAATCACAGCCTTACTTCACTAGCTTATGCTGCAGTAAATTCCTCCTTTCAAAACACACAGGAATATACTTTCTCACTGCTTAGCTCTGAGGTTACTTCAGCAAGAGGAACAGTTCTTTTCAGGCTGGCCTTTCTTCAGACACTTCAAGTCTAGAGCTTGGCATAAAGAACAATCCATCAACATATCTTCTTCTTCCCCTAGCTCTGACACTGGTTCTCCCAATTGCATAGGTTCTGACTCACCCACTTGATCAGAGTGCCTGCTGACAACCTCTCTGGTGGTCTGAAAGCTTCTCTACTTCCTGGCACCCACCTTTGTTGCAAACGTGATTCAGGGAAATCACCTTTCTCAGCAATGGGTAGCTCAGCCTGTCTCCAGAAGTTAGCACATGCTCTGGCTTCTCCAGCATTCCATCGTCCTTGCTGCTCTGAAGTCTATCCTCTGCTGCTTCCTCTGCTCCTTCTCCAACTACTACTCCTACTCCTACTCCTCTCTCCATAATTTAACCAAGGTTTATACTCACTGGGATCCAACCCCACCTCTTTCTCTCCCAGGTGTTTGTAATCCCCCTGCCTTCTGACATCAGAATAATCAGTGCAGTTGTTAGAGTGAGGGCTTTTGTCCTGGTGCTTGCAATCTATCCCTCTTACACTGTCAAGCATTTCCTGGAACTTGTTCCAGCTGGGTTTTTTCTGCCTTTGAACTGTGGCTCTGGCCTTTTGACCCTGCACACCTAACAGAGGCCCTTTGATTAAGGTGAATTCCTTATGCTGTTCACCTCCCCCATGCTCAAAATGGTTGACTTTGCCACAATATATACAGGGTGGCCCAAAAAAAGTGAGAACATCCTGTAAATTAAAAGCTTAAATAGTTTACTTATTTACCTTTTTTATCTATATAACGTCTTTATTTCGACAATTTCCAGTCGCCATCTTTTTTTTTTTTTAATTTGTCAATCGTTTACATCTGTCTTTCTGAATTTTTAAATAACATGCTACGAGATGTTCTCACTTTTTTTGGGCAACCCTGTATATATATATACATATAAGGGTTAGAGAATAACATAAATCACTCCTGTCAACTTACAATCATAAGTGAATTGGTAGACATCTTGTTAAAATCAGGGGATTATCAATAATCACTTGACAAAATTGGCATCTGGAATGTGGTTGAAAGCCAATTTCTCCTGCTGGCACCACCAGTTCTCGCATATCTTAATTCACTGACCCCCTTTTAAAAGAGAAAACTGGCTGATGTTGAAAAACCTCATGTCCCAGTAAAACCCACCAATGTTTTAAAACAACCTATTCCACTTTAAAAGCCTGCTGAGAAAAAGGTAAAACACAGGTCATGGTGAAACATCAAAAGCCTTTACAGCAGGTTTTAACAAAAAATATCTATTTTATATTGTCATGAGGTAGACAGCACTGAGCCTGGGATAATAAAGGGAATTGGAAAAAGAAGAGCTTACCTCACAGCCACATGTACAGTTAATACATTCAGGTTGCAGAGAAGCAAGGAATGGAGAAACAAGCTTTCCTCATAGCATTAGTGACGCAGTAGAAACTCAGACTCCTAATCATGCTCATCTGAGGAAAGAATCACGTACAACGTACAACAAGCAGGGAGATAAAACCAGGTGGGAAATCCCACAGAGGGGGAGTCAGAGGAGTCAGATCCAGAAGGGGATTGAGACTCAGGAGCAGACACAGAGAGACACGCTGTCATGGAGAGAGAGGGCAGAGTGGAAGCAGGCTGTTGAACCAGAGAGTGCTGGGAGAAGCAGTTCAAGAGACTTCCAAGCCAGAGGGGTCCTCGTGCTGGGGAAGGCAACCAAGCAGGTAGAGAGCAAACATCACACCCAGGAAAGCTCACTGAAGCCAGGAAGTGATTACAGCTCAGCTAAGCCTAATGCTTGGATCTCCCGGAGAAAGGCAGCTTACACCCCAGAGAAGCCCTGGCTAACAGAGGAAGGGCTGGAAACTCTCTATACCAGAAAGAAAGATAAGTACCCTGTTTTCTACAGAGGGAAGGAAGTGGGTCCTTTTATAAAGAGTCAAGCTTACAGTGTGTTAGAAAACCCTTATTGGAATAGGTATTGGAAAGAAACCCCAAGCACAGCTCCTTATGTCCATGTCTGCACAGAACAGTCTCCGCTCATAGAAACTGAGGTCTCCCAAGGGCAAGTTTGTGAAACCAGTAATACGGAAGCATGGTGCCCGTTTACAGGACCAGGTCCTGATTTGATGCCGTGGGAAAGTTCAAACCCACAGGTTATTCCAGAACCCATGGATTGTGCTCTATGTATTTCTGACGAGATAGACTCTCTTTGTTAAAAAGCAAGAAGAAGCATTGTTATCGTTTGAAAAGCTTTTATTTTTCTGTGAAGCAACAGTTTATTTTTGTTACCATTATTTGCTGTATCCGGAAGGCAATCCTCAAGGGAAGGGGAATAAAGTCCAGCTTTAATTATACTTGGACACACGACTACAGAGTATTCTTTTAAGAAACAGAGCTATACCCCATATCTAGGCGGGTGCCTAAGGAGGGTATAGTCTCACAAATGGCGTAGTTCTTTGGATTCCTGGAAAGAAGGATACCGTGGGAGCACAGTGGAGTCACCAGCGCCGGAGAACAGGACCAGGACTGCAGTGGACCACGCCCAGAGGACTCCAGGATCTGGAAAGGGAAAAGAATTTTCTCAAAGCCAGAATCGCCACCTGACTCAGGTAAAGGTGTCTGGGTACAGCCAGGGTGGGATTCTGTAAGGAGAAATAAGGGGGACTGAAAAACCCCAGCTTAACTGCATTTAAAAAGGAAAAAAAAAAAAAAGGTGCCGCACTTGGTGTGTTTTTTTTCTTTATTGTTGCAGGCTGCCAACATGGAGACTCCACAAGACACGCTGCATTGGATTGGGCTCCAATATGAAAAACAAAGAGAGCTGGCCCAGCAGTGTCAGGAGCAAGCTTTAGCAGCCATGCAAGCGCAGCAGAAGCCGCTAACAGACTTGGTACAGGCTTTGCTGAAGGAGCGGCTGACAGACAAGATGTCTGAAGGACACTACTGTGGGGTAGGCCCACAAACTTGTGGGGTCTTATCTTTTGGACAATGGTCAGGCAACGACCATATAGATGACTTTCTCGAGGCCTTTGAGCGGGTAGCTTGAGGTGCAGGTTGGCCCGAGAAGCAGTGGGCGGTCCGGTTAGCCACCTCCCTGACGGGAGAAACCTTGGCGGCTTATAAAGCTATGCCCGCCGCCCAGGCAACTGATTACAAAGAAGTAAAAGCAGCTTTTGCACGTGGTGTTGTGCCCTTTGTTGGACCCTTTATTCCTAAAGAAGTAAAAGCAGCCATACGAGACAGGCTAGGCCTGTCGCCTATGGTGTATCGCCGGATGTTAAGGGCGACAAAAATCCAGCCAGGTGAAACTCCTAAGGCACTAGGCCAACGGATATGTAGCCTGGTGTGGAAGTGGCTTACTCCAGAAGGGAGAACAATTGAGAGTATTCTTGATATGCTCGTGTTGGAGCAATTCTCTGAGGCTGTGCCAGCTGAGGTAAGAGCATTCCTTACTCTCCAAAATTGCCAGACTTCAGACGAGGCAGCTCACCTTATCGAAAGGTTCATGGAGGCTCGGATAGCCCATAAACCGCACGGGGGAGCTAGCGACTCGTATGGGGTAGCCAATTTTAGCAGAGTAACGAAAGACCCTATGTCATGTATACCAGATACAAAGAAATGTATGGTAAAAGGTATGGTGAATGACACTCGCATGAAATGTTTTAAATGTGGGAGGAGGGGTCACAAGAGGGATGAATGCATGTCACGCACAGCACTGATGAGTGAAAAGGAAAAATATAGGCAGGAAGGGTTTCGCCTTGATGTAGAGGTACAGGGCGTGTTGGCCGAGGCTCTACTTGATTCAGGGGCGGACCAGACTATGGTGTCGGAAAAATTCTGGCGTCGCTTACAGGCCAGTAACCAATCCACCCCGAATCAACCGGAAGGCATGGCCAAAATAAAATGTATACATGGAGCGGCTACCACTTACCCTCTTTACAGTTTAACAATAAAAGGGTTGGGAACCTGGGAAAAGGTTCTAGTCGCCTTAGTTCCATGTCTTCCCTTTGACATAGTGTTAGGCAGAGATTGGCCACTATTTGATGAAGGGCTAGGCGAAGGCCTACACTGAGAAAGAGAGGATACCTAGCGAGCCCTACGACCAACAGGTGAAGGGCCAGGTCGAACCCCCGGAGGAAAATAAATTGACCGGGTGGGATTCCCAAAAGCAACCAGAGGACAAGGGGGACGGAGAAGCCTTGGTGACCTTAATTCCTGAACCATTATTTGCTAAGCCCAAAAGGAAGGAGTCTGGTAAGGAAGTCCCAGAGAACATTGGAGTACCAAAAAAGAGGGTTTTGTTTTAAAATACTGTAAAGCTGTCCCAAACGCCCAGAGCCCACAAAGAGCCAGTGCCGCTGCTGCGGGATACGACCTTTTCAGTGCCGTGGAGGAGGTAATACCCAAAAAGGGGAAAGCCTTAGTAAGCACAGGGTTACAGATCCAGTTGCCAGCAGGCTGCTATGGTCGAATAGCACCCCGGTCTGGGCTAGCGGCCAAACATTTTATTGATATTGGGGCGGGGCTTATTGACCCCGATTACAGGGGGGTCGTTCAAATTTTACTCTTTAATTTTGGCGAGCAAGATTTTAGGGTTAAAATAGGTGACAGATTGGCCCAACTCATATGTGAGCGGGTTGGGTTCCCCGAGTTAAAGCAGATGCCATTGTTGACTACCACCAGCCGCGGAGGGGGCGGTTTTGGTTCCACGGGGCAAAAAGAGGTTAAAGGCATGACCGCCCTAGCGGAAGAGAAGTTAGAGGAGGATTTAGGACCCCAGGTCAGGGATTGTAAGGAAAACCCAGCTCCAAAAATGGGAGAGGAATTATCACAACAGCAGCGAAACCAGTTAACACAACTGCTAGCGGGTTTTAGAGACGTCCTCACTCCATTGCCGGGAGAAACAGGGCTGGTGGCCCATGAGATTCATACCCCTCCTGGGGAAATAGTGCGGCAAAGGTCTTATCGCCTGCCGGAGGCCCGTAAGAGGGAGGTAATAGAGCAAGTACGGGATATGCTAAAAATGGGAGTCATTGAGGAATCTAAAAGTCTGTGGTGCAGCCCGGTGGTCTTGGTGCCAAAGCCGGATGGAAGCCTACGCTTCTGTATTGACTTTAGACGAGTTAACGCCATCTCCCTTTTTGACGCATACCCCATGCCGAGGATTGAGGAGTTGCTGGACCAGCTAGGGCAGGCACGGTATCTGACCACCCTTGACCTTACAAAAGGATATTGGCAGATACCACTTACCCGTGCTTCTAGACCAAAAACAGCCTTCAGTACTCCTCTCAGTCTATTCCAATTCCGGTGAATGCCGTTCGGATTACATGGGGCAGCGGCGACGTGTCAACGCTTAGTTGACCAAGTTCTACGTCCCCTTCAACACTACGCGGTGGCATATATGGATGACATCATTATTCATAGTGAAAAATGGGCACAGCATCTGCCTAGGGTAGAGGCCGTATTGAAAGCCCTACGGCAGGCCGGTTTAACCCTAAATCCGGCAAAGTGTTTATTCGCTGGGGCAGAGGTAAAATATTTAGGGCACATGGTCGGGAAAAGTATGGTTCGACCATTAATCAGCAAGGTGGAGAGTGTGCAAAGGTTCCCACAGCCGATAACTAAGAAGCACCTTCGGAGTTTCCTCGGTCTAGTTGGTTATTACCGCAGGTTCATACCCCGATTTGCGGACGAAAGTGCGGTCTTAACTAATATGTTGAGGAAAAATGCCCCAAATAAGGTAGTCTGGACACCTGAGGCGGAGAGAGCATTCCTCCTATTAAAAGGGAAGTTATGTCAAGCCCCGGTTCTGTATGGTGTAGACTTCCAAAGGCCTTTCATCCTCCAAACGGACGCCTCGGAGTCTGGTCTAGGGGCAGTCCTATCTCAAGAATTTGAGGGAGCAGAACACCCCATCCTGTATTTGAGCAGAAAACTGTCCAGGGCAAAAACCAATTATTCAACAGTGGAAAAGGAATGCCTGGCGATTAAGTGGGCGGTAGAGGCCCTTAGGTTTTATCTCACCGGTCGCCACTTTATACTGGTAACTGATCATGCTCCTCTGAAGTGGCTTGGTACCATGCAGAATCATAATCCGCGGCTCACCTGCTGGCACTTAGCTTTGCAGGCATTCAATTTTACCGTAAAACACAGGGCAGGCAAGCTTCACCTCAATGCAGATGCATTATCATGTATTCCGTGCTGTAAGGACATGTGTCCCTCAGCCCGAAATAGCTTAAGGGGGGGGGGGGATATGTCATGAGGTAGACAGCACTGAGCCTGGGATAATAAAGGGAATTGGAAAAGAAGAGCTTACCTCACAGCCACATGTGCAGTTAATACATTCAGGTTGCAGAAAAGCAAGGAATGGAGAAACAAACTTTCCTCATAGCATTAGTGACGCAGTAGAAACTCAGAGTCCTAATCATGCTCACCTGAGGAAAGAATCACGTACAATGTACAACAAGCAGGGAGATAAAACCAGGTGGGAAATCCCACAGAGGGGGAGTCAGAGGAGTCAGATCCAGAAGGGGATTGAGACTCAGGAGCAGACACAGAGAGACACGCTGTCATGGAGAGAGAGGGCAGAGTGGAAGCAGGCTGTTGAACCAGAGAGTGCTGGGAGAAGCAGTGCAAGAGACTTCAAAGCCAGAGGGGTCCTCGTGCCGAGGAAGGCAACCAAGCAGGTAGAGAGCAAATGTCACACCCAGGAAAGCTCACTGAAGCCAGGAAGTGATTACAGCTCAGCTAAGCCTAATGCTTGGAACTCCCGGAGAAAGGCAGCTTACACCCCAGAGAAGAAGCCCTGGCTAACAGAGGAAGGGCTGGAAACTCTCTATACCAGAAAGAAAGATAAGTACCCTGTTTTCTACAGAGGGAAGGAAGTGGGTCCTTTTATAAAGAGTCAAGCTTACAGTGTGTAGAAAAATGCTTATTGGAATAGGTATTGGAAAGAAACCCCAAGCACAGCTCCTTATGTCCATGTCTGCACAGAACAGTCTCCGCTCATAGAAACTGAGGTCTCCCAAGGGCAAGTTTGTGAAACCAGTAATACGGAAGCATGGTGCCCGTTTACAAGACCAGGTCCTGATTTGATGCAGTGGGAAAGTTCAAACCCAGAGGTTATTCCAGAACCCATGGATTGTGCTCTATGTATTTCTGACGAGATAGACTCTCTTTGTTAAAAAGCAAGAAGAAGCATTGTTATCGTTTGAAAAGCTTTTATTTTTCTGTGAAGCAACAGTTTATTTTTGTTACCATTATCTGCTGTATCCGGAAGGCAATCCTCAAGGGAAGGGGAATAAAGCCCAGCTTTAATTATACTTGGACACACGACTACAGAGTATTCTTTTAAGAAACAGAGCTATACCCCATATCTAGGCGGGCGCCTAAGGAGGGTATAGTCTCACAATATGTAACAGCCTCCCAGCGGAGGTCGTAGAGACAAAGAGGTATGTTTACTAAACAGCGCTAACGTCGCAGCAGCGACGTTATCGCGCGATAAGTGATGTTATCGCATGATAATGGCTCATTTCCGTGCAATAACGTCATGTATCGCGCGATAGCGTCTCCAGCGGCATTAAGGTGCACAGAGGGTGGAGTAAGGTTCCCCAGAGGGCGGAGATAAGGGGTCAGTGGGCAGAGAGTGGGCAGGGAGAGGCCCAAGGCACACTAACGCTGTGAAATCAGGGTCTGAAAATTAAGGCCACTGAAAACCTTGCGTTAGAGGCACATTTGCAGGAGAGAGAAACCAGTTCAGTCAGCAATGTACAGCAAAGGCAGGAAGACCCAGAAAAGTTATAGTAGTGATACATGTGCAGTAACAAAACATGCAAAAACCAGAGAGATAATGACCAGAACCAAAATAGAAATACAAAACACTGAGCTGGCCAATAGAAAAAAACACTGATAAAGGGTAATCAACACTACCCATAAAGAATAAGAAGGAAGATGTCACTTTTGGAAGGGTCAATTCTGATTCCCCCTACAAAGTGAATGTTCCAACATTGATAGTGTTGATGAGGGTTTGCTGTGGTGTATATTGGGCAGCTTGCTTATGTGGCTTTCACATGTGCAGCAACAGCAGAATGGCCACGTAGGAAAGGGCACTATGGTGATGGGGTAAATGGGGTAGAGGGGGCTGCAGGAGGCTGCAGGAGGCACAGGCAGTCTAAATCACCCAGGAAATTGTTCCGAGATTATTTTAGAAGAAAAGGTCAGGGCACTTCATAGCAAGCCAGCTTTTACTAAGGGTTTCTTTCCCTCACACCCATCCTGACTCCCACCCAGCCCAGGCATAATCTTACATTTATAGGCTCTTAAACCTATTAAAGAGAAAGAGGTAGTCAAATTCATTTTCAGGTTTAGCTAATTATCACTACTGTGCGGTTAATGATGGGTACTGCCGCCAGAACACCCCGTTGCTATGTGTTTAGCATCGGGGCATATAGCGGTTATATCTGGGGATATTCAACGGCACTAACCGTGTTAATGTTACTGAATATCCTGCTTAGAGGCATTTACTCGGTTTACAAATCTTATACCATGTAAATGTCTTTGAATTTCAGGCCTTATGTTTATATTTTTAAGAAGCATCAAAACCAGGTTTGACAAGGGCCATTCATTAGGCTCAATATCTATACCTATAGTTTCATCATGGGCCTCTTTTTCCAAGAAGTAATCAAAATTAACAATTTGAAAAACTCAAGTACTAAGCAAAGCTCTGAAATAAACATGAAAACACAGAAGGGGGAGGTTTCCGATATCTTATGAAGAACGTTATGGCTCAATGAGTTTTTCAGAGGGGTTGCTCTATAAATGTATTCATAAGGCATTTATCGTTTGTTATCGTTTATCATGTTAACTGTACATAGTTATGAAAAAAACGATGTTCTATGTAAAACCATGTTCACTAAATGTTACCTGTAAACCGCCTTTGATCTTTGGAAAAAGCGGTATAGAAATAAGCATAAATAAATAAATAAATAAAAAATTTAGAAAAGCCAAATATGCAAAAAGGAACACAGAAATAGAAACAGGACAATGATGGCAGATAAAGACCATATAGCCTATGCAGTGAGCCCATCCATTCTGAATATTAATCTCTACAAACCCTTCCTTTTCCTTAAAAATCCTCTATGCTTATCCCATGTTTTCTTGAATTCATATACACTATTTGGGGTATGTTTACTAAACCATCTTAATGTTACCGGTGCTAGTTGCAGCGTAAATGTGAAGAATGCCATATAAGGTTGTGGACGTTCCGGAGGGAAGGTAGCAAGAATCTGTATCGCGCGATAGTTGGCTGCCGTGGCACGTTAATGTGCGTTAACCCTAAGTTTATGCCAGCGCAATGTTAGAAGCTATAAAGATGTAGCCCCCTGGTTACTGCAATGACTGCAGAGGCAGAGGTCATGGGTTCAAGCCTGCAGTGGTGTTATGTAAGAGGCTGTGTGAGGCATTTCCTTTTAATTTAAATCAGTGCTGCCAGAAAAAAACCCCTCACAGTGCCGTAACCTAAGGTGCTGCATAAGGCGCCCTATAAGGCACTCCATAGGACACATTATAAAGTGCCCTGTCTGCTAAGGCACCTTATAATGTGCCCTATAGGGTGCATTATAGGGTGCCCTATAGGGCGCATTATAGGGTGCCCTATAGGGCGCCTTATGAGGCACCTTAGGCTACAGCACTATGAGGGTGTTTCTGCTGGCAGCACTTTGATAGTGGGAGTCTTTCAAATTACCCCTTTGATCTGTCACTTGGCTTTAACACCTATTTAAAAGAATTTCACAGTCTCTTGCCTCCTAATTGTAAGGTCTCTTTGTAAAGTTCTCTAAAAACAATTTATTTATTTCTACTCAAAGAATATTTACTGAATTCTACCTTCTATGCTAAGCTACGTATACACTATCTGATTTTGATTTCAATGGAAGATCTCTGGTAGCACTAAGCCTGCCTTAACAAAAACACTAAATTCTAAAATGCACTGATTTTATCAGCTTTAACACAAAGAATTCCCTTTTCCCCAAGATTTAGAGGATTTCCCAGTAGGTAATTATTTATCACTAAAGATGTCTTCCCAGCAATAGTAGTCCCTCTTGTATATCTGAGTTTTTTTTGTTCAGCAGTAACAGCTAGGTGTTGTAATCATGCTTGTTATCTCTACTGAACATCAGACCTCTAATAAATTTGCTGTTATGTTTTTATGTTAGTTATATATATATTTTTTTAAATATGTTTGCCACTAGTTATTAGGCGTTCATCAGGGATATATCATACATGAAAAAGATGTCATAACAATTGGTACAGGAGAGTGGTAAACAATTCTTAGGGGAAATTTTTAATCTATGGGGTATGTTTACTAAGGTGTGCTAATGTTACCGGAGTTAAGTGCAGTGGTAATGTTACCAACACCATATAAGGAAGTGGGCGTACCGGCGTTAAGGTAGCAATGGCTGTTTAAAGCGCGGAAAGGGCACCTTGGCCAGTTATCACATGTTAACGAGACATTGCACGTTAAGGTGACAAGGTGCCTTAAGGGCTCTAAGGCAACGCAGCCTAAGGCACCTTATAAGGCGCGTCAACCTAAGATGACTTATAAAACGCCTTAGGTTAAGGCACCCTATAAGGCATCTTATAAGGCACCTTATAAGGTGCCTTATCTTAAGGTGCCATATAAGGTTCCCTAAGGATGTTAAGGTGACCCAAGATATGGTGCTCTAAGGGCAGTAAGGCACCCCAAGTTGACAAGCATGAAATGTAAGGCCAAAAAACAGATGTAACCCTAACACTGCACAGAGCACCAAGGAAAGCAATGGACAAGTGATGGAAGGAAGGAGAGGTGGGAGCTGTTGGACCTGCCAAATCTGCATGCAGCCTATGTGGCAGCTGGTAAAATGGACAAACATATCGGAGGCAGCTGTACCGATGCACAGGGTGTTGGCAATGTAAAGTGCTACAATGACAGGGGGTGGCAGAGGATGGGAATACATGTCCTCCAGTGGAGGTAGAGGTGGCAAGATATTTGCAATGATAGGAGGACAGAGGAGTAGTAGTGCCATGCAGAGCAGACACAGGAGAGGCAAGCATGAAGAGCCGCAATGCAGAAAAGGGTACTGGTGCAGGACATGGGGTAGCAGCCTGCACATGAAGACAGGACGCTACACAGCTGACAGACACAGATAGACAGACAGAAGGATGATTAGCAACTGTGAAGAGGGTATTATCTGCTGGCAGCACAGATCTGCAGAGATATGACTATTACATGAATGACAAGTAGTTGTGTAGGACAGGCATAAAAAAGAGAACAAAGAGGAAATGCACCCATGACCACTGGTCAGAAAGCCATTGCACAAACCAGTAGGCTACACCACAATGGTGAGTTCCACAGCAATGGCTGCATACAAGAACACTGCAGGGCACCACACAAAACGCCTGCTGTGTGCCAGGATAGAGCAAACCCTCCAGTATCTATGATGCAACGCACATGCATAACAGCTGTCTACAGCTGATATCACAGTCTATAATTGGGATGAGAGCCACAGATAAACACATGCACACATACAATGAAATGGTATGCAGTGAAAACAGCATGCAAAAGAGTAAAGGACCTAAACAGAAAGGGCGCCAGGGGCCCGCTGAGTGGACAGCCATGCGGATGGTCCGTGGACAAGGGCAAAATGGGGAACAAAACGAACACATGAGAATCAAACCTGCACACCAACGTGGCCCAAACCAGCTCTCCAACAGCAATACCAATCCCCCAAGCTGACTGCTCACATGGACAGCACAAAGAAATGGACCATATGTAACAACTAATATGCGACAGATAGGCTGCATAACGGACACACTGTGGTGCACAGTGAAGAGAAGGAAGGGTGTGTGGAGAGGTGATGAAGCTGCTGCCATTGCATGGTAAGGTTAGCAGAACACAAGAAAAGGAAATAAAAGGAAAGGAACATGTGGGAATCAAACATGCAACCTATGGTACTTCAATGTACGTCTGTAATGACTATCCCAAATGACCACAGCAAGCACAATGCAAGTATGTTCATCCAAAGGGAATGCGTGTATGGAAACCCGTAGCACCTGTAGCACCATTCAAGGATGTGAGCACAGGTGGGCCATGTACATCAGCAATAAACCACTAAATACGTTGGTCAGTGTGGTCATGCAGCAGCAGAGACAAATGTGCATCAAACATGTCACACAAAAGTCACTGGCCCGTCTGCAGATGATGAGCAGAACAGATAATGTGCAGGAGCTGCATGGTGTGTACTGTGCAGTAGCCCCCCCCCCCCAATGCAGCTGCATGCTTCAAATGCCGTAGTCACATATGCATGCATGTAGACAGTAGGTGGTGCATGATGAGGACCCAACACACATCAGTCATGAAATGTCCACAAAAAACATATCTGCCTGGCAATACAGGACACAAACCTGAAAAAGCATACACAGCAAAATGTCAGCAAGTGTACAGACATATATATATATATATATGTAACAGCTTTCAGATACTGCTTTATTATACCAATCAAGGAGGCAAAAATGGGACCAAAAACAGTGACAAAATGCAAAATGAGGACATGGTAACAGGTACGAGAGGCACATGTTCCCAGAGAACAAACAAAGCAGAACCTCACAGATATGCAGAGATAGCACTATGCGGAAGGTCTGCTGCAATGGGTGCTGTGGATACAGGATCATCACACATATGTCAAGGTACATGGAACGCACAAATGAAGGAAGAAAATGGACACTCACATTGCCACATTGCAAAGTTACCGGTGCAATGTGAGTGGCAGAATATCAGGGGATAAATAGGACTGTGCAGACATGAAATGATTTGTTTGTAAATCAATGTAGAGTGTCATGTCTGTACAGTAACCAAACACAATAGCATGTACATAGAGGTAGAAAGAAAGGTCAGCCATGGGGCAGTAACCCACACATAATCCACACCAGCACATGCACTGGTGTACCAACATATTAAGTCACATGCACATACACCGTGTATGTTGAACCATGACAGAGTGCTGCCCCAGATGTAGTTTAACACTCCTGGTGAGGGCAAACAGAAATCCAAGATGATGGCGCACATCAAAGTGGTGTGGTGGCAAACAGTGTGTCATGTCCAAGTGTAGGGTAGTCAGACAAATAAAAGAGGACCTGCACAATGTTCCTCCTGTGCCACACGCATGGCTGTATGCTCCTGTTGATCCAAACATATGAGGATATCCTGCGGTGCAAGTCACACACATGGGCCACACACACTAACACAATGTCAGATGGATGTACAACATACAGTGAGTATGTGAGTCCCTGCTGCACACGTAGGGACCAGTACACAGTGTCCACAGTGCAAATGGTATCTGTAACCCTACATGGCCCGTTAAGACTGTCCGTGAATCCCTGGGCATGCATAGTGAAGTGTGACATCTCAATGTGCTGCAGTATTACAAAGGTTATGTGTGTCTCCTGCAATGAACACGACACCCAGCCAGAGCACGGCAGCAACGGTATGCTGGTCATCCTTATTATGCTCAAAATACCAGCCCAACAATAATGTCCATCATAGGCATGTGTCCAACTCGCATAGGTCAAGCATCCTATGGCATCATCTCTCAGGGATCGTTGCATGGTGTTGCTGTGTCCTCCATCAGGTGGGTGATGGTGACTGCAGATGCAGTGTAGTAAATGTGCTGTGTGTGTTTCCTGTGCCCTGTGTTAAATGGAGGAGAAACACCATCATGGTATGCTGCACACAACATTAGGGCACATTGCAGGGAGTGAAACATCAATATGTACATAATGAAATGTCAGACATGCAAACATTACATGATCACAACACAGAACACAGTGCATGTTGGGCACATTAGGAAATGGCACCTCAGACCAGGGTGCCATAGACATGGTCATGTCCATGCCCATGTCACACAGGCGGCTCTGAGGTCCACCTCATGTCCATCAGTGTTGGTGCACAGAGAACCCACAGAAAAGCACCATGAAACAAACAGCAAAACACAAACATGTAAAGGTTGATGTTACTCGCAAAAGATCCAAGGTGTAATCTACCGTCTGTGTGCAGCAAGTGTCTGCTAGGGACTGTCTGAGGCAGACAAAGGCCACAAGATGTCATAGTTAAGGCATAAGATGTCATTGAAATGTGTTGAATCATCATGTCTTCATGTTCAGTCATCATTGTCACATGACCAAAGTATGTCACATGACCAAAGTATGACGACATGACCAAAGTATGACGACATGTTGATGCACAGTGGTCTGTCAGCACACAAGAGATAGGTCAGTCCACAACATAGAATACATGCGCATAATGTTCACAAGGTCAACAGCAGTAAGGTAGAGATAGCACACTCACCAATACTCCCCAGGTGTACAGACACATCCCAGCACAAGATAATGCTAAATGGCTGCACAGTGTATCGTACACAGACACGCCAAAAACACACACACACACACACACACAGTATGACAAGGCGAGTATGCCACCAGTAGAATATGGCCGGTCTGTGCACAATTGGAGATCAGTGGAGACAAACTTTCAGTCTGTGCAAAGATACACTGATGTTGGCTGATGCCACAATGTCAGGGAAGGGTGTACATGCCGCCCACCACCACAACACTTAGGACCTGTAGACACACACAGCTCAGTTGGATGTGTCCCAAATACAGTGTTGGAACACATGAACTGGTCAGGAACACATGCACATATGTGTGCCAACATGAACATATGGGGTATGGGGGCGCAGGTCAAAGAGGTGTACAACAACATATTTGCAGTGGACAGATAACCTCAGACATGTGCTATGCTACACTGTCCCCACAGAACAGTTACCTGGATGTCTACCTACCCCAGTCTCCTGCAAGTTGAATGACGTACACACAGTTTCCACTATACCACAACCCTAGGCAGGTCCAAAAGCATATTCTGGGGAGTCACAAACACAAGTGAAACATACATATGTCATGATGGAGCTGTGCAACACACATGGCAGCATGTACATATATACCCATATGCATTTCCCCACATATGCAGGACTTACATGAGAAGAGCTCATTAATCAGATGTTGCCTGATTGCCGTGCCCTCACGTGTGTCACCACAGGCATGTACAGGACAGCACGTAGGATCATCTTCCAGATCCGGATTAATTTTGACTGGGATATTGTGCCTGAGAGCAATGTTGTGCAGGATGCAAAAGGCCAGAATGATCTGTGCCACAGTCATGGGTCGGTATTGTGAGGCCCCGCCGGTCCTATCCAGACACCTGAAGTGACTCTTCAAAATGCCAAAGGTGCACTCGATAACTGAGCAGCTGGAGACATGGGCCTCATTGTACCTCATCTCTGCATGTGTCTGTGGAAGACGCACAGGGGTCAGAAACCAGGCATGACACCTATATCCAGCATCACCTGCAGAAAGAAATGTGGAAAGGTCAATCAGGAGCTGATGTCCACACACATGCACACAAGCATGTGCGTGCAAACCAACAACAGATAAAAGAATGACACAAACATATGAAGGCACATGATGGCACACAACAGCTATGCGCCAGTGCCTGGAGGTTTGAGACACAGAACACCAGGGAAGGGCAGTGAGGGCAATTCACATCATCTGTATTGTCAGACGGCTGCCTGGGTGAGAATCTTCACAGTCTTGGCAAGTGCATATATCTATATGATTTGCAAGGGATTGTGGGCAATGCAGTTCATTCACACCAGACACAGCTGCTCACAATGATTAGTTGTGCTTTTGGGTAAAGCCAATAAGATATTTATTTATGGGGTTATTTCTCCCAACACAGATATGCTTGGTAGCACATAAATCAGGTTACTTGCTTTCAGTGTTAAACTTCTAAAAACAAAATCAGGAAAACAACATTTTAACTTATCAGGCAATCAAAGCAAAAGAAATAAGACCTGGTTGATAACAAACTGGTCTTTTCTGTAGGCTTAGCTAATATTTTCTTAGCATGTATCAAACAACAAACCAAAAGCTACAAAGAAAGAAAAAAACTGTTCTTCTCAGGTAAACTTCTTATATCTTCCCGCATAGATTTAGAAGTGATTCTCTCAGAGCTCACAAGCAATTAGGTAAGGCTCAATTGCTAGCAGTTATCCAGCTGAAACCCCTTAGCTGGCTTGCTTTCTACTGCGTGGCTAAAAATCTTACACAGGAGCTTTTCTGAGTAGATTAAAGAACAAGTTTGTATTTCTTTGTGATGGTTGCTGTATTTTATAACAGAAAATCATCAAAGGAGTTTAGACAGAGAGCAGTCCATGTAAACAGATTCTTCATCTGCTATCACCCCCTCTTCTTCAACAAGCATGGGTTCAATATCATGGATTGGCACAGATGAATGTCCCAATGGAGCACTTTCAGGAGAATACTTGTTTCCCTGCTGTCTTTCAAGGTTATAGCTAGGGCATAGATCTGTGTTCATACCTGAGCTTCCATTGCTGTTAGAGTTCCTCTCTATATAGCCTGGCCAGTATGTAATCCAGCCTTCCAATCCAGATCCCTGGACACTGGATCTCTCTTCACATACCTTCTGGCACGGGTCTTAGGGTCCCTTCCACATGCAGCCGTCTCTCTCACAGGTATCGTCTGGAGATTCCTAGCTCTGCAGCACCATTCCTCTGGCTTTCCCCAGTCCAATGGTGTATGCTGGCCCTTGGAATGCCTCCCAGTATACGTACTGCTCTGGACTCTTCTAGACCTCTCAAAGGCTTTTCTCCTCTTTCTTCCAAAGGGTTTCTTTCCCTCTCTGTCGGTCCGGTTTGGCTTCTGCTTCTGATGATCCTCCTGATGATGAAAATGATCAAGCTCAAGCTCAAGCTGATTCTCAGGATACTGATTCTCTGTAGAATAAACTCTACCTTTATTCTGCTTAGATGAGTGCTCCTTCCTAATACAGCGCAGCTGTGCTGAATCAGGCTCTGCCCTTTGAGATGAGTGCTTGGGGATTACCTCATAGCCCTCCTGATTGAACACACGTTTCCCCACTTCAGCTCCTCTAATGGCTGTTGGAAACCTGGTGCATTCTGGGACTGGTAGTCTTTTATGGGAAAATTCTGTTTTCTTATTTCTACCAGAACTGAAAGGTTGCTTGTTCAGAGTCACTTCACCTTTTCTATAGCTCCTTCTTGAGCTATGATAAGCTTCCTTATCACAGTATCCATACCAAACAAATGACCAAACTCCTGTATCCAAAAGGTAGTAGCGACAGTTGTGAACACATCAGGCAGACACACCAATGCACCCTGGACAAAAAGGCAGAGATGCACACGTGTGCAAGCATGTGACGGCCATGATACTGTCCACACACAGCAGATGTTACAGGATCATGTACCTGAGGAGGCCAGACAGGATGGTAGAAACAACAAAACACTGTTGATATGCATGAAGCATACATGTGTGTTGTAACGTGTCAACACAAATAAGACAATGTAAAATGCCCAAAATGGTCAAAGGTGAATGTGCTCCCAACACACAGTACTGCAGGAAAAAAGATCTGACAGAAAATCCAACCCCCCCCCCCGGCCCCCATGTTAGCACACACACACACACAACTAGGGACACACCACAAAGACAGACAAGGGCACATAAGGTTACTCAGAGGAACACCATGTGCATGTCCGAGATGAAAAATACCCACCCAGCAGGACACAGTCCTCGTATCGTCTGCCCTCAAATTGTTTGAATAGTGCCGAGTGATGCAGGATATAGGAGTCATGGGTGGACCCTGGAAACCTAGGAACCACATTCAGAATATGCATATTTGCATCACATACAATCTGCACATTCAGGGAATGGTAGTGTTTGCAGTTGTGGAACACTGCCTCCCTGTCTCTAGGTGGGACCTGGTGGAGACAGCGTGAGAAGGTGGGCCAGCTCATCCCACCCATTGTGGCCACAGATGAGTAGAAACAGCCAGAGGCAAAGAAATGTAGGGCACCCAGGAGCTTGACAAAACCCAATATGGCATGTGACCGGCCAGTCCAGGGCTCGAGGTCAGGTCTTAGATCTTCAAAGAGCTCTCTAATAGCCCCAGTGTTCAAACGGTAGAGGGAGATGACCTGGTCCTCACGCATGTCCTGGATCCAGGCCCTGGGCCTGTAGAGGCAAGGCTGATGAGGGTGCACCTCGGCCTGCCTCCTGCGCCATGCTGGCATAGCCCTGGCTTGTGGAGCCCCTATAGCTGCAGGTCTGTGTTGCAGCGGGACTGCACCCATACCCTGTGCCACAGCCCCATGGACACCATCTCCCTCTTCATGCAACTGTAGCTCTACCTCACACTCCAAAGCCTGGATAGCACATGCAGCAATGACAATGTGGGCCATCATGGACAGCAGGTAGAGCAGAGACAGAAGCTTAATATGGTGTGGGGAGTGGCAAACAATCAAAACAAACACAACACACCTGTACAAAGTTTTCCATGCCCAGTGTGCGTATCACGGGCAATGTATGCATAGTGCATGATGCTGTGCACATTGTGCATGCGCGTGATGCTGCACAGACACTTAGGGCATCTGTGCATGCTTTGCGTGGTCCTGCATGCATTGTGCATGCGTGGAGCATGTCTGTGTGCACAGTACCCATGCGCAATGTGTGGTCCCTCTCACAATGGTGCACAGCACGTATGAACATGGCATGCACTTGCGCAACACATGCAGGACCATGTACACCACATTCCTACATGTTGGGCATGGAACCGCACATTGCGCATGCATACAGCATGCACAGGAACACACACAGTGCATGTACAACGTGTGGTTCTGCGCATGGTGGTGCACGACATCTACGAATGTGGCATGTGCATGCGCAATGCACACAGGACCACATACTCCACATTCCTACACGTCTTGAGTGGAACCGTGCATTGTGAATGCACATGGCACACACAGAAACACTCACAGCGCAGGCATGCTCCACACATGTGCAACGTGCATAGCACCACGCAACGCCCGTGCATATGCCCCAAGCGCATGCGCATCGCGCGCAATGCAGCGCCTGCGAATGCATACATAGTGTTGCACATGCACTGAGGGCTGAGGGTGTAGAGTAGGCGAGATAGGAGTAGAAGGATGAGCAATGTGTGACAGGCAGGGAGACGATAGTGAGAGCAGAAATATGCAGCGAGAGGAGACAACAGGAGGGGAGGGTGGGGAACACCTAGCCAGCAGTCCCCAGAGGCGGGAGGGATGTGTGAGCCAGAGGTGGAGGTGGCAGGGCCATCGGGTGGGTTCCGGCCCATGCAGGCTACCAGGTGGAAAGAGAAGGCAGAAGCCGGTGCCCACAGTGGAAAGGAAAAGGGCCCTGAGATTCAGCCACCAGGAAAATGACATCCTGCTGACCAGTGTGCTTGAAAATTATGAGGTCCTGTATGGGCGTCTCAGCTCCTTTACACCACTGAGCACACGGACCATGGTGTGGGAGGAGGTCCGGGAGGCTGTGGCCGAGGCCAGAAGCCCACACAGGGACCCGGACAGTCTCTGCAAATGCTTCAACGATATCAAGCATGGGGTTCATGTCCACATGACAGCGGTGAGACGGCATGCTATGGGCACTGGTGGGGGTGGACCCATCAGGCCTGGCCTGACAACCCTGGAACAGTAGCTGGCAGAACGTCTCGGCCCAATATACCTGCCCGGACTGTCCCTAGCGCTGGACACAGCACATCCACTGGCAGGTATGTCTGACATATGCATTCCACGTACAGCTAACAACCCAGCACATGCAGGCTCAGCCTCAGGGGGGGTGTGAGCCCATGTCCTGAGACCCAGTGTGGGCCAACATAGCCACAGGAGGCCACGGATGCATCAGCAGTTCCCTAATGGGTATGCTGAAAGGTGTGGACAGGTACTTGGGGGTGGGTCCCTAAACCATTCATAGAAAGGGACATAGTATAGCAATGTCTTACCCAATATAGGCAGTGTGGAACCTGTGTCATCTGGGGAATCCACTAGGGCAGATACTGATAACTGTTGGAAACAGGTTACTGGGCCTGATGGATGGCCGTCTGTCCCAGTAAGGGATATGTAATGCTCCAATGTTTGTTCCCATGTAATGTTATCATACACCAACTGATGTTAAACATATGACCCTTTCACCCTACGCCCTCACCGCCTGCATACGTGATTCCCCGGTCAGCCAGTCACAGTGTACCCTGCCATCTGCAGACCACCCCAACACACCCAATACCTGGCCTCATGTAGAGATACCCTCCCCCACATACAGTGGCCCCCCTCCCCACACCATGTCAAGTCCCCATCACCATCCCAGATGACCCTCCCCCAAATGCATGTACCCTCCAGTCAATGTTCCCTCTAATTTTCTGTAGGCTGTGTGCGCATAAAATAGCTGTGTGCAGCTTTTGAAGGAAGGTTAAATTTTTGTGCGCCACATAACGACACTCGGAGTTATATACTTTAAAATTTGACTACACGTCAGAATACAGTATGTACACCACATTGATTTTAATCAAATTAAATGAACATAGACGATTACTAAAGGAAGCGGGAAATTCCTAGTAATTGCAATCATAACTGTTGTTGTTTTCTATCAGAATCAGAGCCGTAATTTTTGTGCGCTCTGTTGTAAAGTATGTGTGCTCGCTCGGCGAGGTGTGTGCGCGCGCACACGCGCACAGCTTAGAGGGAACAGTGCCTCCAGTACCAAACACCACCCAGGGTCAGCTCCCATTCAGCCACCGCAGTGGCACATACCCAGTCCCAGGATCCCCTCCCACAGTGCAATCTCATGCAGAGCATCACCCTCCCACACCCCCCAGAGGAGGGCCACGGCTAGCCAACAGGGAGCTGGTGAGGGTCCTGCTCCCCCCCACAGCTGCCACAGGAACAGGTGAAGACACCCCCAACCACTGCAGCTGTTCGAGCTGGCTGGCCTGCGAATAAGCAGATAAGGACATTGTCTGTACTTGGACACATGAAATGCAGTGCCCTGTGCAGAGAACAGTCCTGCCAGATGGATGTTCCAGCCCTGAACACATGGACATGCTGGGACCACCAATAAATGATGCATGGCGTGTATACCTCCACTCAAGTATCTGCAGAGACATGCTAGTGTGCAGAGTACTGTCAAACAGACATCCGTGTCACACCACATACATACCTGGTGTGATGGCCCCCAGTACAGGCATATCAGAAGGACAGGTACAGCAAACACTGGATGATCTATCTGACCCACTACCATGGCCACCAACAGTCGGTCGGCAGTGGCCGTACAGGACAGGATCACATCTCCATGTACCTCCTGCATTCATTGCCCCCCCCCCTGTCTGCCACCCCCAACCACACACTGCTGGATAAATGTCCATCCACTCCCCACAGCAGTGGCCAATGAGGCAGTCCCCACACCTGTCAGGCAAACAGCCACACCTGCACCAACACCTATCCGTGTAGTCATACACCCTCCATTGCACACATGTCGCTCACACACACTCTGACCAGCTCCAATCATGATGCAGGATCCTGCCAAACCCCCCTGGATGCATGTAGCTCTGTGCCCAATCCCCAGTACCCCCTCCCATGACACACCTATCACTGCTGACAATAGGCCTGTCAGTCGCCACTCCGTCTCCACAAACATACCTGACAATGTGACGCATCCCCAACTGCGCCGACACATGGTGCTCCCCCCACCTGTTAATCCCATTGGACAGTCATGCGTGGACCACATTGAACATAAGAACATAAGATATGCCATACTGGGTCAGACCAAGGTCCAACAAGCCCAGTATTCTGTTTCCAACAGTGGCCAATCTAGGTCATATGTACCTAGCAGTTTCCCCAAGAGACACAAGTTCCACAATGCTTGTACTGGGTCAAACATTGATATCTTCGGTCACTTCTTAATAATGGTTTATGGACCTTTCCTCCAGGAACTTGTCCAAACCTTTTTTAAACCCAGCTACACTAACAGCAGTTACTACATCCTCTGGTAACAAATTCCAGAGTTTGATTACACGTTGAGTGAAAAAATATTTTCTTTTATTAGTCTTAAATAGTTTACCCTGTAGCTTCATTGCATGTCCCCTAGTCTTTCTATATTCTGATAACGTAAACAATCAATCTACGTTTACCCGTTCCAAGCCGTTCATTATAGACTTCTATCATATCTCCCCTCATCCGTCTCTTTTCCAGGTTAAAGAGCCCTAACCTTTTTAGCCTTTCTTCATAGGAGTATCCTTCCATCCCCTTTACCATTTTGGTGGCTCTTCTCTGAACCTTTTCTAAAATCGCTATATCCTTTTTAAGATACGGCGACCAGAATTGCACACAATATTCAAGGTGCGGTCTCACCATGGAACGATATAGAGGCATTATAATATCTTTTGTTTTATTTTCCATTCCTTTCCTTATCATACCTAGCATTCTATTTGCTCTCTTGGCCGTCGCTGCACACTAGGCCGAGGGTTTTAACATGGTATCCACAATGACGCCTAAATCTTTTTCCTGGGTGGTGGTTCCTAATGTGGAACCTTGCATCGTGTAACCATAGTTTGGGTTGTTCTTCCCTAGGTGCATAACCTTGCACTTGTCCACATTAAATTTCATCTGCCATTTTGATGCCCAGTCTTCCAATTTATCAAGATCCTCTTGCAAGTTTTCACAATCCTCTTGGGTTTTAACAACTTTAAATAGTTTTGTGTCATCTGCAAATTTGATAACCTCACTCGTTATTCCACTTTCCAGGTCATTTATGAATATGTCAAAAAGCAGCGGACCCAGCACAGATCCCTGGGGTACACCACTATTCACCTTTCTCCATTGGGAAAATTGGCCATTTAGCCCTACCCTCTGCTTTCTATCTTTTAACCAGTTCCTGATCCACAATAGTACACTGCCTCCTATCCCATGACTCTTTAGCTTTGCCAAAAGTCTCTGATGAGGGACCTTGTCAAAGGCTTTCTGAAAGTCCAGATACACAATATCAACCGACTCACCTTTGTCTACCTGTTTATTCACTCCTTCAAAAAAACATAACAGATTAGTAAGACAAGATCTTCCTTGTCTAAAGCCATATTGGCTGTGTCCCACTGGTTGTCCTCCTTCCACCATGTCTCTGATATTCCAATCATATCTAACCTTTCATTTAGTGCTATATATTCTAACTCTCCCATCTTATTCTTTAGACTTCTAGCATTTGCATACAAGCATTTTAGAGAATGTATTTTATTCATGTTAATTTGGCTATTGTTAGACATGGGTAAATTGGGATCTTTAAGCTCTGTCTGCTCCATACTTGAGGGCATTTGGGCTACTTTACTCTTTTGCGGAACCTCTCTGCTTTTGGTAGTATCCTTCAAGGATACATTCTTCTGAACCATCCGCTCTTGGGCGACTGTCGGCTTTCCCCTAATATCTAGTTTAAAAGCTGCTCTATCTCCTTTTTAAAGGTTAATGCCAGCAGCCTGGTTCCATCCCGGTTAAGGTGAAGCCCATCCCTTCGGAAGAGCCCCTCCTTTCCCCAGAATGTTCCCCAGTTCCTAACAAATCCAAAACCCTCATTGACATTGGTTATGATGTAACATAGAGCTATACATATGTGTGCAGGACCACAACATTTAAACTGTGTACCATGTTTCCCCCCAGGCGACACCCAGGCTATGGAGGCTGAGGATACGGAGGATGGTGCAGAGACAGGAGCAGGAGTCCTGGCTGAAGTATCAGCCACTGACGTTGCTGCCAGCACCGATGTGGAGGCCCCAGGGGGTGCTGTGGCACAGGAGGTGGAGGGGACAGTGATCGTCCACCCCCATCGGGGAGCAGCAGCAGCAGCAGAGTGGCCGGGGAGGGGGCCGAGAGCGTGGGGCTGGAGTCCATTCTGTCAGCACGGAGGCCATCGGCGGGACTGGAGTCAGGAACAGCACCCTCCGCCATAGGGGAGGTACTGCATGAGCTGCATGGCAACACCGCCTCGAAACGTGCTGATGCTGAAGGTGGATGACTGCCAGGATGGTTGCATGTGGTGGTGTGGCACCCCACCTCCAAGACATGGCAGTGAGGGAACACACCCGCACACTGACAGTGGGTATCCCCACATACATGTACCCCCATGGTCATATCTGAGAGGTGTGTTGATGCACACTGGGGAAACAACTTGTCATCCACATAGGGGTGGGTGTGACTGATGTGTACAGATGCCTAGAAGGTCATGGGGCAACACACAGGGGTAGGTGCTGAGGGTGGGAGAGGAGGGGGTCTGAAGCACGGTCCAGCTGCCGCCTGTGGATTGGGGTGTACATCACAGCAGGGCTGTGGGGTGGCACGACCCAACCTGGCAGTTAACGGGTCCCTGCACCACAACAATAGGCCTGGCCCACAGCAACAGGTCCCTGTCCTCAGTGGGTCAAATATGGGCCGGCACCCTTCACCTCAACTGGGTCCTGACAGACATGACAGATACACTGGGTATACAGGTGGCACAGCTATGGTGCATGGACATCCTCTTTTCCCATACCTCGGATATGCCCCCAGCTGTGCTACCGACATATGTGGATTCCACACCAATCACAGCAGTCCCCCTATGTAGTCCACCAGGATACCTGTTGCATGTGTTATGGTGGGGGGTGTAACAGATGTCTCACAGGTCACACTGTGTCTCACCCACAGGTACTTGCCAGGTGCTTCTGGCAATACGTGAGGAGCTACATGGCCAACATGAGGAGAGGCAGGCCGACATGCAGGAGATGCTCGGTCTCCACCAGGACGTGAAGAGATCGGCCAGCTGTGTGAGACAGCTGAGGTGAAGGTTTCTGGGATAGGTCGGGTGGCTGATGCACTCGAGGCCATGGCTGGTCGTGGGGCAGCAGCCAGTCGCAGCAGCAGCACCAGCACCAAGGGGTGGGAGGGGTCGTGGTCAGTGCAGCCATGGGCAGGCAAGCAGGTTGTGAGTGTGGGGATCCAGGTCACCATGTCCACCTCAATAAAGGCATCTTCACTTGTTGTAACCTGTGTGCACGTGTCCAGTGTTTGTGTCTGCGCTACCATGGTTACCCTGTCCCCCTTGCGGTCACCCTGGTCACATATGCCTTGCCATGGCTTGTAGACCCATTGGAATGCCATCCCCTGTCCCCATCCCATATCACAGGGGGGTGGGAGGTCTGCACTGCCATCATTTGGCACAGATATATTCTGCCATGCCACCTATGCCATGCACCCTGCCATATGTGCACTGCTGGCTCGTCCAAGCCACCATGCATGTGCCATGTCTGCTGGACATTGCAGCACATGGGTACATCATGGGGGCTGCAAGGGATACCTACATCAGTGCACATGCCCATATCCTACACCAGATGTGGCACCATTCCATGTATGTGACATGTCTCCCACACATACACACTGGGACATGCTCACACGTGTCACACTCAGTGCAACAGCATGTCAAGAAATGAGACACATGACCATTGCATTGTGTACGGAATAAAAAAAAATATATTGTTAGCACAAATATTTACATATTTTTACATTTGTCCCCATGTGGTGTCGGCGTGTGTCAGGCTCCCACACCCTGCCCTGGGGTAGTGGCTATCCCAGTCACAAGACAGCACAGGGCAGGGGTGCCACGTGGCACTGTGGTGCTCACACCCCCTGGGGGCTGCCAAGACCGGATGGCTGTGGAGCTGCGCTGCCCATGACAGCCTCACGCAGCATGCGCAGCTCCTCAGCAATCCGTACCATGGTGTCTACTACCTGCTCCATGGTGCGGTTCTGTGCCCGCTGAGCACAGTACGCAATGGTGATGGCGCTGCACATGTGATTCACCATTGTGGCATGTACAGAGCAGCAGACGCACCTATGTGAGTCCAGGGGATGTAACTCCAAACTCTCTGTATGGTCCAGGGCCCACCTGGGCATAGGGCAGACTTGCACAAATCAACAGGTGCAACTACCATAGCACCAGGATGTATATCAGACCTCTGTAATGAGGCTGAGGCCTCCTAGGGATAGGGCAGACTTGCACACATTAACAAGCGGACATACCATAGCACCAGGATGAATAACAGACCTCTGTAATGCGGCCTGAGGCCTCCTGAGGATAGGGCAGACTTGCGCACATCAAAAGGTGCACCTACCATAGCACCAGGATGAATAACAGACATATGTAACCAGACCTGAGGCCTTCTGGGGATAGGGCAGACTTGTGCATATCAACTGGAGCACCTACCATAGCACCAGGATGACTAACAGACCTCTGTAACCTGGCCTGAGGCCTCCTAGGGATAGGGAAGACTTGTACACATCAACAGGCGCAAATACCGTAGCACCAGAATGAATAACAGACCTCTGTAACCAGGCCTGAGGCCTCCTGGGGACAGGGCAGACTTGTGAACATCAACAGGCGCACCTACCATAGCACCAGGATGAATAACAGATCTCTAACCAGGCTTGAGGCCTCCTAGGGATAGGGCAGACTTGTGCACATCAACAGTTGCACCTACCATAGCACCAGGATGAAAAACAGACCTCTGTAATGTGGCCTGAGGCCTCCTGGGGATAGGGCAGACTTGCACACATCAACAGGCACACCTAACATAGCACCAGGATGAATGACAGACCTCTGTAACCAGGCCTGAGGCCTCCTGGGGATAGGGCAGAACTGCACACATCAACGGGCACACCTACATTGATCCAAGGTTGACCCACAGACCAGTCTTTTTCTCATGTTGTACTTGTATGATATTTGTGTTGATTGCTGGCTATTGTGTTGCACTCCTTGGTTTGTGTAACCTGTCCCCATGCACTTACCTCACGTGGGTAGTCAGCAGTTCTATTGAATTGCCTGGTGAGGCACCCCCAGGCCCTCCTCACCCTGGTGAGGTCCTGACGCTGTGAGGAGCCTGGGAAATGGCGCCTATGGTGGCAACAAATCATACGCCCAAGGAGGTCTAGGTCTCCCAGGGAAAACAGTGGCTTCCATGACCTGGACGCCATCTTGTTTGCTGTGTTTCGTGCAAGGCCTCATGAAGTAGTAATATTGCATCTGTGCAGTGAAGCGCAGTAACGCATGGTACACCGAGACATAGCTGTAGCACGCGTTAATCTGTTTCTGGATATATACTCTTTTGTGGCTGTTATCTTGCAGCATTTTGGTGACGTGCGACACATATTTGCATTTCTGATTATGCCTCTCCTCTGAGGGTGCGACGTGCCACATACTCATATAGTTTACATCACTTTGTTGTTTTCAGGGATTTTAACTCACACTAGGTTGTTGACTGGCATTTCCCCAATGCACTGCTCTACACACACCAGGTCATATTGCGCGGATGAACCGGTATCTTGTGGGCAATGGCGGTTTACGTTACGGCATGTCACAGTTTCAGCCGTCTAGGCCTAAGGCGCATTATATGGCACCTTAGGTTATGGCGCCTTAAAAGGTACCTTACACCAAGGCACTTTATAAGGCACCTTAGGGTATGGCACTGAGGTGAGGGTGTTGTTGGCTGGCAGCACAGATTGCAGAGATGTGTCTGACTGTTACAGGCATGAAAAGGACTTGCCTCAGACAGGTTTAATAAAATGAGACCACTTAGGAATTGAACCCATGACCTCTGCCTAGGAAGTCATTGCATTAACCAGTGAGCCACACCTCTATTGTTTTTTGTTACTGCAATGGCTGACTCCAGCACCTCAGCTTGGTAGGAGGACCTGACCGTGTGTGATACTGGCACAGAGTAGCTACAGACCATGCCATTGTGAGGATTCTGTGCTCACCCTGAGGGTGAGGTGGGGCACCCAGTACCAGGTCCAGAGTACCCGGGTTGGTTGTGATAGGCTTTGCTGTAGGTCACCATCATTGCCAGTGTGTGATAGGTATTCCTTGCAGACACACCTAGGATAATCCTGTGTCCATCTGTATTCCCCAATCACGTCTAGCCCTTGTGGACCATAATGCATCCAGAACAGTGTTGTTGCTATAGTCACTTGTTATAAGAGCAAGGGGGGTGTCTGGACTCACATGTGGATTATGTAGCACCACCTACAAAACCACCCTCTCTGGGTCAAGGTGGTGCACAGGATCTGCCCCCCAACAGACCCACACTCTACATCTTTGCAATGGAGACAGTAGAGGGACATGATGAAGGGCTGTGGGACCAGCAACCCAAGCCCTGCTGGTGAAAGGGTGCTGTCCAAGGCAGTTGATACAGATCTGTACACGTCACAAGGGCACTGGCAGTAGGCCTGGAAAAGCTCAGCTGCATCCCCCCCACCACAACCAGCAGAAGGCACAGTCACTCTGCACCTGCTGCACCCTGCAAGGTGTTCCAGCCATGCACATGCTAACTGCAGACAGTTCGCTAGCCTGTCCATAGTGCATGTTCACAGAGGAACTATGTGCACCCAGAAGTGGAATATAAGCACAGACACCAAGCAGGTATCTCAGTGATTAGGCCTCAGAACAGGGAACACACAGATATCACTTAAGGGAAACATTGTATAACAATATGTGGGAACATAGACATGCCATGGTCACTGCTCAGTCAGAGTGAGAGTGGCCTCCCAGCATGACATGCTGTGGCCACCCTGTCCATGCAGGTGGTGGTCGGGCACTACAATATCCCAGCCATTGCCCGACACCCTGTGCAGATGCATCCTGCCCAGTCCGCCCTGTCCGGGCCATACCCACAATACCTTGCTCCTCATTATGCACATTGGCAGGCTAACACTGGAAACAGTGTAAGCATTGTGGGCCCAGTGAGGGGTAAGCAGCCACAAAACAATGGATAGACATACACGCACTCCCACTCCTATTTCAGCATTGTGCAAAGATAGGGGTGTTTGGCAGCCCTGCCCGCCACACTAGTCCTAAGCACAGTGCAGGCATTGCTAAGGTATGCAGGTGCTAGTTGTAGTGCTTTGGTGGTCACTTCTGCACCGTGCCGGGCCCAACAGCCTGACTCTCCATGAGGCTTTGGATAGTAGAGGCGGTGTGTGGGGGTGTTTGTGCCCCTATTGGCCGATGCTCTAGGGAGTGCACATGTTTATATTGTATGTGCTATGTAGGGTAAAGTGTGGGGACATGGTCTGCAGGAGCCACAGCTGTGACCTGAACCTGTGATCTTATGCCTCAGGACACACTGGCTGTGTGTACTGCACCATACTGTTGCCCCAGAGGCAGGTCAGTCCCTGGGGATACCATGACTGTTCATCAGACAGATCTGCATGCCACCCACCTGAATAGGACTTTGCCTTGGTCTGCTGTGGGCAGATGCCACTGCCCCCTCCACCACCGGCACCCCTTCCCCATCATGCTGTCATGGCCATATGCTGGTGGTGCGCAGTCCCAGGCCATCCAATGTGTAGGTAGGCGGCTGCCTAGGGTGTGGGTGTCTGGGGTAGGGGTGCCTACATAGACATCCACACTTCCCCCCATCACCGCTTGCCAATGTTATGTGCCTGCCATTCCGGGGAGAGACAGCTCGGGGGTGTCATGTTGGTGATCTAGCAACTATTTGCTAGGGTGGACCTGGTAAATGTAGGTAGATTGTGTTATGCCAGCAGACTGTGGACAGGCTAGAGCATGCAACTCTGGTACGGTGTACCCAGTTTGGCCTACTGAGTGTAGATATGTTTCAGACAACGTGTGGTCAGACCTTGCAATGCCTTCCTATGGGCTGCAGCAAAGGGTGTTCATTTACCTGTTTTTCCGACCTGTTTGGGATGCATCCTGGGGAAGGTCTGTAGACCCTTGTTGAGTGGTCCCCAGATGTGCACAGATTGCCCAATTACAGGCATAGTGGTACCTGTGTGACCTTTGGGGTACCTTCTGGGTAATGTCCCCTGGATAGGACACCGGGAGACACAGACTACTGGGCATGTTTGACCTTGGTCAGATGCTGTCTTGCTGATTTCCAGTTTCTGTATTCCTATGTGCCACCTAGGCATCTGCCTAGTCCACCCTGTGCCCCAGCTGCCCCCACTGCATGTCCCGCTTGCAGCCCCCCATGCCCCATTTGTACCACCACCATAGTGGCCTTTCATACTTGGCCACTATGCTGTTGCTGCATATGGAGCACTACCATCACTTTCATGGGCTCCCTCTCTGTGCTGTACATTGCTGACACTGAAATTGTTTCTCTCTCTTACAAATGTGCATCTACCGCCAGGTTTTCGCTAGCGGTACTGTCCCGGCATTAATGTTGCAGTGTTAGTGTAGCAGGGGCCTCTCCACGCCCACTTCCCGCCCAATGAGCCCTTCTCTCCTCCCTCCAGGTCAGTTGCCGCTGCCAGTAACGTTAATGCACATTAACATTACGTCTATGAACGAGATGTAACGTTAACGCATGTTAACGTTACCGATGCTACGTTACCGCGCTTTAGTAAACATACCCCTATGTGTGTGGCTGACATTAAACTCGTGAGACTGAATTTCACAGGGACACTCCCAGTGGAATTACCCTTTTGGAAAATGGGATCAGTGTGAAGTACAGGAAACTTAGGGATATGTTTACTAAACTGTGGTAATGTTACCCGCGTTAGGTTCCACATTAATGGTACAGATGCCCATATAAAGGCATGGGCATATGCATCGTTATGGCAAGCCGTATCAACTAACGTGCGTTACAAGACGCCTTAGACTAACACGCATTACAAGGCGCCTTATAAGGCTACTTTCTTATAAGGCACCTTACAAGGCACATTACAAGGCACCTTGTAAGGTGCCTTTTAAGTAAGGTGCCTTATAAGGTGCCTTGTTAGGTGCCTTATAAGTTGCCTTATAAGTTGCCTTGTTAGGTGCCTTTTAAGGTGCCTTATAAGGTGCCTTGTAAGGTGCCTCATAAGGTTCTTTGTAAGGCGCCCTATAGGGAATCTTAGGCTAAGTGCCATATTAGGCACCCCTGGACAATTGTTGGAGGATGTTTCAAATTGTGTTGCTTTCTCCCTCCAACTGGATGAATCTACAAACATAAGAGACATAGCCCAGTTACTAGTCTTTATCCGGATGTTACCTGCAGGTGTATTGGGGTGCTTGTTGTTTTCGTGCCAATAGTTTGTGGTAACCTGTGATCCTCTGCTTCTGGACACATTGGATGTGTGTACTGCACCACACCTTTTCCACAGATGCACAGTAGTCCCTGGAGCTACCTGTACTTTTCCTCAGCCAGACCTTTTATGTTGCACTGCACACCACATACCGGTACAGGGCATGGCCTACGTCCACTGCAGGCAGGTGCCACTGCCCCCTACAGCACGGCCACACAACCCCCTGCCAAGCTGACATGACCATATGCTGGCGGTGCTGGTAGTGCGCAGTCCCAGGCCATCCACTGTGTGGGTAGGCGGTTTGCCTAGGGAGCGGGGTCTGGGGTGGGGAGGCATACATGGGCATCCTCACATTCGCCCCATCACCGCCTGCCAATATTATGTCCCTTCTGCTTGGGTGAGGGTTGGCTGGGGGATGTCAGGTCAGTGCCCTGGCAACTGTTAGCTAGGGTGGACCAGCTAGATGTAGGTGGATTGTGTATGGCCTTTGTCAGCTGCTGTCTTGCTGAAGTCCGATTTCTATGTTCCTATGTGCCACCTAGGAGACTGCCTAGTCTACCCTGTGCCCCAGCTGCCCCCACTACATGTCCCACCTGCAGCTCCGTATGCCCCATTTGCACCATCACCATAGTGCCCTTTCATACTTGGGCACTATGCTGTTGCTGCAAATGGAGCACTACTATCACATTACTTGGGCTCCCTGCCTATGCTGTACATTGCTGACACTAAAATGGTTTCTCTCTCTTGCAAATGTTTGCTAATGCCAGGTTTTCAGTCGCGTTAAGATTCAGCCCTTCATTTCCCTGCATTAGTGTGGAAGTGGCCTCTCCCCGCTCACTCCTCACCTATTGACCCCTTCTCTCTGCCCTCTCTCCCCCCTCTGAAGGACTTACCGCGGCCAGGAACGCTAACACGCGTTAGGTAACGTTAACACACGTTAATGTAACGTTTACGGGCATTAACATTACCTAATGCGCGTTAACGTAGCATCTGCTATGTTAACGCTGTTTAGTAAGCATACCCCTTAGTGACAATATATTTTACACATGAATGAAACTAGAAACACTGAAATATAGAACACTGTTGGCAGGTAATGATCATATGGCTTATCCAGTTTACCCATCCATACAAAATGATAAATTGTACAATCCCCTCCTCTCCCTCAGAGATCCTCTGTGGTTGTCCCAGTCTTTCTTGAATTCATATATAGTCCTTGTCTCTATCACTTCCTCTGGAAGGCTATACTATACATCCACCATTCTTTCTGAAAAGACATATTTACTTAGATTATTCATGAATCAATCCCCTTTCACCTTCATCCTATGTTTCCTTGTTCCTGAGCTTCCTTTCAGTTGAAAGAGGCCTGCCTCCTGTGCATTTATGCCTTAAAAGTATTTAAACGTCTCTATCATATCTCCCATATCTCTCATATCTAGAATGGAGGAATAGCCTAGTGGTTAGAGCCCGGACTTCATAACCAAGAAACCAGGATTCAATTCTCTCTAGCACTCCTTGTGGCCTTAGGCAAGTCATTTAACACTCCATTGCCTTGGAAGAAAGCCCTGGCAATCTATTTCCAGTTATACTGCCAAGAAAACCCAGGAGCTGCTCGATCACCATGAATCGGCGCTGACTTGAAAGCACAAAAAGAACCATATTGTTTTTCTTCCAAAGTATACATGTTGAAATCTTTAAGTCTGGCCCATATGCTTTATGATGAAGACTGCTGGCTGTTATAGCAGCCAACCTCTGCACTGATTATATCCTGATTATTCTGTATCTTTTTGAAGGTGTGAGCTTCAGAATTGCACACAGTACTCCAAATGAGATCTCACCAGAGACTTACAAAACCACTATCACCTCCTTTTTCCTGCTGGTCATTCCTCTCCCTATCTGTTATAGAATTGCCTTCAATATCTTTAATGCAGCAGTTAATTCATGCTATTTAACACATTTTTGAGCTCCATGTTAGCAATTAACATTCATGAAAACCCACTTTAAAAACATAACATGATTTAGTAAATAGACCTCTTAGATTGTGAGCCATCTGAGAACAAGGAAATACTTACTGAGGTAAATATAAATAAATAGTAAACTACATACTCCTTTGGGACATGGAGCAGGGGCAGCCCAGAGTCTTCAGTAGTAAGTCCAAACACTTCAAGGCAATATAAGATCATAGTACTCAGTACAGGTCATAGGCTAAAGTGGTGAAGGGCTAGGGTGGGACTGAGGCAGAGCTAATGTGGGGCAGAGCTAGGGTGGGGCTGGAGCATGTTGAAGTAGGGCAAGTTAACATTTTTGGGATGGAGACAAGAATCGTGTCAGCAAAAAAAGGGACAATGGGGCACTTTTGAACATAGCGGGGAAGGAACTAGCTGCCTTCCCCCTTTGACCTCTATTACTGGTGATAATATGCACAGGGACAGATATTCATTGGTGGAAACTGTGCGCAGGTAAGGTGCCTGGCCACCACCACCACTTTAACTAAACCGGATATTCAGTGCTAGAGCCTATGCGATGTCTGGAGTTGAATATTCAGTTTTGCTTGACAGTGCAGCTGTCATCCGATCGTTGGTGAATTGGCAATATTCAGCGACTAACTGGATAACAAAAACTGATTAGCTATCTGGCTGAATATTGCAGGCAGAAATTGGTAATTGTGATGTTGTTTCACCTTTCTATGGCTGGAGTGGAGCTATAAGTATTTGCTAAATAACTGGAGTGCTCACCACCACACCACCAGCTGAATCACACTCAAGGGGTGGGGTGGGTGGGCAGGCACAATGTTGCACTTATGCTCCCTTCTCCAGGGGGGAGAGTCTGAGGATAGAGCCAATACTTGCTCTTTGAGTCTTTGTTGCGCCATCCATAGTCTACAGCAGGCATGTCCAACAGGTAGATCATGATCTACCTGTAGATCACGGAGGGGTCAGAGGTAGATCACCAGCCCCACTTGGCTCCATCTCTCCAGCAGCTCACACCGTCGCTAGTTGAGAGCTTGTGCTGGCAGGTCGTCTGCCGAGGGTTTGCCACCACTGCTAATCCTTTGCCTGTCTTTTTTCCCTGTCTGCGGGTGTATTGGGGGTGCTTGTTGTTTTTGTGCCAATAGTTTGTGGGTACCCCAGGGGGCCGCCACCTGCACCCTGTGACAAGACGCCACAGGCCCGGTGTCATATCTGGTCTCCTGCCTCTCAGAATCATCCATTCCTGCCCCCACACCAACACCCCTTAGAAGTGTGTTATATACTGGGCAATATCCATTTACCTGGGCTTTACCTGAATACATTTACTGTATTAGTTGTGTCGTGTGCTGGTCATTGGTCACTTTATAGTTTGCTTTCATTAAATGTTTTCGGGCAGACACAACAAAGTGTCAAGAATTTGGTGATTTTGGCGGGCTTTTCCAATTTTGTTCTAACTTGCCTATGCCTTGACTTTGAATTGGTTCAAACCACTGTGACCTTTGCTTGCCTCTGCAATTTTATTTTGCCTAGCCTTTGCATTGTTTCTACACTGTGTGTAGAATGTATTAAATCGCGTGTGGTGGTATTTGAACTTGTTTGGCGGTATTTGATTTTATCTGTTTTGCTGGACAGGTGTTTGAGATTTTTTGATGATTGTTTGGTGGTATTTGATTATTGGTGCCAGTATGATGAATTCTTATTTTTACTTTTAGAACTGCATGTGTTGTTTTGGCATCTCCAGTCCTTGTATTGCACATCATCCAGAGGTCTTCAGTTCCTGTTGATCTTTAATACTTTGGGACAGTGACAGTTTTGGACCAGATTCAGCCAGTGTTTATACTAACTTAGCAGATTTGGCCTTCTTACTTCCAGCCACCCCAGTATAACGAAGATGAGTGTTCCAAAGAAGAGCAAAACCTACCACTTTCATGATGAATGGGAAATGGACTACTTCTTCATCATGGTGAAAGACAAGTGTTGTTGTCTAATTTGTAACGCCCCAGTATCCTTGCCCAAAAAGGGTAATCTGGAACGTCATTATAAGGCTCTGCATAGCAATAAGTTTGATGCTGATTTTCCACACAAAAGTGAAATTCGTAAACTGAAGCTCAAAGAACTTAAATTGAAATTGGCTACTCAGCAAGAGTTGATGGTGAAGCCAAGGTCACATTCGGTCAATGCAACCATAGCATCCTTCAAGGACAGCAACCTGATCGCAAAGAAGTGCAAACCTTTCACTGAAGGGGAATTTGTAAAAGATCATTTTCTTGAAGCAGCTGACAATCTTTTTGAAGGATTTAAAAATAAGAAAGAGATCATAGCTGCTATTCAAGATGTACAATTGTCAAGAAACACCGTTGTGCAGCGAATAGAAAAGATGTGTGGAGACACAACTGAACAATTGTTGGAGGATGTTTCAAATTGTGTTGCTTTCTCACTCCAACTGGATGAATCTACAGACATAAGAGACATAGCCCAGTTACTAGTCTTTATCCGGATGATTTTTGAAGACTTCATTGTTAAAGAAGAACTTCTTGGAATGATTTCTTTAAAAGGGAGAACTACTGGTCAGGAAATATTCCGGTTTTTCCATTCTTTTGTTACAAAGTGTAATCTTCCTTTGCATAGACTTGTCTCCATCACTACTGATGGAGCAAGAGCAAAGACAGATGAGGCTAACGGTTTCATAGCCCTCTGTAGACAGAATGACGACTTCCCAGATTTCCTTCTTACCACTGCATCATTCACCAGCAAGTTTTGGCAAGCAAGAGACTCAATGCAAAGACTGTCATGGACATCAGTTTCAAAATTGTAAATTCAGTTTGTGGAAAATCACTTCAAAGATGGCTTTTCAATCTTACTCTTGATAAAGAGGCAGCGGAAATCATTTTGCACACAGATGTAAGGTGGTTAAGTAGGCACAAATTTCTGCAAAGATTTCATGATTTGCTAAATGAAATAAGAAGTTTTGTGAAGGAGAGGGGAGATGACCAAGCAGAGTTGGAAGATGAGGAGTGGTTATGTGATCTGGCATTTCTCGCTGACTTTACAGGCAAACTAAGTGATATGAACCTTGAACTACAAGGTAAAAAAAATGCATTGGCGAGATTATGAGTACAGTTTCATCCTACAAGAGCAAATTTGAGCTAATGATGACTGACCTTGCAAACTACACTTTTGATCATTTTCCTAATACACAGGACCATCTGGGACAATATCCAAATTTTGTTTTTCAGAATGAGAAGTATGTGACAGAAATCTGTTCTGTTATCCAGGAATTTGAAAATAGATTCTGTGACTTCCAAAAAATTGGAACAGTTGTGGAGTACGTGTCATACCCATTCAAAGTAGATGTGGACATTAAAAAAACTGCCGCTGCTATCAGTAAAAATTACTCATTGAACAAGCCATCTCTTGAAAACGAAATATTAACCCTTAAAAATGGCATTTTTCTCAAGACCCGTGCTGAGCAAGTATCATTTTGGAAGCTAGTGCCTAGAGACAAATTTCCCAACTTGAGAAGATGCAGTGAAGCTGTACACTCCTGTTTCAGTTCAACTTATTTGTGTGAATCTGCATTTTCCCATCTGAAAATGACAAAGAGTACACAACGTTCTAACATGACAGATGAACATCTCCAGGATTCCCTCAGACTGGCCCTCAGGCAATATTCACCCAACTTCAAAAAGCTGGTGGATGAAATTCAGGCTCAGATGTCTCACTAATGAGCAAGAGTGAAGTATAAAAGATTGTGCAAGATCAGCCTGGATCAATACTCAACCTAAATTTAACACAAATTACTCAATAAAAGTTAAATAAAGTTATTAAGACAGTTAAAGAAAGTTATTACTCAATAAAACTTTAAGAAAAATGTACTTTCCATTTCTCCTCGCAGTTCTTACTGGATCTTCGTCTCTCTGTTTTGTTTTTGCTTAATTTGCTTAACAGCTGATCACATCCAAGTAAATGACAGAAGGTTCATTAAAAATGGGGGTGGGGGAATCCTCCAACTTTATTGGGTCAAAATTTAATTTGAAACTAATTTGAAACTTAATTTTCATGGTGGTAGATCACTGGCACTTTTGGCCGGAAAAAGTAGATCACGACCTGTTTTAAGTTGGACATGCCTGCTCTACACTATGGTCCCATCCACACACAGCAATGCAGCATACTATCTGCACATCATTTATGCTGGTCTTCCTCAATATCAATTAAAGCAGCTCCAATCCGTTTAAAACACTGCTATTCATCTTCTCCATCATGCCACCAAGTCTGACCATGTCACCTCATTAGCTATTATGTCACACCGGTTACCCATCTGCCATCAGATACATTTTAAGATCCTTACCCTCTCGCACAAGATCCTTCATTGTTGTGTCCCAGCCTATCTGTCATCGCTTCTCATTATGCACCCCCCTTTTCGGGTGCTATGTTTGATCCACGAGAATCATCTACACCTTCCTTCTCCTTTACAACCTCGTCTAGAACTGATACAGCATGCTGCGTTCTATTTCCTGGGACCCCACCTCTGGAATTCTCCCCCCTGAATTCTTCCCCCCCCCCACCCCAATATCCGTCTCAAGACCTCATACCCCATGTTTAAGTCTTCACTAAAAACATACCTTTTCAGACTTACCTTTGATTTTCCCCCTTAGATACTTAAGATTTTGCACATCCCTGATCTACTCTCCTATACTCTTCTATGCTATCTCTGTCCATTTACTGTCATTTTAATGGTGTTCTTTTCTTTTCTGTTTTATTATATGCATTGTGAACCACTCTGCTGTCTCGAAGGGAAGTATATCATGTTTTTAATAAACCATAAATCGTGCACTGCCTTAAGGAAGCTCCAGCCATTTTATCACCTTACACATTGCACATGTATAATGCCTCTGTTCTGCCCATGATGTGTGGAAGCCAAGTAATAGTATGGAAAACATAGCCTCAAATCGGGATGCTGGATCCACATTCTGCATTGAGTCTCCCTTTGTGTTCTACCCATGCAGATAAAGCAGAGGCCCAATTGGCAATCTCCAAGTCTGGATAATTGGCTGCTCTGTTGTTGAGTCTATATGATCATGCTATGTTCAGCACCTGAAGTGGAGGAGGGGTGTCTCAGGACTGAGTGCAGATTCAGGAGGATCACAACCATGGAAGAGGAGGAGGAGGTCAGGCTCAGTATCATTGCTGGCTACCAGTGCTGGCATCAGCTTGAATGACAGTATCTGTTCTTTTCTTCTATTTTGTGAGTGGACTTGGTGCTGGGAAGGCTTAGCCTCCCCAAAATACAGGGTGCCTATGCTAAAGGTCCAGTTCCAAGATTAGGGTATCCTAGTTTGTTTCCATATTGACATACATAGGTAGACTCATCAATTACTTAATTTCAAGGATCACAGAGCTCCTCATTTGTTTTCCAGACAACATGGCTAAGCAGCCTTTAAGTTGTCAAGAAGAAGATATTATCCCTGGGGATCTCTTCTCCAGCTCAAGGGTCAAATTTTGGGGAATGGTGATCTTGCTACATCCATCATAATAAACACTAGATCTCTTCCCCTGGATAATGTTGCATTACAAGTGCATCCAATGGTTGAGAAGGGCAACAGTCCTTTCTCTTACCATGCTCATAACTCGACAACATATTTTGGCTGTTGTGTTTTTTTCAACCCTTCTGAATATTTAGTATGCTCTAGGGCCTGATATTCAGTGCCAGCTGCTAGTGCTGCTAATGCTATATTCAATGTCAGGGTCATATCCAGCCCAAGCATTGAATATCTAGGTGAGCTGCATTTTCCACTCACTAACCGGGCAGATGCAATATTGAGCCATTGCTCAGTTAGCAAGGTGAATGTTCGGCCAGGGCTTCCTGCCTTTGGCTTTTGCCATATATCGCTAACAGAACAGTGGCTCAATATAGCCGCTGCCTGGTTAGCAATCAATGCAACCTCTGCTCCACCCCAGAATGCCACTGACATGCCCCATTGCTAAGTGGTTAGCATTGGAACGTGTAGAGCCAGTACCCGCAGATATACTGCAAACAAAATATCAGGCCCAAGGTATTTTCAACCTGTTAAAATAACTGACACCTTGCAGTGATTTTTGATAATACAACCTTTCATATTTCCCATGGCATACACCATAAGAACATAAGAATTGCCATTGCCAAAGGTCCATCAAGCCCGGTATCCTGTTTCCAACAGTGACTAATACAGACCATAATTACCAAGCATAATCCCCAAAGTAGCCAGATTCCATGCTACCTAACCCCAAGGATAAGCAGTGACTTCCCCCAGTTCCACCTTAATAATGGTTTGTGGACTTTTCCTCCAGGAATTTGTCTAAACCTGTTTTTAAACCCAGCTATACTAATTGCTTTAACCACATTCTCCAGCAATGAATTCTAAAGCTTAACTATTCATTGAGAGAAAATATATGTTCTCCTATTTGTATTGTGTACTACTTTGTAACTTCATAGCTTGATCCCTCGTTTTTGTGTTTTTTGAAAGAGTAGACAATTGTTTGGCATTTACCGGTTCCACTTCACTCCAGATTTTATTGACCTCTATCACATCTCACCTCCAGCCTGAAGAGCCCTAAACTCTTTAAGCTTTGCTCATATGAGAGTCATTACATACCCTTTATCCTGTTTGGTTACCATTCCCTGTACCTGTTCTAATTCCACTGCATCCTTTGTTGAGATGAGGTAACCAGAATTGCACACAGTGCTCGAGTTGAAATTGCACCATGCAGTGATACAGAGGCATTGCAGTATTCTTTGTTTTATCTTCTATTCGTTTCCTTATAATGCAGAACATTCCGTTTGCTTTTTTGTCCACTGCCAAACACTGTGCGGAAGATTTCAGTGTTATTATCCCGGATGATGTCTACATCCTGTTCCTGAGTAGTAACTTCTAATGTGGAACTTAGCCTTGTATAACTATAATTTGGGTTATTTTTGCCTACCGGCATCACTTAGCACATGTTCACATTAAATTTCACCTGCTCTTTGGATGCCAGTCTCCTGTGTCTTGCAAGATCCTCCTACAATTTCTCACAATACACTTGCAATTTAACACCTTTGAATAATTTGGCGTCATCTGAAAATTTGATGACCTCACTTGTTCTGATTTCCAGACCATTTATAAATATTTCAAAATATACTAGTCTCAAAACAAATCTCTGCGGTACTCCACTATTCACCTTCCTTCACTGAGAAAATTGGCCATTTAACACAGGTTTGAATCCTACTGTCGCTCCTTATGATTTTGGGCACGTCATTTCACCCTCCATTGCCTAGAGGTATAAAGTTAAATTATAAGGCCTTTGGGGATAAAGGAAATGCCTACCTGAATGTAACTTGTCTTGAATGTCTGAGAAAGATACGAGCTAAATCAAATTCTCTTTCCTTTTCCTTTTACTCTGCTTTCTCTCTTTTAACCAGTTTGTTATCCACAACAGGTCACTGATTCCTATCTCAGGACCTCAGGATACTTTTGTCAAGGACTTTCTGAAAATCCAGATACACTATGGGGGGAGGGGGTATTTTAGAAGCCTTAGCTGTGAGTTGGACATCTGAAAATGTGCAAAGAATGAAGTCAAGCCTGGAGCATTTTAGAAGATGGGTATATAGATGTCCCCAGTGCAAGAGCATCCATGTAGCATGAAGGCATGGGCAAGGCAAGGCAGATGCGCATCAAGGTGCAGTCACCACAGTTATTATTTCCTGCCCAAAGAAACTCAAGAGTTAATAAAAACCCCAAGCATAAGACTGCCGCACATCTGAGCATGTGAAATGTCAGGCCAGGACCTGCATGTCTCATTGCATGGTCACCTCATCTCTTTTGAAAAACCGCTTCTGGTACATCCAAGTACCCACTTCTGAGGCCGTGTAATTTGGGGACATCCATATTTGTGAAATAGCCTAACCTTTCCATATACCCAGCCTTGTGACCCGCATGTGGCCTGCATCCCTAACCAGTTATAGGGACAATCATTTTTCAGGGTGGAGATGGGGCAATTTCAGAAGCCACTTACAAGTGCCTCACATCACTGCTGCCACTCCCCTTAGTTTGTGGACGTTCTGCTCTGGACATTCACGATTCTTTCTAGATGTCCATTCTAAAATGCCACTTTATATATAATTCAAAATAAAGGGTTCTGACACTTGAGTATATCACATTCATTAAACAATACTAAATACTAACAATACTAAACAATACTAAGCAACAAAGGCTATCATAAACAGCAGTCCAATAGCACAAAAAGTTTTGAGAAAAACAGAACCATCTTCATAGGGAATAGTCTATATTTTCCATTGACATTATTTTATATCCCATTACGTTTCATCATCAGTTCCAAAAACCTGCTAAAATATCACAAATTTATTTCAAAAATCTTAATAAAAACTTATCTGAATGCAGCATGTAGGCACAGCCAATGTCCAACATGAATTCATGTTTCGAGGAGATAAGACATTTCATTCCTGTGCTTCAGGGAATCATTTAATCACAGTGATATTAGTGGGATAAAGAGGTCATAGCTTGTACTTCATATACATCAATAACTTTACAAACTTAACCCCCAACCACAACAATAAACTAATAGGAATAACTTTCACCTGATTATCTTAAAAAATATTTTGGCTTGAGCGGGACCATACTTTACCACCTGACAGAGTACCATAATACCCTTGGCCTCAGCCTGCACCATGGCAGGATCATTATCCTTCAGCCGCCAACTGCTCTGTGTTGACCACTCTGCTTGTGTGGCCTCTGAATCTTCAGCTTGCTTTTGCATTAACTGAGCCCAGGCACCCCTGTACCTGATACCTGTATCTTACCTCCCCCCTTTTGAGCCAGGCACCCCCGAAGCTGGTACCTGAGCCCACTTTTTTTATAAATCTATCTGAGCCTCGGCACCCTAGGCTCAAAAGGGGGGAGGTCAGGTACAGGTACCAGGTACAGGGGTGCCTGGGCTCAGTTAATGCAAAAGCAAGCTGAAGATTCAGAGGCCACATCATCATCATCTTATTCCCTTTTTTCACCTAGACCCCTCCGCCTAAATTTATGGTAGATCCTCCTCAGTCAGTGAGGTCCTACCCCCTGTCACCCTAATAGCTATGATTTCCTTCCTACCCTGAACTGCTGCCTCTCTGTCCAAGAAACTGACAGCATGATTTAAAGGTGAGGTCAGAGAAACTGTTGTTGCCAAAAAAGCATCTTTCAGGAAATGGAAAAAAGCCAAATGATGAAAACTGGAAACAGCACAAGCACTGGCAAATTAAATGCAAGGCAGGCAAAGAGAGAATTTGAGAAGAAGCTTGCTGTGGAAGCAAAACGCATAATAAAGACTTTTTTTGTGCATTCATAGCAAAAAACCTATGAGAGAGTCAGTTGGATCATTAGATGATAGAGGGGTAAAGGGGTACCAAGAGGGGACAAGGCCATAGCGGAGAGACTGAATGAATTCTTTGCTTCAGTCTTTACTGAGGAAGATGTAGGGATGTTGCCCATGACTGAAGTGGTATTTAAAGGTGATGTTGCAGAAGAATTGAAAGAAATATTGCTACACCGGGAAGATGAATTACAACTACTTGATAAACTGAAGAGTAGCAAATCACCTGGACCAGATGGTATACATCCAAGGGTATTGAAAGAACTGAAATGTGAGATTGCAGACCTGCTATTAGTAATCTGTGAACTATCATTAAAATCATCTGTAATACCTGAAGATTGGAGGATCGCCAATGCAACGACAGTTTTTAAAAAGGGTCCCAGGAGAGATCCGGGAAACTACAGACCAGTGAGCCTGATGTCAGTACCAGGAAAAATAGTAGAAACCATCATAAAGAATAAAATTATTCAGCATGTAGATAGTCATGGCTTAATGGGGGACAACCAACATGGCTTTAGACAAGGAAGATCTTGTCTTACTAATCTGTTATGTTTTTTGAAGGTGTGAATAAACAGGTAGACAAAGGTGAGTCGGTTGATATAGTGTATCTGGACTTTCAGAAAGCCTTTGATAAGGTCCCTCATCAGAGACTTTTGGCAAAACTAAAAAGTCATGGGATAGGAGGTGATATACTATTGTGGATCAGGAACTGGTTACAAGATAGAAAGCAGAGGGTAGGGCTAAATGGCCAATTTTCCCAATGGAAAAAAGTGAATAGTGGAGTACCCCAGGGATATGTGCTGGGTCCGTTGGTTTTTAACATATTCATAAATGACCTGGAAAAGGGAATAATGAGTGATATTATCAAATTTGCAGATAACACAAAACTATTTAAAGTTGTTAAAACCCAAGAGGATTGTGGAAAACTGCAAGATGATCTTGATAAATTGCAAGACTGGGTATCCAAATGGCAGATGAAATTTAATGTGGACAAGTGCAAAATTATGCACCTAGGAAAGAACAACTCAAACTATGGTTACACGATGCAAGGTTCCACATTGGGAACCACCAGCCAGGAAAAAGATTTAGGCATCATCGTAGATTACATGTTAAAACCCTCCGCCCAGTGTGCAGTGGCGGCCAAGAGAGCAAATAGAATGCTAGGTACCATAAAGAAAGAAATGGAAAATAAAGCAAATTATATTATAATGCCTCTATATTGATCCATGGTGTGACCGCACCTTGAATATTGTATGCAATTCTGGTTACTATATCTTAAAAAAGATATAGCGTTATTATAAAAGGTACAGAGAAGAGCCACGAAAATGGTAAAGGGGATGGAAGGATACTCCATGAAGAGAGGCTAAAAAGGTTAGGGCTTTTCAACATGGAAAAGACACGGCCGAGGGGAGATTTTATAGAGATCTATAAATTAATGCATGGAGTGGAACGGGTAAACGTAGATCGATTGTTTACATCAGAATATAAAAAGACCAGGGGACATGCAATGAAACTACAGGGTAACCTATTTAAGACTAATAAGAGAAAATATTTTTTTCATTCAACATGTAATCAAACTCTGGAATGTGCTACTGGAGGATGCAGTAAAAGGTGTTAGTGTAGCTGGGTTTAAAAAAAGGTTTGGACAAGTTCCTGGAGGAAAGGTCCATAAACCATTATTAAAAGGGACACGGGATATCACTGCTTGACCCAATACAAGCATTGAGGAACCTGTGTCTTTTAGGAAAACTGCTAGGTACTTATGAGCTAGATTGGCCACTGTTGGGAACAGGATACTGGGCTTGATGGACCTTGGTCTGACCCAGTATGGCATATCTTATGTTCTTATGTTGTGGGTGAGGAGGATGGACCTTGTGGATTCCCAACTGGTGCTTGACCTCTTCTCCCTGTCCTATATGTTGCCCCTTGCCCCATCTCCGGTGCCTATCTCTATTTGATACAGCTCTCCCCATCGCTGCCCCTACCCGATCCAGGGAGCCCTCCCTCCCCTCTGCCGTCCGGTTATGGGCCCAACTCCATCTTCTGTTTGGGCCTTCCATAACCAGGGCTTTTTTGAGGGGATATGTGTGTGGTAAGGAATACCGACACTTTTTAAATTGCCTGCTAAAATTAACCCATGGTGCTCATGTATTAATTAAAGGGCCCTGCATAAGTACCGGCATCCTCTTTTTTCCTAGGATAAATGCATTGATAATGACTATGGACTCCACACACTGAGCGAGCAGTGAAGAGTTACAACCTGCTTTTTCTTAAATTGAAGACAATTTCTGTAGGAGAGTGTTGCCAAAGCCACAGATACTGCAGCCTTGATTAGTAAACCCAGGTGAACCATCTTAAGGAAACTATTTAAGTAGCAAGCTTCTTCCCCTTATTGATTCCATGTGGGAGGAAATGGTTGCTGATTAGTCAGGGGGAATAAGTCTGTCGCAAACACTGCAGGCAAAACAGTTAATCCTGATGAAAAGACTATTAAATGTTTAATTTTTGCTTTAAAGCTGTGCTGTTTACGTTGATGTATGCAGGCTGAGAACTTCCACCTGCTGACACAATTTAGACTTCTTGCTGGTGCCTCTGAAAAGGTTGATGGTTCTGTGCCTATGAACAAAACCTGGGAAGGAAGAAATAAAGTCAGATTACCTACACTGGCTGTGTTTTCATTCTCCTTTCTCACAATGCTGCCAGCAGCTTAGTCTAACATGATATCTTTCTTCTCTTTCTGTAATGGTCTAGCACCTCCTACACAATAGTTTCTTTTTTTTCCCCTTTTATCCTGTTCATAGAATCATGTATCACCTAAATAGTCTATTCATAGTTGATTCTTGCAGTTTTAAATATGAGATCTGTCAATGAACATGACAGGAGGATAGGGAATTCAGCAATAAATTTCACAGTCGATGTACTAATATTAGCTTCATTCACAGTGAAAAGCATGTATCAATTAAAGAGCCCTGCATATGAGTACTTTGCTTCTAAACTTCCCTTCTGAAATTCATTTTCAACCATCATCTTGGTTTCTTTTCTAATGCTACTATATTTTTTTTTGAGATACACACAATACTCAACATGCAGTCACACCATGGAGCAATAAAGAGACATTATGCTATTCTTTATTTTATTTTATATTCCTTTCCTAATGATTCCCAACATTCTGTCTGCTTGTTTTGGCCACCACTGCACACTGAAGAGAAGATTTCAATGTATTGTCTATGATCACACTCAGATCCTTTTCTTGGGTGGTGAATCCTAATGTGGAACCTAGCATTGTGTATCTATAGTTTGGGTTATTCTTCCCTACATACCTCACTTTGCACTTGTGCACAGTAAATTTCATCTACCATTTGATTGCCCAGTCTTCCAGTCTCATAAGATCCTCCTGCAGTTTCTCACAATCCACATGTAATTTAATAACCCTGAATCATGTGTTGTCATCTGAAAATTTGATCACCTCACTTGTTCCCAATTCCAGATCATTTATAATATATGTTAAAAAGGCTCCAATGCAAATCCCTGGGGTATTCCATTATTCACTTTCCTCCACTGAGATAATTGACCATTTATCCCAACTTTCTGTTTTCCCTCTCTCAGCCAGTTTCTAATCCACAATAGGGCATTGCCTCCTATGTCATGACTTTTTAACTTCTTCATGAGTCTTTGATGTGGGACTTCATCAAACACTTTCTAAAAGTCTAAACATACTGTGGGGATTATTTTAGAAGCTCTATTTGTAATTTGGATGACCAAAAATAGATATGCAGACATCCAAATGACACAGATGTCCCCATAGACATTTACAAACCATTTTTATAATCCCCAGTGTGCTGATATTCAGGTAGGAAGGGAGCATGGTGGAGGCATTTATGGGGCATTCATTTGAAAGACATGCACCCCCCGATTTCAGAAATGCCTGGCCCATCTCCACCCTCATTCAAGTCTATACCTGCTCCAAGGTACAAATAGGAATCTTGAAAGTGCTCATTTTGCTAGTAAATCATCTGGATGGTGTTGAGAAGATGGTATCCTAAGATCCCTAGTACTGTCCACAACCATAAAGCTAATTGATAAGAAATGGGGGAAACAAGCTTTGTGGGTGTCGTGCTGCCGAATGTCTCAGCTTTCAGGCTGGCAATTTGGTATGAGTCTGGGAACACCCCCTGTCACCATGATGTGTGCCTACCTCTCGAGGCCATTCCCAGTTGGGACAGACTATGAGGAATATGCATGTGATCAGAAACCCAGGTGGAGAGTGGTGACATGGTCATTGTTGAGCAACTGTCCATGGCACTGATGTGTTCATACACATTGTTGGAGCCCTGCCGCAGATGCAGTCCCTAGCACTGTGTCAGCATAACATACCACTGATGCCCAATATGTTTGTGTACTATACGACAGCCTGCATTGTTTGTGGCGCTGTGAAGCTGCATATGTATGTGGGCTGATAGCCAATGAGGGGAGGCAGCTAGCCCATGTTACAGGCTGGTTAACACAGCAGTATATCTGCAGTGGTGTGGATATGGGATCTGCCAACATTATGTCCTAGGGGGATGATGAGGGCCCCCATTTTCACAGCTGCCATACAGGTTGTGAGACATAGTTCTGATAATTAGATGGCTATCTGTCATCTCAGACCCTACGCAACACATTGCGGGGCTGGTGGGAGATATCAGCAAGCATAACACCCACACAGTGATTTTGCCATGCCAATGGGTGGTCCCACAGATAGAGTGCCAACCAGTAGGGAGCACTGCAGGAGATGGCTAGTTTGGCACATAGCTGTGTTGTGGGGTGGTATATTCTGTAAGGGCATTTCCAGTCCTATCCCAGGTCCTTCCACAGCCTCTCACATTTTCAGATGATCCACCAGCACAATGCATTGCCATGATAGTAATATGCAGGATGGTGATGGCCTCACATAGTACCAATGGCACCACATTGAATGCCACAAATGGATGCTGCACCATGATGCATGGATGGTGGGCAGATAACCATGCCTGCTACATTGGCCATTAAACTAAGCCTGCAGCTCGACACAATCCCCTATGGCAGCCATTCACATTTGTCCACCTCCCCTTTGTCATTTGCATCAATACTCCCATGTCCACAGGTGCACTGGTGATGCATGTCTTGGGGTTGTCCCCCATCAGGTAGCAAGTGGTGTGTAGCATGAGCCACTGATATGAGAGGGCTCAAAGAGTGGGCAGGACCACCTGGGGATCACTTGAGGGTCAGGACTGCCATGGAGTTGATGTGTTGCACGGTAGCTACACACATGCCATGTATAAGGGGGGGGAGGGGGTGGCTCCCTAGGTGTGCCACTGTGACACGTGACAGGGCTGTCTGCTCATGCTCATCCATGCACTCTACCTCTGCATCCCATGGCCAAATGGTTGTCACCACTCATGCAATCAGTGTCAGAACTTATACCTCCTCACACTGTCCACAACTGCATTGGGCACAATGAGAAACTCACATTATTCAGGTTCAGTCTGATCTTTTAATGAGCATATGTCTCTGTGTGAGCACCAACCCATGAAGGAACTATACAAATGGAACTACAGTATGACCGAGTTGTTCACCACTATGTTTACAGATCTCCACTAGTTCATGGTGTTTGTGTAACAGAGGCTGGAGCAGATGCAGGAAGGCATGGAACAAGGGCTGTGGGACCTTGTGGATATGGTGCAAGGTGGCTTCCCTACACTGCATCAGAGTCTACAGGCCCTCATAGTTTCCAGCCTCCTACAGACACAGCAGCAGACCCAGAGTGGGAGGTGCAAGCAAGCCCTAGCTACCAGCAACCATCAGCTGCCCACCACATCTGAGGAGGGGTTGTGAAAGACCCAGGAAAACCCATGGACACACTGACACCTTTCATGACACACTTCCTTACCTCTGTGTGATTGCTGTACAATGCTGATCGCAACCTGTATGACTGACCCCACAACTACAGGCCTGGAAAATCATGAGAGATTCATGCAGTCAGGAGTCAAGACATTGATGTTCACATTGTTTGTGCAAACTAGTATCAGACAGCTGGGTATGCATCAATGGTCAGGCATCCTCAAGGGTTACCAGGCACACAGCATACAGCAATGGGATCATGTGTGTATGACAGCTGCAAGAAAATATGTACAGATAAGAACTTCCTGTCCCTAGGAACTGAGCTGCATCTGATGGTGATGGCAGTGACTGAGTGGACCTCTGCACCCCTTTACTGCAGCGAACCCCAAACTGCAGTTCCCCCTTGGAGGGACTTTTCATGAATCTAAATTGAAATATTTGCAATCAGTACTAGCGTTAGATGAGAAATCCTGTCATGAATGGATTACTTATAATTTCTGGTGTTCTAAAGCGGCCGAGAAGAGCAAACATACTATTGATTCTACATTTAGGAAGGTCAGAGATCAGGTGTATCGCATGGAAGAGCAAATATGTGTTTTAACTAACAGAGGTAATGATGTGAATAAAACTGTAAATAATTGTGAGCCTTGTACCGTGGCGTCTGCGCCACCTGCCTATGAAGATGAGGTTAATGCACTAGCTATTTCTCTGTCTAGAAATAATGTCCCAGCCATAGTCCCTGGTCGCGATCGAGAGGCGCCCTCGATCCGGCTGGGTGCTGTGTCTGATATTTCTACCCCTGTTAAAATTGACATGTCCAGCGTAGTTGTATCACCTTCTGATGCTTCTTTGGAGGGTGCAGTTGGGGGTGGTGAATTCTGTGCCTCTACCCCTATAGATTATAAACCTCGGACGACTAGAGCTCAACGATTGACTAAGGATATTATAGAACTTGAGCAGTTAATTGGCATTGAAGCCAGCCACCTTAAGGGCTTGAATACTGTGGAGCAGTTAACACAGTATCATGATTATCTTGTGAATAAAGCTCGTACATTAGTTGAACTCATTACAACTGTATTTGAAGCATTAGATTTGCAGGTAAAGCAGCATACTTTAAGTTTGTTGCCTCTCAGTAAACGTAAGGAAATTGTAATTGAAGCAATGTCAGCTGTTGCCAAGGGACTTGAATATTGGACCAAGGCTCCCTTGATTTCTAACTGTCAAAGTTTACAGTGTTTAACTTTGGAATTGGGTGACTCATCGGCTTCAGACAAACAAACGAAGGATCAAAATAAAGGTGATTTGCTGGCTCCATTTCGGGCATTCCCGAGAGGAGATGGGGGGTTAGTTACCTTAGCAACGAACTGGTCCCCAGCCGAAATTTTTAGCTTAGCTAGATCCTGTCCTGACTCCAGGGAGAAGCCTGGTCAGTTTGTAGATTATTGGCGACAGCTAATAACTACATATGATCCTACGTGGGTAGATTTACAAAATTTATTGAAAGCAGTTTTTCTGAATCCTATAGAGCTAAGGGCAGTCACCCACCCTCAACTGCGTGATAATATTAATTGGGTGTGGCCTGGTATAGATCCTGTAATTAATGCTACGGATGTTGCTCAAATGACTGCATTTAGAGAACATAGGGATAATTTGTTAAAAGCCATAGAGAAAAAGTGTACTCCAGTCCGTGATCTGTCCAAACTCTTGGAAGTAAAGCAGTGTGGGGGTGAGACGGTAAACCAGTATCACACTAGATGTTGCCTAGCGTTCAGAGATTTTTCTCCTCAGAATGCTGAGATGGAAGGTTTTGCTTCTATTTTTGTGAATGGACTGCAACCAGAGATAAAAAGTATTCTTGAAAATGCTTTGCTTGGCTGGTCTACTAAATCTGCACAAGAAATCCTGGAAGCGGCTCTGCATGCTGAGAAATGAATTCAACGACAGAAGGATGCTGATAAAGGTAAACTTGACCGCCAGCGTCAAAAACTTTTAAATTTGCAAGTAGCAAGTTATGAGTCCAACTTCAGAGGACGTGGTAGATCAAGGGGTGGAAGAGGTGCAGCCCCCTTCAGAGGAAGAGGACGTGGCTATATGGGGGGACAGCAAGGGGAGCGTACTTGTTATGGTTGTGGGCAAGTGGGCCATTTTATTAGAGATTGTACTAAGCCAAGGGGCAATATTTCCCAGCCTGGGATACAGGATGGTGCTAGATATCCATCTGTCTCATACCCTGTATCTACCCCTAACCAGCCTTCAGTGATGACTCAATACTATGCAGAGACTGATGTGGATTATAGCGAGGATTGACTAGGCCTGGTTGTGTGTCCAAACACACAGGGGGAGATACGTGCTACTGTTATGGGGTGTGAATTGCTTTTCCTGCTAGATACAGGTGCCTCTACATCTGCCATAGCGCTATCCCAGTTACCTCCACCTCTGTTTGAGGCCCTACCTGCAGCTCCTAAAGTACCTTGTGAAGGAATTGAAGGAAAGACTATAATGCATCAAAAGTTATCAGATGTGCCAATTATAGTGGAGGGTAAAATATATCATACAGATTTTCTGGTAGGCCCTACTTTGCCTGTCAACTTGCTTGGTCGAGATTTTTTATCTAGGAACAAGACTGTTATAAGCTGGGAAACTGGCACTTTGACATGTACCTTGTGTCCCCTGCAAGTACAACAGCCTATAGCTGTAACACCGGCTGTTGCGATTACTCCACCATTGGATACCCTTCCTTCCACCTTGTGGGCAGTACCAAGTGATGATATTGGGCATCTCAATATTCCTCCAGTCAAGATTGAAGTACAACCAGGAGCTCCACTACCATATGTGCGTCAATATCCATTGCCTGCAACGTCGGTGGCTGGAATACGGCCAGTAATTGAAAATCTGCTAGCCCAGGGTGTGTTGGTGCCTACTTCTTCTCCTTGCAATACTCCTATTTTACCGGTGTTAAAAGCTGATGGTAAGTCCTACAGATTCGTGCAAGATTTGAGAGCAATCAATCGTATTGTCATGCCCATCTTCCCTCTTGTGCCCAACCCTCATGATATCTGGACTCGCATACCATGTGACTCCACCCACTTCTCAGTTATAGATTTAAGCTCCGCCTACTACTCCATAGCGGTAGGGGAGGAGTCGAGATATTTACTGGCATTCACGTTCGAAGGGCGCCAGTATACCTGGACTACCCTGTCTCAAGGCTACACGGAAAGTCCTGCTTATTTTTCACAGGCCCTAAAAGCTGCTTTACAAGACTTGGCGTTGGACAAATCTGTGCTGATCCAGTATGTAGATGATTTACTCATTTGTTCTCCATGTTATGATGCTTGTATTGCTGATACTATGTTAGCTCTTGTACATATTTCTCGTTTAGGATTGAAAGTAAACCAATCAAAATTGCAGTTTGCTGTACCACAAGTGATCTTTCTAGGTGTATGCCTTTCTGCTGCTGGGCGCTCTATTACTGCTCAGAGAATTGGCCCTATAATGTCGATGCCTTTTCCTGCTACTGTACCTCTGATACGACGCTTTCTAGGCCTTCTGGTGTTCTGTCGCCAGTGGATACCAGATTTTGCTGAACTTGCTGCTCCACTCTATGCCCTGCTAGGCCGTGAAGCTCCAGAGGGTATTATAGTGCCTACTGAAGCACAGCATAATGCTTTCCATTCTCTACGGCAAGCGCTATTGAAGTCTCCTTGTCTCTCATTTCCAGACTATAACTTGCCTTTCCGCCTTTATGTAGCGACATCTACTAAGGCTGCAGTATGTGTTCTAGCACAACGTTTTCCTTCTGGACTCAAGCCGTTAGGCTTTTTCTCTCAAGGTTTTGATTCTGTTGTTGCTGGCATGCCACCTTGTTTTCAATCTTTAGCTGCTGTGGTATTTGCAATACAGACCACTGACTTCCTTGTTCTCCAACATGAACTGCATGTGTACACATCTCACTCAGTAGCTAGGCTATTGCATTTAGCTAAAACTCAACCTTTATCTAGTTCTCGTCTACTGTTATTTGATTTGGCTATTTCTCAAGCACATGTAACCTTGCATGAAGTTTCTTTGTTACAACCAGCTCAAATTTTGGCTTCTTTGGAGCCTTTATTACATTTGTCTGACCCTGATGGAACCCATGATTGTCTTTCTTCTGTAACTGCCTATTCAAAGGCTAGGCCTGATTTATCTGCTGTACCTTTGCCAAACCCTGATTGGGTTCTATTCACTGATGGTTCTGCCTTCCGTGATGAACATGGACATTTACTTGTGGGGTATGCTGTAACTACTGTTGATTCTGTACTAGAAGCAGGAGCGTTGCCATTTGCAAGTGCCCAGTTGGCAGAAGTATTTGCTCTCATTCGGGCCTTGGAGATGTCTACGCATTTGGTTGTTAATATCCATAGTGACAGTAGTTACGCAATCGGAATTCTGTGGGATTTTGGAAATATTTGGGCTCAACGGGGGTTCCTGACGGCTGCCCATAAGCCCATCAAGCATGCCCGCTATATTGAGCGTCTACTTGCTGCAGTGCTTAAGCCAGCTCAGGTGGCTGTGTTGAAATGCAAAGGACATGATCTTAATGGTACTATGCTGTCACAAGGCAATCAGTTTGTAGACCAAGCTGCTAAAACTGCAGCAGCAGGACCTGCAGTTCCACCACACCTTTTATTAACTCTTCGTTCACCTGCAGCTTCTCCTTCTGGCTCAATATCTTTGGACTTGATGCGTTCCCATCAGGACTCAGCGGACTTCACTGAAAAACAGAACTGGCTCACTTGGGGAGCATCTCCTGATGGTACTGGACTCTGGTTAAAGGACAATTTGATTATTTGTCCTAAATCTTTGCTATATCCTGTTGCCTTATTTTTGCATCACAAATTGCATTTAAGTGTACTGGCTATGACAAAAGCTTTTGTTCAATTGTGGCATAATCCTACATTTGCTTCTGCTGCTCATGCTGTGTGTATTTCTTGTCTCCCGTGTTTGCAAGCAGGAAAGTCCGGGAGCACTTTGCGTGCATCGCCCTCTCCGTCCTTGCCTAAGCCTCGAGGACCCTTCCTCTTCTTGCAAATGGACTTTACTGATCTGCCTTGTGCCAAGGGGGGAAGGAAACATCTTTTAGTTTTTACTTGCTTATATTCTGGATGGCCTGAGGCCTATCCGACAAATTCTTTGTCTGCTGCTACTGTTTTGAAATGCTTGCTTACTCAGTTTATTCCTTTGTGGGGTGTGCCTTTACTTTTGTCTTCTGATCAAGGTCCAGCCTTTACGGCGGAGGTATGGAAGGGCATAACTGCATTTTTTGGCCTTCACCAGCAACTTCATCCTCCGTATCATCCCCAAAGCTCTGGCCAAGTGGAACGGATGAATCGGACGCTGAAGGCGCTTCTCCGGTCTCTGACTCATGATTGGAGTCAGGATTGGGTGGAAGCTTTGCCGTTTGCCTTATTCTCAGTCCGTAACTCTCCTCAGAGAACTCGACAAGGTCTTACCCCTTATGAAATTGTGACGGGACGTCCAGCGACTACTCCAGCACATGTGATAATTCCACCAGATCAATTACCAGATCCCCAATTATTGCGCAGCGATTTATTATCTTACTGTAAATATTTGTACCAAACGTTGGTGTCTCCTTCCTTTTTGCAGCTTACAAAGCAGGGAGCTCAGTCACAATCAACCCCAGACGTGGAACCAGGAGATTGGGTGCTCATCAAGGATCCAGCACCAAAGTCAGCTTTAGCAGCGAAGTTTCTGGGACCGTTCCAAGTGTTGCTGGTGGGATATTCGGCATTGAAGGTGAAGGGGCGCAAAGCGTGGATACATCTGGACCAGTGCAAGAAGGCGCCGTCCCCTGGATAAGACAACTTCCACCGAGACCACCTCCTGAAGAATTAGTTGAAATAGAACTGGACTCATTTCCTCCAGGATCATCTCCACTTGATCAAGAAAGTGACTGTGAAATTGTTGAACATTCACAACGCAATCCAGAGGTGGTTATTGAAAAGTGGTTAACATGCATATTTGCAATAGCATTGGCATTGTTTTTGTTCTTCTGGATTTGGTGTCTGTCAGCTCTCGTGGTAGTATCAACAGTATAGATGAGTTGATAAGAAGATTATCAGAAAAGCCAACAATGCCCCCTAAACAACAGGCAATAATAGATAAGATGCTCAGGGACTTTCATGGTGTTACTACTCCTCCAGATCCAGTTCCTACAATCCCTGATCATACAGTTCCTGAATATGACCCACATGCGCCATGGGCAAAACATGGTACTTTTTATAATGTGTTTCATTCACACATTTATTCCTTAATTCAGCGATTTAATATTTCCAGCTGTGCAGTCTGCTTGCCTCACCCAGTAGCTACACAGTTTGGATTCCTGCCTAGACCTAGACCTCTCTCCTTGCAAGAGCTGAAGGAATTGTCTATGAATGAAACCCTGTTTAATCTTACTATGACATGGCCAGAAGGAGTCACTCCTGCTCCAAGAATAATTAGCCCTCAGCCAATGGCTGATCCTCCTATCTGTTTTCAAAGGAAAGGAACATATCCTGTGGGTGACACTCCTTTGTCTAAGTGTCAGACTGTTATGACTAACAACCATGTCCATTTAGTGTTAGAGTCCTCTACACCAAGTTCTGTGCAAGCCCTTTCAAATTTGAAGGTAGTCAATGTCATCCCTGATCCCAAGTCTCGTTTTGATCAGTATGAATTACAGTACTATGATCAGGATGGGTTTCCAGCATATGGGAAGTATAGATTGCAGAATAGTAAAGATGGTTTGTCATCTGGGTATGTTGACAACTATGTGTATCCCTATTTAGGATACTATCACCCATGGTTAAGAAACATTGAGCCTGGAACTGAAGTTCTAATCACAAATCCTAAAGATTTTAAAATTTGGCCTGATGGACTACTTGCCTTGGTAGGTCACTATTTTGTGTGCGGAACTCTTGCTTATGTTCGATTGCCTGCTGATTGGTCTGGCAATTGTTACATAGCTACTCTTGACTTACCATGGAAACTGGTCCCTTATGAGACTTTATTAGGGACGCCCTCAAGTCGTCAGCGCAGAGCAACAGATGATTCTAGTGTTGATATACGTGCAGCAAGGAAATTGTTAGAAGATACCACTATGTTAACCCAACAAGAAGTGAGCACTTTCGCAGGAACAGTGTGGCTAAGTACTTTTGGTGCCATACGTCCTACACAACGTTATGGTGAGCAATTATTGCGAATTTACGCTCTAATTGAAGTAACAGCCCAAGATTTGACTGATGCTCTTACAATCATGCAAGGTACTGTAGACAAGTTGACTGCTTACTCTGCGCAGAATAGGATGGCCTTAGATTATTTGCTAGCCAAAGATGGCGGAGTTTGTGGCATCGTGAGAGATCACTGCTGTACGATTGTGGATTCACAAAGTAAGGTAGTCACAGGTATCCTAGAACAGGTGAGAAAAGAAACCCACTTCTCCAAAGATAATATAGAGGGAACATCTGATTCTGTATGGCCTTGGTTTGATAATATATGGAGTGGCTTGTCAGGTCCAGTAAAAGCGATACTGACAGGCTTGTTTGGTTTCCTAGTAGCTCTCCTACTTTTAGGAATTGGTCTTGTCTGTTTTATGAAGTGTTGTACTACATACCTGCCTAAAGCTACACACACTATTGCAGTTTTGAAATTGCGAAGTATTCCTTGTACAGGAGACTTGCTTCGTGAAATGCCTTTCTATGAAGATTGTGGTTCTGTGCAGAACCAAAGGGAGGACTGTGGGCGTGGCCTACCCCAGCTAGGCCCCAAATGTAAGTTGGATGTAATTAATGAAGCAGATGAGAGCACTGATGATAAACAAATCTATACACCTATGATTTATCCTGGATATGCAGATTTGGACCTGTCAGATTCAGATTCAGATATAGGAACAGACAGCAGGTCAGGCTCAATAATCTCAATTGGAATGAAACCAAAGTCAGCTACACATGAAACCATACAGGACACAAAAGTATAATCCAGCTCAGTATAGGCCTGAATAGAAGTATAGGTTAAAGATTGCTTTTGAAGCTATTCCTTTAAATCATAGTTCCCGTTTTTAGTTAGACATAAATTGGGAAATTAGAAGCATTATGGCTTACGCAAACAGTCTATGTACCCAACAGATATTAGGTCAGATTGAAGTTCCTTAATTAAATAGAACAAGGGGTGAAGCTGATCATTCTGCAAGGGGATAGGCTAAGCTGTCTCTGGGGCAGGATGCCCTGCTCTTATGAAATTGACTCTAGTCCATTTAGTAAATATAACCGAAATCAGCAAAATATAATAAGTAACTAACTAGCTTTTAGCATCATAGCGACACCTGCTGGATCTAATGAATGTAATTTTTATATAGAACTTCTGCTTTTTGGTATAAATAATAATGTCTATGTTGGCAAAATTGATGTACACGTGGAATTTGGAAAGTACCAGATGTTAATTAAAAATTAACTGCATCAGCTGATATCACCTAATAAAAAGCTAAGCTCTTCGGAACCATCTTTGAAGAGGCATGTTGGGATAGTCGAATTAGACTCGGTGTGTCTCTTCCCTATGGAGCTCTATAGCAATTGATTGATTAATTAACACTGTGTCGTGTCTTTTTCTTTCCTGTTAAGAAGCACTGGGAGATAAGAACCCAGGTATTTTGTTATAGGGGTCATTTATATGAGTCTACACTTTGGACCAACCCAGCAAGCTAACATGCAACCACTGTTAGTCGTTGGTGACCATCATCACACCGACATTTTGTGAGACACATCCTGCAGACTATTGTGGGGACCATGTGTCATCACTGTTGCCACCTCAAAAAATCTAACAACATACTTAGACATGCAGGGGTGTCACTTAAGGTGACCACTTCAGCACTGGTGGTGGCTGACACACATCATGTGATGTCCATTGATTGTATACTTGGACTGCCAGATGACTATTCGTCTACACATCCTATGTCATGTGGTTTTTATTGCACATTAAGTATGGTATACATATTCAAACTACAATGCAACCAACTAACAAATCATTAGCCAACATACAAAATACTTTGATATACAGCCAATGTCAAGTAACTGATGCCCATTGTTTACAAAATTGTTATATATGTCAATACAAGACCCCATTTGTTTAAAAATATAGTGCTAATTCTATCTTTGCTGTGATATATGTATCCATGGTGCCCAATGTTTTAAGATTATGGCAGAACAGGTTTTGTGCTACATAAGCTGCTTCATATAAGCAGTGAAGGCAAAGCAAGTTCCACCAATGATCTACTGACAATTGGGCAGAATATTTCCAATACACAAGTTATCAATTTCAATGCTAAGCCAATCATTAAATCAAACAGTTGGTAATCTACTTTCTGTAATGAGGGTATACCAGCCAGTGACTTAAAAATGATGATACCATAGGTGAGTGTTTCCCTCTACTTAAGAATTTTGGTAAGCCTTGACCAAATTTGCTGCCAGTAGAAATTGACATTAGGGCAATAGTACAGCATATGGAACAGTGTACCTATAGAGGTCACACATGACCAGGAACGATTTCCACTTTGAGGTTTTAATTTTGCCACTGTCAGGGCATCAGAAAAGCTCTGTGAGCAAGGAAATACAATGTTTGAGTGATAGAGGCAGCTCGCGTAAGTCTGATCTGAGATCCCCAAAATAAATCCCACACTTTTTGATTCATAGGTTGTGATAAGGAAGCTTATCAAAGCTCAGGGAGTAATGACAATAGAGGAGAATTTACTCTGATTAAGGGACCTGTGCTGGCAGGTTATAGAACTAAGACAGCTTGTTTCCCTAAAAGACTACATGATCCAGAATGCACCTGTATGCAGAAAGTCCCTAGGGGAGCTAGAGTGGAAAAGCATGAGTCTAATCAGAGAAAGCATTATGTCATCCCTAATCAAACAGTCTCTAGAAGAATGCTTAATCCACAACACCTGAAGAAAGCAAGGGTGGAGTTGCAATCTAAGCCCTTTAAAGCTAGAGGGGAATCTTCAGGAAGACAGAAGGAGACGGAGAAGGAGAAGGGGAATCAGAAGGAGAATGAGAACAGAAGGAAGAACAACCGGAACCTGAAGGAACAAGGACAAGGAAGCAGACGGTCCAAGAGAAGAGCTCAGAGAAGTACCTATGCCTGGAGAGATACCCGAGGGAAAGAAGAATCTTCAGAGGACTGGAAAAAACCAGAGGTCTGTAGATCCACAGCCAGGGACCCTCAAGCAACACCTAGGAAGAGGTATGTTGCAGCTAAGGAGGAAAGGAGTCCAAATACCTCTTGGAGGACGTCTGGAGAAAAGATCCTGAGGTCCAGAGATACCAACTGGAGGACAGGACACAGAAGCTCTATTGCATACTGGCCAGAATACCAGAAGAAGCAGCCTGACACTTGCCTGGATTCAGGTAGGAACTGTGAACGTTTTTCTAGCTTTGAGCAGTGCAAACAGCAGGGAAACAGTTTCTCTCTGTGTAGAGGTCAGTTCCTAAAGCCCTCTGAGTCAGACGGAGAAACAGAATCTATGCAATTTCAAGAGCAAGGTTCAATATTTGATACAGAGGATATGGACTGTTCTTTGAGTCGGTTGTTATTTTAGGAAAATCATAAATATCAAAGCAAACATCAAAAGGAAACATTCTAAATATTGGCTTCCCATAAAGTTTTGTCCAAAAGAAAAAGCTTTTGGGAAAGTTTTGCACGTGTGCTGAAATCAAGCTACTGATTGCAGTTAATTGTCACCTGTTGGTGGAGAGCCCAACACAAGCCGTGCACACGTAGGATTAAAAAAGTTATTTTCTGTATGGAGAAAGTGAGCATTGTTTTTGTATAAAGAAGTTTCCCTCTTTGATTTGTTTTTCCCCAGCACTGCTAAGGAGTTTATTAGCAGTGGCTGAAAGAAGCCTTTCTGTTCTATAAAGGACTTTGATTCTTATTTGCATAAGATATTTCAGTTGCCTTATTTGGGTTGAATAAAACCCTGGAGAAGTTATCTGGATGGTGTTACCAAACATATCTGTGTGTGGGATAATCACCCCATAAATAAACTCTAATTTTGTCTACACTCGACCAACTACAAGAGTTTTCATTATCTTAAAAAGGCAAGCTTTGTGTGAATGGACTTCAATAACCACAATCCTTTGCAAGACAGTTAATTTGCATACTTGCCAAGATGGTGGTACCTTCATAACAAGCACCCCCTTTTACAAGGTTCAACAACCTCACCAATCCAAACTTTGGTTCCTAAACACCTCCTCGTGACATCTGAATGGAAAATGGTAATAAATGTTGATATTAATCTATTGGAGTCTTATATCTCCTGCATCGCCTGTAACATTGGCCAGCCTTGTTGAAGCTGAGAAGGGGAAATACCAGCTTTAATTAAGCAGTGTTTCAATTGATACTACTGAAATAGACATTTATCTGGTAGCCCAAAGTCCTGTTGTAATGTATGAAAGGACTTGAAAGCAGAGGTATGGATAAACTGTCCTAGTGTCCAGAAGTCATGTTGTTGCCAAATCTGTCATGAAAAGGGGTGGTTATTGATTCTAAATCATAAATTTAGCCAGATTGGCATACTGCACCTTGAACATATAATATGGTATTCTTTAGGTACCCTGATAATGCTGGCAATGCCATTTGTGTAGAGTGCACTATCATTGTGGAGGCCTTATGATGGATAGTAGTCATTCCTATCAGTAAGGAAGAAGGTATGGGTGTGACTAAAAATCTTTCAAGTCATACCCAGGTTGGAGCGTCCGCCACTAGTTCTTTTTTGACCCAACATGAACCTTATTTTAGCAAAGAAGCAAGATGGAACCAATTAAAATCAGGAAAGTGTGCCCCACCTTTGGTTTAGGGAAGTTTAAGTTTCCATGCCACTATGTGTGGAGTTTTTCCTCACCAGAGAAAAGTCATTAAAAGTTTCCCTAGTGTCTTGTAGAAGGATCATGGGAATAGTAGAGTGATCATATTTAGAATAAAAGTTATCTTAGGGGCCAGAACTATCTTAACAGTCTCCAAAGCACCCATCAGGTAAGAAATAGAGGAGACCACTTGTTTGTATGTGTATGGATAATATGTTTATAGGTGGTCATGTTTTGTTTCATTGTTTCGTGTATTGTGGACCAGTATTTAAAGGAAGAATTGGCACATTGGAAGGGAAACTTCTGGAGCATCAAACTTGACACATTAGCATTACGTTTTAGTTAAATTGACCTTGTATCCTGATATAGCTGAATAATTATTGGACTTTCAGAAAGCCTTAGACAAGGTCCCTCATCAGAGACTTTTGGCAAAACTAAAAAGTAATGGGATAGGAGGCAGTGTACTATTGAGGATCAGGAACTGGTTAAAAGATAGAAAACAGAGGGGTAGGGCTAAATGGCCAATTTTCTCAATGGAAAATGGTGAATAGTGGAGTACACACAATAACAATACCGCCTAAGGGGAATAATCACCTCAAAGAATCAAAAACACCCCTTAGTAAACCACCAATACATAAACCAACTCTAATCTAACTTTTATATCAATTCCAAAGTTTTTTCATAAACATTAAAAATAGGTTCTCACCGGACCTCAGGATTTATACACCCTCCATTTGGTGAAATTCTTCACCATAGGGAAATGGTGGACACTTACATCATAGGTCCTTAACCTCAATACTTTATTAATTTAATTACCAAAGAATCTTTCAACACTGTATTTCAAAACTATCCCTATCAAATATCTATACACAAGGATTCATCCAACCACTCACACAGACTACAAAGCCCAATCATCAATAAATAACCACATACACATACTACTATAAAAGTGTCCAATACTGCTTTAAAAAGCAGAAAGTAACAGGAAGGAATATTAAAGGCCCTTTAAACCACACACTCCGATATCTTCAGATGTGGGTATATTCAATCTCGATGTCTCAATATCCGCAAAAATTGCTGGAAGAAAATAAATGAGATTCCTTTAACTAGTATACAGCATACACCATAAAACACTAAGCAATCCGTTACTTATCTGCTAAAGATCAATTAACAGCATTTCTTCATAACGCTAACAAGCTACCCCCGAAGGTCACCATCTGTTGTCCAACGAAAGCTTCCGTTTCGCCACCAGGCTTCATCAGGAACCGGAGTTAAATTAAATTTCACGGCCAGCTCAGCTCCTCCATAATCAGACACAAACAGTGTCTCTTCAGATAAACGCTGGTTTATGTATTGGTGGTTTACTAAGGAATAGTGGAGTACCCCATGATCTGTGCTGGGTTTGCTACTTTTTGACATATTCATAAATGACCTGGGAAATGGAATAACGAGTGAGGTTATCAATTTTGCAAGAGGATCTTGATAAATTGGAAGACTGGGCATGCAAATGGCAGATGAAATTTAAAGTGGACAAGTGCAAAGTTATGCACCTAGGAAAGAACAACCCAAACTATGATTACACGATGCAAGGTTCCGCATTGGGAACCACCACCCAGGAAAAAGATTTAGGCGTCATCATGGATAATATGTTAAAACCCTCCACCCAGTGTGCAGCGGCGGCCAAGAGAGCAAATAGAATGCTAGAAATCATAAGGAAAGGAATGGAAAATAAAACAAAGGATATTATAATGCCTCTATCATTCCATGGTGCGACTGCACCTTGAATATGCAATTCTGTGTGCAATTATGTTTGCCGTATCTTAAAAATGATATAGCATTATTAGAAAAGGTACAAAGAAGAGCCACCAAAACGGTAAAGGGGATGGAAGGATACTCCTATGAAGAGAGGCTAAAACGTTTAGGGCTCTTCAACCTGGAAAAGAGATGGCTGAGGGGAGATATGATAGAGGTCTATAAATTAATGAATTGAATGGAATGGGTAAAAGTAGATCGATTGTTTATGTCATCAGAATATAAAAAGACTAGGGAGCATGCAATGAAGCTACAGGGTAACCTATTTAAGACTAATAAGAGAAAATATTTTTTCAATCAACGTGTAATCAAACTCTGGAATTTGTTACCGGAGGATGTAGTAAAAGCTGTTAGTATTGCTGAGTTTAAAAAAGGTTTGGACAAGTTCCTGGAAGAAAGGTCCATAAAACATTATTAAAAGGGACTCAGGATATTGCTGCTTGACCCATTACAAACATTTAGGAACCTGTGTCTTTTGGGGAGACTGCTAGGTAGCTATGACCTAGATTGGCCACTGTTGGAAACAGGATACTGGGCTTGATGGACCTTGGTCTGACCCAGTATGGCATATCTTATGTTCTTATGAGAATTGTTAGCAACTTAGGAATGGATTGTGTATGTAGAAAAAGCAGAAGATCATCTGCATAGGCCAAACCTTTGTAATGCTGTCAAACAATTTCAATGCCAGCTGTATTGTAAGATTGGTGAATTGCTAATGATAAAGGTTCAAGGGCCAAATTAAAAGGTAGTGGTGAAAGGGGTCACCCCTGTCTGGTACCCCAGTGTAGCAGAAAAGAAGAAGACAAGGAAGAATTGGTCCAAATTTAAATAGTTCTATGACTATTATTTATTGTAAATAATTACCCCGGTTACCCAAGTTATTGTTCCTGTTTTATGTAAAAAAAAACCAGATAATATGTATCTTATCTTATTTCCTTCCCTTGTTATCTGTAAACTCATGCATGTTGATTGTACTGAGATTTTTGTTCGATGTGAACCGCGCTGATGCCGAATAGTGCGGTATATAAGAGAATGTAAATAATAAATAAATAAATAAAAAATCGGATGTTTTCTTGTTCTATGTAAACCGAGCTGATTATGAATAGCGCGGTATATAAAAGATGTTAAATAAATAAATAAATAATTGACGTATTCTGCTGATAAATTTCTCCCCTATGCCAAACCATTGCGATATTTGGAATAGAAAAGGCCATTCGAGCCTGTCAAAAGCCTTTTCTGCATCCAGAGCAAGGTCATTTAAGGGGTCCTTGGAGTCTTGGGAAAAGGCCAACACATGCACGAGGAGTCGTCCGTTGTTCCTGGCATAAAACCACACTGATCTAAGTGAATCAGAGTGGTAATGATTCTTCCTAATCTTATAGCAAAGATCTTAGCATAAATCTTGTAGTCTGAATTTAATATGGAAATAGGTCTATAGTTTTCAACCTTCTGTTGATCACGCCCGGGCTTGGATGTATTACAATGGTTACTTCAGCTAATGCATCTATTGATGGAGTCGCAACAATCAAACCATTATAGTTTACCTGCTGAGGACTAAGTAGTTCACTTAGGAAAAAGCAGTAAAACTCTAGGGGGAGTCCGTCTGACCTGGAGGCCTTTTCTACAGAAAGTTGGGTAATTGCCAACTGAATTTCGTATATGCTAACATCTACTTCTAAAGGTTAAGTCTGTGCAAAGTCCAAGAAGGTATGAGGGTCTCAAGTTATATTTCACTGATAAAGGATGGTATACAATTCTCTACAACGATTTACAGTAAAATGAATGCATCCTTGGTAAGTATTTCCCCAGCCTCATTCTAAAGTGCCAACAAACAATCCTGTGGTTCAGTGAATATAAAGTCTAAAAAACAAAAACCAAACCCACAAGTAAATCCCCATTTAACATTTCATTTTTGTCGGAAAAGGCTGGAGGCGACTGAAATGAAGTCCCAGTCACACCAAGCAACCTGTTCCCTTTTTTTATAAATAAAGAGTGAAACCGCTGCACTTAGCTTATAAAAATAGTCCAGTGAAATCTCATGCGTGTCAAAAGTCTTCCCTTCTTAAAGCGGTCAGGTAGCCAATTCACGACGTACGTTTCGGGCCATAGGCCCTGTTTCAAGTGTTCATGCTCCTCAAAACATACCGCTGTAGAAAACTTCTATAACCGTCAAACTTCACCGGTTTATATGGAGGGGAAATATTCTCATTGGCTAACATGTACTGCCAATCAACAGGGAGTTCCAATCAACTAAACGGGAGACCCCATTGTCATGGGGGAACCCCTTAGTGTCAAGGATGACGTCTATAGCAAGCTGAACCATTCAACTTCCTTGTTCAATCCCGTGGGATGGACAGCCTGCAATTGAAAAATCAACTGTTGTTCACGGCGTTGTAAAGCAAGAAGCCGATTTCCTCCTCTAGGATTTGGAGGTATAAAATCCAACACAGTCCAAGAAAAATCGGAAGGAAATTGATGATGTAAAAGCTCACAATGCTCAATGAGGGGGGCTGATAAAACCTTTTGCCAGATCCTAGAAGCGTGTTCACTAAGGCGGACCTTAATTTTTCCAAAAGTCCTGCCTACATATATTAAGGGGCAAGTGCACTGTAAAACATATACAACATATGTTGAATCACATGACGTTAACCACCGACGCTGAATAGTTTTCCCCGTGTTGGGATGTACCCACTCTTTTCCAGTCAATGCCATGTCACAGAAAGCACAAGATAAACATGTAACATGTCCCCTTATATCAGGATCATAAGGTAAAGGACGATCCGGGGGGGTTGCTGAATGAACCAAGCGATCTTGTAAGTTCGATCCCCTGGAAACGGCTATCCGAAGGGGTTTCTGAAAGCATTTGTGCAATCCCAAAACTCCCCAGTGTTTACGAAGTACTCCCACAACCGAAAAGCTCAAAGTGGTAAATGGCAAAATCCCAACTATACAATCTGTATCCCGAGGTTTAGATTGGGATGTTTGGTAATGTTCATCCAAAAGCCATTCACGATGTGTGTATAAAGCCCTCTTATAGGCCAGCTTGATGACTTTCTCCAGGTATCCACGTTGTAGCAATCTATTGGTCAAATCTAAGGCATGAAATTTGAAGTCTGGCAGTGTAGAACAAATCCTTCTAAGCCTGAGGAATTGACCATAAGGTAAGTTCTTCCGCATGGGGCCAGGGTGACAGCTATGATACATTAAAAGACTATTACGCTGAACACTCTTTCTGTATAAGGTCGTATGAAACATTCCCTGATCATTGATCACTAGCATATCCAAGAATTCAATTTGTTTCAAATCAAAATGAGCTGTAAATTTCAGATTAGGCTTTAAAGTATTCAACCATACCAGAAAAACTTGGAGACGCGGAAGAGTGTCAAACCACAAGAAGAAGACATCATCTAAAAATCGCTTCCAAAAACATACTGGCTTAAAGAAGTCAGAAGGATAGAGCAAGACTTACTCAGAATGAGCCATATATAGTGTGGCTATAGAAGGAGCTATAGAAGCCCCCATGGCAATCCCATAAGTCTGAAGGTAAAATTGCCCTTCCGAAAGGAAATAATTCCTGGTCAAAACCAAACGAAGCAGGTCACACAAAAAAGATCTAGGTAATCGCTGAGGAGCAAATTTAAAAAAAGAAGACATCAAATCAAGAACTTCAGTTTGATCAATATTTGTATATAAAGCCTCCACATCCAGAGTGACAAGATAAAAATCCCAAGATGGTATAGGTTCCTTGGCTAATTGCTGCAAAAAATGTGAAGAATCTTTTATAAATGATTTGACCAGAGCTGCTTCCTTTTGCAAAAAAACGTCACAAAATTGTGACAGGGGTTCCAATAATGATCCTCTACAGGACACGATTGGTCTGCCGGGTGGGGCAACAAGGGATTTATGGACTTTCGGTACCATATATATAATTGGCTTAAGCGGGCTTTCTAGTTTCAAAAAAACATACTCCCGTTTCGTCAGCCAACCTAAAGTTAAAGCGTTATCTAAGATGACCTTGATCTCTTGCTGAAGTGAGATGGTAGGATCTACAGCAAGCAAGCTGTATGTGCGGCGATCAAGTAGATGAACACAAAGAACTGACGAAACGGGAGTATGTTTTTTTGAAACTAGAAACCCCGCTTAAGCCAATTATATATTGAAGTCTCCAGGGGTCAGCGAGCCCAAGTGACTCCATCGCAGTCTGTAATATTGTTCGTGAATGAGCTTTAGGAAGGAATCTGTATGGGATGTGATCTAATAATGGGTCTAAGATAAGATTAAAATCTCCCTCAAAGATAATGGAGGTAGAGGCTGAGTTCAGAAGTTTCTGGACTAGATGGGAAAATAATCCGGCTCTTCCTGATTGGGAGCATAGCTGTTACCAAAGTGTAGTGCTGTAACCCAATCTGGAGAGCTGCTTTTGCCCATTGGCCCCTAAGGTCCATTCTACCTTCTATGATTATGGGAGTCAAAGCTTTCTTAACTAGTATAGACACCCCCCTCCCTTTTTTTCTTAACTGCTGGGGAAGAGATGATATGCTGAAAAAGTCCCGATTCCAACTTCAATGATTCTGACATTGAAAGGCGAGTTTCTTGAAGATAGATTATGTCTGCCTCTTTTCGTTGACAGTAGATTAAGATTTTTTTTTTGTTTAATGGGGTTAGTTATTCCCTTGACATTCATTGACAATATTTTCACAGCTGAGCTTGCCATTGGACTGTGCTCGTGGAATCCGGCTATGACGTACTAAGGGATCTCGCCCGTTATTGTGGACACGTCACATTAATATGTGATACTCAGGCACTGTATTACCCTAGTATAGATGGAACACAGAAACAATTCAACATAGTCACAACAACATTTACAAGATTAGTGAATCCAACCAGTTTCTATGAGCAGAAGAGGCCCAGAAGTCCACCCATGATTAAAGAAAAGGACATTTACCTATATGCCCTCCCTGCCTGTATCCCTTTTTTCATTCTTATTAGTACCATTAGACATTAGACCAGAAGGATTTTTACTTTACAATAAACCTCATATGATGCCTTTGGGGTTATAAAAGGAGAGATAATGGTATTTTAAGAGACCGTTATGCTATCTTTGTCATTCTGATCAACAATAAAAGAAAAAAAACAAAAAAAGAAAATAAAAAAATCAACGTATATGGATTTCAGGCATTCGAACATCACACTAATGGAGTAAGTTACAAGCTGCACTTTTAACCTGAAATGCACTTGATATGGTATCTTATATCAAAGCACCCATTAAGCTTAATGTGTATATTGTCCATCGGTAGCTGGGTACTTGATCTCCGTCTTGTCGAGATGCAACTGCTGGAACGTATCTTCTCATGATAATAGGGATGTCAACAGCATTAACACTTTTAATGGTCCACATGGTCTTATTCAGTGAAGAAGGCCCACAATGCTGTGGGGTCTTCAAAGGATCACATAGTATTGTGGATGGTAACTCGCATCCTTGCTTGATAGACCATACCGCATCTGTAATCACTACGTTAGTGGCCGGCAGGCAAGGAGTTGTTTTCGCCGCTCAACAGTCAACTTGGAGAGATCCAGAAAGAACTTTTTTTTCCCCTTGATATTGCAACTATGTTTGTACTCATGCTGCTTGTAACAATTGCATAACCTGAGGGTAACGTAGGACTTATTACAAAAGGGTGTGGATATTTAGCTGTGTTGCTTTTGTGCGAAGGGATGCGGTATGCGCATTCTATTTCAAACGGTCGTTGAAAATCAACTTGTAGTAATTTTGGTATTATTTTTTCTAGAAATACAATCAGATCCATGCCCTCAGCTCCTTCAGTAAACCCGAGTATCCATATGTCCACTAACGAAGAGTGGGACCTAGGCGTGGTTGTGTCTGATGATCTTAAAGTAGCTAAACAGGTAGAAAAGGTGACGGCAAAAGCTAGAAGGATGCTTGGGTGCATACGGAGAGGAATGGCTAGCAGAAAAAAGGAGGTGATAATGCCTCTGTATAAGTCTTTGGTGCGACCTCATTTGGAGTATAGTGTGCAATTCTGGAGACCGCACCTTCAAAAGGATGTGAACAGGATGGAGTCAGTGCAGAGGGTGGCTACTAAAATGATTAGTGGTCTTCATTATAAAGCATATGAGGACAGACTGAAGGATCTTAATATGTACACCTTAGAGGAAAGGCGGGATAGAGGTGATATGATTGAGATGTTTAAATACCTCCGTGGCATAAATGTTCAGGGAGAGAGCCTCTTTCAATTGAAAGCAAGTTCTGCTATGAGGGGGACATGGGATGAGGGTGAAGGGAGATAGATTCAGGAGTGATATGCGGAAATATTTCTTTATGGAAAGAGTAGTGGATCCGTGGAATAGTCTCCCAGTGGAGGTGGTAGAGATGAGGACAGTAACTGAATTCAAAAAAGCATGGGACCAACACAGAGGATCTCTAAAGGTAAAAAGTGGACTGTTGTAGTTGTTGATATGGAAGAACAGACTAGATAGGCCATGTGGTCTTTTTCTGTCATCATGTTTCTATGTTTCTATGTATGTTGTTTCTTCTTGAATGGTTACTCTGATCTTCGAGTTGATTTTCGAGTTGAGCTAGGCGTTAACAATTGGTTCAATTTGCTGAAGCATAGTTTCTTGACTTTGGACCTGAGAATCAATTGTATCCATTCAGAGAGTCATGGCAAATAGTTTGTCTTTCACTTCCTTTGGATCAATTTCCATGGAACCAAGTGTATCTGCATTAGAGGCAATGAGATCTTTCACTTGCCTACAGTAAGTTCCATCAGGATATCTCGAAGGCCATCATCAGTATCTTTTTCTGCCGCCATGCTGTGAGGTCTATAAATTAATGAATGGAGTGGAACGGGTAAACATAGATTGATTGTTTATGCCATCAAAATATAGAAAGATTAGGGGACATTCAATGAAGCTACAGGGTAAACAATTTAAGACTAATAAGAGAAAATATTTTTTCACTCAACATGTAATCATACTCTGGAAATTGTTACCGGAGGATGCAGTAAAAGCTGTTAGTGTAGCCAGGTTTAAAAAAAGGTTTGGACAAGTTCCTGGAGGAAAGGTCCATAAACCATTATTAAAGGGGACCCAGGAGCCATAACTTAAGTAGAATTGGACTTATTGTGAATTTCAATTTTTTTTAGCTGTAACATAATTGATATAACCACTTTCAGACATTTAGGAGTTGCACCAAGTTACATTGGGGAGGAGAGGCTCAGTGGTTGGGACGGGTTGCCTCGGGCTGGAGGGCCAGGGGTTCAATTCCCACATAGGGACGAGTAAACTCGGGCTGGAGGGACTGGGATCTCTAGTCCCATGGCCACTCTTTGTGGCCTTGGGCAAGCCACTTGGCCCTCCATTGCCTCAGGTACACTTAGATTGTGAGCCTTTCGGGGATGAGGGAATTTAAAAAAAAAAAAAAAGTGCCTGTTAGCATATATCTGTAAACTGCTTTGACACTGTGAAAAGCGGTATATAGGCGCAGCTAAATATATAAATAAATGTGCTGCCATCTATTTTCAATTGCTTAGATGCAGGGATGGGCACTAACACGCATAGTTTAGGTAGGCGCTGTTCTGTATTCATGCATCAGGGTGATGACATACTTGAGCCGAAATTAAAAAGTGTAAATTATAATACATAACTTATGTGTGTTTTCTGAGAATCTAGGCGCAGGCATTTACACAGAGTTTAAGACCTGCAGAATTTGTTACCGGAGGATGTAGTAAAGGCTGTTAGTGTAGCTGGGTTTAAAAAAGGATTGGACAAGTTCCTGGAGGAAAGGTCCATAAACCATTATTAAGAAGGGACCCAGGATATCAATGCTTGACCTAGTACAAGCATTGTAGAACCTGTGTCTTTTGGGGAAACTGCTAGGTACGTATGACCAAGATTGGCCACTGTTGGAAACAGGATACTGGGCTTGATGGACCTTGGTCTGACCCAGTATGGCATATCTTATGTTCTTATGTTCTTAGGATATCCACTGCCTGCCCCAATATAAGCATTGTGGAACCTGTGTCTTTTGGGGAAACTGCTAAGTACTTGTGACCTAGATTGACCACTGTTGGAAACAGGATACTGGGCTTGATGGTCCTTGGTCTGACCCAGTATGGCATATCTTATGTTCTTATGTTCTTAACTCATTCAGCAGGGTGACAGCTGATTTCAGGGGCTCTCTCAAATGGACATTGGAAGCTGCAGATTGGCTCAGTACCTTTCCCAAATTGTCCAGAGCAGTGGAGGAGCCTTGCATCACCCCTAGTTGCCAGTCATTGACAGTAGATATTCTCTCAGCATGCTAGTCTATGGAGGATATAACCTTCTCCACAGTCATTGTTTGCACCAGGAGAGTAATTAGATGATATTGTTAGATAAGATATGGTTACTGAGTCCATATTGGCATAATGCTTGGGACATTGATTGCCACAACATTGACATATCCTGAGGAAGAGCAGGACACACCTTTGCTGGCAGTGTCAGCCGGAATTGCAGCATCAGCCCAATTGATACCTGTATGAGGGTCATCCAAGGCTTCCTTCCCACTCTTGACTTCACCTTCTTGTTGGTCATGCACAGCAGAGACACATTCTTCTACTCTGCTCGCCATTATCATTAGACACCCCATTGGTCTTTTCCTTCCATGGGAGGTTGTCATCCTGGCTGTGGGTTGGCCAGCTGTCCCCTGCTCCTGCATCTGTTGGGAGAGACAAAAGACTTATGACTTTCACACAGACATTAGCACTTTGTTGTACTCTTTCTTAGGCTATGGTGGAATCCACAAGAGAGGCTGCTAACCTCACAACCTCTCCCTCATGTTTCAGTTTGTCCACAGCCAAACAACCTTTTGGAAATGTATCGCTCCCACATCATAGTTTCCACAAAAGAATTTTGATTTCCTAGCTCTTGGTTCAGCAGAACAGTCCTGTCCTTCATACAGTGTGGACTACCCCTGTTCATGTGCTACATTGTGCATAACTGATGTTTTCTACTGTTAGGTAAATAAATCTCCCCTGCACCCTTGCTTTTGGCATTATCCTCTTTACAGGCTGTCCTCCATTTTTGTAACTTCTTTTCACATGAATTGCTTACATATGCCCATATACATGTTGAGCTGCACCCCCACCACTGCACATCTTTCTTTGAAATGTCATTATCAGATCCTTGTATTAGGGTCCTGTATCAATCATCTGCACATCCCCCTCTAACAGCCACCCATCTCATCCACTTTTATCTGCCGGCCGCTGATGAAGCACATATATGATGCTAGTGATGTCAGTGATATGGCAGTGGCCCAGATATGTTATGCTTCACCTGGGATTGACAGAAACATTATTTCAGCAGGCAGATAAAGGTGGGGCCTTGGTTCTTACCCCAGTATCCATATGAGTGCAGTGTGCAGCAGCTGTGCCAGGTCTTCCTCAAGCATCCAGGCCTCTGTAACATAATAGATACTACACATGAGCATGCTGGTGTGGCATGTAGAGCCACCATGTTTAGATATATCAGTCAGTATGGTGCTGAGTTTACATAGGGCATACTGTCACCCTCACGGTGGCCAGCCCAACGCCTAGGACGCTGAGACTTGGTCTGCCTGTGGTGTTCCTGCCTCAGAGAGCTTGGGCTTGCTTTAACTTTGCAAGGCCTTCTGGGAATGTAAGTCCCTTTACCCTTTGAGCACAGATGAGTTGCAGTCGAGTGGTTTCAGGCAATGACAAGAATTTATTTTCCCCTTCCCGGTGGATTAAATGCAAGTGAATAACTCAGGACAAAACATTGCCATACAATTGGCTTGAGGAAATTATACATGAACTCAGGTAAGTTAGCCTTGTCAGCTTCAGGCTTTAAATGTGCAGTGCTTGATACAAAACAAAACCACAACAGCTTCAATTAGCAAAGAAAATGTTCCCTTTTCTTCTGCTGCTTTTACCGTCTCTCACAGACACTGTTCAGCATAGGAAATTCACATGGTCAGCCAAAGATAGTGTACAGTCCATCCGATCATCCACTATTTCATTATGGTCAGAGTCTATCTGCATTTCTTCAGTATCAGGAATAGCAGGGTGTGGCAGTAAACTGCTATCCTGATCTTTGAAATAAATGGTTTATCTGACCTCACGTGGTTTCTCTCTGTAACACTCTCCTGAGCAGGGTTCTAAACTACCATATATGCTGTAGTTTTTGTCCAGGGAGTTTGCTACTTTCTGGTAACTATAGGGAACTGCTTTATAGCTAGGTTCAAACTTGTATGAATTATTAAGCCTACCTTTTGACTTTGAAAGGGAAGGAACTCTCCACTCTGCAGGGTTAGACTGGTTCTCAAACACAGCTGGTGCTTGCTTGCCTCTCAGACTATTAACTTTCTCCTCAGACGTACCAGTATTCTCCAACCAGCCTGTCTCTCTCTTAGGAGCGTGTGAGCTTTGCCAAGCCTGCCTCTCAGGAAGATTCTTCTCTCTCCTGCCTTTACCAGACAACCCCTGTCCTGGGTTGCTTCCTTCTGGCCTCAGGATTATGGCTCCCTTGGTTCTCACTCCTCTTTGACTCCTTCTAGTCAGCGTGCTCCTTTGCTGGCTTCCTTTCTCATCCTGGTTCTGACTCCAGTTCCCCCTCTGGCGCTCGTTCTGCTTCTGCCTGGTCCAAGCTAATGACCAGTTTTTATCATTGTAACTCTCAGGGCTTAGCTGTGCCCTGCCCTGAAACAGGTGAAACTCATTACCTCCTGAGCTAGGGAATACGTCACTGCAGGGGCGTGTCTCTCCAGCTCGTGACTCTCTTTGTTTACTTCTTCTTTGCAAACACTGAGCCATGTGCTCAGACTGCCTGTCAGTTTCTGAAAGCAAATCCTCATCTTGCCCTATCTTTACAGGCTCAGAAGGGACTTCTTCATGACAATACTTACAGGCAAACAGCTTCTTTATGAGCTGTCCTCTGGCATGGGTGCCTGTCCCTGTGTTCTCCATGGCATCCTCAAGGTCTGGGTTAATATCGATTGGGATTCTATGCCTGTTTGCAATATTGTGTAGTATGCAGCAGGCAACTATGATCTCAGTCACAGTGAGAGGCCAGTAGGGTAAGGCACCACCAGATTTGTCCAAACCGCTAAAGCAACTTTTCAATACACACCTTTATGACAGAGTGGTTGCAGCATATGTCTCATTGTGCCTGAGCTCTGCAAGTGTCCTTGGGAATCTCACAGGGGTCAGCAACCAGGCCCTGCATCCATATCCTGCATCACCTATATTGAGGAAATGAGTAAGCATTAGATACATTGCATATTGCAACATGTAAATAGTTACCCTATATGGTCCAAGTTCTAACCCCTGTTATAATGTAAACTCAAACAGTCTTGACTGCACTGAGCTCTCGTTGTTGAATGTAAACCGCACTGATAACAAATAGCGCGGTATATAAGAATTGTTAAATAAATAAATAAATAAATAAATATTGTCTGTGAGGCCCTTGCCTGTGTGATCCTTACAATGGAAAGATTGATACATCTGACCAGCGGCCTCAGGACAGGGGGGACTATGGGGTGGCCATTGGGTAGGATCACAGTGCACACATGGCCTAATGCACAACGAGGTGATTTTGTGGACTGCTGTGCCCAATAATCTCAGTCCAGATATTGGGTCATTTTCCAATGCTGCCCCTGCAGATAGTACTTCAGAGGTGCGGATTCTGTGGGCTGGTCAGAGTTGGAGTCTACTGGTGTGAGATGGTCAGGTAGTCTAGCTGTTGTGATGATCCAACATAGCCCGGGCTTGCAGTGAGTCTCACACTGCGTACAATGAGGGGCCACCATAGAGCTGTTGCTAGACTCAAACCTGTGACCTTTATATCTGTTACAATTTGAGTCAGTGCTGCACTTTGGGGAGACATCTGTGAGCATAGGTGGCAACCCCTTTGGCTGGAGGATAGGTCAGTGTTTGAGTAATGCCTATGGAGGAGTGCAATGGTTATTGGGTGCAGAGTTAACCAAGCCATTGTCAGCTTACTGCTTATAGTAGTTGCAGAGGGCTGCCATACCTCTGTGCACTCACTTCCCATGGCAACAATGTTCTGGGTGCAGGTGCTGATTTCCAAGGTCAGTTAGTTGCAGTGGTCAGATTGTGACTCATTCCAGCTTATGATCACATATTTCCTGCATGCAGTTTGTGATCCCTGGTTGTGACAATGTAAATTCAAACCTCATGTTCCAGGATGCATCAGCCATCCTTGGTCATGGAGGCTGGAATGAGTAACATTCTTACAGTTGCAACTCTGTGAGATGGTGACTCCTCACCTTCCCCTGGGATGGGACTGCCTACTGGCTACAGATGCCTACACCAGGCTTGGTCCAGTCCTGGTCTGACCCCTTTACATGTAGGGACCTGTGATCTTACTTGTTTGGTTGAATACAATTGAGTACTCAGAACTACATGTTCCTGCATGCAATGGAGTCAACCCAGGACTGGATCAGGCCTGTCAGAGAATTCTGGAGCCTGTTGGCAAACATATTCCAGGCCATAGTTAGCATGGATTCGGCCTGCTAATGGGTGTGGTTGGCCTCTGCAGGTTCTGTGGGCATTCAACTGACAGGTGCTTTGTGACCTTGGCAGTCTAGAAGACGTTGCTTCTTAGGCAACCCTACATCACTATGTGCTCGTTGAGAAGGGTGACATGCATTGACACTTATCAATGGCTCTCTGCTATGCTGCATTGGATTTGTTCATTGCAGACCCCTGGGCCAAATGTTGGCTTTTCAGAACATCTCTGAAGTGCATCTAATCTTTCTCTGTGTTTCCCAATTTATGTCCTAGTTTTTTCTCCCACATTTGTCACCCACAGTCAGTGCAAACATATTCCATTGTTCATCTGATAGTAAATGTATGAGGGGAGCAATGCCTGCATATCATGCTGTGTGAACTCAGTGATTGACCATCCATTGTGGTTTCACTTGCACTGTTGCCCAGGTGGATCCCTATCTGCTAGAATCCCACTCGAGTGTGCTGTTCCCATTAGCTTTGCGAAGACATTGGTAGCCAGACCACAATTCCCAGAATGCATCAGGATTATGTGGCCTCAGAGGCTGTACAATGTGACATTGTCATAGCTGCAACTAAGTTAGGTGGATACTCCTCAGCTGCCACACCAGACAAAAAGCAAGTAGCAAATACAAACTTTATTAAACTTGTTAGATACCAAGACAACTCCTCAGCTGCCTCCAGGTCATGTTTTCCATGAATATAGAGTGCTAGGAGGTATGGTTGGGCTCTGCTGGTGCTTTGAGTGTTCAACTGACAGGGCCATCGTAACCTTCACAGCCTAACATACATTTTTGGTAATCAACTGGTAGCTTCCATGCCACCCCTGACTCACAGACTCTTATATAAGCAGGGTGATGTTGTACCCCCATCACAGCTGGCCCTCCCACATGCAGCAGAGCTTACAGATAGGCCATGGTAAGGTCAGACAAGTAAGTCTATTACAAGCTATATCTGTGTTATCTGTGCCACCTCATTTCCCCTAGGAGAATCATTAGTTTGCTGCCATCTGTATTCCCTTACCTGTTTTCTTGCATGCAATGCTACAGAATCCATAGGCCATTCACAGGAGACGTTTTGTGAGGCAGGACTGACTACTAATCTGAGTCTGAGTAAGTTAACCCTTCTTGTAATGGGTCTCAGATTTTAGCCCAGGTGTGTGTTTTAGTGATTGCGGGCAAGTGATTTGTGCCTTCAGTCTGAGCTGATTGCACACAATAAGATGCACATTACATGTCTACTCATGCAATATGGTTCCATTATGGCACAGGCCAGACTGCTTGACACTCTCACCCCTGCAAGTGTGTAACATGGTATTATAGCACCTCAGACCTGGACATGGTTATTCTGGCCTTTCTGTGACCAGGGGCAGGGTGACCGGCATTGATTGTGCTGCCTTCTCAGTGGGGTGTGGTTCATTTATGTTCACAGTTCCCAGAAGTATCAGATGGCTCAACTGGCTAGAGTTGGAAAGCTTTATGGTTGGTAGTTCAGACTCAGGCCTGTCTTTCACAAATACATTTGCTTTGTGGCTATACTTCTGATAACATTATCAAGTGTACTAATGAAGGACTAGCAAAAGGGACTGCAACTTCTGGAGAGAGATCTGCAATTGTGAGTATATACTTCTGGGAATTTTCTGAAAGGACTTCTTTGTATTAAAGCTAATTAATCTGTGAACCCAGTGTTTTTTGTTAAATCAGTCAGGGCCTAGTAGCAGCAGTTTAAGTTTAAATTTAAATTTAAAACACAGAAGAGAGCTTTCTGGTAACATTTGGAACCCAACAGAGAGCTTGTAGTTTACATTTAATAGTCACTCAGGGCCTAGTATCAGCAAAGTACTTTTAGTTTAAATTTAAAACACAGAAGAGAGCTTTCTGGTTAAATTTGGAACCCAGCAGAGAGCTTGTAGTTTAAATCTAATAGTCACTTTAAAACACAGAAGTGAGCTTTCTGGTTAAATTTAGAACCCAGCAGAGAGCTTGTAGTTTAAATTTCATACAAAGTCAGAGCCTAGCAACAGCAAAGAGCTGTAATTTAAATCAAATCAAAATATAACTTAGCATAAAAGGAAAAATAGGGTCAGTACTCTTTGAGCAACAAATAAAGTCTTCTAGAGACCTTTACAAAGAGGCCTTCTACCTAGGGGGCAAGAGACCTGTGAAACGTTTTCAATAGGTGTTAACACCAGGTGGAAGGTCAAAAGGCCATTTTGAAAGACTCCTTCTATCCAAGCAAGGACTGTTAATCAACCAGGAAGTTGATCACAGCTTACCTCAACAGCACAGGACAGGGTACTGTGTAGCAGCCCTCTTTTAATAAGTGTTATTTCCCTCCCTCCCTCCCCAACACCCACAAACCCCTGGGATAATCATAGCTTTATAGGTAATTACACATCTTAAAGGAAAGGAGGTGCTCTCAGGTGAAGCTCATTATCCAAACCAGTCATACACTAAGGGCCTGAAATTAATTAAGTTTCAGGTGAACAAGATATATTAAACGTATTACATACAGTTGTATTACATACCCATAGCAACCCTTAGTAAGTACAGAACTTAGATATAAACACAAGCTTAAAACTAAGATGCAGACAGCAGTCCAGCAGCAAAATGGGAGCTTTCCAGTTTTTGCATTGAGTGTCGCATGTATGATTTTCTCCCAGTTGGTGAGAGGTCTTACGTGTCCACTAGGTGCAAGGAGCTCTTTGCTCTCAGGGAACGAGTCCGTTCTCTAGAGGCTAGAGTAGCAGACTTGGAAAACATAAGAAAGACAGAGAGGTACATCGACGAGACCTACAGGGATATAGTCCTGAAGTCCCACCTCCAGTCTGGCAGCATCCCTGTTGCCATGGAGGAGAGAGATCACGTGACAGGAGATCATCACCCTGGTGTGGCAGGAAGTGATCCTGTAACTAGGACCTGCCCACCAGGTGATGTAAAAGTTTTTCACACTGAGGACGTTTCGCCAGGGCCATGTGCCCATGAGGGAAGGGTTAGGACAGCTGTTATAGTTGGTGATTCGATCATTAGGCATGTAGATAGCTGGGTGGCTGGTGGACTTGAGGATCGCCTGGCAACATGCCTGCCTGGTGCAAAGGTAGCAGACCTCATGCGCCACCTAGATAAGATCTTAGATAGTGCTGGGGAGGAGTCTGCTGTCTTGGTACATATTGGTACCAATGACATAGGAAAATGTGGTAGGGAGGTTCTGGAGGCTAAATTTAGGCTTTTAGTTAGGAAGTTCAAATCCAGAACTTCCAGGGTAGCGTTCTCCAAAATGCTTCCCATTCCACGTGCAAGACCCAAAAGGCAGGCAGAGCTCCACAGTCTCAATGCGTGGATGAGACAATGGTGCAGAGATGTGGGTTTTGGATTTGTTAGGAACTGGGGAACATTTTGGGGAAAGGAGGGGCTCTTCCGAAGGGATGGGCTTCACCTTAACCGGGATGGAACCAGGCTGCTGGCATTAACCTTTAAAAAGGAGATCGAGCAGCTTTTAAACTAGATAATAGGGGAAAGCCAACAGTTGCCCAAGAGCGCATGGTTCAGAAGAATGTATCCTTGAAGGATACTACCAAAAGCAAAGAGGTTCCAAAAAAGAGTAAAGTAGCCCAAATGCCCTCGAATATGGAGCATACACAGCTTAAAGATCCCAAATTACCCATGTCTACCAATAGCAAGATTAATATGAATAAAATACATTCTCTAAAATGCTTGTATGCAAATGCTAGAAGTCTAAAAAATAAGATGGGAGAGTTAGAATATATAGCAATAAATGACAGATTAGATAAGTTTGGAATATCAGAGACATGGTGGAAGGAGGACAATCAGTGGGACACTGTGATACCTGGGTACAAACTATATCGTAATGATAGAGCTGATCAAATTGGTGGAGGGTTTGCGCTCTATGTTAGAGAGGGCATTGAGTCAGAAAGGATTAAAGTTTTGCAGGAAACAAAATTTGCTGTAGAATCTCTATGGATTGAAATTCCATGTAAAAAGGGGAAGGCGATGGCAGTGGGGGTGTACTATCGATCGCCTGGCCAAAATGAACAAATGGATGATGAAATGCTCAAAGAAATCAAGGAAGCTAACAAAAGTTACAGCGCAGTAATAATAATGGGTGATTTCAATTATCCCGGTATCGACTGGGTCAGTGTCACTGCAGGACATGCTAGGGAGATAAAGTTCCTAGATGAAATAAATGACTGCTTCTTGGAGCAGCTGGTTCATGAACCGACCAGAGGGGGAGCCATATTAGACCTAGTCCTTAGTGGAACACCAGATCTTGTGCAAGAGATAAGGGTGTTGGGGCAACTTGGCAATAGTGATCATAGCATGATCACATTTGATTTAATTAGTGGAGGAGGGATAGTAAGGAAATCCACAGTACTACCTTTTAACTTTCGAAAGGGAGACTATGAGAAAATGAGGAAAATAGTTAAGAAAAAACTAAAAGGAGAAGTTGCAAAGGTTAAAGACTTTCATCAAGCTTGGGTGTTGTTGGAAACTACTATCTTGGAAGCCCAGACCAGCTGTATTCTACGCTTTAAGAAAAGTGGAAGGAAGTCCATAAAACTGCCAGCATGGCTTAAAGGTGACGTCAGAGAGGCTCTTGTTGCCAAAAAAGCATCTTTCATGAAATGGAAAAAAGAGCCAAACGACAAAACCTGGATACAGCACAAGCACTGGCAAGTCAAATGCAAGGCATTGAAAAGGTAAGCAAAGGGAGAATTTGAGAAGAAGCTTGCTGCGGAAGCAAAAACATGAAATAAAGACTTTTTCAAGTACATTTGTAGCAAAAAACCTATGAGAGAGTCAGTTGGTCCATTAGATGATAGAGGGGTTAAAGGGGCACTAAGAGACGAAAAGGCAATAGCAGAGAGACTGAATGTATTATTTGCTTCGGTCTTTACTGAGGAAGATGAAGGGACATTACCCATGACTGACGTGGCATTTAAAGGTGCGGAAAAATTGAAGGAAATATTGATACATTGGGAAGATGTATTACAACTATTAGATAAACTGAAGAGTAGCAAATCACCGGGGCCGGATGGTATACATCCAAGGGTGTTGAAAGAACTGAAATATGAGATTGCAGACCTTCTATTAGTAATCTGTGAATTTTCATTAAAATTATCTTTAATACCTGAAGACTGGAGGACTGCCAATGTAACGCCAATTTTTTAAAAGGGTTCCAGAGGTGATCCGGAAAAATACAGACCGGTGAGCCTGACGTCAGTACCGGGAAAAATGGTAGAAACCATCATAAAGAACAAAATTACTCAGCATATAGATAGTCATGCCCTAATGGGAGACAGCCAACATAGCTTTAGAGAAGGAAGATCTTGTCTTACTAATCTGTTATGTTTTTTTGAAGGTGTGAATGAACAGGTGGACAAAGGTGAGTCGGTTGATATAGTATATCTGGACTTTCAGAAAGCCTTTGACAAGGTCCCTCATCAGAGACCTTTGGCAAAACTAAAGAGTCATGGGATAGGAGGCAGTGTACTATTGTGGATCAGGAACTGGTTAAAAGATAGAAAGCAGAGGGTAGGGCTAAATGGCCAATTTTCCCAATGGAGAAAGGTGAATATTGGTGTACCCCAGGGATTTGTGCTGGGTCTGCTGCTTTTTGACATATTCTTAAATGACCTGGAAAAGGGAATAACGAGTGAGTTTATCAAATTTGCAGATGACACAAAACTATTTAAAGTTGTTAAAACCCAAGAGGATTATGGAAAATTGCAAAAGGATCTTGATAAATTGGAAGACTGGGCATCCAAATGACAGATGAAATTTAATGTGGACAAGTGCAAAGTTATGCACCTAGGAAAGAACAACCCAAACTATGGTTACACGATGCAAGGTTCCACATTAGGAACCACCACCCAGGAAAAAGATTTAGGCATCATTGTGGATAACATGTTAAAACCCTCGGCCCAGTGTGCAGCGGTGGCCGTGAGAGCAAACAGAATGCTAGGTATCATAAGGAAAGGAATGGAAAATAAAACACAAGATATTATAATGCCTCTATATCGTTCCATGTTGAGACTGCACTTTGAATATTGTGTGAAATTCTGGTCGCCGTATCTTAAAAAGGATATAGAGTTATTAGAAAAGGTTCAGAGAAGAGTCACCAAAATGGTAAAGGGGATGGAAGGATACTCCTATGAAGAAAGGCTAAAAAGGTTAGGGCTCTTTAACCTGGAAAAGAGACGGCTGAGGGGAGATATGATAGAAGTCTATAAATTAATGAACGGAGTGGAACGGGTAAACGTAGATCGATTGTTTACGTTATCAGAATGTAGAAAGACTAGGGGACATGCAATGAAGCTACAGAGTAAACTATTTAAGACTAATAAAATAAAATATTTTTTCACTCAACCTGTAATCAAACTCTGGAATTTGTTACCGGAAGATGTAGTAAAGGCTGTTAGTGTAGCTTTGTTTAAAAAAGGTTTAGACAAGTTCCTGGAGGAAAGGTCCATAAACCATTATTAAGAAGGGACCCAGGATATCAATGCTTGACCCAATACAAGCATTGTGGAACCTGTGTCTTTTGGGGATACTGCTACGTTCGTATGACCTAGATTGACCACTGTTGGAAACAGGATACTGGGCTTGATGGACCTTGGTCTGACCCAGTATGGCATATCTTATGTTCTTATGTAATTATCATTTTAGGTGCCCATCCTGGCCTAGTACATTCAATATGTGACTCTCGTTCACATAACAGCCCTGTTCTGATTTTAGCTTTTCAGGTGCCCAGCCTGGCCTAGTTCATTTACCGTGTGTCCAAAACATACCCCATTAGGGTGGCCATTCTGGATCCAGCATCTAGGAACACCCTGATCCATTTCTGGTTTTTACCTTACTAGCTGCATGGACTTGGCATCTGGATTTCCTTGGAGAAATCAGCAATGTGAAACCAGGACTGGATCAGGGTGTTCCTAGATGCTGGATCCAGTTAGCCACCCTAGAGCCCATTCTGCTATTAGTTTTTCAGGTGCCAAGCCTGGCATGTATGCCCCACTGCTTGGCAAATGTAAAATAATAAGAGGTCATTCACCCAAAAGCCAACCATGTCCATAATGCCCCTCCTCGATTGCTGGAAGAGTGCTGACTGATGCAGGATGTAGGAATTGTGAGCTGACCCAGCAAACCTAGGCACCACATTTAATATTCACATGTTTGCATCGCATACCACCTGCACATTCAGGGAATGGTAGTGCTTCCGGTTACGGAACACCAAATCCCTGTCTCTGGGTGGGATAAGTGTCACATGTGTGCAATCAATGGCTTCCATCAAGTGTGGTAGACCCACAGTTCTGTGAAATTGCTGTTTGAGGGTCACCCACTGTTGTCTTTCATTAGGAAATGCTATGTAGTTCCTGACCCAGCTGAACAAGGCTCACAGTGCTTGGTGGAGGCATCTGCCAAATGTGGCCCTGGACATTCCTCCAACTGCAGCCACAGATGTTTGGAAGCAGTCAGAGGCAAAGAATTGTAGCATACTCAGGAGTTTTGTCAGCTCTGATATGGCATGTGACCAGGCTGTAAGAGGCTCAAAGTCAGGACTTAGATCCTCATAAAGCTCTCTTATGGCCCCCGAGCTCAGCCTGCAGGGGGCAATCACCTGGTCCTCAGGGAAGCTGAGGAGGGTGGCCCTGTCTCTGTAGATACAGGGCTTTCTAGACCGGACTTCCCTCCTCAGAGGACACTTTGTCCGCCACTCTTCAGGCTGGTGCCCTGCACATTGGCCCCCATCACCTGAGCAGGGACAAGAGGCTGGCCCAGGTGTTGTGGGTCCTCCTCAACTGCCTTGCATCTTTCTCCTTCTAGCCATGATGCAACCTCTGCTACAATGTAGTAGGCTATGGTGTAGCAAAGCACGGGCCCCAGGCCACAATACTTTATAGGCTGGACTATGGGTTGACACTGGTGTACACATCTGGCTATTGTTTAGTTATTGCGAACAGCTGTTAGCAGGGACCAGGCCCACGTAATGCCAGTCTGACCTAGTGTTCTGGTTCCGTGCAGTTGCGCCTCTAATGCCCACCAATTGGGATCAGTGTTAGCGTGCCCCTGCCGAGCCCATCTATTCTTCACCCAGTCACCACCCATTCTCCATCTCTTCTGCCTTTGCCTGGTGCTGCCAGATTAGTTCCTGTTGTGGCTGCATTATGGGTGCTTTAAGTTAAGCAAACCACTATCGGGTGCCCATACCAGCCGCAGATGCCTTTAGGGACATTTAGTAATCATACCCCTTTGTGTCATCTGTAAAAAGCAAACATTACCTTCTGACTCCTCCATATAAGCGCTCACAAAGATATTGAACATACTAGCCCAGAACTGATCCCAAGGGCAGCCTTACCGCCATCCCCCTACAATATCCTTTCTTTCCCCAAGATGGATTGCATCTACTGCTATTCCATCTTATCTATCACTCAACTAATCTCTAATCAGTCTACTAATTTATGACCCACCCACCCACACCAAACCACCAAGCTACTCAAATAATTGATGAGTTTGCTATTGGGACAGTATCAAAAGCTTTGTTAAAATCTAAGTGTAAATAAGGGTCAACAAACAAGTTGGGGATGGGGGAAATATAGTAGTGATGAGACAGTGACAATTACAGTACAAAGGCCTCATCTGATCTTAGATTATCTGCATTTATCAATGAAAATACTGAAAGGAAACTTCAGAAATGCCCAAGAAAGGAAAATGTTTGAAATTAGAATGATCAAATACTTTGACACAAACTGAAAACAACTCTATAAAGACATTGACTTCCTCATCTATTATCAGATATAAGACCTTTGAACTTCAAAGTATCACTACTCACCCGCTTTCATTGAACTATAATGACATATGCAGACAACCTAAGATCAGATAAGGCCTTTGTACAGGGCCGACCCAACCATTAGGCAAGAGCATGCCATCACCTAGGGTGGCAGATTCTGAGGTACAGCAAAGAAAAGCAGCAGTCCGTGCAGAACAATAGATCCTTGCAGCTCCATGAACTCATAACGTCATCTGTATATACTTTTCTCTGCAGGGAGAGCTGGCACACACATACAAAAAAAAGTATAATACTTAATAGTATGATAGCCAATTATGCTTTTTTGACATGTTGTAGAAGGGATATTGGTATGCTCATGATTAATGTTTAGTTATCAAAATCTCCGGGAAGGGGGTGCCCAATATCCTTGCTTTTCAACTTTTTTATTGAATTGTAATAACATGTGCAGATAGTCCAGGGCCTAGATGAGTTTATATTATTTAAACCCTGTGTAACTCCTGAAAGCTTAGCAAAGATACCTTTATTTATTTATTTTTTATTTAACAGTTTTTATATACCGCACTATTCATCATCAGTGCGGTTTTCATTAAACAACAACATACCTGTCAATATATAACTGATCTAGGTTTACAGATAACAGGGAAAGTAAACTGGGTGCAGACTGGGGATAACTATATACAATTAAATGTTACCTCAAGGTTTGGTATTTGATGAAATTCGGTATTTTCCCATTTTAAACCTCTGTTCTGGGTTGTTGATGTGTGTAAGAGTTAGATGAGTGATGCGGAAGACAATTCTCTGGTGTGTATGGTAGCTTGAAGTGCAAAGTGAATAAATAGTGCTTGATGGACTTTCTGAATTGGGTGATATCTCTGATTGATCTGATGCTGGGGGGTAGTTTGTTCCAGCACTTGGGGGCATAAGACACAAAAGCTCTATTAGTGGTCTGTTGTGTCCATTTTGTGGAGATACTAGGGGTGACTAGTGTGTTTTCTGCTACTAGTCTTCTGGATCTATTATTCGGTGCGTGAGTGAGTAGATTTGAGATCCAATAAAAGTTTATCATCTGCAACTTCTTCATTGACCCTTATTTCTACATATCCGAGTGGATTAACATCGCAACTATAATGCCCTGCTGTATATCTAGTGCATGTCTTTAATATCATTTTCTAGTCACCAAATTGAATAAATAAACCATATTTTTTGACAAAAACCACCTCTAGATCCTGCTGTGCTACCTTGTATCTTGCAACCCATTGGACCATAAGTACTTTGCTATCCTTTCCCTATCTAAAGTCTCCATTACTTCTCCTTCCTCCACTAAGTTAAGAGCCACATATCGGATTCATCTAATATATAATTAATTGCACTTTAACCTAACAGGGTTTTCTCTCTTTCTCTCAATTAACTTCTATAGATCCAGTCAAGAATGAAAATTTCTCCTGTTAGAGGCTCAGGCAGGGTAGTTATTAAAGGATGTTATAGAAAGGCATGTTATTTGGCCTTCAATGCATTTAAAGGACAATAAAATGCATTAATCTACCATAAAGCACAATTTGCCATGGCAGTACATGTTGAATACTAATGAGATACAACTCATGTAAATTCATGCAAAATGCTACATTAGTATTCAAATAAATACTGCTTCTTGTGGAAAATCACTACAAACTATGCTATTCTTTGAAAAATAATGCAGCATTATTTTTCCACCAAGAGCATTGGTCCACTAGCATATGAACCAATGCTCCCGGCTGTGATCTTAAAAGTGGCCATGTCATAGAAAACCAGTAGTCTGAGGTCCCCTTTCTCCAGTACCACCAATGACCAAAGGCTCCCCCCCCCCCCACAACCATCTCCCCCATTGGCCCCAGTAGAGCCCCTGAAAGAGCCTACCATCTCGATAGAATCCTCACCCCCCCCCCCCCAATCCTGGTAGGCCACTGAGCCTACCTGTCGCAGTCCCTGGTGGTCTAGAGAGGTTAGGCCAAAAGAAACAATCCTCTCTTACTTCAGCTGCTGCTGGCTCTGGATTCAAAATGGTGCCCAGGATCCCCTAGAGATAGTCTAATGGTATTATCCTTTTAAATATCCCTCTCCCATACAACCTGAAAATCAACTAACCCCTCCCCCCTCTCCCTGGGAGAGTTAGAATCCATAGCACTAAATGAAAGGTTAGATATGATTGGAATATCAGAGACATGGTGGAAGGAGGACAACCAGTGGGACACTGTGCTACCTGGGTACAAACTATATCGTAATGATAGAGTTGATCAAATTGGTGGAGGGGTTGCTCTCTATGTTAGAGAGGGCATTGAGTCAGAAAAGATTAAAGTTTTGCAGGAAACAAAATCTGCTGTAGAATCTATATGGATTGAAATTCCATGTAAAAGGGGGAAGGCAATGGCAGTGGGGGTGTACTATCGAGCGCCTGGCCAGAATGATCAAATGGATGATGAAATGCTCAAAGAAATCAAGGAAGCTAACAAAAGTTACAGCGCAGTAATAATAATGGGTGATTTCAACTACCCCAGTATCGACTGGGTCAGTGTCACGTCAGGACATGCTAGGGAGATAAAGTTCCTAGATGAAATAAATGACTGCTTCTTGGAGCAGCTGGTTCATGAACCGACCAGAGGGGAAGCCATATTAGACCTAGTCCTTAGTGGAACACCAGATCTAGTGCAAGAGATAAGGTTGTTAAGCCACTTGGCAATAGTGATCATAGCATGATCGCCTTTGATTTAATTAGTGGAGGAGGGATAGTAAGGAAATCCACAGTACTACCTTTTAACTTTCAAAAGGGAGACTATGATAAAATGAGGAAAACAGTTAAGAAAAAACTAAAAGAAGCAGTTGCAAAGGTTAAAGACGTACATCAGGCTTGGCTGTTGTTGAAAAATACTATCTTGGAAGCCCAGACCAACTGTATTCCACGCTTTAAGAAAAGTGGAAGGAAGTCCAAAAAACTGCCAGCATGGTTTAAAGGTGACGTCAGAGAGGCTGTTGTTGCCAAAAAAGCATCTTTTAGGAAATGGAAAAAAGAGCCAATGAAACCTGGAAACAGCACAAGCACTGGCAAGTCAAATGCAAGGCATTAATAAGGCAGGCAAAGGGAGAATTTGAGAAGAAGCTTGCTGCGGAAGCAAAAACGCGAACTAAAGACCTTTTCAAGTACATTCATAGCAAAAAACCTGTGAGAGAGTCAGTTGGTCCATTAGATGATAAAGGGGTTAAAGGAGCACTAAGAGGAGACAAGGCGATAGCGGAGAGACTGAATGAATTCTTTGCTTCAGTCTTTACTGAGGAAGATGTAGGGATGTTACCCATGACTGAAGTGGTATTTAAATGTGCGGAAGAATTGAAGGAAATATCGATACATCGGGAAGATGTATTACAACTATTAGATAAACTGAAGAGTAGCAAATCAACTGGGCCGGATGGTATACATCCAAGGGTGTTGAAAGAACTGAAATATGAGATAGCAGACCTGCTATTAGTAATCAGTGAACTATCATTAAAATCATCTCTAATACCTGAAGATTGGAGGATCGCCAATGTAACACCAATTTTTAAAAAGGGTTCCAGGGGTGATCCGGGAAACTACAGACCGGTGAGCCTGACGTCAGTACCGGGAAAAATGGTAGAAACCATCATAAAGAATAAAATTACTCAGCATGTAGATAGTCATGACCTAATGGGAGACAGCCAACATGGCTTTAAACAAGGAAGATCTTGTCTTACTAATCTGTTATGTTTTGGTTTTTTTTTTAACTTTTATTTTCATTTTGGAACATCGAAACAAAAGGACATACAGAATAAAGACACGACAAATAATATTATACAATCACGGACAGTAAACCCCCACCACCCCCCTCCCCCCCTGCTTCTTCTCTGGGATACGTAACAATCCAGTATCGGGTGTATATATACATTATTATCTTTCGAGATAATATAATTATCTGCAACATGATGAGTGTAGCTATACGGCTATATTGGAGCATCTGGCAATCTGAACATAGTCATTAAGCATCTGCCACTTAGACAAGTGAGAGCAGTCCTGAACCTGGAATGCCATCCGACGGGGTATCTGCTCATATGTACTATATAAGCAGACAGAATTCCACCATTCGGTAAAAGTTAGGCGGGAGCCATTCTTCCAATTTTTCGTGACTAAGCATACAGCCATACCCAACATAAAATCTAGGAGGAAGCGGCCTGTCCTGGGAAGAGAGGGGATCCCCGCCACAGAGCGGAGTCCCACAATCTTCCAAGAAAGGGGATCCCGGAAGTGTAGGATACTTTGAATCCGGTCCCAAACCCGCCCCCAATATTGCTGTAGTGCTGGACATTCATAGATAACATGGGCGAAGGTACTCACCGCTGTATGGCAGGACCAACATCGATAGCTTGTATTGACATTCCATTTGGCCATCTTCTCTGGAGTATAAAAGCATCTGTGGGCAAAATAGAAGAGCGTTTGAGTGACAGAGGCGGATCTAGAGACCCGCACCACTTTGCTCCAGACTATCTTCCATTGCTGGGGAGTTAAAGTGATGTGCAATTCGCGCTCCCATGCCTGCTGGGCCCTAGGGGTGTCCCTGCCTGGACTATGAGTGAGTATTTTGTAAAAGTTAGATGCCACCCCTGGTAAACTCCCGATACAGCGAATCACCTCTGACAGCCCTTCCACGCTAGTATCAGAGCGCGGAGTGACCCGAGCGCCTTTAAGGCAATGTTGGAGCTGCACCCATTGAAAGTAATATTTCGCTGGTAGACCAAATTCCGTTTGTAAAGCATTAAAGGTTTTCCAGCGATCCCCAGCAAACAGCTGCTTAGGTGTCCAAATCCCCCTAGAGTACCAGGGTCTCCATGCTATCGTTTTTTTGTTAATTTGAAATCGAGAGTTATGCCATATCGGGAGATGGTCCGGGGGGCACACCTGCGGACCTAGAGATTGAATGAGGGCATTAAAGGCCACTAGAGTGTCTACAACCATTGGTGAATGGCGGGAGTCTGAATGATGGCACATTCCGGGGAAGTAGGCCAGCGGAACTGGTCCACTAAGCTCTTCTTCAATATCTAGCCACACCGGGCGGCCTGCTGCCGGGGTATCCAACCAACGGGCACCTTGCTTTAAGAGGAAGGCTTTATGATAATTGAGAAAATCTGGAAATCTAGCTCCTCCTCTCGCTTTATCAGATTGCAAGTATTGTTTAGCTATCCTGGGTGTTTTACCCTGCCATAGATAACGAATAAGAAGGCCTTCTATATCTTTGTAGATGTGTCGGGGCAGTAAACATGGTAGCATTTCGAGAATGTAGTTCACTTTAGGAACTATCATCATTTTCACTGTTTCCAAGCGGCCCCACCATGTAAGGGTTAGTGGAGACCACCGATTGGTAAGTTCACGGACTTTGGAGATTATCGCCTTGGCGTTGAAACTAATAGTGTCCTCTAAAGGATAGCAATAATGGACCCCGAGATATTTCACCATACTATGCTGCCAGAGAAAGGGAAAGGCTTGCATGTCGGCCGCATGTACCCGGTGGTTAATTGGGAAAGCAACCGATTTGGTCCAGTTGATCTTATAGCCCGAGAGCTGCGAATACCTGTCTAGTAATTCTAAGACTACTGGGACCGAGTCCAAAGTTATAAAAAGCATAAGATCATCTGCATAAGCGGAGAGTTTGATCTCTCTGTGTCTAAAGGGGGCACCTCGGATGTCTGCGGACTGCCTAAGTAACAGGGCTAGAGGTTCGAGCGCCAAGTCAAAGAGCAAAGGGGATAGGGGGCAACCTTGGCGTGTACCTCTTTGAAGGCTGAATGGCTGAGATTTGATAGCATTCACACATATACTGGCTGTGGGTTCGGCATACATGACTTGAAGAAACCGGAGAAGAAAGCCCTCCCCAAAGCCGTACCAACGGAGAACAGCAAATAAGAAGGGCCATTCGAGACGGTCGAAGGCTTTCTCGGCGTCTAGGGAGAGGCCAACTAGTGGTAGATCTAGGCTTGCAGCATTAGTCAAAACATGACATAAAGTCCTAGCGTTGTCGGCAGTGGATCTTCCGGGTATAAAACCACATTGATCAGGGTGGATTAGTGTAGACATTTGGTCAGAGAGTCGAGAGGCTAAGATAGTCGCAAAAATTTTATAGTCTGCGTTAAGAAGGGAGATTGGGCGGTAGTTAGCTGTTAACAGCGGATCCCTCCCTTCTTTTTCAAACACTACCACATTCGCCGCCGAAAAGGATCCCAAGCAAGATGTGTCTTCAGCCAGAGCAGTGAAATAGAGTTTTAGGTGGGGGGCTAGATCAGCACTGAACGTTTTATAAAATTCGGCCGGAAGACCGTCAGGGCCTGCGGCGCGTCCCGAGGCCACACGTTTAAGGGCGGAGTGAATTTCATTAGTAGAGAAGGGTTTATCCATCGCAACCCTATCCTCTTCGGAGAGGGTCGGCCGTTGGATTCCGGATAATAATCGCTCAAAAGCCTCTGACGTGAAGTCACATTCTGATTTATAAAGACGAGTGTAAAAATCCCGGAAGAGCTCTACTATCTCTGTATTATTTGTCACTATGTCCCCTCCTACCGGGTTTCGGAGAGCCGCTACCCGTTTGGCTTCTTTTTGACCTTTCAAGGCATTAGCTAAGAGTCTACCAGCACGGTTGCTTTCCCGATAGTACATCCCTTGCTGCGATGCGATATTTTTAGAAGCTGCAGTAGACAGGATTGAGTTATATTGAAAGCGTAGGCGTTGCAATCGTAACAACACACAAGGATCAGTGCGGGAAGTAAGAACCCGTTCCCCAGCTTTAATTTGTTGCTCTAATATTAATAACTGTTGCTTACGCTGTTTCCCCAAGCGAATTTGATAGCTAGTAATGGCTGCTTTAAAGCCCTCCCACCAAGCCCAACCCGTGGTATCATGTGGTAAGTTAAAATGGAAGTAGTCCTGAATGGCGGCCCGAATGTCTAACTGAAACTCTTGTTGCTCTAACAGGGTCCTATCAAAAAACCAATTTCCCGGATTCCCACTGGGCAGGTTAGCGTGCAACTGGAAGGAGATGGCAGCATGGTCTGAGATATGTAATGGGTGAATCATCGCTGTGTCTACCTGAGATACCAACACTTTAGATATTAGGAAAAAATCTATTCTGGACTGTGATAGATGGGGGGGAGAATAGTAAGTAAATTCCAGTTCAGCAGGATGCAACAATCTCCAAAGATCCACTAAAGCGAGATCTTTGATCAAGGAGGTGAGTGTGAGGGAGCTCTTGGGCAGGCCACTCGTTCTAGGCGGTTGCCTGTCTATCAGAGGATCGACGACTTGATTAAAGTCGCCGCCTATTATCAATGAGGTGCTAGCAGAGGCCTGCGCAACCTGAGCAATGGTAGCAAAAAAGGCAGGATTATCCACATTGGGGGCATATACATATACATGTTAGTTCAAGGTGACCAATTTTAAGGTGGACGCGGGACCATCTGCCCTCCGTGTCAGAGCTAGTGGCAATAATGGTGACAGGCAAGGATTTCTTCACCAGAATAGCTACCCCACATTTCTTAGAAACAGCCGGAGAGTAGGCAGCTACCATGTAAGGTTTAATATTGAGTTTCAGAGTTTCGGTAGAATTTAAGTGCGTTTCCTGAAGAAAAACCAAATCCGCCTTTTCATGACTCAAATAACTAAGGATTTTCTTTCTTTTAATCGGGTTGTTGATTCCCTTTACGTTCAATGAAAAAACCTTACATAGGGCCATAAGACATTGTCATACATTTGACGTAAAAGCGCAGGCGAGTATGGAATATATACCACATCTGTACATCTATTTCATACACATCAATTAAGATACCAGATACACCCCATATGAGAAAACAAGCACCGAAGTGCCCCAGAGAAGAAGCATAACCCCAACTATAAATGGCGACCATATGTCTGCGGGAGGAGGCCCAAGAGAGTGCGAATGCAATATTCGAACCCTTCTGTTATTATAGTCTCCGATCTCCACCGAAGTAGCTGTGGGCATGATAGAGCAGGGCCATCAAGGCTAGTGAAAGCCAAGGTTGTGAATTGCCAAGGCGGTCTCCAAGGTAGAGAGCGTCCGACAACAAAATGGCGGGTTTTACCAATATAAGGTCAATTAGCTAAGTGTTCCTTGGATCAACGCATCTGATCTGCCTCTTTGGACTCCAAAAATTCCGCAAGTAATTCAGGATCATCAAATGTTCTGGTCTGGTTGTGCAGCGTTACCCTAAGTTTAGCCGGGTACATCAGGCCATAGCGAGCTTGCAGTTGTTGTAGCCTTGGTCGAAATTCCAGGAATCGCTTTCTACGGTCAACCGTGGGCTTGGCCAAGTCAGGAAAGAAAGATATCCGGTGGCCCTCAAACTCGATGGGGCCTTTTGCGCGAGCGGCGTTCTGAATTTGCTCAACATGTTGGTATCTTAAGAGCCGAAAGATAATAGGCCTCGGGGTCTTCCGATTGAGCGCCATATTTGAGGGCACTCGATGAGCCCGGTCAATCTCCAGGTCTTTAGCAAATGTGATCCAAAGTAGGGAAGGAAGCGCCTTACAAAGAAACTCCTTCATGTCTCCAGACTCAGCTCCCTCCGGTATGCCCACGAGCCGTATGTTATTGCGGCGGGCCCGATTGTTGCCATCTTCCACTTCTTTCTGCAGGGCCCGTATCTGGCGCTCTACTTTATCAAGTTTCGCCAACCGGACCGTGTGTGAGTCCAGTATGCCTTCCATTTTGTCTTGCCGTAGGGAAAGCCCTTCAAGTTTGCTTTACAGCATGCCGAAATCTTCACGCAGCGCTCGGAGTGACTCCCCGTTGGATTGCACAAGGTCTTTTACCCCTCGTATTTCAGTGAGGATCTCCTGCTGCATCTCGGGACCTTCCCGCGGTGCGGGCTGCTTCTGCGGAGACGGGGGCTCGGTTTTGGAGCGTTTACCATGGGAATTCGTTGGGGTCCCAAAATCTAGACGTGCTGGTTTGGTCCCCGCCATCACCTCAAGGTACCCCGGTAGAGTCAAAGCAATATTCAGAATTAAAACGGTTCAAAATTCAGGAGTCTTGGTAGGCCTCTCGGGAGCCTCAGCGCTATGCGACTATCCCGCTGGACATCAGGCTCCGCCCCCCCCTGTTATGTTTTTTTGAAGGAGTGAATAATCAGGTGGACAAAGGTGAGTCGGTTGATATTGTGTATCTGGACTTTCAGAAAGCCTTTGACAAAGTCCCTCATGAGAAACTTTTGGCAAAACTAAAGAGTCATGGGATAGGAGACAGTGTACTGTTGTGGATCAGGAACTGGTCAAAAGATAGAAAATAGAGGGTAGGGCTAAATGACCAATTTTCCCAATGGAGAAAGGTGACTATTGGTGTATCCCAGGGATCTGTGCTGGGTCCGCTGCTTTTTGACATATTCATAAATGACCTGGAAAGTGGAATAACGAGTGAGGTTATCAAATTTGCAGATGACACAAAACTATTTAAAGTTGTTAAAACCCAAGAGGATTGTGGAAAATTGCAAGAGGATCTTGATAAATTGGAAGACTGGGCATCAAAATGGCAGATGAAATTTAATATGGACAAGTGCAAGGTTATGCACCTAGGAAAGAACAACCCAAACTATGGTTACACGATGCAAGGTTCCACATTAGGAACCACCACCCAGGAAAAAGATTTAGGCGTCATTGTGGATACCATGTTAAAACCCTCGGCCCAGTGTGCAGCAGTGGCCAAGAGAGCAAATAGAATGCTAGGTATGATAAGGAAAGGAATGGAAAATAAAACAAAAGATATTATAATGCCTCTATTTCGTTCCATGGTGAGACCGCACCTTGAGTATTGTGTGCAATTCTGGTCGCCCTATCTTAAAAAGGATATAGCGATTTTAGAAAAGGTTCAGAGAAGAGCCACCAAAATGGTAAAGGGGATGGAAGGATACTCCTATGAAGAAAGGCTAAAAAGGTTAGGGCTCTTTAACCTGGAAAAGAGACGGCTGAGGGGAGATATGATAGAAGTCTATAAATTAATGAACGGAGTGAAGCGGGTAAACGTAGATCGATTGTTTACCTTATCAGAATATAGAAAGACTAGGGGACATGCAATGAAGCTACAGGGTAAACTATTTAAGACTAATGAGAAAATATTTTTTCACTCAACGTGTAATCAACCTCTGGAATTTGTTACCGGAGGATGTAGTAAAGGCTGTTAGTGTAGCTGGGTTTAAAAAAAAAGGTTTGGACAAGTTCCTGGAGAAAGGTCCATAAACCATTATTAAGAAGGGACCCAGGATATCAATGCTTGAACCAATACAAGCATTGTGGAACTTGTGTCTCTTGGGGAAACTGCTAGGTACATATGACCTAGATTGGCCACTGTTGGAAACAGAATACTGGGCTTGATGGACCTTGGTCTGACCCAGTATGGCATATCTTATGTTCTTATGTACTCTGGGTCACTCTCTCTGAACTTCCAGAAATCTCGTAGAACTTTTCCAAGCAAAGCTGGTGAGCTGGTGTTATAACTCAGTTTTATCTCTTATTGGCTTGAAGTTCTCAGGTCACTTCTGGCATGTCCTGAAAATTCCATATGGATATGGCACTAAATACATACATGTAGCAAATTCATAAAAAATTTTTATCTTCAGAAAGGAAGCTAAAAATGAGGCAAGTAGGTTGTTTATGCAAAAGAATATAAGAACATAAAAATATAAGAAAATAAGATTTGCCATACTGCATCAGACCAGTAGTCCATCAAGACCAGCATCATTTTTCCAATAGTGGCCAATGGCAAGATCCAAAAAGGTAAACAGATTCCATGATGCTTATCACATAGATAAGCAGTGGATTTTCCCCAGTCCACTTTAATAATGGTTTATAGACTTTTCCTCCAGAAACTTGTCCAAATATTGATTATATCAGGCAGGTTTGCAAGATTACCACTATGAGTCATTGACACCATTTTGGAAATTGACCTGTGCAGGAGCGAGTGGGCATGCTCCTGTTTCCACTGGTTAACAATGACCCCACTAAGTTCAGGGTTGGCAATCGAGGGAGGTGGGGGCTTAACTGTGGTGTGGAATATTTCTCCCAAGGACTTTTGCAAAAAAAATCTAAAAAGTTTGTTATCAGCTATTAGGACCATGACTACTGTAGGCTAATCATCATCATAGTAGTAGTAGTAGTAGCCCATGGCGGCTGGGCAAGGCATCCCCTTCTGATTTAGTAGTTGGCCTTGGGTAGCACCTGTTGTGATGTTGCAGATACATGAAAGTTTATTTGTTTGACCACTTAGTGACAGCTACAGAAGGACTCACTGATGTTTCCCAGACTGGCAACCCATAGTAAGTGCATGTCTTCCCTGCTCCTTTCTGACAGCCATGATAATCTATTTGCAACAATTTAGCATTGGTCCCTTTCACAATGTGCTTATTCCTCCATTCTGGATCTTCTTAATTTAAAGAAAGAACAATTGTCTTTTTATTTTTAATAGGACACTGCACAAATTAATTAAACATAACAGTTGCTTTCCATTTCAAATATTCTCTCTAGTGACTAGAGCCAGTGTTAAATATTCTGTGGCCCAGGGCATACATTTAAGAGGAGGCTTGAACGGCCATGAACAGACTAACTTCTTCATCTTCAGGTAGGCTTAGAGGCCACCTATACCCTGAAGGCCCAGGGCATTTGCCTCACTCACACTTCCCTAAAACTGTCCCTGCCAGTTACTACAGCCAAAGCTGTAGACACATTCAGATGGGCATCATCTTGCCAGAACATCAACATTCAGGCCTGCACCATGCCTCCATCCTGGGCTCCCACAGAATGTACTTTCCAAATCTGAGTATACTTTTGGGGAAGTCTTTTGAGCTCCTATCATAAATCACTTTTCCGCAGTCTAGGACCACTCCATTACCTTCCAGAGAAAAACTGTTTAAATCCTATGGGCCAGATATTCAGTCGCAGTGGCTAGCACTTCTAAAGCACCTAGCCATCGCCGCTGAACCTTAGCCGCAGATATTCAATGCCGGGGCTATATCCGGCTACCAGCATTGACTATCCGGGTCGCCACACAGCATGGAAGCTAATCAGGCAGCAGCAATATTGAGCTGCTGTCCGGTTAGCACATGTAAAGATAGGACAGCTTTTCCCATGCCTGTCTTTACTCGTGGATTGCTAACTGGGCAGCAGTTCAATATCACCGCTGCCTGGTTGGCGATGGGCGTTGCCTCTGATCTTCCCCAGAATGCCCACAACATGCCCCAGTGCTATATGGTTAGCATTGGGAAGTGTCACGGCGGCATCTGTGGACATCCAGTGGCAATAACCTTTTTAGTGCCACTAAATATCCCTCTAAGTGGCATTTACACGGTTTACAGGTCTGCAAATCATGTAAATGCCTCTGAAGACTGGTCCCTATCTTTTTATTCTCTCACAGTATCTGAGAACATCTTTGCGCCTCCTTTTTGCTTTTCAGGAAAATTCTAGAATCATCCGAAGGGTTTCTGCACTCTCTTGATAAACCCCCATTAACTCTACAGTCATGAAGGTTCACAGAATTGTATCATTGCCAGATCTTATTTTCAAGCCGAACTGTCACTCATCCCTCAGACTAACGGATGGACAGATTTTTACCATCCCATATTCAGGGAATGAGTTTAAAATCAAGCCTAGAGTCACAAGACCTTACATGAAACAGTCACTCTTCAGTTCCTAGATTTGAACTACTGCTAGTTTAAATTCAAGCAGTAACCATAAACAAAAATTCAAACATTTGTGAATCAAGAAATGGTTTAATCTCTATTTTCAGCTTTCCAACTGACTTTCAGATAATCTTTGCCAGAGTGATTACTAGGAAAATGCTTGCTCTGCACTTAAAATTATGTATGGAAAAGTCTTCTAGTGTTTTATGACGTTCTCGTAAAAGTTTCAGTAAAAGATTTGTGAGTAGACGCTGTTAAACAATTCAAGAAATGCTTTTGTGAATTTGATAGAAAGTCTTACTAAATAAATAGCAGAGAGGGACCCTTTTAGTAAAGTGTGGTAAACACATACCATGGGTTTTAACAAGTGGTAACATTTAAGGGTGTACAGACAAAGCAACAATTGTTTTTTTTATTTGCAAGTTTTCATTTCAGTTTTCTAAATGTTTAATTTGTTTAATACATTTTCATTTTATGGCAATTTTGTTAATTAAGGGATGGCTCTGACTGTTGCCCAAACAATAATGACATCCCCCCCCCCCCAAAAAAAAAAAAAAAAAAACCCTTAGCTTAAAGGTTATTAGAGGTATCCAAGTAAATTTTAAAGAATGTTTTTTTCTCTGTTTTTTAATAGCTGTCATGAAGTGGCCTCAAACCTGCAACTTTGGGATTAGGAGACAGCTATCTTTCAAGATGAGCAATTAACTGTCATTGGAGGAGGGTTCTAGCTAGCTTGTTCTTATCTGTGTCTTGCATTTCTGATATTCTTTCTTGTTTTCTGTTTGACCCAAAGATGATTGTTCTTGAATGCTGTGGAAAAACCTTCTTGAATTGTTTTGTTTTGTTTTTTTTTGCCTTGTAAATCTATTGGCTCCTTTTCTAATCTCAGGCTGGAAGGACTGGGGTTTCTAGTCCTATAGGCACTCCTTGTGGCCTTGGGCAAGCCACTTAACCCACTGTTTCCTCAGGTACACAGATTGTGAGCCCTCTGGAGACAAGGGAATATATCCAGTACCTGTTTATAGTAGCTACATAACGTAAACCGCTTTGATTGAAGGATAAGACAGTATAGAAAACTGGTCAAATAAATACATAAATAAATAAAATAAATAATGGCTTACTACAGACTTTTATCATGTTCTTGTGCCAGAATTTCTGTGATACCATGCATATATATATATATATATATTATCAGAGACATTTACCAAGCCTATTCCATATCTCTAATTGAAAACTAGGATCTAGATTGCTCACAACACTGCTAACAGAGTTGTGTCCAAGACTGATCCCTGAGGCACTGCACCATTTACCTTTTCTCCTCAGAGTTCTATTTACCACCATCCTCTGTCATCTATCATTCAAACTATTTCTAATCTATTCTACTATCTTGGGATGACCCACAGGCTGTTGACTTTATTAATCGGCTTCCTGCGGGGTATAGTATCAAAAGATGTAGAAATTATTAAGATTTGTCTAACATGATCTCCTTCTAGTAAAATCATGCTGTCTCAAATCTTGCAGCCCACTGTAATATAGTATATTATCCTTTCCCCTACTAGAATCTCTAATAATTTTCCTACTACCGATTGGCTTGTAGTTTCCTTTTTCCTCTTTGATGTCAATATTGTGAAGGGGAACCACACCCACCTTTTTATAGTCCTTGTTGACTCTTACCCTTCTGGGGTCTGGAATCCCACACACAAAATACCTGGGTTCTTATATTTCCCTGTACCATTCAACAGGAAAGAAAGACATGACACAATTAATTAATTAATTAATCTCTATTGAGCTCTATAGGGAAGAAACGCATGGAGTCTAATTTGACATATCCATTCCGCCTCTTCAAAGATGGTCCTGTAGGGCTCTAGCTTTTATTGGGAGATATCAGCTGATTCAGTTAATCTTTAATTACATCTTGTACTTTCCAAATTCCACGTGTACATTATTTTTGCTAACATAGACTATTATTAATAAAAAGCAGAAGTTATGTCTCATGACTATATTCACTAAATTCAGTAGGTGTCGCTGTGATTTCACTTTTTAGTAGAAGCTAATTAGTTACTTATTGTATTATGCTGATTTTCTATTAAGCCATATCCGTTATCTTGCTAAGAGCAGCACAACCTGACCTAGTAACTACCTTAGCCTATCCGCTTGCAGGATGAGCAACTTCACCCTCTGTTCTATTTAATTAGGGAACTACAATCTGACCTAATATCTATTGTTACACAAACTCTATTTGCTAATCACACAAGTTCCAGTTACTAAATGCAATGTCCTAGCAAAAAGCAGAAATGTTCTTTAAAGGGATAGTTTTAAATGCAATTCAGACCTGTATTTTCTAGGCCCACAGCTAGCTAGATTTTTATAATCCTGTTTCATGTATGGTTTCATGTATAGCTGATTTTGGTTCTATTCCAATCGATATTATTGATCCCGATCCGCTGTCTGTTTCTGAATCTGACAGCTCCAAGTCTGCATATCCTGGATAAGTCATAGGTGTATAAATGTGTTTGTCTGCAGCTGTTTCTTCTACCTCACTGATTATATCCAATTTGCATTTGGGGCCTAGTCGAGTTAGTCCTCGTCTACAGTCCTGAAGAACCATTCATTTCTAAAGATCTATTGAACATTCTTATGTGAATATCATGGAATCTACCTCTCTTCCATATATCCTTTCCAACCATTAGTGGACATTCTCAAAGGTCTTCTTCAGTGTGCACCAAAGAAAGGTATTTTGTTGAGCATTTCTGCTTTATCACTGTCACTCTCCACACATTACTTCTCATCTCCTTTCAGTCATATAATACCACCTTTAACTCATTCCCTTTCTCTGTCTTACTAAAAAAGAATCTTACACTCTTTAGTTACCTATACTTCTACTCACACCTTGCTCTCCTGCCTTTTTACTTTGACTTTTGCAGTTTTAATAGATCTTCTTTATAGATTTCTTGTTTTTGAGATCCTTTGTACATTTTAGGATAGATTAGTAAAGTGTGCTGCAATAGCATAATTTAATAAACATTAACACTTTGAATTATGGTGTTGGCGATGAATACTGTGTTTATCATGGACTGCCCAAAAAACAAACCAGTCAGTACTAGAGGAGATCAAACCTAAGCTTTCCTTAGAAGCTCAGATGACAAGACTTTGACTTTCATATTTTGGACACATCATGCGAAGAGAGAGAGTGCTGGAGAACGACATAATTCTTGGCAAGGTAGAAGGTCAACGTAAAAGAGGAAGGCCAGCAATGAGATGGATTGATACAATAAAAGCAACTATGAGTGTCACTCTATCAACAATGAGCTACCTGACTCAAGACCGACCACAGTTTGGGTCAACTATACAGAGGGTCACCATGAGTCGATGCTGACTTGACATTGACTTGACGTTATTTATTGCAGGTCCCATTTTACATGCATTAATGGCATTTGCATGTGCTAACACAGTAGCACCTTTTATTAAATTTAGCTCTTTAAGAGGGCCATTTTATAATAAGGTGCAATATGTAAGAGCCTATAGAGGTGACTACATAGATGTTTTTTTATAAAGACACGTAGGCACCTTGAATGTAGTTGTGTTCACTTGAACCTGCTTGCCAAAGCACATACTTTTAAGCCAGTCAGCAGTTTATCAGAGATCATTTATGAGCATATGAGCATATGAGCATTTATGAGCATATGAGCATTTATGTGGCCATATTTGTGTGGGGATGACTATACAAAATTACTTCCTATATGTTAATCTTTATGCTTCAACTTTTTTAGTCAACTCTATGAAGGACAATATCACTTTCTTTTTGCTCTTGGTTTTATTTACTTTCCTTGCATAAAAACTTATTACAAATATTGCAGATTGTTTTAGTTTAGACCAATGTTATTACGCTTCATGTACCTTCTCCCACCCTTCTAGCTTCTCCTTAACCCTCTCAGACCGTATGTCCACTGTAATGGACGTTATGTTTATTCATTAAATTCCATGTATATATATATGGGGGTATGTTTACTAAACTGCGGTAATATAGCAGCGGCTACGTTAAGGCACGTTATGTAACATTAAGGTGCCTTAACATTACAACTAACATTCTGTAATGTTAAGGTGCCTTAACGTTACATAACGCGCCTTAATGTTCCCGGCCGCGGTAAGTCCAGAAAAGGGTGGAGAGAGGGCTGAGAGAAGGGATCAATGGGCGGGGAGTGGGCGGGGAGAGGCCCCTTTCACACTAACATGGAGAAATTAAGGGCTGAATTCTAACGCAACTGAAAACCTGACGTTAGCACACATTTGCAAGACAGAGAAACTATTTCAGTGTCAGCAATGTACAGCATAGACAGGGAGCACAAGAAAGGTGATAGTAGTGCTCCATTTGCAGCAACAGCATAGTGCCCAGGTATGAAAGACCACTATGGTGATGGTGAAAATGGGGCATGAGGGCTGCAGGCGGGACATGCATTGGGGGCTACTGGGGCACAGGGTGGACTAGGCGGTTGCCGAGGTGGCACATAGGAACGCAGAAAATGGAAACCAGCAAGACAGCAACTGACCAGGGTCAGACATGCCCATGAGTCTGTGGCCCACAGTGTCCCATTCAGGAGACATTACCCAGCAGGTATCCCAATGGGCACATAACATTGACAGGCGGTGCCGGGGGAAGCGTGGACATCTATGTAGGCACCCCTACCCCAGAACCCAGACCTTAGGCAGACACCTATCTGCCCCCTGGATGGCCTGGGATGGCGCACCACCGACACTGACAGCATATGGTCATGGTGGCATGGTAGAGGGGGTGGGTGATTGTGATGGAGGGAGCAGTGGAACCCACCTGCAGTGGACCTAGGCCATGCCCTGTACCAGTACGTGGTATGTATTGCAACAGAAGAGGTCTGGCCAAGAAACATAAGGGTAGCCCCAGGGACAACTATGCTGCTGTGGCAAAAGTGTGGTGCAGTACACCCAGCTAGCATGTCCAAGAGCAGAGGGTCAGAGGTTCATGTCCCATCTGTGGATCCTGCAGAGCATCTCACCATAGTTTTAGCCCACAATGCAGTAGCAACAACAACATGGGAAAACCCCAACGCAGTGGTGCACAGGGGTACGGACACCCACTCACAAGGGTTCCAGTATCCACAGCTTCCTGGAGATTCAGGCTGTTAGCCCCAGCACAAAGCTGCAGTTATCACCAGAGCACTACTACTACCCCCTGCACAGATTAGCAATGTTGGCACTGTGATCAGGACCAGTGCGGCGGGTAGGGTTGTCAACCACCTCCATCTCTGCACAATGCTGAGATAGGTGTGGGAGTGTGAGTATGTCTCTCCATTGTTTTGTGTCTACCAATACCTCACTGAGCTCACATTGCTCACACTGCTTCCAGCATTAGCCTGCAAATGTGCATATTGAGAAGCAAGATATTGTGGGTATGGCCCAGACAGGGCATATTGGCCAGGATGCATCTTCACAGGGTGGAGGGCAATGGCTGAGACACTGTAGTGCTCGACCACCACCTGCATGGACAGGGTGGCCACAGCAGGTCACACTGGGAGTGTGGGGGGGTCACTCTCACTCTGACCGAGCAGTGACCATGGCATGTTTATGTTCCCACATAGTGCCACATATTGTTTGTTTCCAGTGCTACCTGTGTGTTCCCAGTTCTGGGGCACAATCACAGGGCTACCTGCTTGGTGTCTGTGCTGTGCATCCCCCCTCTGGGTGCACAGGGTTCCTCTGTGAGCATGCACTACGGACTGGTTAGTGGGCTGTCTGCAGTTCACCTGTGCATGGGGGGGGGACACCTTGTAGGATGCTGCAGGTGCAGTCTGACTGTGCTGTCTGTTGATGAATGGCAGACGGTGGCATGGGGCAGTTGAGCCTTCCCCTGGCTACCCCAAGCATCATTGTTGGTCTGGAATGGTCACAGGTATGGTACTGGCCCAGCAGCCCTGGAGGGCTGTCATCTGCCAGCAGGACTGTGGTTGCTGGTACTACAGCCATTCTTTTTTTTTTTCTTTTTTTTTTTTAAATTTAAAGTTTTTATTGCACACAGAAAAATAAACAATGCATTGCAGTACAAAGAATACCATATCCCAAAACACAATCTCCCACCACTCATCACCCCACTGCCGTACAGCGGTGTTAGGGGAATATAACCTTACAAGGAGTGTATCACAATAGCATTAACAATCAAAACAGACCATGACCCGTATACCAAATAAGTCTACTCACATATACAGGTACTCCATTTAGAATGGGTGCATTCGCAAAGGACTCTTATAAAGTATAGGTGATTCTTGGGTAACATAGCCAGACAATATCAAAAGAATACAATTCCACCACCAATTAGGTGGGGTAAGGTATAGCATTAATTGCTCACCCCACAACTTTGTAATATAACCAACAACAAGTAAACACAGTCCCCGCACTGTCTAACTTAAATACAAACATTTTCCCCCTAATGGTCCCCCCCACCCTGTTCCCCCCCCCCCCCCGTCCCTCCCCAGGACCTCTTACCACAGACCATTACCCTACGGAGTGCTCCTCCCACTGAAGATATTTCACCCAGGTGTTAGAGAAACTCTGCAAACTTCTATTTTTTAGTGCTGTGAGCTTACTCAAGAAAATATTCCCCACAATGGCCTGATATTCCCCCATCCCTGGGATACTAGTCTGTTTCCACCTCCTGGCCACCAAAATGCGTAATGCCACACAGCATAAATTCAAAAAGCCACACTCAGCCTTATTTAACCTCTCAGGTTGCAGCCCCAACAAGGCCACTGCCGGGTGGGGAGTAATCACCTTCCCTATAATCTCACTCACCCAGCCAAACACTACTCCCCACATCGCATATAACTCCTCGCACTGCCACCAAATATGCAGGTAAGTGCCACACTCTCCACAATGTCGCCAGCATTTCCCATCCGGGAGATGATACATAGACTGTATCCTCTCCGGCGTCAAATGCCATCTATACAAGATTTTATAGTTGTTCTCCAACAGGTGAGCCGCCAGCAGACCCTTATACCTAATCTTAAAAATTTGCTCCCATTGTGCCTCCTCCCAACATACACCTAAATCTTTCTCCCATTTTTTCTGAAAAACCTCCTTCCCCCCGTCCATGGCCATGAGATTATAGAGCTGCGTTACCACTCGCTTGATCTGACCCATGAGACCCATCACCTCAATGCCCATGGGATCCCTAGCAAGGTCAGGCAGAATTTTATGCCGGACATAATGACTAAGTTGATTGTATTGATACTCCTCGGTGCCCTCCAAATGGAATTGGTCCACCAGGGTTTTAAAAGCTATAAGTCTTTTACCTTCTAGCAGTTGTCCTACCCTTATTAATCCTTTCTCCTCCCATTTGCCAAACCCCGAGCTCCCCAGACCCAGATAAAACTCTGGATTCCCCCTAATGGGCACCATTCTCGACCTCCCTGCCTTTCCCAACCAGGACTGCTGCCACTTATTCCATAGTTCCACCGTCCGTCTAGTATAGGGGTTCCGGGCAGGGTACCCTCTTCTCTGATCCCGCGGTAGCCACATCCACTCCCCCAACTTCCGCACCCCTAACTCCTCCTCCTCCTCCATTTGAACCCACTCTTTCACCTCCTCCCCCCACCATTCTACTATGGCCCCTAATTGCGAGGCTTCCAAGTAGCGCCCAAGATCTGGTACAGCCATCCCCCCTTCTCTTTACGTTTCATCAAAATCCGCCACGCTACTCGGCAGTGTTTCCCCCCCCCCCCCCCAACAAACTGCATAAGGGCTCTCTGCCACCGCTCCACAGATTTCTTCCCTACCCATATAGGCAAAGCCCTGAAGAGGTACAGCCACTGCGGCAACACCACCATTTTCACAGCCGCAATCCTTCCCAACCACGAGAGCCCCCTACTCTGCCATTCCTCCAATTCCTTTTGTATCTTTTGTTCCAATCTACCGAAGTTAGCCCCAAATAAATCCCCGGCGTTCGGGGTTAAATAGATTCCCAAATACTTAATGCCGTTTCGTGCCCACTTATAAGGGAAACGCTCCCGAATCATCTCCTGGGTCCCCGGATCCACCGAGATATTAAGACGTTCCGACTTGGAGGCGTTAACTTTAAAGCCTAAACATTCCCCAAACTCCCGCAATATGCTTTCTAACGCCTCCAGGGATTCCATTGGTCTTGTCAGTATAAAGAGAAGATCAGCGGCAAAAAGTGAAATTTTACTTTCCACTCTCCGCCCGGGTACTGCAGCCATTCTGAAGGATGCAGGCACCTGTCCCACCACACCCTCATCTACAAAAGAGGTGATTGAGGCCCCTTGGGGTATATAGTGCATACCACTTAGACCCATAGTGGCAGTGCTACATAGCCCTCATGCGAGTCCAGAAACCCCACTGCCCTGATAACAGGTACCCATGGCAGCCAGACCCTAACACCAGGCACACACTAATCTGGGTGGTGTCTGGTCCCCCCAGGCCATATGTGACTGCAGTACACAGCTGGAACAGATGTACCTTCAGTTGAACTGCTGGGGACACCTGTCACACACTGGCAGTGCTGGGGATGTGCAGCAGGACCTATCTCTAGCACCACATGTACTGTGGACCTAGTGCTGGGTGCTGTCACCACACCCCCTGCTGGTAGCTTGTTGAAGGGACAAGGTGGACATTTTAATTATTTTGTAGAAGTAGGAAACCTTTTTGGACCAGAGGGATCCTGGTCCTTGTAGTCCTTCTTCTTATAGAAATGAGTTGTGTACGCCTTGTGTAGGATCAAACAAAAGGCTTTTTATTCCCCTTTAGCACTAAGGTTCGCTAAGAAACCAAAAGTAGAATTTACCTTATTTTCAGGTTTATGCCAAAGTAAATACAGAGCAAGAAAACTGTTATGAGGGCTTCACAGTTCCTTGTAAAAATACACAGGGTTTTCAACACTGTAGTAAAACAAATAAACAAGCTCTTCTTTAGCTCAACACAGGCAAAAGATATTGTTAAAGCATGTTCTGGTAATTACAGCTCTGGGAGAGACTCTAGGCTTTCAGCAATACACATTGAACAGTCCATTTGTTCTTCAGGCATCAACGGCTCTGGTTCCCCAAGCTCAATCTGCATGGGTTCCAGCTCAGCCGTGCTTTCTTCTACACCTGAGCTTTCCCTGGCTGAAATAGTTTGCAGTTCAGAAGTTCTCTTCCCTAGTTTCCAGCCTGGCAGTTCTGAGTTTTGCAAACAAGTCTTGAAGTCTGTGCCACTGGTATTCTCTCTACCAGGCACTCTCCTTCTGATACCGTCTCCTCTGAAGACTGTTTCTTAAAGTTCTCTGGGCTGGGCTAATCCTCCCTGGAGCTTAGCTCTGCCACGTAAGGATTCAAAGCTCCTCTGCCTTGCAGTATAGGAGGTTCCTCTATCAGGTCCTTTCCTCCCAGTATCCTTGGGTTCTTTACCAGATCCTTTCTCAGAGCTTCTCTCTATGTGCAGGCCTCTCTCTAGGCATGGCTCTCTCTCTAGCCGTGGCTCTCTCTGCTTCCTTCCTGCAGAGCCCTGCTTATAAAGCCATTTTTCCCTTGAGTTTCCTGACCCTCTCCTCAGGTGCACCTGATTAGCTTCTGCTTCATCAGTACCTGGGTGTGTCAGCTCAGCATCTGCAGGCTCGTGCCTGCCCCCTCTAGCTGTACTGCTAGGTAATTGCACCCTCTGCAAGTCAGTTGCTTTATGAAAAACAGTGTTTTTTTCTAAGTTCATAGCTTCACTAGCTTCAGCTCTATCACAGTGCCCATCCTATCCCTCAGGGTGCACACGGAACCTGCACAATGACATGGTCTGTAGCTACTCTGTGCTAGTATCACACACTGTCAGTCCGTTTTACCACGCTGCAGTACCGGAGAGGTGCAGACCCCATTTTGTGGTCAGCTGTAGGCTGCTGTTCTGCATGTGCAATGCATCATGGGTGCTGGTGAGGTTACCCCATCCTGGCACACAGAGCAGACGGTTTGTGTGGTGACCTGCAGTCCTTCTGTACCCAGCCATTGCTGTGCAACAGGCATAGCGTACTGGTTAGTCACTGACATTCTAGGTGGAGGTCATGGGTTCAATTCCTCATTGTTCCCTCCTGTCCAAGGCAGATATTTTGCTTGCCTGTGACAGTCATATCTTTGCAGATCCATGCTGCCAGCCCATAGTACCCTCACCGCAGTTGCCAGCAATCCTTATAAGGCGTTATAAGGCTCCTAATTAGGCACAGTACAAGGCACATTACAAGGCACCTTATTGGGCACAGTACAAGGCACGTTATAAGGCGCCTTATTGGGCACAGTACAAGGCACGTTACAAGGCACCTTATTAGGCACAGTACAAAGTACGTTAAGGCACGTGTCATGTACTGTGCCTTATAACATGCTTTATTACGCACGTTACCTGACATGCTTGCCATAATGATGCCCCGCCCATGCCTTTATATGGGCATCTGTACCTTTACCGTGGAACCTAACGCACATGACATTACCGCAGTTTAGTAAACATGCCCCATGGTGTCTGTGAAAAAATAAAGGTCTGAAAGGGTTAAGGTAATTCCCCATTTTATTACAGTGAACATTTTTGAACTCTAGGACTTTGAACTCCATATGACTGTTTTTCTCCTTTGTAGCTATATCAAACAATAGCTTTTTATGATTTCTAAGACATGTATGTAGCTGATTTTGGCAGATATGCAGCAGATTCTGATGAATTCTAATGGGAAGGTTTTCCATTAGTATCAGTTTGTAAATGAAGAAGGCCTGGAAGATCTTGCTGTTAGTGTGCAAAGTGGTGAGGAGGTACAAAATGATACTGCAAGGGATAGGAGCACCCCACAGGTAGAGCCATTCACTCTCTCCTATGTCCTCAGCACCAGTTCTAGCAGCAGCACCAGAGTCACTCCCAAGGAAGTAGAGATGAAGTCTTGTAAACCTCAGAGGTATGGGGAATAGTAACACAGAAACATGATGGCAGAAAAAAAGACCACACTCAGAAAAAGACCAAATCACCAACTACAGGAGTCCCCTTTTTTCCTTTAGAGATCTTCTGTATTTGTCCCATGCTTTTTTTGAATTTAGATACTGTCCTCATCTCTACCACCTCCACTGGGAGACTGTTCCACATATCTACCACTCTTTCCATAAGGAAATATTTCTGCGTATTACTCCTGAGTTTATCCCCTTTCATCCTCATCCTATGTCCCCTTGTAGCAGAGCTTGCTTTCAATCAAAAGAGGCTTTCCTCCTGTGCATTTATGCTATGGAAATATTTAAACGTCTCAATCATATTGCCTCTGTCCCGCCTTTCCTCTAAAGCAGGGGTCTCAAACTCAAATTGCTTTGAGGGCCAAATGAGGACTTGTAAAGTAACCCGGGGGCCGCATAAGACGTGGGGCCTCATTTGCATAAGGGGCCTCATTTGCATAAATATTTGCATAATGTTACCATACACTAACTTTTAGTAAACATGCCTCTTAATGAGTATGGATAAAGAAAGACTAAAAGATTCAGAAATAGGAAGACAATAATTAAACTGGGAACCCCAAAAGCCAAACTTGGAATGTACAACAACACTGTAGAAATAAAACTATAAATTAATTTCCTCTTGTACTAAACAAAGCGCAAACATTAATGATGCACATTTCCCAGAGCTGACATATTCCAGTTAATAAATTCAAAATAAAGAGATATTTTTCTACCTTTTGTGCATTTTTTTTCAGTTGCAATTGCTCCAGCCACTTCTGGTTTCTTCGTGTCTTCTGCTATCTCCATCGTCTGCTGTCCATTTGTCCTTTCTTCTCTCTTCTAGTTTTTTTCCATTCTCTCTCCCTACATCTGCTTTAACATACTAATCTTTCTCCTTTTGCTCTTTCCTCATTCCTATTTCATCCACTCAAATTTTACCCCTCCATCCTCAATCCCCACTTACTCTCCCAATACCTGGCCAATTGTAGATTTGTCTTCTCTTCCAGACAAAATATTTTTCCCCTCTCCATTTCACTTTCCCAGCTCCATCCCATTCTAATCCTCCCCCAACATCAGCTCCCTTCTAGTTCCAGCCCCACCCAGCATCTGCTCCTTCCTAGCCCCCCATCAGCCCATTTCCAATCCTAGCTCCCTCCCCTCACAGCCCATTTCCATTCCAAGCCCCCCTCCCCATCAGCCATTTGCAGTTCAAGCCCCCCTTCCACTCAGCCCATTTCCAGTCCTAGCAACCCCCCCCCAGCCCATTACCAGTCCTAGACCCCCCATAGCCCATTACCAGTCCTAACCTCCCCATAGCGCACTTCCAGTCTTACCCCCCCATCACCCCATTTTCAGTCTTACCCCCCATAGCCCATTACCAGTCCTAGTCCCCCCCATAGCCCACTTGCAGTCGTATCCCCCATCACCCCATTTTCAGTCTTACCTCCCCTCATAGGCCATTACCAGTCCTAACCCCCCAATCAGCCCACCTCCAGTCCTAACCCCCATCACCCCATTTTCAGTCCTAGCCCCCACCATAGCCCATTACCAGTTATAACCCCCCCAGCCCATTACCAGTCATAACCCCCCCCTGCCAATAGCCCACTTCCAGTCCTAACCCCCATCTGCCCAGTTCCAGTCCTGGCCCCCGCCATTACCAGTCATTACCAGTCATAACCCCCCGCCCCCGCGACAGAGGAAAACAAAAAAACCCCAAACCCGGGCTTCTGCCGTTGCCGCCGTGGCAGCGGCAGAATCAATTGTAAAATTAAAAAAAAAAAAGACTTCTGCTGCTCAAGCAGCAATATCACCTGTCCTGCGGCCCCTTCCCCTGTGCCCGGAGATCCGAATCTGCTCTATCAGCGGCGTGCTTTTCAAGCCGCGAAGAGTATTCCCCTCTCGCGCGGTTTCAAGCCGCGCGAGAGGGGAATACTCTTCGCGGCTTGAAAAGCACGCCACTGATAGAGCAGATTCGGATCTCCGGGCACAGGGGAAGGGGCCGCAGGACAGGTGATATTGCTGCTTGAGCAGCAGAAGTCTTTTTTTTTTTAATTTGACAATTGATTCTGCCGCTGCCACGGCGGCAACGGCAGAAGCCAGGGTTTTGGGGTTTTTTTGTTTTTCTCTGTCGCGGGCCGCACAAAGTTGTCTCGCGGGCCGCATGCGGCCCGCGGGCCACGTGTTTGAGACCCCTGCTCTAAAGTATACATATTAAGGTCATTTATTGTCCTCATATGCTTTTAACGAAGGCCATTAACCATTTTAGTAGCCACCCTCTGCATCAACTCCAACCTGTTTATATCATTTTGAAGGTGTGGTCTCCAGAATTGCACACAATAATCCAAATGAGGTCACACCAAAGATTTATACAGAAGCATTATCACCTCTTTTCTTCTGCTGGCCATTCCTCTCCCAATGCACCCAAACATTCTTCTAGCTTTTGCCATTGTCTTTTCTACCTGTTTAGCTGCTTTGAGATTTTCAGACACAATCATGCCTAGGTCCCACTCTTCTTTGGTGGACAGAAATATGTCACCCCCTAAGCAGTACGGTACCATGTGAACCCCCTATACAGAATCGCACCCTTGGATTGTTGCAGCCCAAATGCATGACCCTACATTTTTTTACCATTATATTTTAGCTGCCAAATTCTAGATCATTGTTCAAGATTAGCTTCTCATGTTATCTACACCTTCCTGGGAATCTACTCTTATTATAGATTTTGGTATCATCTGCAAAGAGGCAGACCTTACCCAACAGCCCTTCCGCAATATCACTAACAAAGATGTTAAAAAGAATCAGATCAAGGGCAGATCCCTGTGGCACTCCACTGGTAATCTCCTTCTCTTCAGAGTGAACTCCATTTACCTGTATGCTTTGTCACTTCCCACTCAACCAATTTCTAACCCAAGCAGTAACTTTAGCGTCCATCCCAAAGGTACTTAGTTTGTTTATGTCGCTTGTGTAGTACAGTGTCAAATGCTTTACTGAAATCTAAATCCACCATATCTAGGGCTCTCCCTCAGTCCAACTCCCTGGTCACCCGGTTGAAGAAATCAATCAGATTTATCTGACAAGACCTGCCCCTGGTAAATTCATGCTGCCTCGGATCCTGCAATCCACTGGACTCCAGAAACCTCACTATTTTCTCTTTCAGCAGTGTTTCCAATAACTTATTCACCACCAAGGTTAAACTGACTGCCCTGTAGTTTTTAACCACATCCTTACTTCCCCTTTTGTCTAAAGGGACCACATGTGCCTCTTTCCAATCCTCTGGCACCACTCCCGACTCTAAAGAGGCATTGAAAAGGTCAGTCAGTGGAGCTGCTAGAACCTCCCCAAGTTCCTTCAGCATTCTTGGATGTATCCCATCTGGTCTCATTGCTTTGTCCAGTTTTAATTTAGCTAGTTCCTCATGAACACAGTCCTCTGAAAATTGTTTGAGATGCCCCTCACTTTTGTTCCTGTTTGTGGGTGTTGTCTGAGATCCTGCTCCCGGCCCTTTATCTATGAACACAGAACAGAAATGTTTGTTAAGCAATTCCGCTTTATCCTCATCAGCTTCTACATATTCTTCCCCTTCACTCTTGAGTCTGACAATACCACTTTTGCCCTTCCTCTTCTCACTTACATATCTGAAAATGTCTTAATCCCCCATTTTATTGCTTTGGCTATTTCTTCTTCTTTTGTACCTTTGATTTCCTGACAACTTTGCCAGCCTCTCTAAGTTTCTCCAGACATAGATGTCTGTCTTTTTCTCTCTTTCACTCTGATCTCTTGTATTTCATGAAGACCTCCCTCTTTTTTTCACCTTTTCAGCTACCTCTTTTGAGAAACATAGTGGCCTACTTTTCCTTTTCCTTTTTTTTACCATTCTAACAAAAAGGTTGGTTGCCCTTTTCAATGCCTCATTGGAATCAGGAGTAGTGCCAAAGGACTGGAGAGAGGCACATGTGGTCCCCTTACACAAAAGCGGAATTAAGGATGTTGTTGAAAACTATAGGCCAGTTAGTTTAACTTTGATGGTGAGTAAATTATTGGAAGTGCTGCTGAAAGAGAAAATAGTGAGGTTTCCGGAGTCCAGCAGATTACAGGATCCGAGGTAGCATGGATTCACCAGAGGCAGATCTTGTCAGACAAATCTGATTGATTTCTTTTACAGGGTGACCAGAGAGTTGGACCGGGGGAGAGTCCTAGATGTGGTGTATTCAGATTTCAGTAAAGCCTTTGACACTGTTCCTCACAGGCGACTTATTAACAAACTAAGCACCCTGGAATGGACCCTAAAGTTACTGCTTGGGTTAGAAATTGGTTGAGTGGGAGGCAACAAAAGCTACAGGTAAATGGAGCTCACTCTGAGGAGAAGGAGGTTACCAGTAGTGTGTCCCAGGGATCTGTCCTTGGTCCAATTCTTTTTAACATCTCTGTTAGTGATATAGCAGAAGGACTGTCGGGTAAGGTGTGCCTCTTTGCGGATGATTCCAAAATCTGCAATAGAGTAGACACCCAGAAAGTTGTAGATAAAAAGGAATGCCAATAGTTGATAGAAAAGAACAGACGAGCAGAGGGAGAAGAGAAAGGAGAAGGCAGAATGTATAAAGTCACTGAGGAGGTATAAAGTCAGTTAGGAGGGTGAGGGAGATTGAAGGTGCATTGGAACAGATGGGTTTTTAGTGCAGATTTGAAGTGATTGAAAGAGGGCTCAGAACGAAGTTCTAGGGGAAGGGAGTTCCAGAGGGAAGGGGCCAGAAAGAAAAAGGCAGAAGAATGGGTGTGCTCAAGGTGTGCTTGCGAGGGGGAAGGGAGCTCCAAACGGTAGTCATGGACAGAGCAGAGCAGATGGGTAGAGACATGGAAACAGAGGAGGTCAGCCAGATATTGAAGAGAGGAGGTGTGGATAATATGGTGTGTGAGAATGAGGACTTTATACTGCATCCTGAAACTTAATGGCAACCAGTGGAGGCGGAACAGAAGAGGGATAACGTGCTCATATTCCACATTGGACTCCAGAGGAGGCGAGGAGATGGGCAGCGGTATTCTGGAGGAGTTGCAGGCAGGAGATTTGGGAATGAGGTAGACCAGAAAGGGAGACATTACAGTAATCGAGACAGGAAACAGCAAGGGACAGGAGGAGAGTGGTTAGAGAGGGGAAAGAGAGGAAGGGGCGAATGGCACAGAGCTGGTGGAGGCAGAAGAAGACGCTGCGGGAGACCGAGGAGATATGATCTAAGAGGGAAGAGTCAAGAATGATCCCAAGGAACCAGAAGGAGAACACCAAGGAGGTAGTGACAGAGGCAAGGGAGGAAGCCAGGGTAGGAGGGGGGGCCCAAATGTAACCCACATGTCGGTAGATTTAAGGGAATTGAACTTGAGAAAATTAGCGCCCATCCAGTCCTAGATGGAGGAAAGTCAGGCATTGAGAAGTGCAATATCAGCGAGAGAGGGGTTAGTCTGTTGCAAAAGAAGGATATCATTCACATAGTAGTATGTGGAAATACCGGCCTGCTGCAAGAGAAGAGCAAGGGGGCCAGAAAAAGATTGAAGAGAAGGGGGGACAGAATGGAACCCTGGGGGATACCATAACTGTGTGGGGGTCTCTTCTTTGAGGAACTGATTTGTGCCATGAGGTGTGCCATGAGGTGTGCCATGAGGTGAGCTAAAACTTTATTCAGGGCTAGTACATCTCTAAAAAAAATTCCTACATGTTTTAAGTTGGCTTCAAACCCCCCCCCCCACACACACACACCTTGGGCTGACCACATTGTAATTGCTTTGCTACCCAAATAAAATCTTTTAAAATGATTTTCTTTATATTAGTTGTTTTTCATTAAATCTAAGGGTCTGATTTTTGAAAGGCATTTACACAGTTTACAGCCCTGCAAACGCCACTCAGCAGGATATTCAACTTCACTAACATGCTTAGTGCTGCTGAATATCTCCGATCTTCTCCCCTACATGCCCTGGTGCTAACTGCTTAGCATTGGGGCCTGTCATGGGTATTCCAGGGAGGAGCGGAGGCGGTGACCGTTGCTATCTGGGCAGTGGAGATACTTCATGCTGCCAGATTAGCGACCTGTGGCTAAGAGATAGGCAAAGCAAAAGCTTGTTTGGAACAGGACTGGATTCTGGCATTTGGTCAAAGAATGTGACCTTGGAGTTGAGAGATTACTGTGTTTACCTGCAAAGCACAACCAACACACATGTGATTAGTCTGCTATTTTTATGAGAGTGTGTTTCCACCCTCTCCACACACAGGAATATCAGAACATCTCAAAGACTAATGGGGCTATTTTAGAAGTCCTATCCGGGCTTTGGGTGTTTGAAAGCAAGCTTAGAGATGTCCAAAGCACAGAGATGTCCCCAGAGCCATTTAAGAACCAGGTCTATGGATATCTCCAGCATGAGGATGTCTAAGTCAGGCATGGTGTAGGTGTGGCCAGGGTATTCCCTAGAAATTGGACGTCCTTGCCCAATTTCAGAAATGTCCTGGATGTCCCAAGCTACATCAAAGGATATACCTGCTCCAAGCATGAATAGGTATCTAAAAAGTGCTTGTTTTGTGAGGCAAATCTCTGGAGGGTGTGGAGAAGGAGGCATACTCAAATCCCCTTTATTTTATAATTTGACAACGAACACTGATGGCAAATTGGGGCTCATGTTTTCATTTTGCCATGCAACCTTGCTTGAGATGGACGTCTTTACTGTGAGGTTTCACAGAGGGGACGAGCAACCATGTTGATGGTGTCTATGGTTCTAAAATTGGGCCAAAACATAGATGTCCCTGGCATTTTCTGCATGTTCTGCCCTAGATGCCCCAGATTGCTTTTGGATGCCCTTTTTAAAATGCAACTAAGTAAAAAAAGGATCCTAAATTGATTCAGCTAGCATTTGGACATTTTTTTGCCTTTTTGACCATTGCACCTTAGGCCAACAACATGATCAATGCAGTTATAATATTTTGAATTGATTACTACTATTTCCACACAGAATCAATCAGCTGGAAATTTCTGTATGCTCATATAGCTTTGGCTTCTTAGGGACCCTTTTACTAAATCGTGGTACAGCTTTACACCTACTGCAGGCTTGTCAATGAAAAAACTGCATGGTAGTTGCAAAGCTGCTGGGATAAATGCAGAGAGTGTGCTCAGCATCTGCCTTGTATTTAGCACACAGGGCAGACAAATAACATATGGTCCCATGTTCCCTGATTGGCAAGGAGTGAGGGAGCACTCATTCTCTGCCACATTATCGTCCCCCCACAATCTCACCTCGCAAACCTCTGCTGTGATCATCCTCCCCCAAGCAATATCCCTTTTCAGGACCAGCATGGAGGACCTGCAAAGGGGCCCACTGAATGCCATTGTAGGAAAGCCCATCTGTGCCCTCCCACTTCCTTGACACCTACCCAGTGTCCAACCAAGTCCTTCCTAGCGGTCTAGGGATGATTGGTGCAGGAGCAGTCCCCCTCCACTCCTGCCTCAGATCTGGCAGCCTTCAAAATGGTGCTAGGATCACCTTGTGCTAGTTTCATTACCCCTAGTGAGACTAGAACAAGGTATCCCAACAAGATTGTATAGACTGCCAGAGCCTGCTACTACTAGGAATAATTTGTATAGCGCTACAAGGCGTATGCAGCGCTGTACACATAGATGTAAGACACAATCCCTGCTCATCAGAGCTTACAATGTAATCAAGATGAAAGAAACATCACAAAGCTGGGGACTAGAGTATGGTAAGATACACATAAGTAGTGGACAAGAGAATGAGGAGCATAAGGATACAAAAGAGCCAGGGCATGATCCTGCCCCAATAATCCAAGACCACCAGGGAGGACCCAGTTGGTCCCCAGGTAGGTATCAGAGAGGGGGAGAGTGTGTGTGGGTAGATGGATAGGAGGGTTTTCCTATAATGGTATTGGTAGGCCACTTTGGAGGGTCTCTATGGTCGAAAGGGTTTCCAGCCATGATGCTCCTAAAAAGGGTACTGCTTTTGAAGGGAGATGATTGCAGGTGGCAAATCATGGCGGGGGGGGGGGGGTGATCATTAGGAGAGGATCTTGCTTGGGGAGGGCTCAATCACCATCAGGCTGCACTATTAGACTGCCAGTGGTATAGCTGCAATTACCACCACCAGCAGTAGTAGTGCAGCAGTGATTGCAGCCACCCTATCAGCAGCCATGACAGCTAGTGTATGGCATTATTGGCTATGCTAGCTATCACCGGCCAACACAGCCCTTTGGAGCTCCAAGCCCACCCCAATCCCGCCCTCTCTCCTCAAGTGAAGACAGCATGTGTTTTTCACCGCGCTGTCTGCACTTGTTCCATGATAGCGGTTACCATGAGGGCTTAGCACATGCTAAACCCATAGTAACTTCTTGCCCCATCTTAGTGAAGAGGCCCTTTAAAGATCTTCAGAAACTGCATATTCAAACAAGAAAAATTCCTCCATTCCCATGAGGTAATTTATAAGAACCAGTGTATGCCGAGAGCCAAAGAAGGATTGTGCCTCACAGAAATTGATTATAGCCACAGAGTTACTATCATAGGCTGTCAGGCCTATTTAATAGCAATGCTAGATCCAAATACACAAAAAGTACTGAAATATGAAAATAAATACCCAGAATCTGTCTCCATTTTTAAATTTGGTCAAGCACTCTGCAGAGTAGAAGGGATAGAGGAGAATCAATCAGCACACATAGAGAAGGAAGCAATAGAATTTGCAAAAGAGAAAAATAAACTCTTCAAAGAATTAAATCAGCAGTCAAGGAATAAACAACTGGCAAAAGCATAAATATAGTGGGAAATATAAAGGGGCTGATGCAAAAAACCTTAGCATGGGATTTTTCTGTGGCTTTTCCTGCACTAGGCTTATTTCCAATGCAGAAAGAAAGCCAGAGAAGGAAAAACGCCAAAAACCCCCCCCATTGTGCTAAACTGCAGTGCAGTGGATATGCAAATCACATGAAAAAGTTCCATATTTAATTGCACCCAATGAAAAAAATCTATGGTGAAACTTAGTGCAGTGTTTTACATTATTATTAACCCTGGATCTTTCCGCTGGCTTCAGGCAGGTATAATGATCCAGCGAGGAGCAAAAAGATCTCAGGTGAAGTGTGACGCTTCATCTCAGATGATCCAGCAATCAGGGAAAGCCCTGATGCCATTGGCATAGCACCAGAGTGTTGGTGCCCCCAAAACACCAAACTCCTGACAGAAGCAAAACCATTGGGTGATTGGTGGCTCCTTGAGTTCCAATCCCCCTCCCGCCCTTCCCTTCCCAGAAAAATCATTGTAGGCTCATGTTTCCCAATGCAAACCTCATCCTCACCTCACTAAAATCATTTGTAGCCTGTGGACCTCCATTAACCCCCCACAGTATTGTTCATAGAACGTAGAGTAGGAGAGATGCCTACATGCTCCTAACACCATCATTTTCCAAAATGGCAGTGCCTGACCTCACACAATGCATCCCAATGAGGGAAGGGAGGTATTAGGAGCATGTAGGCATCGCTCCTACCTCCCCCTCCCATTCCAGAGAAGATACTGTGGGGAGCAGATAAAAAGGCAAAGGTTAAGGGAGTCTCACGGGCCACCAATGATTTTGAGCAAGATGGGGGGGACTGCATCGGGAACCACACAGTTGTCCCATTTCACTTATAATCTTATGCCTTCATAATCTAGTAAAAATGGCCTCCACCACCTCCTAAGTGCCCTTGTTCTTAGACTGCTCTTTACCAATTAGAAGTCCAAAGGTCTGTCCAATCTCCTCTACCCTAAAGCCAATATTCAAAAATGGCCCCAGCTGAATTGAGGGTTAACTTTCTACAAGTAATCAAATCCAGGTCACTTACTTGGCCATACACAGCACTGCAACTATGCCACCAGACCAGCCTGGGGAAAGAGGACTTTGCTATGATTATTCTGCTTTCTATATTTCTCATTGATTATAATTTTAGTTTTGATTCTAAACTGTGGTTTATTCTTATGTCTTTTTCACGTTATGTACTTGGAAACAGGGCTAAAAAGCTCGAAAGGATATTTTCAGGGCCAGCCTGTCCACTAGGCCTTGGTGGATAATATGGCTACCCTGTCCCCTGTGAAGCAGCAGCTGAACTGCTGCTTCAGCGCTGCGTGGGCTTTAAAATGTCCGTGCACATGAGTGCAGTTATGGCCTGCGCTCCTGCTCCTTGTGTCGAAGGGGAGTAGGGGTAGCAGGCCATGAGCACGCATGCATGTGGGCACCTTAAGGCCCAATGCAGCACTGAAGCAGTAGTTCAGCCACTGTTATCAGCTCAAGCAGGGATCAAAGTGTTGCCCCCCCCCCTTGATGCTGAGGGGGGGGGGGAGTATGGTGGGCAGGCGGTGCCACAGTCAGGGGAGTGACACAAAGGACCCGCCTACAGCGGCAGAAACTCTTGGGCCGGCCCTGGATATTTCAGTGACATGATGAACTAAATGAAGTATGAGAAGCTTATTGCATATAGAGACTACAAGCTATTACAAAGTTAGCAGGTGGCACTTTTTTTGTTTATGAGGCTCAAATAAGAAGGGAAAATGTGTTCTTTTGTTGCCTGACCTAAATGTGTTGATGTTTGTTCAGCTACTGATCTTTCTCAGAGAAGATTCTACTCACTCCTTCTTTCAAGCTGTGACAAGATGAAAAGCCTTATTCACTCACATAAAGTCTTCATTCAGATTCCTGATACATTTTGTTCTTATTTTTTTGCTTAGACCAATGTATTTTATGCATTAGACATGGCCGAAAGATGATCAAATGACTAACAGCATGGCTTAAATGGTAAGGTGAAAAGGACATAAAAACCAAAAAAGGGATCTTTCAAAAATGGAAAGCAGATCCAAATGAAGAAAATTAATAAGGCAGGGCAAACTACAGTTTGAAAAAAAGCTTGCTATAGATGCAAAAACTATTAATAGTGGATAACCGCTCCCCCCTTATTGTGGATAACCGCTCCCCCCCTCTAGTACCACCACACTATCACACTATGATTACTCTGGACTCGACTTGATGCGATGCCTATATGTAAATAGTTATCCCGGTTTTACCCAAGTTTAAGTACCTGTTTTTTGTAATGCGGAGCAGATTCCTGCACGTATAAGTTTTTGTTGTTATGTAAACCGCAATGATGTTGAATAGCACGGTATAAAAGAGACTGTAAATAAATAAATAAATAATACAAACTTTTTAAAGTACACTTGAAGCAAGAAACTTGCAATGGAGTTGACTGGATACTAAGCGGGGGAGGGGGGGGGTTTATTAAAGCGTATTAAGTAGACCATGTGTACTGCACAGCTAGGATAACATTACTGCGTTGCCTCGGAATCACGAGTTAACTGATTTTCTCAGCAGTGTTAGCATAAGAATCTCACCCACTCCTGATCCCCCAATCACAAAAATAAAAAAATGACAGGATAGGGTACAATACCTTATTGTGGATAAGGAACCAGTTGAAAAATACAAACCAAAGAGTAGAAGCAATTGATCAACTTTCTCTGTGGCATGCCCAGGGATCACTTCTGGGATTGTCGCTTTTACACATATTTATAAATGATCTATAAAAGGAAAAAAATAAGGTGATTGGATTTGCAGATAACACAAAATTATTCAAAGGGTGGGGGGGGGGCATATTGAAAAGAATTAATGTCGTTAGCAGACTTGCTAACCATGTTAATCCCAGTGAGTGGGATATTTGGTGGCACATAGACGTTTTGTACAACTGAATATCCCCTTCTAACACAGCTGCACGTCCTGATGCTAACCACATAGCAATGGATCATTCCAAGAGTGGTGCTTGAGTCAACTGATCAGTACTGATATTCAGCCGCTGGCCAGTTAACTTAAACAGCCTAAAGCTAGGCACAAAAAAGGCTGGTCTATCTTTAGCTGGCTTAGGTATCTAGCAGGGGCTAAATATCACAGCTGCCTGGTTAGATAAACTGCTAAACAGGCAAATTCTCTTGTTTCTGACCCTCACCGTCTCTACTACTCTCAATTCTCTCCTCAAGGTGCCTCTGCCTCTGACCCCTCCCTCCCTTTCTGCCCAAACCTTAGCTGATTATTTCCATGATAAAATCCACAAGATCATACTCCAATTCCCCACAAAGTCAGCTACTTCCCCTCCTCCCCCTTTTCATTCCGAACTTTCTCCCTCTACCTGTGCTACCCTTTATTCTTTTCCTATGATCTCTGAGAAGGAAACTACACACCTTCTTTCCTCCTCCAAACTCGCTACCTGCTTCTCTCATCCTATTCCCACCTGTCTCCTAAGCCCCATCTTCTCAACTGTTGTCCCTTCCATCTCTCATATTCTCAGCCTATCACTCTCCACTGCAACTGTCCCTGCAGCCTTCAAGCATACTGTAGTTACACCTCTCCTCAAGAAACCCTCACTTGATCCTACCTGTCCTTCTAACAATCGACCCATCTCCCTCCTCCCCTTCATTTCTAAACTATTTGAACATGTGGTTCATTGCCGTTGCCTTGACTTTCTCTCCTCTCAAGACCTCCTGGATCCTTTACAATCTGGCTTTCGTCCTTTACATTCTACTGGAACGGCTCTTGTCAAAGTCTCCAGTGATTTGTTCCTGGCAAAATCCAAGGGCCTTTACTCAGTCCTCGTTCTTCTTGACCTCTCTGCTTCTTTTGACATTGTTGATCATAATCTTCTCCTTGATACTCAATCTTGCTTGGTTTTAAGGGCTCTGTACTATCCTGGTTCTCTTCTTATCTCTCCCATCATTCTTTCAGTGTTTGTTCTGGTGGATCCTCCTTTGCTGCTATCCTGCTCCCAGTTGGTGTAGCCCAAGGATCTGTCTTGGGTTCACTCCTTTTCTCTCTCTATACCCAGTCCCTTGGTGTGCTCATCTCTTCCCATGGCTTTCAGTACCATCTTTATGCTGATGGCTCCCAGATCTACCTCTCTACACCTGAAATCTCTCCGGCAATCCAGGCCCAGATCTCTGCTTGCTTTTCTGACATTGCTTCTTCGATGTCTCATTGCCAATTGAACATGGCCAAAACTGTGCTTCTTATTTTTCCCCATAAAACCTCCTCTCCTCTTCTTCCTTTCTCAGTCTCTGTGGATAATTCTTTACTCCTCCATATTTCCTTGACTCGCAACCTCGGAGTCATTTTTGACTCCTCTCTCTCCTTCTCCACACACATCCATCTGATAGCTAAGACATGCCATTTCTTTCTCTATAACATCAACAAAATCCACCCATTCCTTTCTGAACACACTACTAAGACACTTATCCACTCCTTAATCACCTCCTGTCAGGACTATTGTAACCTACTCCTTGCTGGTTTCCCGCAGAATCATCGTTCTCCCTTTCAGTCTGTTCAACACATTGCTGCACAGCTAATCTTCCACCAACCTCATCATGTTCATATCACCCCTCTTCTCAAGTCACTTCATTGACTTCCTATCCATTTCCTCATCCAGTTCAAACTTTTCCTGCTGATCTATAGGTGCATTCACTTTGCATCTCCTCCCTACCTTTCCTATCTTATCTCTCCCTACACCCCTCCTCGGGAACTCTGCTCTTCTAGCAAATCACTTCTATCTGTGCCCTTCTCTTCTACTGCTAACTCTAGACTTTGTTCCTTTCACCTTGATGCTCCTTATGCCTGGAACAAACTACCCAAGTCTGTACATCAGGTGCCTTCTCTGGCACCTTTCAAATCTAGGCTAAAAACTCACCTCTTCGCTGCCGCTTTCGGATCTTGACTCACCTGATCTCCTTACCATTCCCCCTAGATGTATCCCATGTCTACACCTGCTGTGTTGTCTGTCTTGACTAGATTATAAGCTCTGATGAGCAGGAACTGTCTCTTACATATCTGTGCAGCACTGCATATGTCTGGTAGCGCTATACAAATGCTCAGTAGTAATGCTAATAGTAGTAGTAGTATTAGTAGCAAATTGGATATTCAATGCTAGTGCCACATATGACCCCAGCACTGAATATTCAGGTCTAATTTAAAAAGGCAATGGTCAGCCAGTTTACTGTAAAAGTGGTGCCAAATGCTATTGGTTATTGGCCAAAAAGTTTCAATGACAAACAGATTGAGAGGAAATGTGGAAGGAACAAGCAAGACTGGGAGACTGGGCATCAAAATGGCAGATGAAATTTAATGTGAACAATCAAAGTGATGCATACATATGGTTACCTGATTTTTTGCAGTCAAATCTGGGACACTTATCCAAAGTGAGGGGGGAGGGGAGAAGGTATACTTTAGTTCCAGGTTTGCGCAACAAGGTGTGGAGAAGAGTCATTACCTTGCCCCTTACCATTACCATCCATCCCATGACAGCAACAATATCACTTCCAAGGAGACAGATCAACAGAGAAATACTGTAGAAATAGTGATGTATTTACTCCATACAGTGCAAAATATAAAGATAATGAATTTAAATTCTAAAAACTGACATACTTAAATCACTAAATTGAAAATATTTTTTCCTACCCCTTTGTCCCCATTGCTAGTATTGGGAACAGTAGACCACCAAATGGGTGAGAATTGGAGACACAGCTCTAAAATCAGGGGCAATCCCCAAAACCTGTGGATATCTTGCAACCATATGCATATAGGATAAAATATTCCTAAATACAAGTACATAATGAAGGAGAAGGAATTTGTAGCCATTAAACGGAGGGCACCACAGTTGTTGAATGCTCTTCCCAGGTCGCTAGAGATAGAGCTTTAGCTAGATTTAAAAAGGGACTGAGAACAGATATGGCTATGGCTTAGCAGAGTTGGAGTTAGGTAAGGGAGAGATGCTGTTTGGAGATGGTGTGCTGTTATGTTTATTTTTGTGAATTATTTTATATTATATTGTGACCTGCAGGGAGTGGATTGGATCCACGTTATAAAAATGTAAACAAATGAATAAATAAACTGTGAACAATGCAATGAAATCTTCAGCTCGGTGTGTGGTGGAAGTCCAAAAAAAGCAAATGGAATGTAAGGGTTATTATGAAAGAAAATGGAGAATAAAATGGGGAGTATCATAATGACTCTTTATTGATCCACGGAGCAACCACACTTTGAATACTGCAAGCAGTTCTGGTCACCTCATCTGAAGCACATCGTTAGTAACCCCCTTTCCCCAAAATGAAATTCATTTACCATTATCTTTTGTAGACTCCCATGAAACCAGTTGCTGACTCAGTAAGTCACTTTATAGCCCATACCTAGAGAGTTCTATTTGTTTATAAGTTATCTGAAGTAGTAGATGATGGTCAGTGTCACTGCACCAGAAGTAAGGAACAATCCAGTCCAAAATAACAAATATAATTTAAACAAAATTCATGCACAAAATTGCAAAGAGGTGCCACAATTATTATGTTTTGCTAACCTGCTCTTATATTTGTTTCAATGAGTGTGAAAAATCCTAATAGTTTTCCCAATATAGACCAAAATATAAAGATACCTAATTAAATAAATCATGATTGTAGTAAAAGAGTCACAGGCAAGCAATGGAAATTGGGTCACAGGTAACACCAATGGATTACTCATGAAAACCTGTGAACAGTTAGCCCATATGAACATAAGAAGAAAAGATATACCGTACTGGGTCAGAATAAAAGTCCATCAATCCCAGTATCCTATTTCTAGCAGTGGCCAATCCAGGTCCCCAAAAAGTAGACAGAGTCCATGCTGGTTAATACAGGAGTAAGCAGTGGATTTCTTCAGTCCACTTTAACCCTGGAATTACCAAGATTTTTTGCACACACTGAATACCGTTGGGGTCATAAATGACCCCATGACAAATTTTATTTGTTAACCATGAAAATTTTAAACTAAACAGACAAAATATTATTCTGAATTAATTTATTATATGAAGGTTAAATGTTTTGAAATTTAATGCTTTATCATAAAATTACATGAAGAAGAGTTGCCATGAAAGCAGTTTTTGCATGCACTTGATAAACACAGTAAAGTACTACAGTCATTTTCATGAGACACAGACAATTTCTGAAGGTTCTTTGCAAACATTGTGCTTGCAGGAGGTGCAAACTATGTTGCTTTTCTTGTCTTTTTCTCTGGAACAACAGTGACACCTTGCCCTTTTCTTTGGGATCCCAACATTGCAAACAGCATCAGTGGCTTCTTCAATGCTGGAAGAAGTCTCGCTGCAATTACTCTGAAGCAGCTGCTTTCCTAATTCCAAGAGGAATAGAGGACATCTGTGCTTTGACTTGGACTGCCATTCTGGATTTAGTGACATCCAAACAATGAAGGCGTTCAAAGCACTGATGTCCAACATGTTGAAGAAGATTGTCACTAGCCAGCGTCTTGTCATTCGTTTTGTGGTATACATGCGAAACATTTGATCTGCCGTATCTACTCCACCTTTACTAGAATTATAGTCCAAGATCATGCGTGTTTTTTTTGTCTGGACGTGTGTTATCTACTTCTCCTTGATCATGCAAACTGCTCAGAAGAACAACCACTTTTCCTTTCTTCGGGCAATAGGAAACCAGAGTGGCGTCATCGCGAAAGGCAAACAGTGAAGTGAATACCTCTCGGCCCTTTGCTGTTACAAATTCTGGAGGTAATTCTTTTCTGTTCTTTCAAATTGTCCCCAAAAGTGTCATTTGTTTTTCTAGCAATTTCTGTGACAGGGATAAACTGCAGAAGAAATTGTCAACAGTAACATTTCTGCCAGATCGCGTCAATCCTTCAGTGAGTTGCAACACAACCCTTTCACCCTGATTCTGTTCCCTGTTTTGTCTGAGTTCCCTTCCTGTATATACTTGAAGACGCAGAACATATGGTGTTGCACTGTCACACAACATCCATAGCTTTATGCCATATTTCCCAGGTTTTCTGGGAATATATTGTCTGAATGGAACACGGCCACAAAATGTAAGCAGTTGCTCATCCACGGTAACATTTTCACCAGGAACAAAAGGCGTCACTTAGGGGTATGTTTACTAAACATTCATAATGTGCGGGGCCGCGCTAGTGTGCGTGTGCCATATAAGGAGTGGGCGTTGCGTCCTGAAAAAGAAAAACACGCGGTTTACATATGCGCCAATGTGCGTCCCGCACATTACCGCCTGGAAAAGCTGCGCGGGAGGGAGAAGGCGGCGCGCTGATGGGAAAGCACACGAGCTGAGCCACAGCACGATGGGAACGACGCCTACCAATGGAGCAGGGATCGGGGTTCAATCCCCGCAGTGCCCAATGAAGCGGCAGGCTCAGGCAACATTTTAGGAGGCACCGAAATAGTGGGCAGCAGAAGGCGGCGCACTAATCCTTTACGAGGTAGAGGAACTTTGTGCGGCATAAGGCGGCGCGCGGATGGGAAAGCACACGAGCTGAGCCACAGCACGATGGGAACGACGCCTACCAATGGAGCAGGGATCGGGGGTTCAATCCCCGCAGTGCCCAATGAAGCGGCAGGCTCAGGCAACATTTTAGGAGGCACCGAAATAGTGGGCAGCAGAAGGCGGCGCACTAATCCTTTACGAGGTAGAGGAACTTTGTGCGGCATAAGGCGGCGCGCGGATGGGAAAGCACACGAGCTGAGCCACAGCACGATGGGAACGGCGCCTACCAATGGAGCAGGGATCGGGGGTTCAATCCCCGCAGTGCCCAATGAAGCGGCAGGCTCAGGCAACATTTTAGGAGGCACCGAAATAGTGGGCAGCAGAAGGCGGCGCACTAATCCTTTACGAGGTAGAGGAACTTTGTGCGGCATAAGGCGGCGCGCGGATGGGAAAGCACACGAGCTGAGCCACAGCACGATGGGAACGACGCCTACCAATGGAGCAGGGATCGGGGGTTCAATCCCCGCAGTGCCCAATGAAGCGGCAGGCTCAGGCAACATTTTAGGAGGCACCGAAATAGTGGGCAGCAGAAGGCGGCGCACTAATCCTTTACGAGGTAGAGGAACTTTGTGCGGCATAAGGCGGCGCGCGGATGGGAAAGCACACGAGCTGAGCCACAGCACGATGGGAACGGCGCCTACCAATGGAGCAGGGATCGCGGGTTCAATCCCCGCAGTGCCCAATGAAGCGGCAGGCCCAGGCAACATTTTAGGAGGCACCGAAATAGTGGGCAGCAGAAGGCGGCGCACTAATCCTTTACGAGGTAGAGGAACTTTGTGCGGCATAAGGCGGCGCGCGGATGGGAAAGCACACGAGCTGAGCCACAGCACGATGGGAACGACGCCTACCAATGGAGCAGGGATCGGGGGTTCAATCCCCTGCAGTGCCCAATGAAGCGGCTAGACGAGCCATCATCTGTCATGAGCAATAGTGATCTAGGAGGCATTTTACATGTTATTGTTGTAACTCCCCCTTGCAAATGCACTATGAAAGCACTGTAATATCAGGTGATGCATATGACGCAATATAAGGTACCTCACATGTCAAATCCTAAAGCGCATTGTCCACCAAGGAAATCACAATGTCGTGTGTAGGGTGCTTTACAGTTTGTCGTATGAGGCAGGGCATGGTCCAAGCACAGTCAGTGCTGGCATCACTGTGCAGTCTAACGCAGGGAAATCCCAGGTAGGTGAGCAGACATGCAGGAGGGAACAGCAGTGTAGCACAATGGTTAGGGCATTGCGTGATGGTGCAGGGGTCATGGTGCCAAATGAGCAGTGACCAAGGTTGGCTTAGTGACATCTGTTTTCTCAGAATGCAACTGTACAGTAAGCTGTGCTGCCATCTAAACACAAGCCTAGCCAGAGTATCGTTCCGTTAGGCTGCTACACAATGCACATCATAAACAACCACATCATCAAATGCGAGTGCACATGTAACCCAAATACTGCACAGAGCCGAAAGGAAAGGCAATCCAAAAGTATAAGAAACACTGACATCACAGGTGCTGTACCACAAAGATCTCCACAAGGCTATGTGGCGGCAACAGAAATGGATAAAGACACCTGTGCCAGCTGTAGCTATGTACAGAGTGATGGATAATGTACCATGTTATAATGATGGTGTGTAACCATGGATGGGAAGATGTGTCCAGCAGAGGGGCTGCTGAAATGGCAGGATCTGTGAAATATCATGATTACAGTGGACTAGCGATGATATGCAGAGCAAACACAGGAGCGACCAACATGGAGAGTTGTGATGCAGGAAGGTGTAGGAGTGCAGGAAGGGTTGCAGCTGCATGCACATCAGGGTAGCATGACACAAGAGTTGGCAGACAGAAGATGGACAGATGCATGGCTCACAACTCAGATGAGTGTACAATGTGTCCACAGCACAAACCTGACAACATATGAGAGTCAAACAAATGGAAAACACAACTGCAGGACACGCATGCACATCCAAGAGAACAGAGAGGAATCACACATACCAACAACCCCAGAAATGTAAAAGCAACAAAAGGTAGGTAGGAAACAGCACCAATGTGTGTGTCTTAGCAAAGGGTGCAGTCAGAAATAGTCCAGGCCCTCACGCTACATGGATGATGGTTGTAAGGACAGGCAAACCCTACATGGAAACCATGTACAAATGCACCTGAATAACTCCTGTGTACATTTCAGATCACAGTATTTAGTTTTGACCAGGGACGCATGCACAAACACACAATGATATGTGATGCTGTAGACACAGCATGCAAATATACAGACCACATCACCCCAATCCTGAAAGAAACATACATACAGGCACCTGAAGCAAGGAGTCAATACAAAGCCCTCCACATACCAACAAAGTCATACATGAAGCACGCAACCCCCAAAGCAACACCAGACTGTGTCGCCCAGGCCACGGCACAACTACCAGACAAGCCCCCACCAACTCCGGTACTGTAAGCAACAAATGAACCAAAGGCCCGCAAGGGACCTGCAATCGAGACCCTGAACTTCATGCCCCATGTATCATGCACAGGCCCCCAAGATGTCCTGGTAACAACCCAGACCACTAATCCATTATAATACAGCTGAAAAACATACTGTCCCAGGAACCCCACTAATCCAACCCCTAACCCACCCCATACAAATATGACAATGTGCACAATCTGTCAATGTCCATAGTATGTCCTATGTCCCCATTTGAAACCGTCAATGTAGCCCCCCTGGCAATGGCCGTGGCCAACATGTAAAACCTCCCCCCCCCCTCGTATGAAACCCCCCTTGACCGTGTGAAAAGTGGGATACCAAAACAAATACATAAATATATACAGACATAACAAGAGCAAAGCAAGGTATCCCCAAGGGCAGTGGAGGATGCGTGGCGAAGCAATGTACTGATCATGGACAGGACAGCAGAGAGCAACACATGAAAAAGGGTGAACACACACCTGCTGAAACCCAGCACCACCACACCCCCAGGTGCACAGCAGTGTAAACAACATAATGAGAGAAACCTATGTAACAGATGATATCTGCTGGCTAGGCAGCACACAGTGCACACCCTGCTGCACCCTGATCACAGACATGGGTGTGTGTAGAGTTGATTAACCTGCAGTGAACTAATGGTCAAGGCAGCATAATGTACAAACTAATTAAAAACAAAGCATATCGTGGGCTAAACGCATAACCTTATTTGAAATCACATGCCACCAACCACACCCACAAATAATACACTGAGCCCAAGGAATACATAATATGCCAAAGACAGGGTCTGTATGTGAACCAGTAAGAACCTGTGATGTGCAAAATGCCAGACACATGCACAGCTGCCATCGTACACTGTTGTGAGCACAGGTGGACATGCACCTTGCAAGCAAACCAGTAGACACAAGTGTGAATGTGCTCTACGAGAGGAGGAGCAGCCTAGTCGTCACAAAACTGTCATGCACACAAGGCAACCAGGCCTCATTTCAGAAAACCAGATCATGTGGCCCTTGGAGAGTAACTCGAGGAACATTGTCAAGGTAACCACGGAGTCCCAAGGTCACAAGGAGTCATGACATATGCAAAGGTAGACATTGTAGTGCATGTGTGTGAACATGACCAAGCAGCAAAAGGAACTAATGTCTGTATAATACATATATTTATTTGGATCACACCTCCCAGTTACTGTACACAGTGTAATCATAATTTCAAAGTAAGCCCCTCCCTGTTTAAAGATGGGAACACAGTCAGCAAGGTACAAACACACATGCCACATAAAGGTCAATGCCTGCGCACAATTGAGTGGCATGAGATCTCTGGTGGAACAGGTGCATGATATGCACTGGGTTCCAGGGCCACATACACGAGCATCTGCTGCATGCCCACAATGTGTGAGCTACATATGAGGGCATGTAGACTCGAGGCGTTGTAAGCGTAAGACCCAAAACACATCACATGTCCCCCCCCCCAACATAGCCCTCATGCAACACAGGTGGCCCCCAAAAGAGAAAGACTTATGCTGGCACAATGTTGACATGTGACAAACACCCTCATTAAGTTATGTCCAACCTCCCACATAATGGCTGATTGGCACATCAGAAAGTATTCAGTGTACATGACAAATATCATCTAGAGCTGAATGATTGTATGCTAACAGGTAGCAGGGACACATGAACACAGAGAAAATACAAAGAACACAACTCCCTGAAAGGTGCAGACATAACACCGTGCAGTATGTCCCCTTGCATTGTTTGTTTGGTGGACAGTGTTTGGCTACCGATAGCATGGTCCATGCAATGCTGAAGTGTAGGAGGACAATGGACACCCACTCCGACCCACACAAATATAATGGCCTAATGAGACTGTTGTCAATGCAGGGGGTAAAACAGGACTCTGCAAATGTGCACTGCACCGCGTGGACAAACATGCAGAGTGTCACATCTGTACAGTAAACATATACAATAACTAGCATGTCCAGATGCAAATGATGGTCAGACAGCCTACAGTGAACTACACAGAGCCATAGGTCCACATGCAGTGTCTCACAAACATAGTTATTGAGAAGCACAGGCACCAGCTGTACACAAACATGGTACAGTGATGCCACACATGAATCTAAGCACCCCTGGCCCCTCCACACATCTAACAAGGATGGTGGCGGACATGAAAGTGTGTATGTGGCAGAACCTGCACCTTGTTCAGGTGTGGGGCAGGTGGACATAGACAATTGGATCCCTCCATGTGTGCCCCCGTGCCACAAACATGGCTGTATGCTGATGTTGAAACCCACAAAGTAACATATCATGTGTGCCATGTCACACACATGGGACACACCTATACACTAACCAACTGTGGAAGGATGTCAGAAATACATAGAATATGTCAGTCCCTGATGCGCACAGTGTCCCAAAAGCAAGGTGTCCTTGACAGCCAAAAGATCATCGCAAACCACACCATGCAAACCTGGCCATGCACAGTAAAGTGCCATCGTCCAAGATGACACAGTCCATGAAAGTCCATCTGTGTCCCTGTCAGCAGCACGACACACAGCCACAGCATGGCACACACTGTGTGTTGTACAGGTCTATCATGGGTAAGTCAGCGGTCAAAGAGCAAAATTGTCCATCACACGCCTGTGTGCCACCAACAGAGGTCAAACATCCAATGGCACATCTCCCTGGAAAGAATAAGATGAAACGTCAGTCCCACAACAGACGTTGGATGGTGAGCCAGATGGCGTGGAGGAAATGGTGCTGTTATGTCACCTGCCCTGTGTCACGAGAGGAGAAGTATGGTATTGTTAGACACCTTGCCAAAACAGAACAGATTGCCAAGAATCACAATACACAAAATAAAGACCAAAGGGATGCAAAGTCACAAATTACAGCAGATGCATATAAAAAAAAAGGAGATGAGCGCCAACAGTACATGTAAATGCAGGCATGGCTGTCACATGGATATGGTTATGTACAATCCCAGGTCACACGGGCATCTCACAGCTACACACTATATGCATCTGTTTGTGTCTACAGCGATGCTACATAACATGTCCATGTGAGGATCATAAACCCCAGGACAGGTACAGCCAGATGTAATATCAAATTCGCAAAGTTAAAACAAACCCTATGTGTGCATCATGCGGCCCTCATCAATTCCTCCAAGTACTGCATAGCCACATCAGGTCACAGCGAAGGGAGACAATGTCAGCCAGACATGTCGATTTACCATGTACATCAACTGTTGATGCATCTCCACAGCATGCCTACATATGAGAGAAATAAATGTTGCTCAACACCTGTCTCTCAAAACACAAGACACATTGCTGCTCACAGCTCACCACACATGTGGACCATGGTGACAAGGCAAGCAGCACAACAGTAGAGGTAGTACACCCCACCATGCCCCCCAGGTGCACACACCCATGAGAGCACGTGATAATGTACCATGCCCGGACAATGCTGGAGGACATATTCAAAACATAAGCGCAAACACACACACAGTATGCGTTGGTCAGGGGCACAGCTGAAAAACATGGGCTGAATGTGCACAAGTGCAAACCTGTGCACATCATGGCCAAGTCACATGCACATATACCTTGGTGATGTCTGATCTAAATATGATGGTGTAGACAGAAAATGCAGTATCCGTAAAACACGACAACCAAAAACACATCTAACTCTGCTGTACATCTGACTGAAAAGGTGTCCCTGCGAACATACTGTACACAAACACATGGGGAGATGGGTCACCACCCCAAAATATGGGTAAGGGAGGCTGTCAGGGGAGAGTTGTACAACACCAGCTGCCTCATATGGACACATGACAGGCGACATGTTGCTCCCATGAACCCATGTACGCACAATGTAGCTGTAGATCCACCTACCCTGGGCCACAGCATCTTGGACGATGGGCCCTCATGTGCCAATGCTACAGTGGAACAGCATCCTCATGAAGCTGGTCCTGTGGAGAGGGAAACAAACCATCACAAAATATATGTCATGTCCCATCTGTGAAACCCACAGTACACAGCAATGTCAACAGCTGGCAGACCCCACAACCTGACCCAACGACTGACTGTTCACCCTCACACTGTACTGATATACCACATGGGAGAGGCAGCATGTAGACGTATGATACCAATGAAATGTCCCCCTATTACTCATTTGCCCCCACCACCCTTGGTTGCACCTCACACCTGTCTAAGGAGGTGTCTGCAAACACCATGTGTGAAACACATCCCAAGGTCGCACTATTAGTCTGTGTTGGCCAGGTTGACAACATTACCCCCTCTCCGTGTCTATGACTCCCCTAATGTTGTTTGTTAGTCCATTGTACATACCTGTGACACCTGGTAATATGCTGTACCACCCCCTGTATCCACTGTGCAAAGGAATATTATGCAGTGTACATCCTGTACATCAATGATTACTTAGATATGTGCACTGATCATGTGCCTAAATACATGGCAATGTCATCACCATGTGTACCAGACAACACCCCCATGTCTGTCTTTCATCAGACCATGATGGCGTCATGTCAGGCCACTGGGTATCAGGGAGAATGTTAATCCATGGAGAGGCTATATGTGCACCTGCACCACATATCACCCAAATAGGTCTGTGTGTGTATGTCAACATAACATCCCTTGCCAGTGTAGACAAGGCATATGTGGCTGTGTACTGTGCTAACCTGACCGACATACAGCATGTACCAGAGCCATGACGTAGATGTTCAGATAGTATCACCCACATATGCCACTCTTTATTTGCTAAATCGGTAAACTAGCAAACATATACACACATGCAGCTCTACAGTGGGGTCCTGTAATCCACCCGTTCATGATGTGACCCGCTGCACATCCGTATGTGTGTACAGTGAGAATACTGCAATGTATGACACCTCACTATATAAGATGAGACCAATGATATCGACCCCGGGCTGTACACTGACTATGTCCACATGCCTCACCCTAGCCATGTATGTGCTACGTAAATCAACATACCATATGGTACCGTTTGTTGTGGCAGCAACACCTGTCACATGTAATCTATCACATCATGGGTATGCAGTCATGCGCATGTGTACTGTGCTATGTAATACATGTTGCATGACACATTATAAACATACAGACATAGCTAGCCCATAATAGCATAACACACACACAAGCACACCCTGATTGTAGTACATAAACAAGGTGGCCGCATGAGAGCTCTCCACAATGTTGCCATCTACACCCCATGTAACCCCGGAACATATGCCTGACACCGTGCCACACACACACACTATAATGGAAACAGTGTGTTTGCACAGCAGTTGCTATCACACACAGACACTAACTGGTACTGTGACCCCCAAAAGCTCATAAGGTGTCTCAACACACAAACCCCAAAAAACACCAACAGCCCCTGTTGTGCCCTGTCCACATTGTCCATTGCACACCCCTGGCCCTATGTTTACTGTTGGATGTTCAGCATAAGGACAATGCAGTGATGGATCTGAATGCTATATGTGGCAGACACATGACCCGTTATAAACCTCACATGCACACAACAGCACATATATGTGGGAGGATGTGCAATACATACCACTGAATATCGCAGCAATCACAATCAACCCTCTTCGCTGAATGCTGTGCCTGCCTGTGTGTCACCACTGGCACGTACAGGGGGGCACGGTGGATCCTCCGCAAGATCCTCGTGAACTCTGCAGCAATATCATGCCTGAGAGCAATGTTGTGCAGGATGCAACAGGCTACGATTATCTCTGCAACAGTCATTGCCTGATATTGTAAGGCCCCACCTGTCCGATCCAGACACCTGAAGCGACTTTTCAAAACGCCAAAGGTGCGCTCTATGACAGAGCGGCTGGAGGCGTGGGCCTCATTGTACCTCCGCTCTGCACGTGTCCGTGGTTGACGCACAGGGGTTAGCAGCCAGGGGGCGACATCCATACCCTGCATCACCTGCAAAAAGAGAATGATGCATGGTGAATGCATGAGCGCATGCCACCACAAATCTGCACAGGTATGGACCTTAGAGACAAGTGCATGACACAGCCTGACAGAATCATATGACAACACAAATATACATTTGACAGAATATGACCTATGGTGATAGAAATGTCAGAAAGGGCCCCTGTAGTCTGGACAGACATGGCAAAATAACAGCAATGTCACAGTTTTGCAAACAAGATCCGCTATGTGTGGCATATGCGTCTTGGTATGCAGTCAGTGTCCGCATCTCTGAAACCACCAATGGCAGCCTAAACCACCAGCACACAAACAACACGTCAAACGTATATGTTAGCAAGCTATACACCACAAGAATGTTGTATGAGGCAATGTAAACGCACACCCAAAACATGTCTGACCTGGGATTTCGACAACATCAACCCAATATCACCTCACAACACTGTGTCCAGTAAGGTCAACATACCTACAGACAGCAGTCTGATGCCATATGCTGTCGACCGCTGACCAACAACCATGTCAGTGGACCCCCGGTCCACTGTCACCATCATGTTAATATCCCTGTTAAGCTGTGTTCCACAGATCTGCACACTGTAGCCCACATGAGCCCTGAACTATCACAACAACAGAGACTGTCAAGGTTCCTCTGTATGGGGTACCAACACCTCTCTGGCCCGCTCACAAGTTGGCCCCTGCCCTTGCTGTCACCTCTCTCAATGTCAGACACATCAGATTAATGACATACACTGATGCCAAAGTAGTGGCCATCTGCAGTGGCCCAGAAGTCATTCACAACACACGTGTGTATGCACACATGTTATGGGCTATGCCTAAACCAGAACCCTACCTAGGGAAAGGTGTACCCAACGTTGCCAAGGTTATGAACATCCATCATATGTGTCGAAACCCCCAAACAACTACCAACCCATGTCATCCACCAAACAATGTTCAAGAACCCCAGTAATGTGTAGGGGTGTGGCCCTCACACACACAAATGATATGCGATAGGTGTATGGCTTGTGACTCACAGAAATGTGACATGACATAACACAGTTACCTCAAATGCCACTAATGCACAGGTGGGTGTGATGGACAACAATCCCACCCACCCACCTGTGGCCCGGTGAAATACACACACACGTTGAAATGCACACCCATGTACATGCATCTGACATGTGCATATGTCCCCCTACACCATCAGCATATCACCCCCAGGTATTGTTTCCAACCAGATGTGACATGGCTCATCATGTCACATGCAACTCAATGTCTACACCCCGCCCACAATGTCTGCCTGAACGTGAGCTCAGCTGCCTAACACACAGAGCGTATATAGTGCAATATAAGAGATGTTAAGTGACAAAATGATATAACCTACAGACTACATCATATGTGTGGACATACTCACCCAGCAGGATGCAGTCCCCATACAGTCCCTCCTCAAACTGTCGAAATAGTGCTGAGCGATGCAGGCTATAGGAGTCATGGGTGGACCCTGGAAACCGTGAGGACCACATTCAGAATATGCAGATCCCAGCATCACATACAACCTGAACATTCAGGGAATGGTAGTGGGAGTTTTTTTTTTGTTGCGGTTGACGGGAACACCACCTCCCCTGTCCTCTAAAGGCTAGGGACCAGGGCAACATGTGTGCACTCAATAGACCTCCCATCACGTGTGCGTTATACCAGCACAGACTACAGGCCTCCAAAGGCCTTGGTTTCAGCCGGTCCCCCAACCATGTAGACTATTGTGGGGAAGGGCTATGTTAATTTCCACCACCCAGGCCTGACCATGGCACGCAGTACCTCGGTGGAGAACATCGGGAGAGGGAGGAGGGGCGGCTACATGCCACCCACTGCGCCCACTGAGTGTTTGGAAACAGCCAGAGGCCAAGAAATGTTAAAGCAAGCAAGCGAGCTAAACTAAACCCGGTATGGCCATGCGGACCGTATTAGTTCAGGCCCGGATCGAGGTCAGGTCGTTATAGTCCTCATAGAGCTCCCTAATAGCCCTTGTGAAATTCCAGGACTGTACAGGGAGATGACACTGGGGGGGGGGGGGTCCTCACGGCATGTCCTGCGAGCTGGGCCCTGGGCCTGTAGAGGCGAGGCTGCCGAGCCTGCACCTCGGCACGTCTCCTGCGCTGTGGCACGTACATCACCTGCCTGGCCCTCCTCCACAGCTGCAGGTCTGAGTATTGCTGCGGGACTACACCCATGCCCCTGATGCCTCAGGGGGGCCCCCATGGACAACCATCCCCCATCGTTCCGTCAAACCGCAGCATCCACCCCGCTCACCATCCAGGGCACATGCAGAACATATATCCCAGCCATCACCTGCAACACGCAGACCTAACCCCCCCCCAAAAAACAAACACACTACAACACCCAACAACAAACCTCCCACAACAGCGACCAACTGACAAACACCGAACTGACAAACTGAACAAACTGATGCCGATACACAAACACAATACACACACATACAATACAATACACCATCAGTACACCCCCCCCACGACACAAGAGAAATGAACTACACATGATAACCTAGCCTGAACAATAATGTCACCCTCTCCAAACGTCCACACTCTCCTACAATACAACCCTCAATGTGTACTGATCTATGCATGAGGATATATAGATGTATTTCTGGTGTTGAGCATGTGCCGCGCATCGTGACGTTGTGTCGTCAATGGGGCGCCGTGGGGGAGCTGCCGTGCGCATGTGGCATCCCATAGAGCAATCCCTGCCGTCCGTGTGGCGCCGAACACGCTTTTAGGGCGTGTATGCGTGATGACGGCAAATTGTGCGTGCTGAATCGCGCGACACAGCAACACGCCCATGCACATCTCTGACACTCAGCTCCTTGTCGCGCACAGACGAAATGCGCATGCGCCAACATCTGTGGCGCGGACAACAAAGCCGCACAGCAACAGCGCATGCGCAAACAGGAAAACAGAGCGTAAACGTCCATTTGTTGTCCGCGCTGGGGCGTGTATGCCGTGATGACGGCATGTGCCATCTGAATGCGCCGCAACCATTACACGCCCATGACACATCCTCTGAACGCCAGATCCGCGGTGCGCCCACAGACGACAGCGCACCGTCGCACATCAGCGGCGCACAAAAAATAGAGAACGAAACGCGATATGCGCAAACTGGCAAAAGGACAATGATAATATGGTATAAAACACACTGCTAACCACAGGTTTTTAAACGACGAGGCGGGGTGTTGTAAGGATACAAGTGGAGGCGAGTGAGGGAGAAACAGAGGCGTGTAGGTGATACTGAAGGAGGGTAGAAAGAGTGTGTGTAGGGGGAGAGGAGGGGGGGCGGGGGGTTTTTTTTTTTTTTTTTTTTTTTTTTGGGGTTTTTTTTGGGGGGTGGCCTGTGTGTCTGTAGAGTGCCATATCGTATTTGGTGGTAGCCACTGTTTCCTGTGTCTGTTTTATGTGTATTGTTTGTGTTCTGTGCAGGGTAGGGTGGATTGGGTGGGGTGGTGGTGCGTCTGGCGAGTGTGTAGAGGTTGGCTGTTGGTGGTCCTGTGCCTGGGGGGTGGGGAGTGGT